>JAMWYP010000074.1:0-1200000 GCA_025563575.1 Acacia pycnantha | reverse complement strand
GCAGAAATATTAAATAAGAGAAAGATCAGAGAATAATGAAGAAAACTCACTGCGAATGAAGAATCTGTACAGAAGAGGAATGAACGAAGCGCATTACAAATGAAGCTGAGAGAGTGAGAGGGAAATTAAAATAATGGCAAGAGCCTTCAAATCTTATTGTTTATATATATAACAAATGAGTGAGGGAAATTTAAATAATGGCGAGAGGCTTCAAATCTTATTCTTTATATATATAACAACAACAAGGCTTTATTTTACTAGGTGGAGTCAGCTACATGGATCTCACGACGCCATTATGCTCTGTCAAAAACCATATTTTTAGATATATTATTAACCAGAAGATCCCTCTTTATGACCTCTTTATGCTTGGTCAGAAAAGGTGCAAGGGGTATGCAAATCCTTGAGCTTCTCAATGGTTTGCATACCCCTTGCCCCTTTCTTATAGGGCTATTCGTTTCTTTTTTTCACTTAACTATTGTTTTCTTAGCTTAATTGTTGAAAAGACACAAGATATATAGGTGAACACTTAAATATATAGGTCAAAAGTGTGATTGATTCTAGCCACAAAGCCTAGAAAATCTTGATCTGCTCCAAATTGTATCGCTACTCGATATGGGAAGTACTACTTATAATGAAGAAGCATGTATTATCATCAACATTGAGAAGGGGAAATGTTTCGAATGTTAATTAGTAGGCGTTAGTTATTGGATCTTGCACAGTCAAACCATCATGGCGTTTGTTGTTTTGATGATGATTTTTATGTAACAACCATAATTCTTGTGAGACAATATATGAAGATTACTAATTACAACAGTTATATATTTGCATGGTATTCTAATAAGTGACAAGTTTTACTTCATAACTGTTAGATATTTGACCTGTTTTTTTATTTTAAAAATTTTGGTGGTTGATTATGCAACCACCACTTTACAAACAAAATTTAAAAACAAAAAACAAAAATATAATGTAAATAAACAAACTAAAAACATAAAGCTTTAGAGATTTTTTAAGAATTTGATGCATCATTAGATTTTTCCTACTCCAGTAACTTGTCCACCTTTTTGTTTATTGAGCGAACGAGAGAGAAACTTGTTTCTTCAAGCATTGGTTCATGAGTCCTTGCTCTCGTAAGTAAACTTGTACCATATGTTTGGGGCTTGTAGGTCGAGTGGACCCTTTGATGCTTATTGGTAGAGGGAGTTCATCTTTTGATTTTTTCCCAAATGATGAATCAGAAGTCTTCTTGCTTTTGTCCATGATTTTGGTAAAGAACAAAATCGTGTAGTTGACTATGAGAGGTTGAAATGAAAGTGGAGAAGTAGAGTCAAGTTTTTAAACGTTTATATAGAGGGTTTCGTGGATTTATTGAGCCATCGCATCTAGTTTTAAATATCATTATGTTTTATAAATGGCAACGATTGTTTTTTATTTTAAAATGATATTCTAATAAGTGATGGGTTTTACACCTTTATTTATTTGACATTTTTTAAATTTTAATGCATGTATGGGTGCATAATCAACCACCATCTTACAGAAAAAAATTAAAAATTAAAATAAAAAGACAATAAAATAAATAAATAAAAAGTTTTGGAGATGAAGGACCTAATGCATCATTAGATTCTTCATCTCCAGTAATTTGTTGACCTTCTAGTTTAGTGAGAGAACTAAAGAGGTAAGTTTTCATCTAGGAAAGGGTTTCACGGGTTGTTGAGCTGAACGAGCGAGCCCCTATAAATTGGTGTCCATTGATTTTGCAATCATTGGACTTGCAAAGCTTGTCTTCATGATAATGAAATAGTAATATTCTCATATTAAAAATTTCGCAAATCCAACTATGCGAATTCTAATATTGACGATCAGAGAGAATATTATAATGAAGGAGGAATTGAAATGTTTGTGGATTTAATTAGAGATTTATAAAAAGGTACTTTGAATGAGAGTGATTAGGAAAGACAGATCGTTTGAAAGTGTTACATGACAATTGTTTCTTAAAAACTGTAATTTTTCTCATTCATACTTTACGGTCAATTATGACTCTTATGTTTTTGTTTTTGTTGATTTTAGGTTGGAAGACGAATTATTTGTAAGTGTTACTTAACGGTTGTTTGGTAAGAACTGTCATATTTGTCAATAAATAAATGAAGGTTATTAAATACAATTGTTATTTTTGTATTGTTACGAATTTCGTCTCTCAATAAATGACAGTGTGTATATTTAACCGTTAAGTTTTAACATTACATATCCTTGTGTGACCTCCGTCTCGACATACTTGACATTTATTCACTATAACTGTTATTTATTAAGTGTTATATATGCGTAAATCTGTAGTAGTGTAAATAGATCTTATATTCATTAATTTTTTTGCTAATATATATAATTCATACAGAAAATGCGATTTTTAAAGATTCATCACCAAACATGCCAAAATTTGAATGCTTGCATTGTATGTATGTGTTTTCTCTTTCATTTTTCTTTTTACATGTTTTAATTATTAAGTATATATAATTCGGTTTTGGTTTTCAAGAATAGAAAAAAGAAATGAAGAAACAAAAAGATTAAGAAGGATTAAAACGAAAAGAGAATATTGAAGAACTTACAGTCATTGAGTATGAATAACTGATCCCTCAAATCTTCTTTATGATTGTAATTATCAAGAGATGAACACCACCATCGAGTACTTCTTCTTATATATTAGGTGAATATTATTTTTTTTTTTTACAAAAATTAGTCCTCTAATTTCATGCAAAAGGTTTATTTTTTTGTTTTAATTTTATAAAGTATATTTTAAGTCATTAACCCTGGACTCATTAATGAAAAATAATAATACTAATATTGAAAATTTAAATGTTAGCAAAAATATTTTTAAATACTTATTTATTAAGTTTAATTTTAAAAATGATAATAATTATTATCTTAAAAGAAATCATCAATTGATGGAGACTAATGCGGTCAATGTTATAGGACTGAAAAAAATAAATTTAAAGGACGAAATTAAAATGTCCTTCAATTTTTATTTCATAAGTACAACTATGATTAATAGTGCTCTCTTGGAAAAACACGGACCCCATTTTGATTTCTGATAAAAAAATGTCCTTTTTAATCCATAAAAAAGGCGAATAGGGATTGATTGGTGGACATTTTGATCCTCATAAATTTTCAAAAAGTCATTTTTAGTATCATAAAAAGGACGAATAAGGGTCGATTTTTTTGTTAAGGACCAAAATGAGGTCCGTGTATGTATTTACTCATAATTTATGAATTCTCATTCCATGCATATAATTATGTGCTTCTTAGGTGTACATACTTCTTGTTATGGACCTAGTCAAGGCCCACTATCCCACTATCACAACCCACTACCTGTGGGACCCAGCCATGACCAGGGCGGTTTGGCACGATCCTTGGACACGCACGACATGGGAGCCATCTACATATAGAGCGTGAACCTAAGGGACAGGAGAATCTTCTACAGATTATCTATCCATTATCTTCTACATCCTATCTGCTACAACGGTCTACGCTCCGGCTATCCACATACAGCCGTCACCGAGCACACAGACCCCTTTAGGCTAAACGCCTCATTCATCAATCCTCGAACTACGTGGACTTTGATCCCTCTTCAGGGTACGTAGGCCCTAGGAATCTCTCCTAGGTCAAGTCCCAATCAACATCAACATCCTAGCCCCATCAGGGTTAGGGTTCTGGTTCTACGCCAGAACAGTGGCGCCGACCGTGGGGACCGTAAATTTCGATTCCTACGACCAAAGATGGTCAATACTAAAAGCAGCAGTGAGATACCTTTGCTCTGATTGTTATCCGAAAATTCAATTTGAGTGGGGGAAAGTCAATTGCAGTCAAATCAAGAGGATCTGTATCAGGCCCAGCCTCAATACCAAACATTGGTGTGAAATTCATTAAAACCAAAAGACTCAATCTCCTATATTCCCAATGCTTCTGACCTCTAATCCCGAATGGGCTAAAGCCGTATTGTCGAGACGCCGCGATGAGAAGTCTTCCGTTGGCAAGTTTTGTTCTCGGCTTCGCGGCGACAAAAGGAATCAGGGAAGCTCGTGATTTTCCCGGTTATGTTCCTTGTTCTTGTTTTCTGGGCACGCGTTAATTTTTTATTGGAGGAATGTACCGTATTTTGGATTTTCGTGTTGCAGCCGAGGTGCCTGAGAAGCCGAGGCATATCCTGAGAAGCCGAGAGGTATTGAGGTGTGAGATAAGGATCCCGGAAAAGGGGGTATGCCGACATGGGAGTTGGGGGCAGTGTCGAAGCCCAATTTTTGAAGCTTTAACCTATTAATGGCCGCGGGCATTACGGCCGAATTCAAGAACCCCAATTTTCAGCCTTTTCCACAGTAGCTAGATTCCCATCCGAGCTTGCCGAGTCACCTTGCGATGGCCTCCATTTTTGGCGCTTAATGATCGCCGTTTCCATTGCCAGCTGTGTCGAGCACATGGCACTCTTTCTTGTTGACACCGTGAAAACCCATATGCAAGCTCTTGGGTCATGACCAGTTAATACCGATCTGGAGCTTGCCGAGTCACCTCTCGATTCCTGTTGAGTTAATACCGATCAAGCAAACAAATCTGAGAAAGAATGGCTTGCATTGGCGTGAAAGGGGTCAATTTGAGAAGGGCTTTATTCAACATTTAACAGATGTCTAAATTTCGTTTGTGGCTGAAAGATTGTTCGTCGTTTGTCATTGTGATATTTTCCTGGATTGTTCGACCTTCTGCTTCACTTCTTGCTGTTATGCAGAATGTCTCTAACATCTATCTTGAGGATTGCTCATTTGTATAGATCTCTTTTAATGCAGGCCTTACGCTGTACGGTGCTTCAGAGGCTTGTAGACTTGAACATGCATATTTCTTTGTTTAAGTATTTGCAAAATATTGATTATAATTCACAAATAAAGGCATTAGAAGAAGAGGTAGCTGGACTTACCAAATTTTATGATGGAGAACTTACCATTCTTCCGTTCTGATGAAGTAAATTGTGCAGATTTCTTGTTCCAAGATCCTAATGAAAGCAACAGATGGGATCCAGAATTTGCGTTGTCATTGCCAATACCATTCTTAGTCATAATTTTGATGCTGAAAACTACTGGTCTCCAAAGAAAGGGGTTGCTTTTTATGTTTTATCTTGTGTGCAATCCCTTTTAGCAGAATCAGCAGGCAAATCTCATCTTCTCGTTTTCCTCGTTGATCAAGCACTTAGATCATAAGAATGTCGCCAAGCAACTTGTTCTGGCGATTGACATAATTAATGTCACGACTCAATTTGCACAAAAGGTGCAGCAGCCAGCTTCAATTGCAATAATGGGCACAATATCGATCTCATCAAACATTGAAGGAACTGCTAGCAAAGTTTAATTCGGTCTTCTAGCACCGCAACTGTTGCATATAAGCAGAGTGCTAATCTACGGGATGCCTTAGAAGTGTGCATATTACAACTTTCCGTTAAGGTTGGTGATATAAGACCCATTCTTGATTTGAGGCTATGGCCCATATTTATAGCATTGCTTTATTGTCTGCTTGTTCAAAGACACCCAATTATATGGCTTTAGTAAGATGGTTCCAACTTGCGTTTTCTACCAAGAGCTTATCTTTGGGTCAAGGAGGTTTACAACTATCTCAGAGGAGGTCTTTGTTTACCTTGGGAACATACATGCTGAGTATTTCAGCCAAGGCTGGCAATTCCTTGATCTCGTTCCAATAGTTAAAGCATCAATGACAGAGACTAGTCTAGATCCCTTTCTTGAGTTAGTCGATGATATTTGGCAGCAGGCTGCTTGTTTAAAATCAAGTTGTGGCCATGGAATCACTTGCACTCAATGAAATTATATGCACTTTATATAACTGCATCAACTTGGATTGTTTCGATTTGACAACCGTCATCATCAATTCTAAATTTTGCACAAACCGTGGTGTAAAAGATCTTATTCGTGGAGGTCAGAATGCGGGCCCTGTTACACCAAATCCGGTTAAAATCCCGGCTCGCGTAAATTTTGGAAGCGGACCCGGTTACACCAAATCGGTTAAAATCCCTACTCCGTTTGAATTTTGAAGGCGGACCCTGGTTACACCAAATCGGTTAAAATCCCACTCCGTTTGAATTTTTAAAGGCGGACCCCGGTACACCAAATCTGGTTAAAATCCCGGCTCCGTTTGAATTTTTGAAGGCGGACCCCGGTTACACCAAATCCGGTTAAAATCCCGGCTCCGTTTGAAGTTTTAAAGGCGGACCCCGGTTACACCAAATCTGGTTAAAATCTGGGCTCCGTGTAAAGTACAGTCAAGTCCTGTAAACTCCGGAATGCAAACGGCAAATAAATAAAGAAACTCTCAATCGAGAGCATTGATTCAATCTCCTCAAATTGCTCTAACGACAAAGACATGAACGAAAGAGCGAATACAGGGTCACTGAACTCGGTCGTAATTCAAATACAAACTGAAGACTAAAACCCGGCTTTTCAGAGGAGTTGTCTCCGTAGAGCTATCGCAGCCTCCGGCTTTTCAGCCAAGCGAAGCCGCCACCGTAAGCTTTCGCAAGTCGGGCGCTTCCAAGACTTAGCCCGGTTTCCAAATTACGCGAGGCCGCTGTTATCAGCCCTTGCAAACAAACCCGGAGACCCGGATGATCAAAGAAGAAGAGATCTTGGCGATCATAAAAAGAAACAGACAAGTTTCAAAGCAAAATTAACCCGGACTACATGTCTGGGGGCAATTCAATCAGAAGACAAGTAACTCCGAAATTCTTTGAAACTCGGATAGACACTTTATCAAAATCAAAATCAAACGAGTGGCAGCAACTCCGATACGATATCTGGATTCAACAAATCCACCCCGGCAGCCCAGAGACTGGACTACAGTGGGGGCAATTACTATACGATTGTCAATAACCGGGATTAAAGCAAACTCGAACAAGCATTTGAAATGAGCAAACTCCACAGTTTGCGCACACTGGATATAGCTCGGCCAAGTCCGTATGGCGCAGTCAATCAAACAACTAACCTCGGCAGTTCAGAGACCTGAACTACCGAGCTTGGGGGCAACTGTTATGGACCTAGTCAAGGCCCACTATCCCACTATCACAACCCACTACCTGTGGGACCCAGCCATGACCAGGGCGGTTTGGCACGATCCTTGGACACGCACGACATGGGAGCCATCTACATATAGAGCGTGAACCTAAGGGACAGGAGAATCTTCTCTGATTATCTATCCATTATCTTCTACATCCTATCTGCTACAACGGTCTACGCTCCGGCTATCCACATACAGCCGTCACCGAGCACACAGACCCCTTTAGGCTAAACGCCTCAATCAATCCTCGAACTACGTGACTTTGATCCCTCTTCAGGGTACGTAGGCCCTAGGAATCTCTCCTAGGTCAAGTCCCAATCAACATCAACATCCTAGCCCCATCAGGGTTAGGGTTCTGGTTCTACGCCAGAACACTTCTAATTAGAGGTATGTGAATATTTTTTTTGATTTTTTTTTAAATTTTTTTATATATTGTATTTATTTAGATTTATATTATATGCTACTTTCTGAGATTTTTTTTGCACCCAGTATCTCAAATTAATTAATTTTCAGTTCTGCATTTGTCTGTAACACCAGTATTATAGAAATTAATTAATTTGAGATACTGGGTGCAAAAAAAATCTCAGAAAGCAACATATAATTTAAATCTAAATAAATACAATATATAAAAAAATATTCACATACCTCTAATTAGAAGTTTGTGCACCTAAGAAATATATAATTATGTGCATGGAATGGGAACCCATAATTTATAGAGTTAAAAGATAGAGATAGAGAGAAGATTTGTGTTAAAGTTACAAAATAGTCCTGACAAGATGTCGAGAGTCCAAATGTGCCGAATTTGACCCAGAGAAATTAACCAATAAAAAGGGAAAAGAATATAAAAAACAATAAAAATGGAAAATAAAAGAAATTTCATGGACCGGGGTCTACTACTTCAAAGGCAAAATTTTATGTTGGCTGGTTTGGGCAGATTTTACCGGTCTCCTCCTCTGGTACTCTTCCTTCATTTGAATGATTCTCTCAGATTCTCGTTTTCTTCTTGCCTTTTCAGTTCATCGCAATTCGCAATCATTTTTACGGATCATGTCTTTTACGTTAATTTTACGTCTCTTTGAAAACTTTTGTATTGGGTCGAATTCTTCACGCCACGATTCATTCGTGAATCGTGTGTTTATAGGTAGAATGCAATTCCGATGTACTCGCCTTATTTGCTTCGAAAAAATCTCCCTTTGGAATTGAGCATTTCCCTTGTTTGCTTATTTCACATTTAGAACAGTGTCCCCTTGTTATTGTGGATTGATTGTTATTGCATGTGCGCCTGATTGTTTTGGTCAAATATGATTACCTTATTCTTATGCTGAATATGGTGCGACAGGATTGAGCTCTGGATAGGGTTGTGTAACAAGGTGAAGATGGGTGTGAGACAAGTCATTAAGAAATTGGACGCGTTTCCTCGCGCAGAAGATCACTTGTTGCATAAAACTAAATCTGGGGCTCTTGGTATGATATAAAAACCTTTTCATGTTTTCCTCTTATTTGACCCATCTATCTTTTTCAAAGCCATAGCTGAGGAACTATATATCTTTGTGCTTGTTTTTCTCAATTTAATCTGGGAAACTATCTTAGTTTATTGAAAATTGAAGATTTTTGGAGTTAGGATTATGTCAAAGATATATGACCTCCATGCTAGGTCAATTAAATTAATGGTTTGCAGCTCTTTTTTGTTGATTCATCTTTTATGCTTCCTCTTTGTGCAGTCTCTATAATTGGTCTAATCATAATGGCGACATTATTTCTGCATGAACTGGGTTATTATCTTACAACATACACAGTCCATCAGGTTTGCATTCTCTCTGATTACTTTTTTTTTGTTTCAAATTCTTTCTTCCAGACTTATTTTACAAGGGGAAGGAGTTAAGTCGACAGATCTCGGTTTATGTTTATGTGCTTGTTCATAATACACTTTTCTTGAAGCATTCAGCTGTTTTAAAGTTTCAAAATGAAACACCCTTTAAAGTTACTTTGAGAAGCAGAAAGTCACTACTTCATTTTAGTAACTTATATGCTCCTGTCTAGGAAGTGACAAAAGGTGCATAGGACAATCTAGACAACGGCAAATATTGAGGAATGATTTTGATGCAAATTCCAGTGCATGAAAATATGTTGGTTGATTTCTTTGAGTTAGTTAGAATTGAAATTTCACATTCCTATCTAGGTTTTCTGTATTTAATAGTAAGTAATAATAACTCGTAAGAACTACTCTTTGACTGTTATGTGGGAACTGGGAAGATCCAGCGGGCTTGACTTGATCTAGGATGGAAAGCCTCAATACCCAGCTACAATGTTAATGATAATTTTTTTTTTTTTTTTTTTTTTTAGGCTTTAGGAAATTCTTAGCTAGTTCCATGTTGGTGCTCTTCTAGATAGAAGCATTTGGAATACAGTATTTGACATCTCTAGTGTTAGTGTTTGGATGATAAACTTTAGATATTTGTTTTAGCTATTAACTTCAAGGGCTCTGGGAGCATTAAGACATGTAAAGCCCTTTTGTAGTTTTCTGGTTTTGAAGGCATGCCTTTTGTCTTTGGTTAGAATGGCATGTAGGAGTCTTGAAAAGGGTTTTGACAACAAATTTTCTTTGGAAATTACTATTTTCTTGGCCACCTTTGGGTTCTCTGCGAGTTATTTTATTGCTTTGGGATTATTACATGTCCCCTATTGAGGTATTATGTACTATTCTCTTCAGTAATCTTTCCATAGAAAACATGATGATAGCTCAGTCTTACCTGGCTGTTAAACCTCTTTGTTTTTGGGGTAGTTTTCACTTGGTTGGTCACTCAAGTTTTATGAAAATAAACTTTTCAATTTCTCTCTTCTTTTGCAGATGTCGGTAGACTTGAAGCGCGGGGAAACTCTTCCAATTCACATAAATATGACATTTCCATCTCTACCTTGTGATGGTTAGCATGTTCCTTTCTTCTTGAATTTCCTATTCGTTTCTTTTTTATCTCTATGTTTATACATAGTTTCTTATTCCTTTATCATAATAAAGGTTCTGAACACATTTTTTATTACTGTGGGCAGTCTTAAGTGTAGATGCCATTGACATGTCAGGCAAGCATGAAGTGGATCTGGACACAAATATATGGAAAGTAAGGCAGTCGGTTAATCATAACATGTCTTCTTTACTACGTCAACAATTTCTTGAATTTGAGGTTTATTGCTTAATATGGTCAAATACTTCATGTTGAGGATATCTGAACACAGATAAGTCTGTTGTATGGATATGGGATATGGCAATTGCTTAAAATTGTAGGACATGCTTATGATCAAATATTTCGTACAGAATAAAATAGCTTCTAACAATAATGTATTGCTCATCTAAACTAAAACAAGGATCTTGTTGAGACAACCCAGGACCCCTCTTCTTGTTTTTCTTTTTTTTTTTCCGGGTGAACATTGACTCTTAATATTATATAATTCAAATTATGTTGAGGTCTGCTTCAAAACGCCTTAAGCAGTCAAAGTTCATCAATGTGCCTATTAACCAGCTCCCAAGGCATCATGCAAGGGCACTCACCAACTCTTCAGCAAAACAGCAAGTTAGCAACCATTATAGAGAGAGAAAATTTTGACAGTGTGTGATATTTAGAAAGAAGGCACTGTGAACCTTCAATGGTTAACTGGATAAGTGAAGGACAAAGTATGGTCTTGAGCCAAAGGAGGAAAGACAGAGCTTTAGAGAGAGAAAATGCAAAAAAATAAGGATTAATGAAGGTGAAGGAGAAAAACTAATGATCTTGGAAATTGATACATGTGTGTTATGTATGTCACCATGCTTAAATTATTTCCCTGCTCCTTGACTTTTGGAAGGCCTTTTCTTCATAGGTTAACTTTTTGCATAATGTTAAAAATTGAGAAACAACTACCTAGCCACCTGATGTTGGTTAGGAACTTGTTACTTTGACTGGTTTTAGAATAAATAATGATGATTTTGGCAGTTGCAAGATGCTCAAACACTCTTATTTGTTGAGTATAATTATTAATCATTACTTATGTTTTGGGTTTCAGTTTCTTTAGATGAGTTATAGCAGAACTGATCTTGTTAAACTTTGTTATTTCCTTGTCTACTTGTTTCTTTCTTTGTTTTTGTGTTTGTCTTGTTAGGATTTCTTATCCTCCATTTTTATTCTTCATCATCTTCTTTCCCCCAAACATCTTTTCACTTATCATTGCATTAACTAGTTTGGAGTTGCTGCAGCTTCGACTGAACAGTTATGGCCATATAATTGGCACTGAATATTTATCAGACCTTGTGGAGAAGGAGCATGTGGCACACAACCATGGTAATTTGTTATTTTCTTTATTCATGTAAATGAACTTTAACTCATTCAAAATTGCCATGCATTTTTTGTTCTTTGTTGTATTCAATTTTGGGCTATCAGATTAATGATACTGAAAATGCACAGACATGCTTATGCTTCTCTGACAAGCATTTCCTATTTTTGCTTAAATAGCTAATCATAAATGTCTGAAGAAAAAGGGCTGATGTGAGGGTTTTGTTTACTTTTGGAGTTACCTATTTGATATATTTATTAAAGGTGAGTTTGGTTTCGTAATAGGAACACCATGAACCCATGGTTGCCCAGAAGAAACCTATCTCATGCTCAACTTGTAATAAGAATGTTGAAAGTGGTATGCTAATTTAACTGTTTAAATACCTGTTTTAGTGAATTTCTACTCCAACTTTGTCCTCTTTCTTCAATATCTAGTGCAATTATGAATAGCTTGTAATTTGTTCAGAAGGAGAGGGATGAAAGAGTAGGCTCCAGGTTCTATGGCTGGATGAATTATCAATAAAACCACAATCTTTTTACATATTCCGGGAATCTATTCTAAATGACTAATTTTATGGTAGGAAGGAAAAGACATCCAATTATAATTCCATACTTTAGGTCTTCGTTATTGTGCTTCCTAAGAAGTAATACTTTAAAATAATAATTCCACAGTTTTATTATGCATAATAACAAATGTAAATTTCACATTTGAATCAGATCATGGAAAAGATCATCATGAGGATTCTGAAAATAAGATTCATCTACAAGGCTTTGATGAATCTACTGAAAATACAGTCAAGAAGGTGAAGGAAGCAATAGCAAATAGGGAAGGATGCCGGGTAAGAATTCCACTTGTCATGTCATGGACCATGTCTACCTGTTGAATGGAAAAAACTGACTTTTAATTTGATTCTCTTGTAGATTTATGGTGTTTTAGATGTCCAAAGGGTTGCTGGAAATTTCCATATTTCAGTTCATGGACTAAATATATATGTTGCACAAATGGTAAAATTATGTTCCTTCCTCATTGGTCTTGTTAATTTTTTTTTTTTTTTTTTTAAAAAAAAATGATGAAACAGTCAGATTCGTTAAAATAGAGAAACAGCGTACATTAGTGACACAACAAACAGAAAGACACACCCATAGATAACATTTTGGGCTCCTTCATACATATCAAGCTGAGGGCCAGATAAGCATTGAAAACATACGACACATTAGTGGACAACTGCAAATGAAAGACGTATCTTTGGTGAAATCCAATCAGATTTGGAGAGTGTTCCTTGCTGGATGCAAATCTTGTTGGTTATATTTAGTTGAGTACTTGAATGATTTTAAATATAGACATAGTAATTCTTGACAAACTTCACTGTTTTGAACAGTACATGTAACTAGAGGGACTACCTCACATATTTTAGTGGGTTGTTTTATTCTCCCTAACAGGCCATTGCCCAAGGGGTGTGGCTCCAACAGTCACAAATTTCTGTGACGGAGTAAATGGCACAGATGATATCAAGGATCCATTGAAAATGATTTTTATTTCCATCTTCAGAGCATATCATATATCAGAAGAGTAAATATCCTGTCAGAAAGGGGGAAAAATCTTTTCCCTCTTGCATTAATTTTCTAGGGAATTATTTAAGGGATTGATTCCATGCTTCTGGGTGGATAGAAGTGTTCACATGTTGAGAAAAGAGGAAATGGAAATATACAATGTTATAAAAAACTGTCATGGATCACCAGTTCAACTAATAAACCAGTGAATCAGCGGCTAGTTTGGCCCATTTAACTATTAAAATTGGAAAAAAGAAAACTGGTAAAAAATCATTAAAACCAATCGAAACTAAATAAACTGTTAAATTCTGACTAAAATACGGGCTAAACTGGTTGATAAATAAACCTTGAAATGCAGACCTGATGCCCAAGGACCTTGGCTGGTAGTTGAGGAGCATCAGTGATCTATTAGAAGCTGCAAAACCTTCTCCTCTCCCTTGTTTTGGATGATATGGGACCGTGACTTTATCCCTTTTGGCTCATCTGTCCTCAATTTACCCACGCCACTCTCCTACTCCCTAGAATTACATTCACACATAACTGCCAACAATTCTTGACACATTATGAACGTTTAACAAATATGAAAGCATTAGAGAGTACTTAATCAAAAAATAAAAATCAAGTTGAGGAAGTTTAAAAATATGTATATTGCTCGCCTTTATTGAATTCTTCATATCTTATACAACATTTTAATATATAAAATTTTAAATATGCTAATCGTATTATGACCAGTTTGATCATATATGGTTTGACTACGGTTCGATCATTGAATCTTGAGCTAGTATCTTGGATTGGTTCTAGGACAGGTCTTGTTTTTTATTGTTGGAGATAGGGAAATTGACAAATACTTATCTCAGAATGTATGACTATGGTTAGGGAATCAGAAGTAGACAGTTTAGGTGTTGTATGCCAACAGCCTAACACTATACACAAGGAGGTTAGGTAGTTCTATATTATTTTAGCAGCAGGTTTGCTGAGACATTGGATTTTGGAATTTTAATCCTCTAGGAGAGATTTAGTATTCACTGAAGATTTGAGGTGGATTAAGTCTATGTTCCTGGACATATAGCGTCACCATTTTTCTCAATTCATTGTTTTGTTAAGAGCCCTTGAGGATTCAGATGACTTTTTTTTTTTAGGGTGTCCCCCCCCAAAAAAAAAAAAAAGTATGACATCTTTGGGTGTTATGAAAATGTTTTAGAATTTGTTTTACTTAGGAGAGACAGTTTCCATCTTGGTGGGAAGCATTTTCCAATTTGAGATGCAGAAGTAATTTTTCACTGCCATTACTTGTGTTCTCCGCCACCCTCCTATGATTTCAGTCGTTTTGATTTGTTTCAGAATTAATTATTATAGATTGGAAAACATCTCTACGTTCTGGGCTTATCTTTCACTTTTAAAATACTAGTTTTAAACCTAATGCCCTGGACATATTTAGAAATTAAATTCCTATTATCAATAATCTTCAAGTGGATTATATCCGTAAGTTACTGAAATATGATTTATGTAAGACTCTTTGGGAGCTTCTCATCTTAAATTTGATGAGAAAAATTCTCATCCTTTTTCTTATTTTACAAGATATTAAAATTTTTATGCGCTCTTGCTGGATTTCTGCAGATTTTTGGAGGATCAAAGAATGTGAATGTAAGTCATGTCATCCATGATTTGTCATTTGGCCCCAAATACCCTGGACTTCACAATCCATTGGATGGGACAACGAGAATTCTGCATGATGCGAGTGGGACATTCAAATATTACATCAAGGTCCGAATATTGATTTCTCTTTTATCTTTTCTCATTTTTCCACACTCAACTTTGATAAATCTTTATAGAACATTAACTCCTATTTTTAGGTATGTTTAACTCCAAGAAACATTGCAAAGTCTGGCCATACATGTGTTAGATTAAAAAGTATAATCATTTTAATCCCAGACATGGCTTGTAGACAATCGGCCCCAAAAAACTGAAGAATAAGGCAATGGCCCTATGGCCTAGTGGTATTAATCTCACTCCCATATGTGTGTTTGATCTTTATAGACTAGGATCACCTTAAAATAAGGGGTTAAGATGCATCCACACCCTGAAGTATTTTTCCAAGTGCATCCAATACTCTAAAGTATTGTGTGGTGCATCCAGCACCTTGAAGTATTTTTTAGGGGCGTTCATCACCCTAAAGTACTTTTTTTGTACAATTTTGCACTTAACAATTTAGATAATTTAGGGCATTGGATAAACCTGAAAAAATACTTTAGGGTGTTGGATGCACACACAAAATAGCTTATGGTATTGGACGCACCTAAAAAATACTTCAGGATGATAGATTCACTAGAAAAAATATTTCAGAGTGTTGGGTGCATCACTAAATACTTTAGAACATTGAATGCACCTTAAAAAATACTTCAAGGTGCTGGATGCACCTTAACTCTTAAAACAATCAAATAAAATTCAGAAATAATATCTAAAACCTTGGGACTGATTCTTAACAGATAAAAAGTAACTGTTAGAATATTAGGAAATATATCTCCTAATTATTAGAATCCCTTGATTAGTTCCCTGATTAGAGGATCTGATTAGAAGGTCTTAATTACTAGTTATGAGTCTTTATTAGCCTTTATTGTATTTCCTTATTTACCTTCTTTACCTTCTTTGTTCTCCCTTGCTTTTCCTATATATATGTTGTAATCATCTTCATCTAATAAGACAATATAGAGAGTGATTATATCTCTTACATTACAACATGGTATCAGAGCCTTGTTAAAAAAAAAAAATCAGTTCTGTATTGTTTCTCGGCGCTGGTGACTTGCTGACCCTCCAGAGTTCTCTCCTCTGTGCTCCACCGTCATTCCACAAGGAGGAAGACGAGTTTTTTCAGCACACAATTGAGAGACAGTTGGAGAGGCTGCGAGACACACAGCGCCGGGAGACAGAGATTCGAGGGACACCATTGTCTACCACACAATTGCCAGATCTTGGCTTTGTTCTTCTTCTTAACCACTCCGCTGTTAGTCACACCTTCGGTCCATTGATGTTTCACCGAAGGATGCTTGGACTGTGACTTCAGACCAGAGAAGGAATAAGACCATCACAGTGGGAAAGAGACCAGAGTTTCGACAGTGGAGAAGGATCTCGATCGACAAGGAGAGACCACCGCCACTGTTTCTGACTCTCACAACCTCCTTTGAAGTCGCTCACTTCCGTCAAGTCAAAAGTAGAACCACGGCCAGCCATAGCCTTACCGCTGGGACTTTTCGTCGACCACCACCCAAAAGAGTCAGACCAGATCCAAGAAACAGACCAGCACCACTGTTGAAGATTACTCAACATCGCCGTTATCCTCGCCATCGCAGGGGACAAATCTGAAGCTCCTACTCTTGATCTAGGATTGCCGCTCTTGGGTCCTTCGTCGGTAGTCAGGGAGCAATACATAAATGGGTGTGCATGGGTTTCTGGGTTTGTGTGTCGCAAGTGGAGAAGAGCATGATGATGGAGAAAGAAAAGGTGCAGATAAGAGAAAAGTCACGCTGCACCAATCAGACCTAAAAGTTGTTCTCTAAAAAAAAAAAAAAAAAAAGACCAAATTGGCATTCCAGAAATTTGTTGGCCTCTGAAACTCCAAAAATGAGTACAAGTCCAAAACAAAATTTGGGACCTCTGAGACTCAAAAAGAAGTACAAGCCCAAACAAAATATGGGACCTCTGAGACTCAAAAAGGAGTACAAGCCCAAACAAAATATGGGATCTCTGAGACTCAAAAAGGAGTACAAGCCCAAACAAAATATGGGACCTCTGAGACTCAAAAAGGAGTATGAGCCCAAACAATAAAAATATAACCAACATGGCTCTCAAACGTCGACATTGAGAGGTGAAGGAGATATATTTCCTAATATTCTAACAGTAACAAACTAGATCCTCTCTATTATTTGACTCCTAAAATCTCATCAAACTGATCCTTTTAACAACCTAGATAATATTATTATATAAAAAATATCTATAATGATTTTCATCCGTTATTTCTCTAACTTCCCACATCACTCATTATCCCACAATAATGGTACTGAATTAGATCCTGCTAAAGGCAGTTTCAAGTTTCAACTTGCCCCATCTACTATACTATAACAACTGAAGAATAAATTGACTAACATAGAGGACTAGACAACTAACTTAATGTTCAGTAGGAGTGTCGAATAGTTCAAGGTACTTAAAATATAGGATAGTGCTGGTCATTGGAGTGTCTTTTCAGGTGATGGAAAAGGGTGCATATTACATTGGAGCTGTGTGGAGAAAGAGAAAAGGGTAAGGGCTGGATGACCCTTTGGAGGAATCAAGGAGCTTTTCAGTTTTCACGCTGAAAAATATAGAATAGAATGAGTCGATGTCGATTAGCATCTTTCTCTCTTGTCTGCCATGCTAAAGAAGAAACGGAGAAGCCAGATTACCTGTTTGATCGATTACAAATTTTTTTAGTTAAAATATCTAATCACTCAAGTAAATCTATTTTTGCAATTGAAGCTGCTTGAAGAACAATATAATTTTCAGCTGTTGTAAATAATTTTTGGCTGTTTTAATGCAGGTTGTTCCAACTGAATACAGGTACATCTCAAAAGAAGTTTTACCTACTAATCAGTTCTCAGTTACGGAATACTTTTCCCCCATGAATGATCATGATCGGACCTGGCCAGGTTGGGCTTGTATTTAAGGTTGACTTTGTTTACTTCTAACTTTTTGAATCTTATCATCTCTTCCATTTGACTCTGCAGCTGTGTACTTCTTATATGATCTGTCACCTATTACCGTCACAATGAGAGAAGAGCGCCGTAGTTTTCTTCATTTCATTACTCGGCTTTGCGCAGTGCTCGGTGGAACCTTTGCCTTAACAGGTTTTTCTCTTAATCACTCACTGATTATACTCCGTTTATAAGGATATTCATAGCTTCGGTTAGGTTTCAAACCCTAAGACTAAAATTCTGCTCCAAATGTGATTGTTTGGTTCCACTTATTTTAAGTGATTTTACACTATACAAAGTAAATATGTGAAAGTAGTTGTCTCTTAGAGTGAAAAAGTGCTTAAAAAAAGTGTTCACAGAACTAGTCACACTGATTTTTATCTGTCTTTTATGCCATGTTATTATAACTGCAGTAACTCCAGAGTCCAGAGTTGTATATTTTGTTTCCCAAAAAATAACTTGGCCCCTTCACATACTGAAGAAAAATATTGGGAAATTTTATGAAACATGACATGACTTTTATTTTTATAGAATCGGACATAGTACTCGGATATAACTTACTTGTATGCTAATCTCTTGTATAATTAAGCTGTAAACACACTCTCCTTGAAACTATTTATATTTTGTTGAAATTTAAAATAATTATTATCTTTTAAATGGTTATAAAAGGGAACATTTTGGGAATGCCTTTGTTTCCAATACTACTTACTTTCTTTCAAATGATTTTGAAATTTGAAATTTTTTTATTTATATCAATATACAGCCTCTGATTGTGGGTACGGCTGCATACATCTATCCTTTGTCAGCCCCACCTAGTGAGAGACTGTACACTGAACCGCCCTTTTTATATCAATATAAATATATGTTATCTTTATAATATTATAAAAATAGATATGGCAGACCACCTGAAAACAAAAATAGATATGAGTATATGACTGGATATCGGTCAAAATGAATTCAGTTGTAATTTATTTCTCATATATATTTTTATATTAATCTCTTCAAAATAGTGGAATAAAAAAATTAAATATTGAGATTATATAAATTGAATTATTATTATTTTTTTAAATTGCACCTTGTACATCTCTTGCATATCTTTGTGATTATCATGCAGCAGTGTGTAAAACTCAGTATTACATCTGCAGGTATGCTGGACCGTTGGATGTACATACTTGTGGAAGCTATAACTACTAAACCAAAATCCAGAAGTGTATTACGGTAGAATCCCAAACCTTGCCTTCTTCCAGGAATTTCAGGCGTCACATTGAAATTCAGAGCCACCTTTTGATTTAAAACATGGCGGGGTAGTTGAAACAAAGAATTTCCCCTTTGTTTAAGAGGAAAAAATGGATATGTAACGGTCTCATCATATAATATAATCCCTTTTTGTATCAGCTGACCTCAACGGCTAGCTTATAATTGTGTTTGTTTGTTTGTTTGTTTTTTTTTTTTTTTTTTTTGATATAAAATTGTGTTTGTTGGGGAAAGGATCGTTACTCGTTTGACCAATATTTGTAGGGGGGAATTTTTTTTTTTCAAGACTAACCCAATTCAGATTTAGAGCCTGTTTGGATGAGGTTTTTTAATAATAATAAAAAACGCACTTTTTTTCAACATGAAAGGTGCCTTTTTTATTAATTTATGTGTTCCGATAATAGTTTTTTAAAAAAGCAAAAGTCACAAAAAAGTGAAAACCCTGCTTTTTTTTTTTTAGCTTCAATTTGGAGTTTAAAAAATAAACAATGAAAAAAAGCATCTTTTTTAAAACCCCATCCAAACGGGCCCTTAGGAATTATATATAATTTCATTTTGACACTTATAGAAACAAGTTAGAGAAGTACTTCCTCCAATTCTTTATATAACTTTTCATAATAATTAAGGAAATTTGTTAAAAGTAGTTTGTATGATTAAAATTATCACTCCTTTTTCAAATTAGGTACACTCTAATTAGAATAACTTATCTTCGGTGCCTTTTAATTTCTTTATCATATAATCTCTCTTACAAATAATATGATTGTTAATGGAAAAGAAGAATTTAATGTCATTAATTTTTTTTGGTATTTAGAACTATAAAAATATTCTAAAAGATGGTTTATTTTAAGGACCGGGAGGAGAAATCAATTAACTTCGTCAGTTCCAGACTCAGAAAGAAGAACTTCAAGTCAACTAGATGACTGAAACGAATGGCTAAAATGGCAAATGGGTTCTCTCCAATTGTGGAAAATTCAGAAAAGGGAACAAGTGAGAAACTGTCAAAGTACACTTTTAAAAAAAGATCAAGAGAGCATTATTATTATTATTATTATTTTTAAAAAAAACAGAGAGACGATTAAGGTTCTGTCAAAGTACACTTCTATGTGGCCATCTAGTTGGGGTTGTTTTCAACATAAAATTCAGGTTCTGTCTGGATGATATCCATGGCTTTATCATATTTTTGGATGTATCTTGATGAGGCAGGTTAGGTTTTTTTGTACAGGTTTTGGCAATTCATATACTTATTTGCCTTTTAGACTCAGATTAACAGTAACCTGTTTGTTTTTCATGTTTTTAAGGAGTTGGGACAGAGAAATGAGGACCTATTCTGGGTCTTCCACTATATCTACTAAGGATTTCTTCGGTAGGTGATTCATTCCATGAGCTACAAGAGCTTGAAGTGTTTCAATAGGCATGTCATAGTCTTGGGGTGTTGCCTTTTGTTGCTTGGATTTGGTCTGGTTTGATGGGGTTTGATTTTGGGTTGTTGAAGGAGAATGGGTAAATAAAGGAGTTAGGGTTAATAAAGGAATTGATGACTCAGCTAATTGTGGGGTAAATGATCCCCTTTAGCTAGATGGCCCAACTCTAGTTCGTGATAGTCCTACTTGCATGGCTAACAAGGTGGCTGCATTGCTATGTGCTTTCCCTTTCTCTGGTTTCTCTTTTGGCGGCATACTATTTCCCTGCAAGAACTCTCTGGTAAGATAGTCGAGAAGAGAATTTGTAGAGCCTCTTATGTATTCAATTTAAAAATAAAAAACACCTAATATTATTTGTCATCTGGTGAAAATTTGTTTTGATGCAAGGGTTTTGACGTTTTTTTGTAAGACATCTTTGGTAGACTTACAATCGACCATGATCAAAAACTTTTGGGTTAATAAATCTCCTTGGAATTTTGAAATTCACAAAACAATGACTAGTATTTCTTTTTTTATGGTGGAATAAGTTTGTTGGGTTTGATTCTAGTGTTTTGTAGTGAAGGCGATAATGCTTTATTTTACATGAATCTTCTGTTTAAGAATTCATCCATAACCAAGGTCAGAGGCATCGGTTTCCATAATTTTTAGGGCTTGTGGATTGGGCAAAGAAAGACATGGGAGTTCTTTGACCTAAGATTTTATTTGTCTTACAATATTGGTATCAATATCTGTCTAAGGGGGCAAATTCTTCTTGAGCCAATCATAAAGAGGCTTGATGAGGTTGTTAAGTTGTGGAAGGAAATCTCCCATGTAGTTTAAACACCCTAAGAATCTTTGAAGTTGGGTTTCATCAAGGATCTGGTCAAGAAATTTGTTGGCAAATTGTATGGCTCTATCAATAGGAGTGATCATACCATGGTGTATATGATGTCCTAAGAACCTGATTTTGGTTTGGAAGAGGCTGACTTTTGTTTGAGAAGTAGCAAGACCATTTCTCCTGACAACAATGATGAAAGCATGAATATGTTTGAAGTGTTGGTTTGAGAATATATTAATATATCATCGATCTAAATAATGATGAATTTGGTGTAAGAGTTAAATATGTCGTTTATGATCCTTAGGAACTCAAAAGGAGCATTTTTAATCCAAATGGCATAACATTCCATTCATACTAGCCAAATGGTACTGTGAATGCTGTTTTTATTGGTCCTTTTCATCAATCTAAATCTGCCAAAACCCATATTTCATATCAAATTTAGAAAATATCTTGGCTGAATGAAGGCGATTATGGAGATCCCTTTTGTTAGGGATTGGATACTTGATCCGTTAGAGGGCTTGGTTGAGAGGCTTATAATTAACGACTAGTCTGGGTGCTCGACTTCTATTTCTACATTCTTATTCTTTCTTGGTTTTCAGGCTGGGCTAATTGTTGGTCTAGGAGGGCTAATTCTTTCTTGGATTCTTTACTTGACATTGGCCTCATAGTCCCCAACATCAGCATACCATTTCATATATGGGATTCTCTGAAGGACAGGATACCCATTGGTGGGAGTGTTGTACTTGTAATGCCAAGCAAAGACCCAGGACATAGACAACTTAGAGCAAAAATGAAGGGTCAATGGCAAGGCACTATATAAAAGGTTAACATAATCCTTGAAGTATTGGAATCCTTCTCGAATCTTGGGCATAAAAATGTCCTTTGAGTCCAAAATAGTCCCACCATTTGCTGAACCACTAAGGGAAATAGTAGGTGAGTCTTTTGTTGAAATATATGAACCGAGTATGGTCCGTATTTGTTTTGATACCAAAAGGTTTTATACCAAGTTAAAACCTATGGGATCAAACTTTATGTCTCAAATTTTCTAGGTTTGTTTAGGTACAGTCCTCAATGTGAAGCAATGAGGACTTTAAGGATATGGATTGTGGAGTGGGCCTAGGTTGAGTGGTCCTCTTCTCAATTGACCTCATCTTATTTGTGGTTTAAGGATATATATTTTTGTGTATATAAAGATGAGTTCATAGAATTGTTGTGTCTTATTAAGGGCCCGTTTGGATGGGCTTTTCTGATAAAAAAACACTTTTTTAAAGCCAAAAAAAATAGTTTTTAATTAATTTATGTGTTTAGATGATATTTTTTTTAAAAAGAAAAAGTCACAAAAAAAGCCAAAATGCTGCTTTTTTTTAAAAGCTCCAATTTGGAGCTTAAAAGAAAAAAGCACTAAAAAAAACACTTTTTTAATGCCATGGCTTTATCATATTTTGGGATGTATCTTGATGAGGTAGGCTGGATTTTTTGTATAGGTTTTGGCAATTCGGCTACTTGTTTTCCCTTTGGGCTCAGATTAACAGTAACCCGTTTGTTTTTCATGTTCTCAAGGAGTTGGGACAGAGAAATGATGTCCTCATCTGAGTCTTCCTCATCCGCTATATTTGCCCAGGATTTCTTCGGCAGGCGGGTCATTCCACTAGTTACAAGAGCTTGAAGTGTTTCAATAGGTATGTCATAGTCTTGGGGCGTTGTCCTTTGTGGCTTGGGTTTGGTCTGGCTTGATGGGGTTTGTTTTTGGGAATGATGACATTTTCCTTAGCTCTCAGTTAGGAAAACGGTGGTGTAACCATCTTCTCTGGGAATTAGGACTCTAGAACTGAAGGAGTTCATGACCATGCATCAAAGGGTGTCATGCTGCAGGGTGTCATGCTTCAGAAGCTCAAAGGAAACCAATGCATCAAAGGGTGTCATGCTCTCGTATATATCCATAGCTCAATAGCTCATCAGCTCATTTGAAGGAAAACTGATCCCACGGTTTTATTATTTTACTATCAATGTCTTGGAGCTTCGATCTTGAACAGAGACATGTTGCAGATTTGATGTATAAACAGGACATTCATCTCCCTTGCCACTCAAATCATATCACATCAATATGATGATACAAGACATTCAACATTTGTTCAAGGGTTTTCTTTCTTTTATTATTAT
Source organism: Acacia pycnantha (assembly GCA_025563575.1). Classification (NCBI taxonomy): domain Eukaryota; kingdom Viridiplantae; phylum Streptophyta; class Magnoliopsida; order Fabales; family Fabaceae; genus Acacia; species Acacia pycnantha. The sequence goes on along the minus strand of JAMWYP010000074.1, from coordinate 1,176,680 downwards.
TCCCAATACTTCTCTTGGTTTCTAATCAAGACTTAATTTGCTACCTTTTAGTTGTTTCTTTTGCTGCATTGTTATATAATCGTTTTGCCTTTTTATCAAAAAAACAAAAAACCCAAAACACTTTTATGCTCTAAGGAGCCCAACAAAATTCAGTAACCATAACTGAAAGTGAATCTAGCAAGCTCCGTTCTCGATAATAAGATGCCCTTGACTTCCCAGCCCTTCTCCAAAATTTGTTCCATCATATTAGACAGATCCCTTTTGGCAGACCTCTTGCTATCCTCAATGATCATAGACCACTCTTCAAGGGCTGAGTCTGATTCATTGCTTTCCCTTGTACTATTCTCCCACCTACTACCATCTGCAATGAGGGCCTTGCGGATATAGCAAGCCTAAACAATGAATAAGAAGAAAAAGAAGTCATATCAAAGATCATCTACATAAGCGAAACAGGTTTTAAAGAAATGTTGTCATAAAGCATGAAAGGGAAAAAAATAGAGAAACTTTCCAATTCACCTCAACCAAGTGAGGCAACAACTGTATGTTATGGTTTTGAACCAAGGTTTTAGTGGAAGTTAGTTGTTACATACTTCCACCAAAAATCATGGTTTTGATTATTTCAAACATAAAACTAAATATGTTAATAGTTAGTACGTGCTTTAGAGGGTTCAAATTGACTTTTGAAAATAATGTTTTGGTAAAAACTTGTTGGGGTTGCTTAAAACTGACTTTTCTAAAATAGAATGTTACCTTATTAAGAAAATAGTCACCTTCAGGGAACAGGGTTTTGCAAATGGCAGTTGTGTTTAGAAAAACTAGTAGTCAAACACAAAGAATTAAGGGAGAAAGGGGGGGGGGGGGGGACCTCCTTCTCTAGCTAAGCCAAGTGACATGACGTGTATTCATCATGATATTGATCATAAAAATAGTTAAGAAACCATTCAGTATAAGAGTATTCTCACCTGAAGCAAACCCATTATTATATGCACTGCTTCAGCCCCATCACGAAAGGAAAGAAGGATACCGGGCTGGGTGGTGGGTAACAAGTAATGATTAGTACAAAAACACTTGTTACTGGTTCTTCGGAAGTTTAAGATGCCTATGAACAGCAGAATGAGTTCATCAGTTATGCTCACCTGTCCAACTCTTTTAAATCTTCTGGAGCAGATCTCCACGCATATGAAGTAAAAATCTTCTCCAGTTATACGTTGCATTGCTTCTATTGACCACCTAGGCATTTGGTTGTTGGAATTTAAACACCCTATCCTAATTCGCCACGATTCTTGACCTGATCAAAATACTTGTCAATTGACTACAATTTCTCACAATTCAATTGTACGAGTTATAAAGCATTAAGTACAATTTAGGGTTAATACAATGTTTGGTCCTTACAGTTTGCACTCATTTTGATTTCGGTCCCTAAAATTCCAAACCATAGATTTTGGTCCCTATAGTTTTATCCGTTTACAAGGTTAGTCCTAGTAGTTTCAAACAGACTTCAGCTTTCAGGTTAACACCATTAATTTGGCTTATGTGGTACTAACACCATTAATTTGACTTATGTGGCATGCTGACTGGTAGGCTGAGTAGGAATCTGATCTTATAAGTTAAGAAAAATTATAAAGTAACATATTTTTTTAAAATGCTATATAATAAAGGTGAAAAAATAAAAACCCATCCTGCTGCACTTGTTGAAGGTCGGAGGGGAAAATGGGAAAAGGGGGTTTGGCATTCGCAGCAGCTGTGAACTTTAGGAGGAAGATGGTGAACAATCTAAATCTCATTGGTGGTTGGATTCCAGAAAATATTGAAATGAAAATTAAGAGAATTTTTATTTTTAATTTCAGAAGAGAAAGACCAATCTTCAATTTTCTGCCATCTTAATGCGAAGCTTAACACAGTTCTTAAAAATCAATGAGTGGATTCCAACCAGTTTCTGTGTCAACGCGTTTTAGGGGCTTCTCTCCTATCATTGTTCATCGTCATGGTGAGGAGTGGAGTTGGAGGCATCCACTGTTCTTCATCTTGAACCTGGGATGGCGTCATCTTCTTTGTTGAACCTGAGTTTTTTGTTTTATTACTTTATTATTTAAAATTTTAAAGCATATAACTTTATAATGTTTTTAAACATATAAGATCAGATTCCTACTCAACATACCCAGTCAACAAGCCACATAAGCCAAATTAACGGTGCTATTGCCACGTAAGTCAAAGTAACGGTGTTAACCTCAAGCCCAAGTCCTTTTGAAACTACTACAAGGACTAACGTTGTAAATGGAATAAAACTATAGGGACTAAAACCTACGGTTTGAAACTATAGGGACCAAAAGCAAAATAAGGGTAGACTACAAGGACCAAACATTGTATTAACCCTACAATTTAAAACAATCAATAGCATATCACCTCTAATTCCCAGAATGTTAATTCCTTCTTTCTCGCTCACCTCTGCAGGGGTTGGAATGTATCCAGACTCAATCCAAGTATTGAGTATAATTTCAAGTCTATCCTAGAATATTAACATATCAAGCATGAGCATCATATTCCCAAACAATTTTACTCTAGAATCTGAAAAGAGGAACTGAGACTCAGTAAGGATGAACTGTTTATTGAAGATCGTGATTGCATAAAAAATGAAAAGGTGGAGGGGGATCATAGCCAAGTTTTATTAATACCACAAAAAGAAAAGCTTTCAAAATTACAATCCTTTTCACCATGCGATGACCAACTCAGTAAATGTTTGAGAAACAATAAAACCATGGTTTTAAAAGCTCTTCTCTGCAAGTCAAAACAAAACTATCACACATATTGACCTCGTAAATCGTAAAAGCACTACTAAAAAGCTAAAACAAACATCCACTAAGGGATTGAATCAAAAACTGTTTATTGAAAATCAGTGAAAAGACAAAAGAAAAAAAGAAAACATGTTCAGCTATTTGAAGCAGGTGCAACTGAACTTTTATGCCATCAGAAAGTAAAATTTACTTGAAGGTGAAAAGACCAAGGCTACCTGACCCAAATCCAGAGTAGAATGATGATTGAATTAAATCACTCTCAGTCTCTATAAAATAAAGAAACGGATCCCTCATCCATGGGCAACTTTGAATTCAGGCCATCATATAACCCACCTTAGTCAATGTTTGCAGGTGGACAAACTTCAGCCCCTGATATATCCCAAGAAGGTCCATGCCAGCAAAAATGAGATAAATAAGGATATGAAGACCACCTACTTGTTGTCTTCCAAGACAGAAAAACAAGGCAAGTGAGAAAACAAACTCAAATTTATGCATAAAACTTGAAACTTTACAGTGTGTGTATCTGAAAATAAATCATAACCTTAGATAGCTCTCAAAGAACACATTTATGAGTGCAGCGAGCATCAGGCCAAGGTTGTCAAAGCATACTGTTTGTATCTGACACATCAAAGTGTAGAATATAACAATTAGCACATATTGGAGGAAAAATAACTATGTAACAAAATAAACACAGACTAAGTGACTAACCTGTGCCTTTGCAGAAATTTCACCAAGATTGTCTGCCACAGCAAAACTTTGATGAACAGCAGACTGTAGATACACAGAAAATCAAAATCCTCAAGCAAAGCAAAGTACAGAAATTACTAGCATATTAGAAACGGGAGATTGCAAAATATTTAATTTGAAAATGATTTAATGGAAAACAGATTAGGCACCAAGGTATCAATACAAACTATCTGAAAAAAAGGAAAATAAGGGGACCACCTAATGAAGGCTCAATGAAAAGCAAACTAAACACAGTAAGGAATTGTTAAAGTTGGCAATCAAAAGCTGTGACCTCTCTAAGTTTATTCTATAAAGTCTTTTTTTGGCCCATCATCAAGTCTGCATAGGATATTTTAAACACGTAAGCTATCATACATCAACGTGCTTTATGCATTTGTAAAACATAAATACAAGTTGGAGAGAAGAATTCTACAAAAATATACAAAAATAAAGCTAGCAATTAGCATGACAACAGAAATATAAAGGTCACAAACACAACATCATAAAAAATCTCATATTGTAAAGCTCCTACAAAAAGGACCAAATTTGAAGATTAACATAGAGAAAACTCCATGAAAAATACAATACAATATGGATCTTCATATTAATAAGACTTGATACCATACCCGAGTTGCTAAGTAGCATGCCAGGCTTATTTGCTTAGCAATGTTGGCAATAGTTGCGAGCAAGAGAAAGCATTGCGGAAATGCAGGAGTAAGTAACTCAAGTCCGATGCTAGCAACAAAAATGATTGACGTAGAGAACCTGACTCTCTTTGAGAAAGAGGAAAAAATTTGGGGGGAAATTAAGGATAGAAAATTTATCAGATTTCATACACATATATATATATCATATGTAATAACAAGTAAATAATTAACTGCAGTTCAACAAATTAGGACTTTGCTTCACTGTACATTGGATTAAATGCCAAAATGCAGTGTCGGTAACTGCAGATAAAGAAAAGCCTTTGAATGTAGATGCTTGACTAGCAGTGAAAATGACTTTTAAAGCCACATACCTTCAAATTTGTATCAAACGCAGATGCTAGACTAGCAGTGTAGATACATCTGCTAAGTCTTCCAATGCCATCTTTTAAAACCCAATTAAGAGCAGCAGATGACGGAAGTGAGTAGGCATGCCCAACTCCTATAGCCTTAAACATTGCCTGAGATCAATCCATTCCAATATATTAAGTTATTATGCAAAATAAACTTATGTAATGAGACTAGAAGAATTCTCAATTTAAAGAGAATAAATAGCAACTATAAATTACTCAATGACTTCATTATTTCACAAAAACTGTCACATAGTACAATTATTCACAAAGAAAAACACGAGGGGTAAAGAGGAGATTAGAAATGAATTATTTTATGTAATCCATCTATGATCTATGCATATGCATACTTTCAACCACTTCATGAAAAGCCATCTTGAGCACCATCAACCTATGAATCAACTGGAATGTTTCTGCTGCATAATAGGCTCACTTCTAAGCATGAAATGTGACATGACAGGATTCCAATAATTGAGTACAATAGCTTTAGTGACATTATTTATAACCCATGGTCCCCTAACTACCTCAACGGTAAATTAACAGCCTGCCTATTAAATTATTTATTTCCATAACACCTAGTTAGAGTTTTCCACAAGAATACATGCACCAAGGTCAAAAGTTGATCGTTTGTAGACTACTAAACAAAAAAACAAAAAGAGCCAGGCTGGACAGTTTTGCCACTATTTTGATCAGATCTCGCATTATGGCGGTTTATTAAATCTATAAACAAAACAGTTACTTGGCCAACCAAGTCTTCCTTAAAGTGGATCCTCCAGATGGAATGACTCCATAGCTCTGTTTATGAAGTTAGATGCTCTTGCTGATATGGAGGGAATAAGGCTATTTGCTTATCTGCTGCAGTGGATTCATATAAATTGTTTGTGTTTTCATGCGCCTGTCTTTAGCACTTGTTTCACTACTGCGTATGTTTTCTGTTTGCACTTACATCCGCAATTAGCCCTTTAGACTTTGAATTTGTTGTTGGTTTGTTTTCAATGGAATGGTGCCTTATAGAAAAACAAAGGCACAAAAAAATATACATGAGAACTCAACTGCCTATGATACTGAATCAGTTATAACCAACAAAAATAAGAATTAGATATACCTGAGTGGCAAGAACTTGAAGCGCGGAGCTGAAAACACGATGCAAGAACTTCCACCTCACATAATCCATGTAACTATCAGCAACTTGCTGAGGAATAAGAAAATCCCTAATAACAGAACAACATCTCCTGAACAATTTGTGAAACTCATTGTCAAATTCGAACTTGCAAGATGATGAGCCACCATCAACACTGACCATTTGTAAATGGTCCCCATCCCAGAAGTACCTAGAGACTTTTGTAGGGCTTCGAATCACAAACGGAAGGCTAACTGGTAATGTAGAATGTGGTCCCTTTTCAACCCCTCCATCGGATTCACTATCAAGATGTGTTCTCAAAGAGGAATAGGCAGTCACAGGTTTGAAAAACAGTTTTGAACAATTGAGTATTAACTCATTGGATAAGTAACAAGTTCTTGGATGTTTCCAAGATAAATGATGACAACACGGCCAGGCTGTGTGAAGAGAAGTTTGCATATAGGAATGTGGAATTAGAGATTGAAGTGGGGCTTGTTTCATGCCAAATTCAAGTACAGATTAAATCAAAGTAAGAATATTTTCCAGCAGAATCTGTTCCCACAGCAAGAGCACAAAGATCTTCTCAAACTCGAAAATTGATAGCAGAAACTTTTGCAACAAAGCTTTAAACTAGGCAAAGAAAAAGAGATAGGGACATGATGACATAGAAAGGGCCAAAGAGAGTTCAATGAATTGAAAGAACAGCAACAGGAGGAAACTGATCATGCCACTAGATAAGGTATCTGTCAGTAGTAGAAGAAGTGGCAAGACAGAATCTATGGTGGAGCTCCAATGCACGTATTTCCTACACTAGAGTTGTACCTGCAAAGGACAGCAATTTGAGAAATTTGACATGAATTTACAACAATTACACTGTGTTTGCTCATAAGTAATCTTCAAAGTGTAGCTAATAGAAGCCACAAGAAAATAACAACCTTTATTTTTAATTTTTGAAATTGCAATAATATCATAGTGGACAACAAGACCACAAAAAAGTACAGGTTAGACATTAGTAGCATAAGCATTCAAGGTAAAATGATGGGAGATGAAACATTGACCGCATAGGCTTGTACATTAACAAGCCAAAACAATATCAGACAAGTAGGCAATAAATCTTTATAGAACTTCAGAATTAATAGGTTATAATATGTCAAAACTCGATAAATCCATAATAATATGAATCTGTACAATCCAATCTCTGAAGTAGTCTACTTGAAGGTGACTCTAATCAGCACAAGAATATCACCCTCAAGAACAAAAGGCAATCAGATCCAATCCTCAAATAGCTGTGATTGATAAAAAAAAAAAAAAAAAAAAACTCGAGACAAACAAAGTCTCAATCATTTTTATCCATAATCACCAACACAATTCAAAGATCATGGCAAGAAGATCAGTATGACAAAGCAAAGAGAGGGAGAAAGTTGTAGTATCCAGGGATTAGAAACTAGCTTTTATCACAACTATGAATAAAGGCATTAATTTGAAGGAATGAAATTGGAATTCATATAATATTTTTCCACTTTCATTAGATTGAAACCTAATTGGTGACTCTACAGGTATTATTCTCAGTTCAAGTTAGTTTTTTCTTTCGATACGGGGAAAAAAACTCATACATATTGATATAATATTTTTCGGGTTTTCCACACTCATTAGATTGAAACCTAAATAGCAGCTCGGTAGAAGAGCTCCTCTACCACATAACTTGTGTAAACCACCAGTATAAACTCCGCAGTAAAATCAAATCAATCACTTGTTCTTTAAAATTGCGCTAGAACAATGATCACTCACTGCGTCAAATTATTGAAAAAAGAAACTACCAGTCACAGAGCAGAAGAAATTGCACTTTGCTATAACTAAGTATGAGCTATTTTGGGCCCTAAATCTCAAGATTGTGACGATTAATGATAAGGCTTCCCACATAATAAAGGAAACATCTGAAAAGCATAAAGGATCATATTTTCCCTTGTGATTCAGACTATCAACATTGACAACAAAGATATGCAGTGTTACAATTTCACAATTAGCAACATTTTGAGTAGAAAACTGAATAAAAGAGGTTAATGGGACAATGAACGAACAGACTAAAAGAGATTAGATAAAAGAAAGGAGAAAAGGAAACCACCACAACGGAAGTACACTACAATAGCCAGTTTAGGAACCATTAAAGGCATTGATATATTATAATAAATACACAAGTAGTAACAATAATTCTTTCAAAAGCTATAACAGAAAACAAAATCAAAATTAAATACTAACTTCAAACTGTTCTTTTCTCTATTTATTCATCTAATTTTTCCTTCCAGAGGGATGGGGGAGGATTTTGAAGTTATGCAGGTCAAAGGTAACCTGTGTAGCAAAATGAAAACAGTAGAAAAGTCTAGTGTCGCTTAATTGACAAATTTATTTGACAGGAAAGTTAATATACTCCGTAGAAGTTTAAAGAAAGTGCCAACGACAAGAAAGTTGAGTGTCGCTTAATTTTATTTTTCCACTTACGGCGATGAGATAGGAAGCGAGACTCGTCGCCGGAGAGGACAACAGAGTCCGCCGCTCAGTGAGGGAGGGAGGGAGTGAGAGAGGCGCACGACAGTTCGAACTAGTGAGTTCCCTCGTCGGCGACGCCTGCCATTAGTGAACCTGAACTGAAGAAGGAGGATGGGCGAGGGGTCAGCGTCGTTTGATGAAGAAGCTGGCGGTGGACGGCGGAGGTCGCCGAAGATGGTGGTGGACGCCGAAGATAAACCAGAGACGGAGGGACTTTGTGGGGGCGTAAATGTACACATCCTCAACCTCAACGCGTGGAGGATGCATAAATTTGTGCGAGAATCAGGAATAAATCCAAAAGAAGAAATCGTACTACCAACGAATTCAAATAATCCAATAATCCATGCTGTCATAGGAAGTGACGGTTTTTTTTTTTTAAAAAATTTTTAGAATTTTAAACTTAAAAAGAGTTTTTTTTTTTTTTAAGGATTAAAGTGTAAAGTTACATATGTGATTTTTTCAAAAGTGCACCTAACATTAAGTATTTTTTTAGGTGTAAAAGTGACTATGTGGTTACAACCATGGTTATTAGACCCGGACCAGAAACTGGCGAACCGACCGTGAATCCGGTTCGGAAAACCATAGAAATTGGGGTCATCAGCCAACCCAGTATTAAAAAAAAAAAAAAAGTGAAAGATGGAGAGGAACAACAATTGACCCAAATCACGATCTGGGTTTTTTGCAAGGATTTAGGCTTGTGTCTCGTCTCGATCTAGTTTGTCGAAGGGATTGGAGGTCCTCGTCGAAGATCGGAGTTATGCTTTCTGATTCGTTTTCTCCACCATATCATCGAAGATCGGAGTATTATGGTCTATGTTCACTCTTTATGATGATTCGCTTTCTCTTTTGATTTCTCAGTTCTCACTCTTTCTCGCCCTCTGCTCTTTTTTCTAGTATGAAGAAAGGATGATGAATGAAGATGAACAATGAAGAAAGGCTCGACTTCAAGGACACCGCTGCTTTCGCCTTCTGCTCTTTTTTCTAGTATGAAGAAAGGATGATGAATGAAGATGAACAATGAAGAAAGGCTCGACTTCAAGGGCACCGCTGCTTTCGCCTTCTGCACTCTACCTGATTGTCTAGTGTCCCCCATTCTCCTATATCTCTCCAATTATTTTTTCCACGAAACTATCCCTATCTAAACACGAATCTGACATGAGTTTTTCTTCTCTTCTCTTGTACTTTTTTTATATTTCATTAAGGGTTAAAGTGCAAATTGGCCATGTATAAAAAAAAGTGCAAATTGGCCAATATAGTATTAGGCCAGGAGCACCCAACACAAAAAACAATTGAAAGGTCCATAAGTACCAAAAAACAATTAAAAAGTGCCAATTATCACAATCCTGTTACAACTAACAAACGGTGTTGGGTGTCAATTGAAGATGTACACGAATTTGAGTCCTTTGCTTCCCTTCACATCGCCGGAAATGCTCTCAGATACTTTTTCATCACTGAGACTGAGAACCAGAATCTCAGACTGCATGGTCGTGAGCTTCAAAGACAAGAGGGAAGAGAACATAGCCACCGACCATCAGTTTCAGCTACCACCTCCGTCAAACCAACACCAGTGGTGGACCCGAAATTTTAATGACAGTTGGGGGGGCCAAAAATTTTAATGACGGGGGGCATAACTTATTTTGTGAGGAAATAAACAGGAAAGACAAAAATTTCTAACACCCAAAGAAGAACACACAAATTCTAACTTAAGCTTCGTCGCATAAAAGCAGAGCGTTGTTGGCAACTGTAAATACAACAACTATAATTTACTTTAATTCAAAACCCAAAAATGAAAACATAAAATCAAGCTCTCTATGACAAAGACAAAAGCAAAAATTTTGGAATGGAAACTCATTTCCATCGTAGTATGGCCATACATTTCTTAGACTCACTCATCGAGGGGCCCAGTATTATCTCTCTACAAATGTGAGGGACAAATTCCATCTTGACCATTCACATTCCTCTGCATGAAAACCATTGATCCCGATCCAAGCCTTTATCATCACCCGGTCAAAGGTGACTTTTGACTAGGTCAAAGATCAGCGACTCATCATGTAGGAATCCATGATGATCTCAGGTCAACGGGCGTTGTGATGCGGTTATACATGAGAAAAACTTATGACTTATTCCATGCAGCTTTCTCATAGTGGGTCGGTCCAGCACCTTGTACTCTTACAAATGCCTATGACTTTGACTCGTATCTCCATACTCATCAAAGTCATACTGGTCTTATTTCATCTTTGCTCCCGCGGAGATGATTGACCAGGGACATTTAGGATAATCTATAAGATACATCCAAGGATTAGTTATCACTATAAACATGCAAATGAAATGATAACTAAAAGATAATACTTTAAATAACATTAACGTTTAAAGTACAATGACTTGCCCCTAGGGCATAATTTCCAATAGACTCCCACTTGCACTAGGTGCAATCATTAATTACCCTAATTCCCATTGCCCTAACATGACGCTCATGTTTTACTTGTGCAAACGGCTTAGTAAGAGGATCAGCGACATTGTTTTCTCTTGGTACTTTGCATAATTTTTGTATCACCTCAATAATTGATTTCTCTGATAAGATGAAATCGCTTGAGTATATGGTTGGTCCTTTGATGTGACCTAGGCTTCTTGGTCTGCGCAATAGCACCGCTATTGTCACAGAACAAGTCTATTGGATTTGAGATGGTAGGAACCACCCCTAGTTCATTAATGAACTTACTAATCCAAAAGGCCTCCTCAGCTACATCCGATGCTGCTATATACTCAGCTTCTATTGCAGACTGAGCTACAGTGCTCTGCTTAGAGCTCTTCCAGCTTACCGCACCACCATTCAAAATGAATACATATCTAGATTGCAATCTTAGATCATTTTGATCAGTTTGGAAACTCGCATCTGTGTAACCTGTCACACAGAGCTCATCTTCCAATCCACCATATACCAAGAATAAGTCATTAGTCCTTTGTAAGTACTTTAGGATATTCTTGACAGCAGTCCAATGACCCTCACCGGGATCTTGTTGATAGCTGGTCATACTCAAGGAAAATGAGACATCCGATCGAGTACATAACATGGCATACATGATAGATCCAATGGCGGAGGCATATGGAATCTTACTCATGTGGTCTCTTTGATCTTGTGTACTAGGACACAAATCCTTACTGAGATTAATGCCATGAGACATGGGCATGTAACCCCTTTTGGAATCCTGCATACTGAATCTATGCAATATCTTGTCTATGTATGTGCTCTGATTTAGGCCTATCAGCCTCTTGGATCTATCTTTATAGATCCTAATCCCAAGGATGTAAGTGGCTTCGCCTAAATCTTTCATTGAGAAAGACTTTCCTAACCAAGACTTGACACTCTGCAAGGTAGGAATGTCATTCCCAATGAGTAGGATGTCATCAACATAAAGCACTAGAAATACAACTCGTGCTCCCACTAACCTTCTTGTAAACACAAGGTTCATCTATGTTTTGAATGAATCCAAACTCTTTGACTACTTCATCAAAACGATGATTCCAACTCCGAGATGCTTGCTTCAATCCATAAATGGACCTTTGAAGCTTACAAACTTTACTAGAGTCCTCTAGACGCACAAAACCATCAGGTTGTGTTATGTACACATCCTCAAGCAGCTTTTCGTTAAGGAAGGCTGTTTTGACATCCATCTGCCATATTTTATAGTCATAATATGATGCAATGGCAAGAAGGATTCTGATTGATTTGGCCATTGCAACTGGGGAAAAGGTTTCATCATAGTCCACACCATGAGTTTGAGTGAATCCTTTTGCCACCAGCCGTGCCTTGAAGACATTTACTTTGCCATCCATGTCAGTTTTCTCTTTGAAAACCCATTTGCACCCAATGGTTTGTACACCTTCAGGTGGATCGACTAAGGTCCATACCTTATTGTCGTACATGGATTGTATTTCAAACTTCATGTCATTAAGCTATCTTTCGGAGTTTGGTCCCACCACGGCTTCTCGATAGGTAGTTGGCTCATTCTGCTTAATGAGCAAAACATCACGGCTTCTAGTAATCAGAAATTCATATCTCTAAGGTTGTAGCCGTGTTCTATCGGACCTTCGTGGGCCTTGTGTTACATGAGTAGTCTCAACAACTTGTTGTGAGTCTTCTCCGTTTTCCATCTGTGGTTCTATGTCGTCTTGTAGCTCTCGAACTTCTTCGAGGTACACATTACTCCCACTGGCTCTTTTAGAGATGAACACTTTCTCCAAAAGGACACCATTCCGAATAACAAACACTTTGTGATCGGTAGGATTGTAGACATAATATCCTTTAGTTTCCTTAGGATACCTCACAAAAAGGCATTTTGAGGATTTGGATGATAATTTATCAGAGGGTTAGTGTTTAACGTAAACCTCACATCCCCAAATTTCAAGAAAGGACAAAATGGGTTTCTTCCAGTCCATATCTCATATGGTGTCTTTTCAACTGCCTTTGACGGAACACGATTCAGTGTGAACGCAGTTGTTTCTAGGGCATGGCCCCAAAAGGAAGGAGGAAGATATGTTTGACTCATCATAGATCGAACCATATCTAATAGAGTTCGATTCCTCCACTCAGAAACATCTCCTTTAAGGTGTTCCTGGAGGAGTAAGTTGTGAGATAATCCCACAACTTCTAAGAGGTCAATGAACTCTTGGCTCAAATATTCACCACCGCGATCACATCGAAGGGCTTTAATTGTTTTGCCAAGTTGGTTTTGCACTTCATTTTGGAATATTTTGAACATTTCAAAAGATTCAGACCTTTGTTTCATTAGATAGATATACCCATATCTACTAAAATTGTCTATGAATGTAATGAAGTATAAATGACCCCCTCTGGCAGATGTATTCATCTGTCCACACACATCGGTATGTATGAGGCCCAATAAATTAGTGGCTCTCTTATTGTGCCTAGTAAAAGGTGTCTTTGTCATCTTTCCCAATAAACAAGACTCACATGTATCAAATGATTCAAAATCAAATGAGTTAAGAAATCCATCTGTGATGGAGTTTCGAAATGCGTTTCTCATTTATATGGCCTAGACGACAATGCCATAGGTAGGTCGGATTCAAATCATTTGACTTGAACCTTTTAGTAGTTATGTTATAGATATGTCTATTCAATTTTCTATTGTCCTTGAGACCCTACATTTATTCAAATATGAGATCCACATGTAGTATCTAATACCCATGTTGAGGAAGTAGAAAAGCGAATATCTATTACATAGATACTTGAAGCGATAGCCCCGCTATCCTTCTTGTTCTTCTCCAGATCTTCGAGGTAGAGTTTGCAATTTCTTTTCAAATGACCAAGTTCATTGTAAAAGAAGCAAACTCTATCCTTCGGAGGTTTTTCCTTCTTGGCTTTCCGTTTCATACCCCTTCCTTTCTGAACGGAAAAAACAGCACTGGGCTTCTTCTTAATGCTCTGCTCAGCTGTTTTGAGCATCCCATGCAGTTCAGAAATTGATTCCTCCATGTTGTAATCTATGACAAAGTTATCATAACTTCCTGGGAGTGAGTTCAATATCACATCTGTAGCTAACTCCTGGGACATGTGGAATCCAAGCCTCTCAAGGTGATCAATGTAGCCCTTCATCTTCAAAACATGAGGACTAACTGATGCACCCTCATTCATCTTGCAGGAATGTAAGGCCTTTGTGGTCTCATACCTCTCTTGCCTTGCCTGTTTCTGGAACATTTTCGTAGGATGAACAATCATCTCAGAGGCCTCCACATGTTCTAGATCTCTATTGAGGTCTAGAAGCATAGTGGCAAGCATCAGGCTCGTCAAGAATGGGTTGATTGATGAGATACTCTTTTCTTTCGTGTTTAGGATCAACGCTTATGTTCCCAAACATGTCAAGAAAGTCTGTCTCATCATAGTTCGTCCTTCTCAAGGACTGATCGCATTGATGGTGTTGAAGTATTACTAGACTACATGATTCTACAACTAAAGATATGCAAAGTTTAAGCAATAACCTCCCACTGAATTAAGAACCCTCATTATAATTAGTGGACTAAGATCCATATTTGGCTTAAATTTAAGTCCGCTTTGGCAGGACGCTTAAAATCAAGTTATTTAGGTAGGCAACCTCTTTGCCAATTACATCACATGTAACTCTTAGATATTCATGGGATTCGATCATCATATGACTTGGGAGTGGGATGAGAAAAGAATGTACATCAAGAGTATTTAGAGAGAGAGGCATGGCTCGCAGGCCATATTTAAAATTTACAACAATTGTAAAACTTGGTCCAGCACCTTGTACTCTTACAAGTGCCTATGACTTTGATTCATATCTTCATACCTCATCAAAGTCATACTAGTCTTATCTCATCTACCCTCCCGCGTAGATGACTGACCAGGGACATTTAGGATAATCTTTTAGATATATCTAGGGATACAATTACCAATGTAAACATGCAAACGAAATGATAACTAAAAGATAATATTTTAAATAACATAAATGTCTAAAGTACAATGACTTGCCCTTAGGGCATAATTTCCAACCGACTGAGAGCGTTTAAATTAGGTTTTATACGTGTGTTTATGTATGAGATACATGTATGCTTAAGCCGAATCCATGAATGTGTTTTAAATCGATATATGATTAATTGAATCCTTATGCATTTAAAACGTTCATACGCGATAGGGTTTATATGAGATTATATATATGTGATGCATATATGGTTAAATCCGAATCCAATAATGTGTTTAAATTCAAAAACTCACGTTAGGGTTTCTACGGGTTCCAAGTAGGGAGCCCGACTGATTGTCAGTACGCGATAATTTAAATCATGATATTATATTATATATAGTATATAATATAATGTAAATTAGATAATTTAAATCATGATATGATATTATATATATAGTATATAATATAATGTAAATTAGAGAATTTAAATCATGATATTATATTATATTTATTATAAAATATAATATAAATTAGAGAATTTAAATCATGATATTATATTATATATTGTATATAATATAATATAAATTAGAGAATTTAAATCATGAAAAGTTTAATCATAATATTTTATTTCATAATTATATGAATTAATGTATGTTGTGATTTACCTTTCAAATGTTGTTTGGGTATGGTGAACAACATGGCTCTAAAATTTACAACAATTGTAAAACTCTAGAGCCATGTTGTTCACCATACCCAAACAACATTTGAAAGGTAAATCACAACATACATTAATTCATACAATTATAAAATAAAATATTATGATTAAACTTTTCATGATTTAAATTCTCTAATTTATATTATATTATATGCTATATATAATATAATATCATGATTTAAATTCTCTAATTTATATTATATTATATAATAAATATAATATAATATCATAATTTAAATTCTCTAATTTACATTATATTATATAATAAATATAATATAATATCATGATTTAAATTCTCTAATTTACATTATATTATATACTATATATATAATATAATATCATGATTTAAATTCTCTAATTTACATTATATTATATACTATATATAATATAATATCATGATTTAAATTCTCGCGTATTGACAATCAGCCGGGGTCCCTACTTGAAACCCGTAGACACCCTAACGCGAGTTTTTGAATTTAAACACATTATTAAATTCGGATTTAACCATATATACATCACATATATATAATCTCATATAAACCCTATCGCGTATAAACGTTTTAAATGCATACATGATTCAAAACACATTCATGGATTCGGCTTAAGCATACATGTATCTCATACATAAACACACGTATAAAACCTAATTTAAACGCTCTGTCGAGTTGGCTCTGATGCCACTGTTGGGATCCGTACACGCAGCGAAGTAAAAACTTTTACGAATCCCATCCAAAGGATCGCTCAACGGCGTTTAAATCAAGATTTAGGGTTTCCGAATTGTACCTATGCAAAACAATTGGACTGGTGGGCTACCTTTTCGATCAACAAAAGTCGACTCTTAGAATCATCTTCCTCTATCGGTATCCACACGAACAGCCTTCAGAAACACGAACGGAAGCGTGCTAGCGCCTCTGAACTGTGCGTCTCTCTATTTTCTATCTAGGGTTTCTCGCGGCTTTTCTAATACGCTCGACTCAAAGTCCCGTAGGTTTTTTTAAACCTAGTAGGCGTATTATATTCAAAAAAATTTGAATCTGGATTAAACAATATATTAATTAAATCTATCTGATAGATCTAATCTAATCTATTTATTTAATCCAAATTAAAAGCCTTCTGATTTAATTTATCTCTATAAATTAAATCAGAGAAATGATATTTATCTATTTAATTAAATCTGAGATACTATATCTCAATTTAAATTAAATAAAATATCTGATATCTTTATTCGAAAATTAAATCTGAGATACAATATCTCTATTTGTTTTAGATATTTAATTTATCAAATAAATTAAATACTGTTATGGACCTAGTCAAGGCCCACTATCCCACTATCACAACCCACTAACTGTGGGACCCAGCCATGACCAGAACAGTGGGCACGATCCTTGGACACGCACAACGTGGGAGCCATCTACATATAGAGCGTGAACCTAAGAGATCAGGGGATCGTCTTCTACAGATCATCCATTATCTTCTACATCCTATCTTCTACAACGGTCTACGCTCCGGCTATTCACATACGGCCGTCACCGAGCACACAGACCCCTTTAGGCTAAACGCCTCAATCAATACTCGAACTACGTGGACTTTGATCCCTCTTCAGGGTACGTAGGCCCTAGGTATCTCTCCTAGGTCAAGTCCCAATCTACATCAATATCCTAGCCCCATCAGGGTTAGGGTTCTGGTTCTACGCCAGAACAGTAGCGCCGACCGTGGGGACCGTAAACTTCGATTCCTACGACCAAAATGGTCAATACCGAAAGCAGCAATTAGTCATATTTCTCATAATCTTGACCACCGCAATTCCAATCTCCATAGAGGCAGAGGAAGGGTTCAAATTTACTGAAGCCGTCGGTATAAACGATTCGCTTTGAAGAAAAACGGTGGGTTGTAGAAGAAAGAGGCATTAGTTTGGCGGAATCCATGCGTTGGCATATGGGAAAGTTTCGTCTAGAGGGGAGAATTCGCTGGTTGGATCCTGGATTTTCCAGGAGGATCATTGCAACGACTCAGAACGGGCACAGGGTTGCGAATTTTTCAGCCAGCGAGAGGCATTTTCCAATTCGAATCGTTCAACGGATTCTTCAGCCTGCGACATGCATTTCTCAGTTCGAATCGTTCAGCAATTTAGCAGATCGCCAAAGTACATGGTGTCGAGACACATATGGCTTATCAGAGATTGCCGAGGTGCTTGGTGCCGAGGTGCATGGATGTCATGCTACGATATGAACAGGGAGACAAAGAGCTGGACATATGCCTTCTGCAGATTGTGGAGCAGTGAAACTGAAGAGCCAAAGAGTCGCCATCAGTAACCAGAGGATCACCATGGTTTTTTTTTTTTTCCTCCATAGGCCGAGGCAAAGGCTTATATTTATAATTCCGCCTTATGTTGCCGAGGTGAGCTATGGCCGAGATGAAGATTCTTCACTATGCAAGTGCTAAAATACAGCGACGAGATAGCGAGCTGTTTCATCATTAGACAACTCCCTCGATATGCTTGGCGATGTTGGATCAGTGGGAGGTGCATGCAGAGACGCACGTGATGCCGAGACTCCATCCTGAGAGGCCGCGATACAAGGTCTGTTTCAATCTGTTTCCATCTGCAGAGCCGAGGTTCAGGGGCCTTTTCGATCCGGGATTGAAGTGTGCCATCCGAGATGCCCTGACTTAATTCCCCATTATGTACCCGAGTTATATTTTGTATGTGCATATGTGCGGTATTGTGCCGAGATGCCTCGTGTATGTGCTTAGCCGGGATACAATGTCGAATTGCTCTGACAAAGAGACAATTATTGTTAGAGATCTGTGACCGGATAAATCCAAAAACTTGCAGCTTCAAACCTTCTAGCCGTCATTGCGGTGGTCAGACACGCACTTGAATTAAGTGAGGGCAAGCCTTCATGAAGAAGCCATTCAGCTATTGCCTTTGTCACTATTTTTGGTGTTTAAAGAAATCGAATGATTGATCCCTTCACGAGACCCATTCTTCCAACACGGACACACAACGTGATTCCTCTGTGGCTTTTTGACCAGGTGTCTCTTTGATCATGTTTCACGCTTTGAAATCCGAGAGAAGGCTGGAGGGAAGCCGAGATATATAAGCAGGGTGACAGACCCGAGCAGGATCATGGATTCTCCGATGAACACAATATGAGCAGCGTTTTCAAGGGGGTATGCCGAGGAAACTTCCCCAAGATGATTTTGTGCTGAGATGCTGTGATGTGGACTCGGGAAAAGGGTGGGCACCGAGAGTCACAGTTGATATTAGCCTGAGGCCGAGAGTGAGGATTGAAAGGGTGAAACCGAGTTCTCCATTAACACGTGTGCATGCCACCTGATTCTGACATCTCCCGTTGTCTGCTGAACGTCTCTAGGCTGGAGGGTCCCTGCAAAACCGATGAGTGCTAAGAACCTTGAAACGTGTATCACATCGGAGGCCTCCAAGTGGAATTTCCTTAGTGGAATTTCCTTACGCAGCCTATCTATAAGTGACTTATCATGCGCCTTTCTAAGTTGGCAAGTGTGGAATGGTGTTAAAAATATTGGAGGAAATGCAAAATTACGGGCATTTTTTAGATGGGGAGGCTAGTTGTGAGATAAATTAAAAAGGAATCACTTGTACTACACAAATGTTCTGCAAAGTCGCTCACTTCTCAAGTGGTAAATCCGCTTGAATCAAAATGAAACTACCAATCGTGGCAACAGAGGGCAAATGAAGTTTTATGGTTGCAATATCAAATGCAGCTGCTGAAGCATTTGCAAGAACAAGAACTTATTCCAATAGTAGAATCCACAGTTCATCTTGGCATTGCTGCAAACAACCACGACGCAGTACCATTAAATGGTGTCCTCAACTTCTTGCAGGCTCTTGTTGAGAAGTCCATGATTATTCAGATTCATGAGTGAGAGACAGGAGGCCATTACCCCATCGCACCTAGCTTTGAGGAGCCTCTAATTAATTACAACCAGGATGCCTACAGACTTCAAATGAAACTGTTCCTGTATGAAGTGAAGCAGCAACAATTGTTATCGGGCGTCCATACCTTCTTGAAAGTTCATTCAACAATCTCTCCTGTGAAACTTGCTCAGAACACAAATGATCGGAGATCTGAATTGCAGCTTCATGTTCGTAAAGGAGTTGTGCAACGAATATTGAAAATAGTAAAGTTATATGAACCTATTGACGAGGATGACAAAGACGTCAGGCGAGAACTTGATGCAGTTATCTCAAAACTGAGAGCAAGACTTTTTGTTGTGGCAACAAGTCGTATGCACATACTTCGGATCTCCAAGTTATTATCTCGTTGACTTTTTAGTCAGATTATTTTCAGAGCATACGTTCAAAGGAGTTTTCAATTATGAGTAAAATTCAAATGGAGTGCACCTCCGAAAATTGAGAAGCGGACCCCGGTTGAACTGAATCTAGTTAAATCCGGGTTCCGTGTAAATTTTTGAAGGCAAATCCGTTTTAACCGAATCTGGTTAAAATCCCGGCTCCGTGTGACTTTTTGAAGGCCGACCCGGTCACACCGAACCTGGTTAAAATCCCGGCTCCTTGTAAATTTGAAGGCGGATCCCGGTTACACTTAATACGGTTAAAATCCGGGCCGTCTAAAGTTTTGTGGCAAACGAAAAGAAGGCGGGCCTTGGTTACACTTAATACGGTTAAAATCCGGCCCGTGTAAAGAAATTCTCACGAGAGCATTGATTCAATCTCCTCAAATTGCTCTAACGACAAAGACAGAAACGAAAGAGCAAATACAGGGTCATTGAACCCGATCGTAATTCAAATACGAACTGAAGAATAAAACCCGGCTTTTCAGTCGGAGGGAGTTGTCTCCGTAGAGCTATCGCAGCCCGGACGCTTCCTAACTTACTCCAGGATATCAAGCGGATCGTCATGCCGACCCGATCGTGTCAAAATGTTCTGACGCTTTGGTGAAAACCAAACCCGGCAGTGACAACTTCCCTTTATCCTAGGATGACCCGGTCAACGAACCCGGAATTATACGAGGCAGTTTGAATACTGACACCTCACCATTTTACGGTTTCAATACCGGATGCACTTTCGCAGATTCTGCATATCACACCTATGACCTTGGCCCGGTCACTCAATAGTACTCCAAAAACAAATGAGTTCACTATATCAGTTCATCGTGGACACGGATGAAACATTACGTTATTGAAAAGAAGCGGACCCTGGTTACGCTTAATACGATTCTACAAACCGGCCCGTGCAAGGGTTATCGAACCCGCTTTTCACCAAGCGAAGCCGCCACCGTAAGCTTTCCCAAGTTGGGCGCTTCCAAGACTTAGCCCGGTTTCCAAATTACGCGAGGCCGCCGTTATCGCCCTTGCAAACAAACCCTGAGACCCTGATGATCAAAGAAGAAGAGATCCGCGATCATAAAAAGAAACAGACAAGTTTCAAAGCAAAATTAACCCTGACTACATGTCCGGGGCAATTCAATCGAAGACAAGTAACTCAAGTTCTTTGAAACTCGGATAGATACTTTATCAAAATCAAAATCAAACGAGTGGCAGCAACTCCGATACGATATCCGGATTCAACAAATCCACCCCGGCAGCCCGCAGACCGGACTACCAGTGGGGGCAATTACTATACAGCTTGTCAATAACCGGATTAAAGCAAACTCGAACAAGCATTTGAAATAAGCAAACTCCACGCTTGCGCACACCGGATATAGCTCGCCAAGTCCGTATGGCGCAGTCAATCAAACAACTAACCTCGGCAGCTTCGAGACCGAACAACCGAGCTGGGGGCAACTGTTATGGACCTAGTCAAGGCCCACTATCCCACTATCACAACCCACTAACTGTGGGACCCAGCCATGACCAGAACAGTGGGCACGATCCTTGGACACGCACAACGTGGGAGCCATCTACATATAGAGCGTGAACCTAAGAGATCAGGGGATCGTCTTCTACAGATCATCCATTATCTTCTACATCCTATCTTCTACAACGGTCTACGCTCCGGCTATTCACATACGGCCGTCACCGAGCACACAGACCCCTTTAGGCTAAACGCCTCAATCAATACTCGAACTACGTGGACTTTGATCCCTCTTCAGGGTACGTAGGCCCTAGGTATCTCTCCTAGGTCAAGTCCCAATCTACATCAATATCCTAGCCCCATCAGGGTTAGGGTTCTGGTTCTACGCCAGAACAAATACAAACAAATATATATATATATATATATATATATATATATATATATATTCACCCTAGACTGAATACTTTATTCGTGAAATCTTAGACATATCTAAGATTCAATGAATCTGGACACTTTTGCTCGTGTTAGGCTATTTTTGTGTGCGACCCTGCAGGCCCACATGAGATTGGCAGTGGGCCAATACTATACCAGCCCACAAGTCGCAAGCGGCCTCTAGCAAGGCATTGTGACTACCCAATTCATATGGGGATCGATGATACGATACAACCTATCGTACAACCATGTCACGTCCCTTTTGTCACGCGATAATTTGGTCAAGGATGAGGCATGGAGAAAGTCAACTTCCTGTTCTTGACCATTACTTTCTCGATTCTTGAGTAGTCTAACAATTGAAATGGAAACTCCTTTCCATCGTAGTATGGCCATACATTTCTTAGACTCACTCATCGAGGGGCCCAGTATTATCTCTCTACAAATGTGAGGGACAAATTCCATCTTGACCATTCACATTCCTCTGCATGAAAACCACTGATCCCGATCCAAGCCTTTATCATCACCCGGTCAAAGGTGACTTTTGACTAGGTCAAAGACCAACGACTCATCATGTAGGAATCCATGATGATCTCCGGTCAAAGGGCGTTGTGACGCGGTTATACATGAGAAAAGCTTATGACTTATTCTATGCAGCTTTCTCATAGTGGGTCGGTCCAGCACCTTGTACTCTTACAAGTGCCTATGACTTTGACTCGTATCTCCATACTCATCAAAGTCATACATTGAAGTATTTGATGGAAAGAATTTTAAGCAATGGCAAGAACAAGTTTATTCTATTCTTGAAGTATTAGAGTCTGACCAGGCTACAAAGGATGCTTGGACATATGCCAATAAGGTTTGCAGACATACCCTCATAAGTACTTTATCTAATGATATATTCAATGCATATTGTGTGTACAAAGAGGCACAAAAGATTTAGGACTCGCTTATCCTGAAATACACTGCTGATGACGCTGAAAAACAAAAGTTTGTGTGGTAAATTTCTATAGATAGGAAATGATTGACGAGTAACCTAAACTGTTAGAGGAACTCCGAGCTGAAAAGATCAATTTTCTAGATGAATTCATGGCAAGATTCCTGATTGAAAAACTACGAGAAACATGGAATGATTACAAGCAGCAACTGAAGCATAAGCATAAATAGTTGTCGCTGGTAGGTCTAATTACACACATTATTATTAAAGACCAACAGAAAGGCGATCCAAGTAGAAAAGGGAAAACAAATGACTGTAAAAGCCAATTAGTCGAAGCAAAGCCACACAACAAGACGTACGATTATAAACATCAAAACAAAAAAAGAAATTTGATTACAAGCCCAGTGATTCTAACCCTAAATTCAAGAAGAAAGGGATTTATTTTTTCTGTGGCAAGCCAAGAAATTTTGCTGCATAGTGTAGGAAAAAGGCCAAAATTGAAAAACGTAAAAGAGACGAAAATCCTCCAAAGCCAAATGTAAATTTGATTGTAAGAGATGAAAATAGTGATGATGAAGTTATTATCGCAGTGGTCTTGATGAGAGTTGTCAAGCTCACGCAAAATAACCAGATTAGCAAAAGATTTGTAGTAATAAGAAAACCTGGATCGTCTCTCAAGGAACTTGCATTTCGTCTAAATCACTCAATAAAAAAGTAGATAAATGGGGGGTTTTCAGTGCAATTCGAATTAAGACAAGAACCAAAATAGAATGTAAGAGCTAGATTAATCAGATTAAAAACGATCAACCCAAAATTAGAATTCCAGAACATTCTATCATCGTATGAAAAAAGAATGACTAAACTTGTGATTGATTCTGGAAAAACCGAAATCTCTGCATTTGTTCAGAAACTTTTTCAACTAGATGATCACCTAGCATCTATTCGAATGTCTGGTGTGTTCACTGTGCGATCGCACAGTGCTCTCTATAACCCGATTTGAACTATGTCCTTTGGATATCAATCTGGGTATTAAATCTAACACCCAATCCCCATCTAAAATCGAATCCGATTAAAGTAAATAGAAATGAGTTAAGTTACCGATTAAAGCAAGTGTCCTTTAGAATCGTGGAATCTTCAATCCATGGGTCAATCACAGAAGCTTAGCCAAGCATGACTGGGCAAAAGGATGAAGAATTGATGAAGAACACCAAGAACATGACGAACAGTTTCAAAGAAAATATATGCTTCTTTTTCAATCCAAAAAGCTTACAAAAATGTAATGATATAGTGTTTCAGCTGACCTAGTGAATTAACCTAAAACGAAAAGTGGGCTGGACTGTAAAAAATGGCCCAAAAATGAAAACAAATGTAAATGGTCTTTAATTACAAAAAGCGGGCCTAATAAAATTCCACAAAAAACATGTCTGACTTTGGATCCAATTTTGACCGTCTTCTTGTTTGAATTTGCTTTTTAAGTTTTCATATCCATTGTAGCTCTCTGAATCATCTAAAAAATGAGACAAGAATGAGGCTAATCGGATACCTAGATTATATAAGTTATGGTGAAAATAGTGAAGTACTGTAAATCTAGAATTTTATCATAAAAATGAATTAAATCCAATTAAAAGCTTAAAGCCCAATTAACATAAAAGCCCATTATTTATGAACTAAACAATCCTAAATTTATTAACCAAGAGATACAAATAAGTGTAATAATATTCAATTATCAGATCCCCCACACTTATCCTTTTGCATTCCTGAGAAAAATTAAAAGATAAAGTTTAAAAGAAAAATTTCTCCTTTCTAATAATTGCCAAAATTGCAAAAATTGAACAAGGATCACAAGCTTCAAAAGATCAACCAATCAATACAGAAATTATTTCATCTAAAATTACAAAACATGATAGTCTCAATCAATGATGCTAATCACGCAAGATGGTCTCTAAAGGATGCCCTCAATCAATCTCTCAAGTGTATAGGGTAAGTGTATCACTCAAATTCTACTCAAAAAAATTGTCCTACCACAAGCTTGCTCAATTTCTACTTCTCTACTACTCATAATACATGCATGCAAAAATCAAGAGGACTTATTATTCAAGATTGTAATGGGGCTAGGGTGAAGGTATGTTTAAGTATGGAAATGATAGGCTAAGCACCAAAGAAATCTAAAAGAACACTAGTGCAAAAAAGGGCTTTAAGACCGCCTCATTTAGACCGGATCATCAACGCCCTGGTCTTAAAGGTATGACCGGTGACAGTTTTGTAAATATAAATAACTTCTTATACAAAAAGGCTTTTAAGACCGCCTCATTTAGACCGGACTACCGAAGGCTCGGTCTTAAAGGTATGACCGGTGGCAGTTTTGTAAATATAAAGAACTTCTTATACCGGATCATTTTTTCATAGGTCTTATCTAGACCTGTTAAAAAAACAACCGGTTTTAAAAATGTTATTAAAAAAATTGAAATATCAATTACTTTATGGAGAAATCTCATACAGCCAGACTTATATTTTTTACACTCCAAAATAATACGGAAAAATTTAAATATAAAGGTAGGGTTAAATACCTAATTTGCCACAGAAGTTTTGCTAAGGGAGCGTCCAGCACCTGGAAGTTTTTTTGGTATCAAATTTACCCCGGAAGTAATTAAAAGGTACCAAATTTACCCAAAACAGACGGTGGTCTACGTTGCTAGTTAAAATGCCACATGGCAGGGGAAAAAACACGGTGGAGGGTGGTCATATGCCACATCATATAGACACGTATGGGCAGAGTCGGGAAACTTAATTGGAGACACTCAAAACACATTCGATCGACGAGAATTAGGGTTCATATACGAATAGAGTCGACGAGAACTAGGGCGAAATCGCGATTTGGCCGAGAGGGATTGTGAAAGAGAGTGGAAGGTGAAATCGCGAGGTTGCCGGGACTGTGAAATCGCGATGTGTCCGGGAGAAATTAGTGCAAGAGAGTGAAATTGCAACCACCGAAAGTTAGGGAAGAGCGATTTGAAGGAAGAGAACAGTGACATTCTGAGTGGGTAGCAGAGATTCGTCCTCGATTTTCAGGTATGGAATCTTTCAGACGTGTGAGTAGCTTTTATTTGCTTTATGTGTTTTCATGGTGGAATGTTGACTGGCCGTTTTTTTGTCTGTTTGCTCTTGTCGCTTTGTGGTTTGTCTATTGTGTTTTGTTTGTTGGGAAACATTAATGTAGGGTAAATTTTAAATGGCATTAGAGGGTCGTAGTGGTCCCGTTAGTGGTCTAAAGGGGGGTCGAAAGGGTAGTGGAAAGGGGGGACCGATGAGCTGTCAGATGGACATATAAGCAGAGGTGATGAACAGTATGATGAACTAGGTCATGATAATGGAGATAACCCTCTAATTCCAGTTGAAGGTGAGGATGAAGGTGAGGGAGAAGATAAAGAGGATTCTGAGGGTTACAGTGATAGTGACAGTGAAGATGAAGAGGATCGTGGGTTGGATGAAGGTTTGCCCACTTTCATAGTAGGTGAGACGTTTGCAAACAAGAAGGAGATAGTGTCAGCCATAAATAACTATGCTGTCATTTGTGGAGTGAAGTTGAAAATTGTTAAGAGTGAGCCTTCAAGAGTTCTGATTCGATGCCAAGATGGATGCCCATTGTGTTCTATGCCTCCAAACAAGGGTCAAATCCGGGTTGAAAATCAAGACCCTGCTGCTAGAACATAGTTGCAACCGGGTGTTTAAGAATCCCAGGGCGTCTGTGCAATTTCTAGCTGAGTATTTTAAATACAAGTTGCGAGACAAAGCCAAATTATAGAGTGAAAGACATGAAGAAGGATGCAGAAGATGAGTTGATGGTTAGTGTTAGTATATTCAAGTGTAAAAGAGCGAGGAGGTTAATTGTTGAGGGAATGGAAGGAAGTTATGCTGATGAGTTCAACCACTTGGAAGGCTATTGCAATGAGTTGAAAAGGTCCAATCCGGATTCAGATGTGTCGCTTGAACTAAGTAAAGAGGCTCTTGAAAATGGCAATAGGGTGTTCAGTCGGTTGTATGTGTGTTTCCATGCTGCAAAGGTAATTATTTTGTGATTTTCTTTTAGGTGTTGGCATGGTTTACAGTTCTAGCATGATTGATTAATCTTAGTCATGTTGTTATTGCAGACCGGCTGGAAGGCTGGATGTAGACCAATCATTGGTGTTGATGGTACATTCCTCAAGGGAAATGCACGAGGCATCGTGCTAACTGCCACTGGGGTTGATGCAAATGATAGTCTATATCCCATTGCAATTGGAATAACACAGAAAGAGAACACTGTAAACTGGAGATGGTTTTTTCAATGGTTGAAGAGGTCGTTAGACATAGAAGAAGGAGATAACATTACTATCATGTCAGATATGCAGAAGGTAGGGTTTACTTGTTTAATTGATGTGGGTTTGTACACAATGATTATTGTGTACAAAGTTGCTGATGTTTGTTATCCATTTTCAGGGTTTACTTGTTCTTGTATCTGATGTGTTACCGATGGCAGAGCAAAGACTATGTGCTAGGCATATATATGCTAACTGGAGCAAGAAGTGGGGAGGCGGTGAGTTGAAGAAAAAGTTCTTCTGTTGTGCTTGGAGCACATTTGAAGAACAATTTGTGGATAACCTCATACAGCTTTTTGCACTCAAAGGACGGAGCAAAGAAAGGCAATCGTATCGTATCCGGTAACAGCGTGGGTTAGGGCTTATTTTAGATGTACACCGCTGTCCTGGATGGTTGATAACAATATAAGTGAAAGCTTCAATGCCTGGATAGATGACTTTAGGTATTTACCAATAATTCGGATGATAGATGGGATTAGGGTTAAGCTTATGACTAAGTGGGCTGATGCTGAAAAAAATGTGTCTAAGTGGAAGGGTAATTTTAGTCCTAAGTGTATGTCTTTGTTTGAGGACAACAAGAAGTTGTCGATGAGATGTAGAGTCTACTACAATGGGGATGATAGGTATGAAGTGACTGAAGGGGATGACAAGCATAGTGTGTTTACAACTGAAAAGAGATGCTCATGTAGGGCTTGGGACTTGACTGGTGTCCCTTGCCAACATGCAATTTGTGCCCTTTATCATGCCAACATAGACCCAGTTAGTCAAATATCTAGGTTCTACCATAGGGATGCATATATTGCAAGTTATAGAAATAAGTTCCAGCCTGTGAGGGGGAGGTCATTTTGGGGAACTCATCGGTTTGAGCCATTGGCACCACCACCAATGACACCAATGGCTGGCCGCCCTCCCAAAAGGAGAATTAGAACGAAAGAAGGTGAAAGGAGAAGGAACCTTGGAAGTGGAGGACAAAAGAAAATTGCTGGGCCACAAACAACTCTTGATGTGCATACTCCACGTGCTGAAAAGGCCACCAAAAAAGGGAGTAGTGGAAAATGCAGTATATGTCATAAGGAGGGCCATAATAGAGCGACATGTAAAGATGTGAGTATGACTTAAGCACTATATTTCTTGTTTCAAATATGAGTTAACCACTGAATTTCTGTTTTTTTTCCTTATTGCAGTGACCTACCACAAGCTCAAAACGAAAGAGGTGTAGTAGAGGTGCCTTTGAAGCCGCTTCAGACATGCAGTCGTCCCAACCAAGTTCACAACAGTCTCAAATAACACCTCGTGGTGGAAGAGCTTTCTACAAGAGTAGGATTCAGACTGGCATGGGAGTCCTTATTGATGAGGATACTGGGAGGACTGAATATAATGTAAGTTAACTGCTAGATTTCTCAAGTGCTGAATATAATGTAAGTTGACCACAACGTTTGTTCTGTTGTAGCCGGGAATGAGTTCCAGCCGTGTCATTCATGTTGGTACACCAAATGAGTCTGTGCAACAATCTGAAGACTTGGAGACCAGATTCCCAATCCCAAACAATAGGGGAATTATGACATGAAGCATGTCCAAGTCATCCACAGACCAAGGTTATCGAAGTGTGAAAATTTATGGAGACGGTTCAACACCACCTACCCCGACTAATCTCCCTGTCACACCTCCAGGACTCATGTGGTGAGGGGCACCAGCCATGCCAACTTCACGCCTTCTAGCACATAGGGACCAAACGTTGATTGCTTCCACCAAATAGAACAAATTTCCAACAACAAGAGGCAGGGAAGGGGTCCAACCAAGAGCCAACCGTGTTCGTTTATGTTTTTGTATGCCATTTCTGATGGTTGTCAAGGGCGGCCTTGTATTTATTTTGTTAACGGCTAGGATGATTGTATTTTGGTTGTAAAAGGCTGACATGATTGTAATGTGGTTGTAAACAGCTGCCATGACTTTCTTTTGGTTGGTATATTAGCCACTTAGGTGCCATGTTGTATAGGCAGTAATGAATATTTTGGTGCCATGTTGTCAATATTTAAGTTCCATATTGTAATCAGATAGCTGCACTACATGTGCAAGTAATGAATATTTAGGTGCCATGTGGTATTGGTCACTTTCTTGCAATCAACTATTCTTGCAATCCACCTATCCCAATTTGCATCTATTGTTTTTTGGGTGCCATGTTGTATTGGGCACTTTCATATACCCAATCAGCTATTCTTGCAATCAGGCTCATTTTATTTCTTGCAATTGGCATGATAGATCATTCGACACTTTACTCTTGCAATCAGGTTCATTTTTTTTCTTGCAATTGGCATGATAGATCATTCGACACTTTACTCTTGCAATCAGGTTCATTTTTTTTTCTTGCAATAAGCATCATAGTTCTACTTTCCTACACTTGACAGCATAGACATTATTCAAAGTGCAAAATACCAATACACAATACTTCATTCAGCTTACACAATATTTTTGTCCATTACATCAGAAACAATGGCCATGACAATGCCATACTTTACAGCTTACAAAATTGCCTTACACAAAGTCATTCAGTAGACATACAAATTAGACCTATGCAAACTAAAGAACCAACTTACATTCCACATATGGTTACAACTAATACACCTACATTGCACATATGGTTACAACTAATACACTTAAATTGCACATTACAAATGGCATTCATTACCATTTAGGACAAAATGTAAACAACAATCAACAGCCAAGTCAAAACCAATCCACAAATTGTAAGTCTTAATCTACCATCAAGCTTGTCCATAACCAAATACATGTCTGAAAGTTTTGCTTCAACATTTCTATCTACTTGGTTATCAACTCCTCTCCCTTGCATTACATTGTCATCAAACAATCTATCAACATGGCCAAGAAGCTCATTTATGACCTCAGTCGACCTCTCACCCATTTGACCATCATGCCATTGGAAGAACCCACAACCATTGCCCTACACATTAACCTACATCAGCCATCACCATTAAGAAAATACAATGAATTAACTTCCAACAATTAAATAAACACTAACATGCTGATAGTTTCGAAAGCCAAAGAATCTTCTCCCTGGGTTTTGTTCTGTCCATGAAGTGCACAAAGGAGCCACGATTCCACAGTGACAGATCTTCCTTGGTCCTTCGTATTGCAAATCTCGCGACCTACCTCTCAAGCACGCCACCCTCCGCTTGCTCCCACTAATCGAACTTGCTGTCGACGAATCACCCATGTCTTCTCTACTCTACCTCTGGTTCCACAGTTCCCAGATCGGTTCCAATTTTTGTCGTTGCAACCTCCGATCGAACCGCACCCTCTCTATTTACCAGACCCTATTTGAACGAAGATCCCTAACCAGCAAATGGCAACAAATTTGTCAAACGTGGAGCTTCCGTGGCATTAGTATCCACACAATAAACTGTTAAAAAAGAAACAATTCCGACATGGCAAACAGACGTTTGAGCTTCCGTCGGTTTTGGGTAAATATGGTACCTTTTTATACTTCCAGGGCAAATTTGGTACCTTTTAATTACTTCCGGGGTAAATTTGGTACAAAAAAAACTTCCGGGTGCTGGACGCTCCCTTAGCAAAACTTCCGTGGCAAATTAGGTATTTAACCCTATAAAGGTATTAAAGTTTTAAGACCAAACATATATAATAGCCGGTCTTAAAAGTTAGACTTTTAAGACCGAACTTAAAATATGACCGGTCTTAAATGTTCAACTGTTAAGACCAGATGTATATCTATGACCAGTTTTAAAGGTATTAAGCCGGTCTTAAAAGTTGGTCTTTTAAGACCGGTCTATTTATAAGTCCGGTCTAAAAGTTCAATTTTTAAGACCGGATGTATATATCATCCGGTCTTGAAAGTCAGTCTTTTAAGACCGGGTAATTAGTTGTCTGGTCTTAGAATCCGCTATTTTTTGGACCGGATTGATATTTGTCCAGTCTTAATATTTGGATCTTTTAAGAGCGGTCGAGTTTTTGTCCGGTCTTAAAGGTTGAGTTTTAGGACCGAGCAAAAAATATTTCAGATCTATTTAGTATGACTTTTAAGACCTAAGGTTTAAAAAGTCCGATCTGAAAGAAACTCTTTAAGACCGGTTCGTGTCCGGTCTTAATAGGGAGACTTTTAATATCGCCTGGAACAAGACCTGACACTAGTCCGGTCGTACGATACTTCTTTTGTCCGGTCTTAAAAGCCTTTTTTCCACCCGTGAAAGAATATGAAATCACTCAATTTTCATTTTCATTTTCTTATTTTTCTATCTATATTTTTCTTTTCTTTTCTTTCTTTCCATTTTTTTTTCCTATTTCTTTTTCTTTCTTTTCTTCAAGTAGCTATTTACACAATCACAATGACCAAATCAATGCCAGACAATGAATGACACAAAATCAAAAACCACCCTCCCCCCCACTTAAATTGTTGCACTCCTAGGCAACCTCCACACTTAAACACAAAACTAAGGTGAAACCATTGCTCAATACATTTCCAAGGTGCAGTAAAAAATGGTTTTACACTTAGGCTAGTAATGTGGTTTAAAAAAATGAGTTAAAAAGGCACAAAAGGGCTAACAAAGGAAATATAATGCAAGGGAAACACTATTTGGCCAAAGTGGGAAAATGAAAGAAAGAAAACAAGCCTCCATCATATTTATGCATGTAAGTGAAAAATGCAGTTTCAAAAAGAAAGGGAGCAAGTTCTAGAGAACATAAATCATTAGCAAAAGCACACATGAAAGAAAGAATGGTAAGAGATCAATTCCTTCATGCAGGCCCAAAATCTCACAAAGGTCAATACCAAATCATGCAATCAGCATCACAAAATCAACTACCAAGACATATAATCCAAGAGTCAAGAAATTTAGTCCAACAGAATGATCCATCAAAACCAAAATGTCCAAGTTCACAATATGTATAGCTAAGCAATCATAGAAGGAGAGACTGTATTATTCACAAAAGCTAATTTCATTTTCAAAAAGAAAAGTCAGAAAATGGAAGAAATAAAAGAAAAGAAAAATAGAGAAAGAAAGAAGAATACTCCTCAAGGTGCTTATGGACGGTAAGTGGCATCAGTGAGGATGATATCGGCTTTCTATAGCTTGCTGCTGGGTCCCTTGTAAAATTGCTTGAGTTAATGTCCATTCACTTTAAAGGTCCTCCCTATGGGCAGATCACACAACTCAACAGCACTTAAAGGAAATACATTAGTAATCACAAAAAGGGTCATCTCATCTAGATCGAAATTTACCAAGCATAAACTTTAGACGGGAATTGAATAGAAGGACTTTTTGGCCTAACACAAACTCTCTTCTCAGGATTTTCTTATCATGGAATTCCTTTGTCTTTTCCTTGTACAACCTCGAACTCTCATAGGCATCCAATCAAAGCTCATCCAACTCTTGCAGCTGCAACTTCAACTTCCACTCTAATATGCCTGATGCTCCAACTCAACCGGAAGATGACATGCCTTACCAAAGACAAGCCGATATGTGACATCCCAATCGAAGTCTTGAAGAAGGCAGTCTAATATGCCCACAAAGCAACATCCAGTTTCTTGCTCCAATCCTTCTGAGTAGAGTTAACAGCCTTTTGAAGGATTTTCTTAATCTCTCTATTCGAGACTTCAACTTGACCATTGGTTTGAGGATGATATGTTGTGGAGACCTTGTGAATTACCTCATACTTCTGTAACAACGCACTCATGCCTCGGTTACAAAAATTAAAGCCTTGGTAATTGATAATAGCCCTTGGGATACCAAATTTGTATACAATGTTAGACTTGACAAAATCTACCACCCTAGTAGAATCATTAGTCCGGGTGGCTTTCGCCTCAACCTATTTCGAAACATAATCAACAACCAATAATTTGTACGTAAAACCATAAGAAGTAGGAAATGGACCCACAAAATCAATACCCCCAACATCAAAAATTTCACAAAATAGGATAGGGTGTTGGGGAACTCATGCCCACGGGAAATACTCCATGACCTCTGATAGTTATACCATGACTTACAAAACAGATGAGAATCATGAAACAGGGAAGGCCAAAATAAACCAGATTCTAACACTTTCCTAGCAGTTCTTTGGAGTCCAAAGTGACCACCACAAGGAGAAGCATGACAAAAATGTAAGATGGAGCTAAACTCATGAGCAGGTACACATCTCCTAATTACTTGGTCACTACAAAATCTCCACAAATAAGGGTAATCCCAAACATAATATTTAGATTCACTTTTCAATTTCAGAATTTGGGCCCTAGTGGAATCAGTAGGTAAAACACTAGCAACCAAATAATTCATCAGATCAGCATACCATGGAAGCTTACTTTGCAGCTGTAAAAGGTGCTCATTAGGAAAATCATCCTGAATGGAGGAGGGTCAAAAGGATGGTGAGTGATGTGACTCAAGTGATCAGCTACCTAATTTTGTGCTCCACTTCTATCTTTAATCTCAACATCCATCAAATGAGTTGAGGCTTAGCATCTATCTTTTTCAAAAGAAAATTCAAAGCCACATGGAAAGTGTTAGCAAAAGATTTGCAGTAGAATGAAAACCTATATCGTCTCTTAAAGAACTTGCATTTCATCAAAATCACTCAATAAAATAGTAAATAAATGGGGGGTTTTCAGTGCAATTCAAATTAAGATAGGAACTAAAACATAATGTAAAAACTAGATTAATCATATTAAAAACAATCAACCCAAAATTGGGATTCTAGAACCTTCCATCATCGGAGACAAAAAGAATGAATGAACTCGTGATTGATTCTGAACAAACTGAAATCTCTGCATTTATGCCAAAATTTCCTTGACTAGATGATCGCCTAGCATCTGTTCAAATGCATAGCTTGTTCACTGTGCGATCACACAGTGCTTACTGTAACCCAGTTCAAACTATGTACTGGTATATCAATTTGGGTATTAAATCTAACACCCAATCCACATCTAAAATTGAATCCGACTAAAGTAAACAGAAACAAGTTAAGTTATCAATTAAAGCGCGAGTCCTCTGGAATCGTGGAATCCTCAATCCATGGGTCAATCAAAGAAGTTTAGCTAAGCATGGCTAGGCAAAACGATGAAGAACTAACAAAGAACACCAAGAACATGATGAACAGTTTTAGAGAAAATATATGCTTCTATTTCAATCCGAAAAACTTAGAAAAATGTAATGACTTAGTGTTTAAGTTGACCTAGTGAATTAACCTAAAACGAAAAGCAGGTTGGACTGTGAAAATCAGCCCAAAAATGAAAACAAATATAAATGGTCTTTAATTACAAAAATCGGGCCCAATAAAATTCCAAAAAAATGTGTCTGACTTTGGCTCCAATTTTGACTATCTTCTTGTCCGAATTTGCCTTTCAAGTTTGCATATCAATTATATCTCTCTGAATCATCTAAGAAATGAGACAAGAATGAGGCTAATCAGATGCCTAGATCAAAAGTTATGGCGAAAATAGTGAAGTACTATAAATCTAAAATTTTATCATAAAAATGATTTAAATCCAATCAAAAGCCCAAAGCCCACTTAAGCATAAAATCCCATTATTTTTGAACTAAATATTCCTAAATTTATTAACCAAGAGATACAAATAAGTGTAATAATATTCAATTATAAGGTCTCTCAAGCCTTATTGGTCTCTGATGTGAAAAAATGGGTGATAGACTCTAGAACTACTAAGCACATATGTGCAAATAGGGAGATGTTAACCAACTTCCAAGAAGGAGAAGACCACAATTATTTGGCTTATTGACAAACTGCAAAAGTTCAAGGAAAAGGAAAAGTAATGCTGAAACTCACATCAGGAAAGACGTTACCACTTAATTATGTTTTTTATGTGCCTAAACTTAAAGTAAATTTGATATTTGTGTCTCTATTAGGAAAATTTGGGGTTAAGGTGTCATTCGAATATGATAAGGTCATTATGACAAAGAACAATGTTTTGGTAGGAAAGGGTTATTGTAATCAGGGTCTTTTTGTACTTAGTGTTTATGAAATTAATGATAATACATCCTCTTTTGCTTACTTGATTGATTCCTTTGATTTATAGCATGCTAGATTAGGACATATACATAGATCTTATATAAAGAGATTTCTACATCTTGGGATAATTTCTGGGATTAACATTAACGATGTTAATAAATGTGAAGTATGGCAGAAACAAAACAAACTAGGAAAAAACATTTTATTACTAAGAGAAATTGAATTGTTGTCTTTAATACATATTGACTTAGGAGATTTAAAACAAACTGAGACAAGAGGTGAAAAGAGATATTACATTCCTTTTATTGATGATTTCTCAAGATATACTAGGGTATATTTATTTAGAAATAAAGATAAGACCTTTGAAAAATTCCTTTTATACAAGGCAGAGGTAGAAAATCAAGTAGATAAAAAGAGTTAGGACAAATAAAGGAGGGAATACTTATTGCTTAATGATTTTTATGAAAAGGAAAGAATAATCCATGAAGTAACTCCCACATACTCACTTGAATCTAATGGTGTTGCCGAAAAGAAAAATAGAACCTAAAAAAAATGATGAATGCTTTACTTGTAAATTATGTTACATATAATAACTTGTGGGGGAAGCCTTATTGTCTGCATGTTTTCTAGAAAATAGAATACCCCATAGGAAAACAAAGACACCATATGAGTTGTGGAAAGGTTTTACACCAAACCTGAAATATTTGAAAGTGTGGGGGTGTCTAGCAAAAGTATTATTACCTGATCTTAAAAGGAAAAGGATAGGTTCTAAAAATGTTGATTGTATGTTTTTTGGTTATTCTCAACAGAGTCCTACATATCACTTTGTAGTTTTGAAAAGTGATATTTTAGAACACAATACGATTTTTGAAACTAAAGATGCAAAAAAATTTGAAAGTATTTTTCCTTTAAAAGTTGAGCATATTCCTAAGAGAGTTGAACAATTTTTTTAACAAAATTCAAATGAAGATGTGGTTGAAAACTTACGAAGAAGTAAAAGACAGAGAAAAGAAACATCTTTTTGAGATGATTTTTATACATATTTAGTAGAAGGCGAACCTAATAATTATTATGAAGCTGTTTCTTCTCCAAATGCAAAATTTTGGAAAGAAGCTATTAAAACTGAGATAGACTCTTTAAATCAAAACAAAACTTGGGTTTTATTAGACTTGCCCTTAGGAGAAAACCATTTTAAGTGTAAATAGGTGTTTAGGAAAAAATACTTTCCCAATGGGTCCATAGACAAATATAAAGCTAGATTAGTAACCAAAGGCTTAGCTCAAAAGGAAATTATCGATTATTTTGATACATTTTCGTCTGTAATCAAAATTAAGCCATGGATCACTTATAGAACTTGAATTTTGTGGCAATTCACTTATTTAAAACAAGTTTCAACCATGAATCTAACTAAGAATAATTGAAATACTTGATCATGATTATAGAACCCACGAATCTCAATGAATTGGACCAAAATCAGAGAAGGACAAAAAGTAGTAGACAAAAGCATACAATGTCAGTGAAATCCATCATGAGAACAAGCACACTCCCCCACACTCAATCTAGACATTGCTCTCAATGTAATGCACAAAAACAAAGAACCTAGATGCACTTATAGTTTGAGTGAAGTGAATGTTGTGAAGTCCAATTCAAGATTAAAGCACAACACATCATTGTCACAAGGAGAGATAAGAACAAGACATAAGTGGAGATAGTTCTTAGAAATTAGGCACAAGTATATTGAGACAAGGGTAGTGGAGGATAAGACCAAGTACAAGAGTAAGATTGAAAAATGTACTTTGTAGCTACTAGAATTGTCTTAATCCCCCTATACTCAATACAAACAATCTAGATTAGAATCAAGTGTAATAAAGAAATGTAGAAAGGAAAGATGCACAAAACTACATGAAAACACAAAACAAGACATACAAGCTACCTTTTACTAATAATGAGTCCCTCCTCCAACTTGTTCAGCATAATACATCATCAAGTAGAACAAGGAACAAGGTAAGGAAAGAGACAACCTTATGATCATGGTGTCTTGTAACTATATAGGAAAATAAGAAGGAAGCTCACTATTGTCCTCCTCAACAATATAGGCCCAAGTAGGAATGGAGGTTCCCAAATGCAAAGATAATAGGAATGAGGGCAACTGCCAAGAGAATTAGTCTGCAATGAATTAACCAAAACAATAGCAGTACCTACTCTAAGTATGCCACGTGAATCAAAATACTTAAATCCATGAAAGCACTTATACACATAAAGTGGCATAAGAAGGTGTGTAATGTAAGAAGACTAGAGTTAGGAACATTTCATAATAGGTGCTTCTCACAACCAATAAAGTCAACTAGTGGCTTACATCAAGCAACACTAGGTATCAAATAATCAATTTGGATTTCATCAATGATAGTGTCATAGTCTAGCGCTACTCTATCATCTATAGCACAATCCAAGTCAATAGAATCATTAGCACTATCAAATCCTAATATATCATGAGGTAAATCACACGATAAGATTTTGGAATAGGAGTCATGAATATCTGTGGCATCATCTAGCAAATAAGTATGATAATCACAAAACCAAAACTAGATTCAAGCAATTCAAGTGAATCAAGGTGAATGTAACTAATTAAATCAAAAGCACTGTCAATTTAAACAATCGGAACATGCTTGTCATCATCAATAATGGGCACATTGAACTCTTGCAAACAAATATTAACCTTTGGATTAGTGATCAATTTTGGTTTAACATCTTTATCTTCACTCTTGTGTGAAGTGGAAAGTGTAAAATCCAATATAGATTTGGAGAGCATTAAGTCACCTTCACAAGCAAGAGAGGAAGAAGAAAGAGAATAACTCAAATCATTACCAACCGAGGATTCTAAAATTTCAAAGAAATCATTTTTTTTTTCCTAAATTGGGTGGCAAATCACAAGATAGCACTTGTTGAAAAGATTCACCAACATGCAAAATTTTATTAGTCAAAACTTTTGAATCTGTGTTACCAACAAGGCTACAAGTAACTAATGCAATGGACATTTTATGTAATTGGCATTCTAGACCATAACCATTCTCATTCACATAAACAATATTAGCATCCATGTAGGCTTAGCATTTTCACAATGTTCATGCTTACAATTATCTAGAGCCGGGAAATCGGGTCAAGCTTGTCGAGCCAGCCTGTTTAAGCCCTGAAGGGCCGAGCTTATAAAATAAAGCCTCCAAATGAAGTCGGGCCTAAAAGGGTCAGCCCTGAAGGGCTGAGGGCTTAAAAGGAGCTGGCTTTATTAAGCCTATTAATTTTTTTTAACTTGCCTAATTGGCAGTTGCCCACTTGCTCTGCTGACCGAGTCTGACCTAAAGGAAGCTACTTCCCTACCTTGTTGCCTAGTACTCACTCACTCAGTCACTCTCACAATCTCACTCATTTCTGTTATTCACTTCACGCCTCTACTCGAATATTTTATGATTTGGTTTATTATTTGTTGCT
This sequence comes from Acacia pycnantha, assembly GCA_025563575.1. Taxonomy (NCBI): domain Eukaryota; kingdom Viridiplantae; phylum Streptophyta; class Magnoliopsida; order Fabales; family Fabaceae; genus Acacia; species Acacia pycnantha. Next base: position 1,138,302 of record JAMWYP010000074.1, on the reverse strand, counting down.
AATACAGATTATGGATGTATTCATGATGAGAGATAATAAATTCTTGATATATTTCCTATGAAGCATAGCCTACTACTCAAAGTGAAACACAATCAAATGTTTTTAAAATTTATGATAGTGGTGAAGAAGATGAAAAATGATAGTCATTATACTCATGTTGTTTAGTTATAAGCTTCTTATGCTTTGTATGAGTTATTGGTGGACAATAGTTTACTTTTGATTATGTATTAGGATTGTGTTTGTTTGTTGCATGATGCATGTTATTTAGACCTTAATATTGACAACATTTACTTCATTAATTAGAACTTTAATTGTTGTAATTTACTAATTATATTTCTTCGAACAAAATGCAGGAAAAATAGTTAAAATTTTGAAAAATAGCTTCCGGCTCTGTAAGACCGGCCCTGGCCCACATGCTCTTGGCCTGGGCCTTAAAAAACATATGTTTTATTACCCCGGGCCTAAAAGGGAAAGCCCTTTTAGGCCCTTCCACCTTGATTCCCAGATCTACAATTATCAATAGTACAAGAGGATGAATCATGATTAATGATAAAATCAACCACTTCACTAAATGTTTTCTTTTGAAACTTAAAAAGCAAGTGGCATTTTTGTTCATTACAATATATACATATATAACCTTCCTCACAAGAGCATGGAAAGAAGTCATTCAATTCATCATAATCATCCTTAGCACTATGAAAAGAAGGTCTTTCAACGATTAAAGCATCACACAAAGAAGTAGGAGCACAATCATCAACATATGAAATCAAATAATCACTACTAGAATCAATAGGTTGAGCAATTACATGTTCAAGCATTAGAGGGGATTCAATAATTATTTCCTCATCCACCTCATCATCACTTGAATCATTAATTATTTCATCAATCAAAGTAGTAGGAGAGTCAACTTCTATAAGGATAGGATTATTGTTAACAAAAGGAAAGAAAGACTCTCCATTGCTTTTTTGTACTTGCTTCACTTTTTGTGATTAGATGGATGCATTGATTGAATCATTGAAGGTTGGGAACTCTCCACATGTGAAGTTGCATTAAGCTCTTGATTTTGGGTTCCTTATTCCTCCTTTTGTAGGTCTTGAGGCCAATAGGTTCCAACTTCACCTCCCATATTTACCTATAACATGTGGTCATAGTATGCCTTGAAGAATTCATCAATATCTTTCAATTGCTCTTCTGTCTCCTTAGAGCTATCAATTGTTTCTTGATACATGAGTAACTAAAGGTATTGCTCTTAGAGTGTATCATACTTTCTTGTTAAGGCACTTGTTAAGGAATCCATACTGTGAGGTGAGAAGAGGTTATCCAATCCACTACGTTGTGGGTTATGAAGTTGAGGTGGAGGTTTAAGGTAGGGTGGTAGGGAAAGTTCACAAAGTGGTGGGTGAAATGATTGGAATGAAGAATGGAATAACGATTGGTATGGTGAGTAAGAGGGTAGATGGTGTAAAGGAGATGGTTCATAGGGTGGCCTTTTTTTTGGTGAAGGGATTGGGTCAAGATTTAGGTTGTATGGTGGGGAACAAAAGTCATGTTGAGTTCTGTGTGAGGGTTGTGGGGGGAATGAAAGGACATGGAAGGGTTGGTGTGGTGGAAAAGATTGTTGGTGATAAGGTTCATGATATAGGTTGTGGAAGGATGAATAATATTCTTGACCATTGGAACCTCTCTCTTGACTCTCCAACTGGGCTTGAAGAAGCTCTAATTGATGTCATATGACTTCAAATCTTTGTGAAAGAGGATCTTCCATTCCAGTGGTGTTACCAAGAACTTCCCAAGGATGGATAATGCAAAGTTTCTCACCAAAAAACCAAAGTAAACCACACAATGGCAACTAAGATTATGATAGCAAAGCAACAAAATGTAAATTTCTTTTGTTTTTTCAGAGAATTTTTATATGGAAATAGAATGCAAAACAACGATAAACATGAAAAATGACCTAATTAAAGCACTAACAAACACTCCAACAATTAGCAACTAACTAAAACAAACTCAAAAACACACTAAAAACCTAAAAACCAAACCTAATGAAAAATTTGGAAAAATTCCAAAAATCATAAAACTATAGCAAACCTTCGAATTTCACTAAAATCTAGCATACCTAATCGCTTTGGCCATTAGTCGTGTTTAGAATGCTACAAACCTTTGGGATATCAAATTTCAGAATTTCCTGGGCAAATTATTTTCAATTCCAGCAAGACAATTATGTGCAAAACTCATATTTCACCAAAATTCAAATGAGTGCCACACACTTTCTAGCAAACTAAGACACATTATGATAGCTTAAAATTAAAGAACACTTGACTACTTAAAACCTTGGCAGTCATCCTCCTTGGAAATGGTGCCATTTGATAAAACCATGTCGTGTGAATTCTAAAAAAACCTAGGTTTGAAAATGTATCTTAGTAGCTCAACCTAGGTCATTCTTATGAGGAGATTAATTTCCAAGTTTCTAAATAGTTAGGTGATAAATACCTTAAAGTTGCAAGAAATCATTTTGAGAAAGTGTTTCTAAGACAAATGAAATAATCTAATCTTATTCAATATTTTTGTATTTTTCAGTTTTCAAGATAAAGAAGTAAACAAAATCAAAATTAACAATAATAACAAGGAAAATTCAATAAACTAATATAATGATGAAGTGGGAATCCCTTGAGTTGAAATTTTAGTCTTCCTTGCTTGCTAATGATAAGAATTCAACAATGAGTCAAAAGGATAGACCTAAGCTACCACTAGATCCATACTTGCAATACTCATTTAATTCATTCTATTGAAGCAATTAAATGAGTACCACCATGCAACACAATAAATCTGACTAAAGGAGAAGAATGATTAACTTCTAATTCAAAATTCTAATTACCATTACAAAAATTCAAAGCATTCAATTTAATCATTTAAAATCCACAAAATTGAGTCGGAATAAACAACTCAAACCCACTCCTAATATGAATCATACAAAGCTTAATTAGTCAACTCCTAGCTCAACCACCAAGTTTATTCACTTGGCATAGAACAATATAGCTCACAACCACATACTTAACCAAGCCATATAATCATGAACTAGAAAGAGAGCTTAAAGGAATTTCATTGAAGCTTAGAAGCTCAAACCATTACCCAACTCAAGGAAATCATTGGGACTTAGCTACTCATTGAGGAGGAAGATATGAAGCTTAATGGAAGAGGAAGAAATTGGCCATGGATGGAGATCAGCTTGCGTTTTGCCTCTTCTCTTTCTTTCTATATTCGGTGCTTTCTCTCCTCCTCTCTTGTTTCTAGTCGCCCCAACACCCACTGGTCCCCCCATACCTCTTACTTCTTCAATTCTCATTAGATTAAAAAGTGAGTTGAGACATGTTTTGATGAGGGGTAAAAATATGTTTTGAGATTAGGCACAAAATTACAACCACCAAACAAGGTCAAGCTTACTCATTTAATCTCCTTTTAGAAAAAATACGAAAAATAAATTATGCACTTGTGAAGTTCCACTTTTGCCCTTCATTAAGCTCCAAAATTACATCTTTGACACTGACCAATTGACAAAAGTTGTGCCACATCATCACCTACAAAATTAAATTCACGAAGGTAATATCTTGTGCTCACAATTAAAGAATAATACGAATAACAAATATTAATTAAAAAATATAACACTTTAACCACTTTAATTGCCAAATTACCCTTTCATTAAAATCTCACATTAATACTTAATTATACTCAAAATATTCAATTAAGTCCCACAAAATTAAAGTCTAAGATTAATTACTAAAAATATATAAATATTGAACTCTATCATTATCTCTTGTAACTCCAAGCATAGGAAGTCAGAAAGATGATCCATGTAGGATCTCATAAGAGTATAAGGATACACAAGAGAAATAAAATTATCAATTCTTATCATTCAAATCTTTTTTCCAAATAGAATACATATTGAAATATTTATAACTAAAGACTCTTGCAAAACCCCATGAAAAAACCCTAGTTGATAACCTAAACCTAAAATCTCATTATAATATAAAACAATCAATTGACCTTCCAGAATGCTCTAACTTGCTAGTCAAAATAGAATAGTATCAATCACCCACGGTCTAGAAATAGGAAACTAATAAAAGATTCTCAAGAACAATTTTTTTTTTTTTGGTAAAAATTGGGGCTTAATTGCCCATTACTTCAGTAAAATAACTAACCAGGATTTAGGCGTGGGTAAACAACTCCCACAGTATCCCTAAATAAAAAATCTACCACCCCTACTGGAGGTGAATCTAAAATAGTAAAATCATCACTACAAATAAAGCTATGCTTGGCTATCCAATCTGCCACCGCATTGCCTTCTCGCAGAATGTGAGAAAAGAAAATTTGTAGCTCATTGTTCGTGTCTCGTAGCCATGCATTCAGAGTTCTGTCGCTGGCCCTTCCTTGGGTCCAAGCGTCCTGAATCATGTGTAAAGCCATTGTTGAGTCCCCTTCTACAATGATCTTGTTGAAACCCAAACCCTGTGCCAATCTAAGACCCTGAACGAACCCCCAAATCTCAGCAGCCAAAGCCTGACATCGTCCTAACTTCCTACCGAACCCACAAATCCAGCTACCATCACTCCTCCTCAATACCCGTCCACAACCTGCCAAGCCTGAACTTCCTCTAGCAGCACCATCAAAATTTAGTTTCACCCACCCCTCTTCTGGGAAATTCCATTTAATTTCCCTTGGCTTCTTTATCAACCCAAGGTCATCAAAACTGTTTAACGAGGTAACACAAAATCTAACATAATTTTGGATAATAAATTCAGGACGATCAGGCATATTAAAACCTTCTTCAAATAATAACTTGTTCCTCCATCCCCAAATCATCCAGCTGCACACCGAAAATACCATACTCCATTCTTCTCTAGCTTGCAGATTATTTAGCAGCCAACAATTCTTGTGTTTTGTAAAAAATTGTGGACGTACCTTTAACACCTCTAAGGCCATCCATATCCAATGAGATTCCGGACAGCTTCTCAATACATGGTAAAGGTCTTCAACTCCTCCACCACACCTGCCGCAGGTAGGCGCACCTCCCAGGATACGTGCTCTTCTAGCAGCTGTGAGAAGCCGATCATGTGCTGCCAACCACAAAAATACCTGAATCCTTCTTGTGGTTTTCACCTTCCAAAATTTCACACTTCTACCATCCCTTACTTCCCATCCAATACCCTTAATAACTTTAGGCCATAATTTGGCAACATTTTTCCATAAGCGTGAATCATGTTGCTTCACCGTACACTCAGTTAGCCAATTAGCACCTCTTCCATATTTAGCTTTCAGGATTTTAGAGCACAATCCTTTAGGTTTGGCTACTAAGTTCCATACGATTTTCCCTACTAGAGCATCATTCATCCCCTTCATTCTCCTTATACCTACACCTCCTTCCTCCTTAGGCCTGCACACTCCTTCCCAACTAATGGCATGTAACTTCTTCTTCTCCCCATTTGAACCCCAAATGAAATTCCTTTGGAGTTTTTCAATCTCATCACAAACTTTACCTGGAATGTTTTCGTGTTGCATTTGGAAGTTTATAATATGTGATGTTACTGATTGGACTAAGGTGATCCTTCCTGCTAGGGCCAAGGATTGAGTTTTCCATCCACTAAGTTTCCTTTGTACTTTGTCAATCAAAAATTGAAACTTAGCTCTGGAATTACGGCCTTGAGTGATATGTGCCCTTAAGTACCTTCCCAACTCCTCCTTGCGTTGAAAACCTCCCATCCCACAAATGATGCTTTGTTTGTCTCTAGGAACATTCTTTTGAGAAAAAAATAGAAGTCTTATTTGGATTGATTTTCTACCCTGAAACCTCTCCAAACAGATCCAAACAGTCAAGCGCATTCCCCATTTGTTCCTCACTAGCTTCACAGAACAACAATAGGTCATCCGCAAATAGCAGGTGTGACATACATACATTGGATCTTCCAACCCTAATCAGTTTCCATCTTCTGTCTTTAACTGAATCCGCAATAATATGGGATAATTTCTCCATAGTAAGCACAAATAGATAAGGCGACAGGGGATCACCTTGTCTAATCCCTCTAGTTGGCTTGAACTCCTCTTTTCTACTTCCATTCCACAATAAACACATTCTCACCGAATACAAGCAGTGTTTAATGATATTGACTATATTCTCTGGTAAATCAATCTCTTCCAATACTTTCATTAAGAACCCCAAACTTAGCCTATCGTAGGCTTTCTCCAGATCAATCTTGATAATCATATAACCTTTCTTACCTCTCATCCTTTGCATTATATGGGCAATCTCCTTAGCGATGATAATGTTCTCTTGAATGTTGCGTCCTGGCACAAAGCTAGCCTGAAAAGGTGACACAAGATGTAATACCCTAAAATCTGACTTAGGGTAAAAATCATAAAATGAGTAAATAATACCTATTAAAAATAGGTGAATATGAGGTCTCGAGCACCTTGTATTGAGTTTACCTTGTTGTCAGGGTAATTTCTCTTGAAATTAGATAAATTGCAATTAGGTCCCTAAAATGTTGAAAATTGCATATAGGTCCCTAAAATACATTATGGGTTATAAAGACCCTGTGAAAGCTATAAAGGAGGCAAGTAAAAATCTATTTGAAATAGGGAATGATATTGTCCCTAATTTAGGTAATTTATTAAGTTACAAACTTGGAGAAATTGTAGAAGAATACTCAAAAGTAAGGAAATGACCGAAATACCCCGTAGATGCTAAGATAATGCAGAGACATGAAAACAAAAATGTCAATACAAAAGTATGAAGGTAATGAGGTGTTCTAAGTAAGAAAATTATCAACTTGTGATAATTAAGTAATTAAGTAATATTGGGCTAATTACTTAAGCATAAGCAAAGGAAATTCGGAGATAATTATGTAAAACCCTAAAATTAGTGGTTTTTGGCCAAGAATTAGTAAAAATATATTTACTAATTAATTGTAAATTTTGGACAAAAATAGTTGAGTTTAGGTATTTTTGAGCCTAAATACAAATATGGACCAATAGGAAAATTTTGTAAAAAATAATATAAAATAATTATTAAATAATTATTTTATATAATATTAATTAATTAAATAATTAATAAAAACGAAAATTTAATATTTATAATTAAATTAGGATCAGCCGAAAATTTGAAGCAAAGGAGGATAAGAATAATATCTTGATATTTTGATACAACTTGTAATATTTTACTATATAATTAAATTATAGTGAATAGTAATTTAATATTTAGGAAACTGATCCTATCTAGAGATCTAGGAATGAGATTTCCAAAGTCAGGGAAAAATAATGATCAGTGGAATTTTGTCTTCCGTTAGACTCTTACGGAAGTAAATTCTGAAGTCGTTTGTGCATTTCCTAATAAAACAAAATAGGGAAAAATGCATATAGGCATATTTTTGGATATGAAGAAAATAAATTCTAACTCAACATCTAGGAATGAGTTTGAATTTATCTAGACATATTTGGAATCAGTGAATTTTTCTGAAGAAGTTGATGATTTCGAAATGCATTCAAACCGGACGCGTTCGGACACGTTTTCGAGAAAACCGCAATCGGATTTGTTGGAACCTCAGAAGAGACCGAAATCTAAGTTAAATTAGATATTCTTGATGAGGAAGAGAAGATCTTCAGAGTTATGAATCCAGAATTTTGAGATTTTCCGAGATTACGCGAAACGGGGACCGATCGGTGAACTTTATCGGGTCAAAACCCATAAAGCAAATGAATCATCATTAAGATGACAAATTTTCTTGACTTTGGAGGCCAAGTATGTCGACCAAATGGCTGAATGGAGGAGAAGAAATCTTGGAGAAAAAGATAGAAATTGTGGTTTGAAATTAAAGTTGGAATTTTGGGAAAAGACCAAAATGCCCTTACAAAAAGTCTATAAATAGAGCCTTCATCCCTTCACAATTCTTCACACCATCCTCTTGAGCTCCTTGGCCGAACCTAGAGAGGGAAAGAAGAGAGAGAAGCTCTGGGCAAAATTGTGCAGAAGTCTTCAACGGGTAAGTCCTTCTGGTCTTTAGTCTTTAGTTCGGTAGTTAGTAGAATTGTTAGATAGATTTAGCAAGTAGGGAGTGAGATTCCTACTATTGTTTTTAGGCCTCATTGCATTGAAATATATGCCCGACGAGGTAGAAACATGGTAGGGATCGAGTCCCGAAAGTCAAGTCCTCGTAGTTCTTTCACAAGTAGGTGTTATAATGCTAGAATAGCCTTTAAATTTTCAAGTATGATTGGGTATCATATGGGAGGGCTATTTTAGTCTTTATTTTCGAAAATCAAAATGGCGTCGAAGTTCTGGCAAAATTTCGGGAAGAAAATTTGTCAAAGTAACGAAGTGCTGGCGAAATTCCGCCAATTAGGGGTATAGGGGCAAAATGGTAATTTTTACCCAAAATGCCAGATATAGTACCAAATCACTAATAAAAGTGATATTACTCTTATAGGACGTCAGAAACTCGATTTCTCGTCGTTACGTTTGTCCGACAGACGTTTATTGTTTTCGTCAAACGGCGCTTTTAGTAAACGTGCGAAATACCGTCAACGAAGGTACGTTCGCGTACTGTAACACTAATCTGATGTTTATGGTATGCATATATGTGCTATGTGTATTGTTATGGTATTTTTATTGAATGCAAATATGTTAGATCAGTTTGGTGCCGAAGGCAATGCTAGTCTATGTGGGTCAGCCAATCAGTCGCCGTGAACTCGGTGAGGCCCCCATGATAGACACTTACCTGGCCATTCTGTTCGGTTAATGAATGTACGTGCGCGTACTGGTAACCTTAACACTGATGTTTATCGTATGCGTATATGTGTTAGGTGTAGGATATGTGATAGAAGATGACTTTATGTCTACTATATGTTTAGGTAGTGTTGGGATACGTACGTTCGCGTACTGTAACACTAACTCTGATGTTTATGGTATGCATATATGTGGTAGGTGTGTTGTATAGATGTTATACTGTTTGAATGCATATAGTGGTTAGAGGTTATGTTTGTATGCAGTTATTATCCTTTACTTTTTGGAAACTCTCGGTTACTATACCGTTTATGTAACTAGCCAGTGGGCATTGTATATCAATATATCAGTTACACTCTTGTTCCGGTGCTCTACTCTGATGAAAAAAATTTATACTGCTTTTGAAAAGTTGGGATGTTACACAAGACCATCCATAACATATCATTTTTCTTTTCTTTTTTTTTTTTTATGTTTTATAACAACTTGACCCGTGATAAATTATTTTTAGAATTAGAAGTTATTTTTATTTAATCAATAATACTTTATATTTTCCACTATCCCGATTGTGACGAATCACATCTTTGGGAACAAACGATTTCAGAATCAAATAAAAATGTCTCTTATCTATTATACAGCACAATGTATCAACTATCACGTTACATCTCTCTTGATCCCACTACTCTGTGATAAATCATTATAAAAATTAGAAATTACTTTTATATTTCATAACAACTTGAACCATAAATCAGTTTTAGGGTGTGCATGGCAACGCTCCCAGAATGAGTTTTTTCTTAATTTTTGTTCCTAGGAACAAAATTTGATAGGAATTGTGTTTGGTAAATCCGTTTTTTTTTTTTTTGTTCCCGGGATGAACCGGTTTCTTTTTTGTGCTGGGAAATAAAAAAAAGAAGCAAAAAATTTCTGCTTCTCTATTCCAAGGCACAAAGGCAGAATCTATTTTTTCCCTTCTCTTGATCGTGACATTGACGAAGCGAAAAAATTCCATTCACCCAAAGCGACGGATACCCTCCCCACCGCCGTCGCCACCACCACCCCCACCCCGCTGCCGCCGCCACCTCACCGCCACCGCCGTTGCCACCACCGCCACCGCCAACACCACATAAATAATTTTTTGAATATAAAAATTACATAAATAAAAATAAAATGTGTTAACAAATGTAATTTTGATTCTCGGAGTAAAAATAAAATAAGTTAACAAACGTAATTCTAATTCTCAAAACTTTTCACAGGCACAGAATCAGAAAGAATTGTTTCATCTCTAAATCAGTGCTGGGGAACAGAATGATTCTCATGCACACCCTTAGAAATTAGAAGTTATTTTTATTTAATCAATAAAATACTCTATTTTTTATTGTCCCAATTGTGCTTCTCCTGGGTGGATTCTTTTCATCCCACTCCCCACCTCCCGGCCCTCAATGCCATTAACCTTCATGACATGCTAATGCAATTACTCTTTAGATTATGCTCAATCACCGCTAGATCCTTTCACCTCACTTCCCATCCCTGTATTTTTTGCCATCAATGGTGACGTTCTGAGAGTGCACCCAGCCTCATGTATGTGCTATAAATTATCAAGGTGGTGAGCTTGCTTTTCCTACATTCATTTGGCTTTCTTAACTCTATATTTACTTCTCTCTTTACTTTTATTGCATTCATTCAGCTTTCTTAACTCGATGTTTATTGCTCTCTTTCTATGGCTTACTCTATGTTTTACATTGTGTGTGTTGTCAACCCAACGAATGTTTACTGGCACATTCACATTTGAGTCATTTGTCTTTGGAGGATGCTTGAACATGAGGTTGCTCATGATGTTGCTTCAATGGAAACATTCCTCCAAGATGCAGAGGTTATGTGGCCATGTTGTTGTTGTTCTTAAACCTTCTCTGCACTTGATAACTTCCTGAGATATGAAGCCACTCTTACGATTATGTCATTATAACTTCTTTCTTCATTCCTATAAATCTAAAACTAAAAATATGAACATGATAACTTAATAAATTTTCAAGTAAATATAATTTCCATACATGCTGAATTTTCTCATGGAAATTGTTTAGACATGTTGGGTGGGATACCCCAAATTTGGATCACATATTTATATTATATTAATTATTGTCATTTATTTTATGTAATTATTGCCTATAATATTGTACTATTTAATTATTAAATTAATTTTTTGGGTGGCAACTAATTATTTATTTTATATTCAATCTTTTAAAATATCATGTATTCACACCCGCTCAATGCGTGGGTTTCTAAACTCGTTATAACAAATAAATTAGCCACTGGACTGTTTTGTTAGTAATTAACAAAGCTATTTTCTTTTTGTAGTGATTAGGATAAAGTATACATTTAATCTTTTATGTTTACATCTATAATCATTTTAGTCCCTTAAGTTTAAAAAGTGCACTTTTAGCCCTTGAAACTTATTAACACCGTTAATTTTATCTAACGGAAAATGTTGAGTTATCAAGTCACATTATTTAAATATTATTAGATGAGTACTCATCACATACTCTCAGAGTGCCAAGTCATTTGTACTCTGGCCAATTAAAACACAACACATAAAATAGTTTTAATCCTAGTTGTCACTCTTTAATTTTGTTGAAAAGGAGGGGAAAATGTCCTCCCCCAAGGTTTTTAAACCCAAACCAGACCGGCTTTCGGACCGAAAACTAGTGAACTGGCCGTGAAACTGATTTGAGTTGGGGAAACCCTAGTTGACTGGGCCAACTCGGCTTGAACCGGCCGAGTTGAGGTTGTGTCACCAAGTCAATGAAAAAAAAGATGGAGAAGCAGCTGACAATAGAGATCAAGAAGTAGAAGAACACTACTACAAAATAGGGATACGGCGTCCTATTTTTGGTACATTTAACGTCCTTTTTCCGTGGGACGTCTATGTGGGGGGCGTTGTAGGCGGAACTTACGGCGTCTAATTAAAAATTAGACGCCGTAAGTTCAGACTTTCGGCGTCCTAAAATTTTTAGGACGTCATATGACTTTTTTTTAAAAAGAAAAAAAAAAACCCACAAACCTGAGGTTCGTGGGGTTGGCCGTGGAAAAGGAATCAGAGGTTTAATAACAAGAACATAACAACAATCAACATATATACATCCAGAAAAACCAGCAATAACTACATATCAACAAAGACAGGAAAAGGAAAAACATCATAGATCCAAAATTCAGTCCAAAATTCTAAATACAATTAGAAATACAAGCTGCAGTACAAAAGAAATGGCAAGTAAAGAGGCAATTTTGCTGCCATAAACTACAAACTACAGTCTTGAAAATATTCCCAAATCAAATGAAGTTGAAAGAACTAAAAGACTCACAAATGGAATCAGATCCAAAATCAGATTTAGATTCGCACCCAACACAAATAAGGCACATGGTAGAGAAACATAATCAGATCCTAGAGATGAAAGGGTGAGCGACGAAGGCAACGGAGGTACACGACAGGTTCTGAGTCGAGACCCAGGCAGATCCGACGACACAATCTTCAAACTCGAGGGTTTGGTCTGGCAGAGCAAGGCGGAGATCCGACGCCTTCATCGCGACCCAGGCCGCAGATCCGACGTGTTTCATCACAACCCAGGTAGATCCGGCGAGTTTCCTCGCCACCCAGGCAGATCCGGCGACTTTCATCGCAACCCAAGAAGATCTGCGAGCTTCATCGCGACCCAGGAGATTCGTCGAGCTTCATCGTGACCCAGGCAGATCCGTCGAGCTTCATCGTGACCCAGGCAGATCCGGCGAGTTACGGCAGTCGGGGAGATGATGAAGTTGACGGAGTCGGCTGAGATCCGGCGAGATGAAAGAGAGAAGGCGATGGAGATGAGAGAGGGCTATGGAGCGCAGACGAGACGATGGAGAAAAAAGTGAAGGTTGGGAATTAATGATCAATCACACGCGGGGGTATTGCCGTATTTCAATATTTAAAAAAAAAAAAAAGTCAGGCTCTGCGTAAAAAAAGTCACTTTTTGGCGTCTAAGTTTTATAATTAGATGCTAAAAGTGATTCTTTTGGCGTCTAAGTTTCATAATTAGACATCAAAAGTGATTCTTTTTGGCACCACACTTTTCATTTACCGCTTTTTTTCTTTTTTTGAATCACTTTTGGCGTCTAAGTTTTAAATTTAGACGCCAAAAGTGATGCTTTTGGCGTCTAAATTTTAAACTTAGACGTCAAAAGTCAACTTTTCTCACATATAATTACAAGAATGCCACCGCCTTTATTTTTTACTTCTTTTTTTTTTTAAATAGGACGCCAATTAGAGAAGTAATAGCTATATTTTGTAGTAGTGGAAGATCCGGGTTCGATTTTTAGCTAGATTTGTGCGACAGAGGCATGGGAGCAAGGTTGAATGCAAATGGCGGTGATGACAAGGGCTAGTAGGAGGCTATGTGCGACAAATCAAGGAGGGAGAAGGAGAAGAAAAAGAGGTATAGGAAGTAGAGAACAAAGTAAATGTTGGTTGGAATATGTTTTCAACTACAGCCACCTTCTTCGTTGGAGCCTCTGTTGCATATTGGCTTTAAAGAGAGAGAAGCCGGCCAGGATTGTTTTCCTTGCTTTGCTGACCAAGGAGAGCTCGCTGGCGATGGAGGGAGGGTTTTGTTGATGACAATGATGAGTGAGAAAAAATCAAAAGACCTACTGATCTAAGGTAACTAGATGATGGAGGTCATGTCGCGTCAAAGCAGAAGAAGAAAAAGAGGCGCTGGATATTTGGTTGAATCACGAGAGGGTCATGTGACCCACTAACTTATTAATTGAGATCTGATGCACTGCTTGCCAGGAGGGAGGTGACATTTTTTTAATTTTTTTAAACATGAAAAATGGAGGGTGTGAGGGAAAAAATCAATTTCTCACACTGGTTTGACACCAATTTGACTTCGGTCTAACCCACTAACCCTTGATCCAGTATCCCGACCGATTTAGTAGCAGGTCCAAGTTTAAGAACCTTGCTTCCTCCAACCCACATGCATATCCATCCATGAATCTCGTTGCCCCCACCTTATTTGACTCAAAGCTTTTTTCTTCCTTAAAATCAAATTCACACTAAATTGCATCTCTTAAGCAATTTCAAAAGTTAAACAAGAATTCTGCAGAGATGCCCTTTTCACTTTTTAAAGTAGGGCTACAAAACATATAAGCAAGGATTTTTCATTCTGCGGATTCGGTACATTTGGGAATTGTTTTTTCCCAAAAGCAAGGGTTCAATTATTGTTCAAGGTCACGCACAAACAAGCTCATTGTATATTGGGTTGAAAACAAAAGGAAAACAAAAATAATAATGATACTGTGGATTGCTTATTGACCTTTTCTATTCACAATTCTCTGAATCCAAGGCTCGATTCCTCCGTGACCATTGTCAATCAAGGCTCGTCCACTCATCTCCTTCGCTATAGCACGTCGTCCTCGTTCAGGTTGGGATTTTCATATTTGAAATTATATTTTTTGTTGCCTCTTGGACGAAGAGGAAGGATGAGAACACGATGGAAGAGGCGTTGGGGTCATAGGAGACTTCAGTGAAGAGTTAGGTCAAAGAAGAATAAAGCTTTGCGTCGGTGAAAAAGTTGGGAGGAAGAAGAGCAGGATGGGGGAGGAAGGGCGTCGATGAGACTGGGAGATGAAGGGGGCGCGTGGGTTGGGAAACAAAGGGAAGGGCTTTTTTCAGCAAAAAATTAAAGAGTGATAGCTAAGATTAAAACTAGTTTATGTGTTGTGTTTTAATTGGCCAGAACACAAATGGCGTGGTACTATGAAAGTATGTAAGTATTCAACTCCTAATTAGTTAACACATCTTCTCAATTTTTTTAAACAAATTCATATTTTAATTATAATAATATCATTATCATAAAAACTCTCAATTTTTAATTAATTTTTTCATATCTACTCTTCCTTCACGTTGCTGACACACCCTTCCTTGCATGAAACCCTAATCCTACAGCCAATGCCTTCTTCCCCGTGAATCTTGAAAAAGCCATTGAAGATTGAATTAGGCACAAATTAAAGACCTACGTAAACTTTAACTAAATTTGCAGGAGGAGGCAAAGAAGATTAGAAGGAGGAGAAAACATGGGCAGCCTCAAAACATTAGCCTCCCTTTAGAACTTATTCAATCAAGACAACATTGTCTTCCTCGACAATAATGGTTTCTTCATGTCTTCTCCCATTTCAGGAAATGAAGAAATCCTCTCTCTCATCTCCTCCTGCAACTTGGTCTTCACCTTCACTGACCCCTTAGAAACCCCACCACGACAAGACTTCAAGTGTCCTCATCTCATGCGCCTCCTCCTCAACATCAAGTCCTCCAAGAAGACCCTCCTTGAGACATTCCTTCCCTCTCTTCTTTTCGTGGTGTCTTTGAATCTCTTCCCTCTGCTTCCCAATTCTTGTGCCTCCAAGAACGTGACGTTCTTAAAAATCATATAGATCACTCATTCATGGTCTTTTAAGACTCGTCATTATCATAAAACCTTGAGTTCTTAAAAAAATCATATAGATCACTTAGTCATTATCATGAAAAACCCTAATTCAATATTCAATGGCTTTCTCAAGATTCATGGGGAAGAAGGTGTTGGCAGCAGAATTAGGGTTTCATGCGGGGAAAGGTGTGGTAGCATGGTGAAGGTAGAGCATATGTGAAAAATTAATTAAAAATGGAGAGTCTTTTATGGTAAAATATTATTATATTAAAACATGAATTTGTTGAAAAAAATTGAGATGATGTGGCAGCTAATTAAGAATTAAATAATGTGACTTGATGACTCAACATTTTTCGTTAGATAAAACTAACAATGTTAAGTTTCTGTGTTACACTCCTACCGGCCTTGCCCTTTCGGGTGGCGGGTTAGAGAGATTCCTTTTATCGGTTGCCTTTCCTTGTTTATTTATCCATTTTGGCTTATATCAGAGTGAGCACAACATAGCATTTAACCGGGTTGGACTAATAAAAGCGCAATGAACAAATAAAAGTCCTCGAAGGGTTAAGGGTACTGTCATCCAAAAAAAAAATACAAAAAATAACATACAGTCATCCCAAAGAAAAAATACAAGAGTAATAGGGCATTCCCTATTCTTCAATCTGTACTGATATGCCCTACCTCTCCAAAAAAGTTCTTCTAGCTCAGGTGCATCCTCTTGTATCTATAGATCTGTCTGGAGTTCAAATATGAACTCTAGAGTAACTGTTAAACTCATGTACTAAATGTGTGTAGTGCATGCATGCAACCATGACATATAAAATCACAAATAAGCCAAATATACCACATATGCATTCAGAAACATACCACAATAACCAATCATCACAATCCGTTGAACCCATAGAGCCGCCTATACTAGGCCAGCCTCGGACCTAACAACCCATAGAGCCTCCAATCAAGGCTAGCCCTGGACCAATCCTCAGTGCTAGGAACAAAATAGTTAGGGACTCGAACCCCAACTTGCTCTGTATGCATATTTGGCGATACAAACATACATGGCAAACAAACATACAACGTACAAACACATAAAAGTACTTGAATAAACAGTTACTACCTGTGGGATGTGTACCGATTAAAATTTTTACAGCGCCTGGTAGACCTCCCAAATATGTCTTAACCCTAAACAATACCAAAACACCTTATTTTTAGTATTTCCAAAAATACCCTCACATTTATCAACAAATCTGAGCCTTAGGCAGAAAATCCAGAAATTCCAGTAAATCTGTCCCAACTTCAAACATTTTTAATAAATTCCATAAAAATCCAATTTGTACCAAATCAGTGGCATCTGAACCATTAGTGTGTCTAGTTTACATTTAAAATACTTTAAAAGTACAAAAGGGTTCATATTTTTGAGTGTAGCCCAAACTTTATCCTTTGGTCAGAAATTTCCTATAGCTTCCAAAGAACTTTTCAAAAATTAATTTATCCCAGATGAAAAATAAAAAGTTGTCAAATTATATATCAAAATTAATCCCTGAATGTCTAACATATTCCTGTAAAATTTCAACTCAATCGAACTTCATTTACTATTTTAAAAACACAAGTGAAGCTTCGCTGCCCATAAAACCCTGATGCTAGTAGCAAGCTTCTTTCTTACGTTTTCAGGTTCGTAAAGCTTAACTTTGACTTAACCCCATAAAAAATCACGTTTTAAAATCATTGAAACCCTTAAAAACACAAAAATCAGATCACAACACCAAGTCCTAACCACTTGAACGAAAACCCTAACTTGAAACTTCAAAGGTTTAAGTTTTCGGTGTTTACCTGAAATCGGAGCTTGGCTTGGTGATCTGGCTCTTTCTCTAAGTATTGGAGACTTGGCTGATCCTTCCTCTTCCCTCTGCTGAGAATTCCTCTTAATTTCCAAAAATGAGAAGTTCAAACCTTTATAAAATGATTATAATGATCAGGGTACATTGTATTATCTGGTGCATGCTTTTGTCCACTGGTTAATAATTTGGATCAGGGTTCTTGACTTAATCTTCAAGCAATTCCAGAGTATTCCAAAAGGGCTTATGTGGCGCAACCCTAAAAAGGAAAGCAGATTTTTAATTTTCAAAATGTGTAAATTACCTATTTTGGCCTAAAACACTCTTTTGTCCAGTGGTTAAAAGCATGTACCCTAGATATTAACTTATTTTCTCTTCAAAAATTTCTAGATAACTCAAGATAATTTCGGGGGGGTAGGTAGTGCATAATGGGCCCCACAAGATCTGATCCATTTGCTTTTATCCACTTTATTCACTTTATCTAGTTCACCCTTTTATCCACTAGTCCTTGTAGTGCACCACTGGTTAAAAGGGTGCTCCCTTTTCCATTTTTCTTCAGATTTTCAAATCTTTTTCCCTAATATATTCTTAGTATGTGGCGCCATTTTGGACCCTCATATGAACCCATATTTTTTCCATTTAATCCAAAAAGAAGTCCTTAATTGGTTATCGGTCTCCTTTTTACCGATTAAGGCTTGTACTTTGTGTTTGGACTTAAGTACATATAAAATCATCTGATTTTCTCTCTCTCCTCTCATGTGGATGAAATTGAATCCTTAAAGGGTAAGGAATTGACTTTTCTACCCTTACTTTTTCTCTTTTTAACCCTGCAGTGACACATGTCCCTATGTAATGATTATACTGACTTTTCCTTTTCAGCATGTGATTTTTGCACTATCTTTTCCCTTCATGTCCAACAACGCAGGAATCTCTTACTAGTTCAAGAAATGTTATGCACACATCTATTTTAGCACATTTTTCCTTAGCTAAATGAAATTTTTTTACCAACTGATTAACACTATATAGGTCCTTTGTGCCCTTTTTCCATTGGCACTTTAATTTCACTGCTTATACATACTAGGTCCACTGACCCGTATAGCTGAGTTACTTAATCCCTAAAAGGCTTCCTATCTCTCGACATTCTTGCAACTCTTCTCGAACCAGGCTTAGTCGTCCTCATACTTTAAGCTTTATTCTCAATTCTTAGGATCCAAAATTCGGGATATTACATTCTAGTGCACGGTTAGATGGAATCCAAACTTGGTAAGGAAAGTTTATCCTTTTCACATTGCCAGAGCTATTATCTAGATCCCTATTTCTTTCCTAAATGTTCAAGATAAGTTAATTTGGTTGTCCAGTCCTTCAAGAGAATAAAAGGCCTCTCTTGGTTTTTGGAAATGAGGATTTTTGGAAATTCTTATCGACCATCTCTCTGCCTTTAAAGGATCTTCTTTGGAAGATTTTGAATGATGCAATTCCTTCGGTGGATATCCTTAATAAGCACATCTACCTGTTCAAGGTAAATGCTTATTTGGTTGCAACCAAGAAGAATCTATAGAGCATTTGTTTGTGACTTGTTTGTTCTCAAAGGCAATCTGGTATAGAGGACTTTCAATTGTTTTCCCTTTTAGTACATTGCCGACTTTTAAATTTTGGCATAAAAACGTTCTTGTCAAGCTTCACCAAGATGGATTCTTGGAGGAAGTAACTTAGATCATCAAACTCATTGTCAAGCTTCACAAAGATGGATTCTTGGAGGAAGTAACTTAGATTACCAAACTCATTTCTGTGTTGTGGATTAATAGAAACCACTTGCTTCACAAAGGGAAGAAGGTTACTCCAACTACAGTTATCAAGGAGATCAAAGTTTTATCCTCCCTTAGTATAACAACTTTCTCACCAAAGGACAACGTCAACCTCAATTGTCCTCAGGCTCCTAATATTTCTACTCCTTTGAATAATATTCCTACAACTGGTTGGAGCATTATTATTGATTTTACAATATCTGGTGCTTATTGAATTTTGAGATTTGTTGTCTATTACCAAGGTCAATCAGTGCAATGCAAGAAGTGAAAAAAAGCTATTTCGATAAGTTAATTGGCAATAACAAGACTAAGAGCATCGTTGATCTAGATTGTTAAATGTCTCTTTTTAACTTTGTTACGGACCTATAGTTAGGGCCACTAATGAATTGGCCCAGCAAGGGGCAATCTGCACCAGAATCCCAACCAACCTATAATGAAGGCTACAAACCAGGGAGGATCTAAACCAGGGGATCTATCCCCTGGTTGGTAGCCTAGATTCTCGGATGCGGATCATGCAGGGCCCTGAAGCCCTAATCCTAAGGTACACTCTATTAATAGGAGTTACACCACAAAGGTACACACATTCTAATCTATTGACTATTTACATTATTGTCGTCACTGTGCACACACACCACCCCCTTTTGGCGAAAGCCTAATTGTGTACAGTGATCAAGTTTCCTCATAGGTATCTATACCCTGGATACTTAGGAGAGATAGTCGAATGATCTTATAGCAATGTACTAGTCTATTGGGCTAGACATCATCTGTTCGCATATAGAACATTGGTGCCGACCTTGGGGACTGTAAATTTCGATCCCCAACACCCACGATGGTTGGTACAAGAAGCACCAGCCAAATTCGCCAGTTGCAGTCAAATTAGGAATAGTCGACGCAGCATCAGCAGCAGCCTGAGGACCCGGTCCCTCCAGTCGTCCATGACGGGCAACTGGGGGACGATACATCAGACACGGCTTCAACCCCGACAGCCACAGGGGATCCTCTATATCCAGATGCCCAACAAGTCCCACAATACCCTATTCCAGAGGCCTTCCCAGTTCAGAACCCGGACGTTCTCCTCTAGCGAAATACTTTGATTTTCGTGCTAAGAAGGATGGAGACAATGGAGAAGCGAAGTACCCTCTAGATGTAAGTGTTTGAAGAACGCCTGAAGCAGATGGAGTCCTCGGCCTCTAAGGAAAATTGAGATACTGGAAGTCGCGGTAAAGAGAAAGTGCACAGGAATTCTCAGGATGCCCAGAGGACGCACAAGACGGGACACAAACGGGATGACGCTAAAGGTTCTGGTCGAAACAACGGAACCAAAAGTCTGGGGAATGCAAATAAGAGTCCGGCTGGAGGAGATCATGACCGGGGTGATAACCCTCCGTATGGAATGATTGGATCACATCAGAGACAATACATTGGACAACACAATAATAGTCCCTTCTCGGAGGACATTTTGAACGCGCCTTACCCGGACGATTTCGATCTAGCAGACCTACCAAAGTATAACGGAACTCAGGACCCGACATCCCACATTGAAATCTTCGGGGTGGTCATGCTCATGAGAAGGCTTCGGGAGCCCGTCGTGACCCGGATCTTTGTGGCGACGTTGACAGGAGCTGCCTTAAAATGGTTCCTTACCCTACCAGTAAATTCCATACAGCGATTTGAGGATCTGGCGAAGAAATTTGAATTGAATTTTGCAACTAGTAAAAAGCAACTGAAGTCGCAATACACTTTGGACAAGATTAAACAACGACCAGGAGAGACACTCCAAAGTTATTTAGACAAATTCAAAGATGCGGCCTTGCAAGTATGCGGATTAAAAGAGGAAGTGTATGTGCATCTTCTAGCTGCCGGCCTAGACAGGGAATCCAGATTGGCACAGTATTTTTTCAAAGAACCTGCCAAAAGTCTGAATGACTTCAGAACTCAGTCGAAGATAGTATCTCAAGATGGAGCAGATGCGGATAGCAAACGCTCCCAGAAGGGACCGGGATAGATGCACTCCCCCAAGAAGCAAAGAACACCCGGAGAGTAGGAAAAAAGACTCCCGTGGTAGAAACTCGGATAACAGGCCCCAAGAGGGGAGGTTCGACCCAAAGACTAAGTATGACATGTACAGACCCTTAAACGTTATGCGATCCCAAGTGTGGAAGGAAGTGGCTATGGCTGAGATGAAAAGGGTCGATCGACCTCGATTTTCTTATCGAAGGACCGGAGTAGATCAATCCAAATATTGTGCATTTCATGACGGACGAGGGCATACTAAAGATGAGTGCTTCGAGCTCCGAGACGCCATTGCGAAATTTGTCTGAGATGGCAAGCTTTGACAATACGTCATAGAGTCCCAGGGACGAAGCAACAAGCACAAGCGGGGAAGCCACAGTAAGAGACTAGTCCAAAAGCAGAAAAAGCAGGAGGACAAACGAAAGAAATTGGCCGGTGTCCATGACGAATTCCCATAGGCCGAGTTCGATTGTAATGTGATTAGCGGAGCAATGGGTGGAGGCGGAGACACAACGAACCAAAGAAGAAAGTATTTAAGGGAAGTCCTGTCAATGAGAGATCGACCAAAGTTCAAAGAGAATCTTAACGCACCAGAACCCCCGCCATTATGCTTCACTAGGGAAGATCTCAAGGATGTCGTCCCTGGGCATCAGGATGGTTCAGTCGTGACGGGAATCCTAGTCCATTGCCGAGTTAAGCGAATCTTCATAGACGCCAGAAGCTCGACTGACATCCTCAGTTGCGACACTTTCAAGAGGATGAACCTGGATCAAGAAGACTTGAGGCCCTGTAAAACGACCCTCATAGGGTTTAACGGAGAGCATTCACCCCCCACGGGGTACATCGATCTTAGGTTTACCTTCGGAACAAAGGAAGCGTTCAAATCCGAACGCGTGAGGTTTATAGTAGTCGACTTACCTTCCCCGTACAATATAATACTGGGAAGGCCGACCATTCATAACTAAGATATGCTGGTCTCCACCAAGCATTAAAAGCTAAAAATGATAAACAGAAAAAGCATCGTGGTCACGGTCAACGGAGATCAGAAGGAATCTCGGCAGTGCTATTTTGAAACAGTCAGAGAAAGAGAGGGCGGTCCTTCATCCCCGCCACGAATCCGCGATGGCGATAGGGGTGCGAATCGGAAGCCAGGACTCCAAGACCAGCGAGTGAATACGGTAGAGTTAGACCTACGGGATGAAAAAGAAGAGCAACGGCCTGAGCCGGCGGGAGAATTGGAGGATCTAGTGTTGGGAGACCCTTCACAGATCACGAAAATCGGCAAACATATCGCTCCAGAGCTCAGAACTAGGTTGGTGGAATTCTTGAGGAAGAATCAAGATGTCTTCGCCTAGAAATCATTCGAGATAGGGGATCGACCCAAACTTCTGTTGTCATAAGCTGGCAGTCTACCAAGGATCAACACCGGTATCCCAGAAGAAGAGGAAACTCAGCCCAGAAAGGAGGAAAGCCCTAGAGGAACACGTTCAAGAACTCGTGGAAGCTGGCTTTATCCGCGAGATTCAATGCACTACTTGGCTGTCCAACGTGGTAATGGTTAAAAAGCCGAGTGGAAAATGGAGGGTCTGCATGGATTACACGAATTTGAATAAAGTGTGTCCCAAAGATTCATTCCCAATGCCCAACATCGATCAATTAGTGGATGAATCGTCTGGATTCCAACTCATGTCTTTCATGGACGCATTCTCCGGATATAACCAATTAGTGGAACTCCATTTTGCTTGAAAGAATCACACTCTTCCAAGAAGTACATCAAGTGCTTGTTGGCATCTTCATTGTAAAGACCATGGAACATCTCATGCATTTGAAGCATTGTTATCATAACCGGCTTGATCTCAAAGGTACGTGCTTGCATTTCCAGGCACCTCATCAAGTGCCACTACCAATCCGTCCGGATGCAAGTTTTGCATATACTGAAATGGTACCTACAAGAGAAACAAGCAAGAGCGAGTATCAAACTAAAATAAAAAATCAATAAAGGACACAAAGAGAGAAAAATTGTAAAGCTAACTAAAAGCTCAAGCGAAATTTACTAACATAAGCCTCAGGTTGACCAAAGGATTTGTTTACACAAATCCCCGGCAACAGCGCCAAAAACTTGTTCGCCTCGCAAGTATACGAGTTTCACAAGTAATAAAGTGATAAGTTAAGTATCGTTCCCACGAGGATTTTTTTAACAAATCAGTCAAGCAAGAGGCTTAGTGAATATCATCAAGTTGAGCTAGAACAAAGTTTTGATTTGGAATGAGAATTTTAAAAGACTATTTCTAAAACATAAAATTGATAAAGACAATTGATTCTTTAACTTCAAGGATAATTGAGCCTAGGGCTCTTTTTCCCCTTTTGCATTTCATAAAACTTGGTTAGTCTAAGGTTCTAAAACACTTGACCCGCTCTCTCAAGTCAAAATCAAGTTTCTTTTCTCATTAAAATGCATAATCTCTTGCTACAATTAATGAGAATCAATATTTAAGCAACAACCCTAATGTGACAATGCAAGGTTAGTAAATATATCTCTATTTTACCAACAAACCATCCATTTATCAAGTAAACTTCAAGACAAGCATGATTTCAATCAAGTTCTACACCTAGATTAGCTCTCTCAAGTCAAAACCTAAGTGAATAAATCATCTAAATGGAGGCCAATCACTTAGAAGCATTAAGCCAAGGTTGAAATCAACACACACACACACACACACACACACACACACACACAGATATATATATATATATATATATATATATATATATTAATCTACCAAAAGAGAGGAATATTCAAATATTAATTCATACAAAGGGTCAAAAGAACCCTAGAATGAAAGATTTAGCTACTCATGTTCAAATACAAAGAGATTCTAAGCAAAACTTCTGAATACATGAAGAAACTAAGAAGAAAAGAGGAGAAAAGAGGAAGAACCAAGGTGAAAACTCCAAAAATCTCTCTTAGGATGAACACCCAAGCCTCCAAAGTTGCCAAATCTCTCTCCCAAACACTTCCCTTGTGTGCCCACTTGTTTCCTTGTGTCAAGAATGTGTTTTTCGGCCATTCCCTTTAGGTTACGTAGGGTTTTTTTGCTTCTGAAATGAAAAACGCGCAGCTGTACTTTCTGCACTTTTTCACGACTGGCTACGGCCAGTTGACATAGAGAGCAATTTTTCTTGACTTGATGCAGCCAGTTGTACAGGTTCCCTCTAGCTTTGCAATGCTTCACTTCCTTTATTTCTATCCTTGTTTCCAGGTTCTTATAGAGCTTCAAAACTTGTCTCCATCCTCCTACAAAAGAGGGAGGATTTATCAATTCTCAATTGAATCACAAACTCTATAAGATTTAACAAGAAAATTTTGATTTTTGCCTGATACTTTGATATGCACATTTTCTTCTATATACTTCATTTGCTATGCATATTTTGAAGTCATCTTCAACAATTCATAGCTCTCAAATATGACCTCCTTTTGAATTGAATCTTATGCGAATAGGACCGGTTGGAAGTCTAGTTTGCAACAAAATTGGTTTCACCTCAATCCGATCTCTGGTTTGGGAGATATCATCGAATTACCGAGGTCGCCCAAAACAGAGCTGAACAGAGTAGCCGAAGGAACGACTTTGCTCGAGCAAGCTTTTTCTTCGCTCGAGCAACATGCTCGAGCAAGCCTTCTTCTATGCTCGAGCATGAGCGAATTTTGGCCAAAAGCATGCCTTGCTCGAGCATGCTTCCCATATGTTAGTGTTTGCTCGAGCATGGCACTGTTCATGCGTTGAAATTACATAAATGCCCCAAAACAACCTAGTATTCATCCTAAGCTTGAACTTGCTTGTTTTAACTCCGAATTGAGCCGTTCCAACTTCTATTTGATCACAAAAACTTGAATATTGATATTCTCATGATATTTAACAAGTTCTTCTTTCTTCAACAGCTGAAATTACATAAATGCCCTCCAACAAACCCGTATTCATCCGGAAGCTTGAACTTGCTTATTTTAACTCCGAATTGAGTCGTTCCAACTTCCATATCACCGTGGAGACTTCTAGTATTAATCTAGGAACATTAATAATGATATTCTCATTATATTTAGCAAGTTCTTCATTCTTCCAAATCTCATCTTGATTAATCTCCATCTTTAAACTTCACATCATTAATCTCTTCACATGGAGCAAGTTCTTCTTTCTTTCTTCTTCTTTCTTGATTAATCTCTATAATTAATCTTGGACTAATCTACATCAAATATATCGTAGTTAGTCAATGTAGAAGATAAGTATAATATACAATCTTTTTGCTCTTAATGTCATCTATATAAGACATCATCAAAACTAATCAAAACCAACAGAACCAATAATAGGTAAAAGAGAGGGAAAATGTGTTGTAATGTTGTCAATTTCTAAGAGTTAACATGTGATAATCTAAGTTGATTCTCGAGAGTCACTAGTCAATACTCGAGAATGATATTTTAGGATCATGTCAATTCTCGATAATCAAACCTCATTCTCGGGAATTCAGCTTTTGAAAGTTGAAGTCATATTGAGCCTTTTAGCCTTTTATTCTCGAGAATTGCTTGGACATTCTCGAGAATGACAACTCATAATGCATAGATACTGATGTGATTTATTTTACTCTTTGGCTCTATTTTGAAAACCTTAAATCTTACTCTTTGGCTCTATTTTGAAAACCTTAAATCATCAAAACACTTGGGAACTAACACTAAGGACTTACCAAATTCGTCTGAACCCTGCCAAATGTGCATTCAGGGTCCCCGCAGGAAAGTTCTTGGGTTTCATGTTAACAAACCGAGGTATCGAAGCAAACCTGGGAAAATGTAAGGCAGTGCTGGAAATGAAAGCCCTGAAGAACAAGAAAGAAGTGCAACAATTGACAGGAAGGCTGGCTGCGTTGACCAGGTTCTTGCCAAGGTCCGCTGAAAAGGCTCTTCCTCTATTCAGGCTGCTAAAAAAGGAGGCACCGGGAGGCTGGAATTCGGGTTGTGAAGCCGCCTTCGCGGAGATAAAACAATGTCTGGAAAATCCCCCAGTCTTGTCCAAGCCCGAACCCGGCAAGACCTTATACCTCTATTTATCC
Organism: Acacia pycnantha; assembly: GCA_025563575.1. Taxonomy (NCBI): domain Eukaryota; kingdom Viridiplantae; phylum Streptophyta; class Magnoliopsida; order Fabales; family Fabaceae; genus Acacia; species Acacia pycnantha. The sequence goes on along the minus strand of JAMWYP010000074.1, from coordinate 1,112,342 downwards.
GTGGGAGAGGAAGCAGCTAGCGCGGTTCTGGTCAGAGAGGAAGAGCACGACCAAATACCCATCTACTTTGTTAGTAAGGCCCTGTAGAGCGCGGAACTCAAGTATCAAAAATTGGAGAAAGTGGCTTTCACCTTACTTACCTTGGCCCGGTGACTTCGTCCTTATTTCCAGGGACACCACAAACCAGATTTAGCGGGAAGGATGACGAATTGGGCCATAGAACTGTCTGAATTCGACATCACTTATAAAGCTCACCACGCAATTAAATCACAGGCACTAGCCGACTTTGTCATGGAACTAACCCCGTCCAGCAAAATAGAGGATGAACAGGCCAGCATATGGAAAATCCATGTGGATGGCTCATCAAATGTTAAAGGAAGCGGAGCCGACATAATCGTTGAGAACCCTGAAGGAGTTATGATTGAACACTCCCTCCAGTTGAAGTTCCCAACATCAAATAACCAAGCAGAGTACGAAGCTTTAATAGCCGGGCTCATGCGGGCGAAGGAGAATGGAGCCATAAGAGTTAAGGTTTTCACCGACTCACAGCTCATAGCGGCGCAAATTGATGGTACCTACCAAGCAAAGGGCCCGCTAATGTCGAAATACCTCTTTAAGGCAAAGGAGGCGATGGCCGGGTTCGATGAGGCAACCGTTACACACATTCCGAGGGGGGGAAATACAAGGGCCGACATCCTCTCGAAGATGGCAAGTACAAAAATTCCAAGGTGTCACCAAACGGTGGTTCAACAAAATCTCGAGGAACCAATTTGCACCATGGCTATCTCGGTTGAATTAGACTGGAAGAAGCCGATAGAGGATTATCTGGAGCAAGGAATCCTTCCCGATGACACTATTAAGGCTAAGAAGTTAGTCTGGAATGCGGCCAAGTACACGATGGTGGAAGACCAGCTTTACCGTAAGGGCCTACATTCTCCGATGTTGAAGTGTTTGAACCCGGTTGAGGCCAATTACGTATTAGCCAAGATACACGAAGGAATCAACGACTAGCACATGGGAGCCAAGGCACTCGCCAGAAAAACTCTTCGAGCAGGATATTACTGGCCGACCTTGGAAGCCAATTCAAAGGATCTCGTGAAGAAATGTGGTAGCTGCCAGAAACACACGAAGATAATTTGGCCCCCCCCCGACTGAGCTGACACTAATCTCGACTCCGTGACCCTTTTAAAAATGGGGCATGGACATCTTGGGCCCATTCAAGACATCACCGGGACAGCTACGATGGCTGATTGTTGTCGTCGATTACTTCACAAAGAGGATTGAGGTTGAACCTTTAACTACAATAATGTCAGCTCGCGTGCAAAGATTTTTCGAGACCAGCATCATTACACGTTTCGGTGTCCCAACCGAGGTTGTCACGGACAACGGAACCCAGTTTGCCGACAAGGGTTTCTGTAAGATGATGTTTGGATTCCACATCTAGCATCATTTCGCTTCTGTGGAACACCCTTAGTCTAACAGTCAAGCTGAGGTTGCAAACAAGATCATTGTCGACGGGCTAAAGAAGCGGATGGAGGAAGCAGAGTACACCTAGGTCGAACAACTACACTATGTTCTTTGGGGATATCGAACAACCGTCCAGACATCTACTCAGGAAACCCCCTATAGGTTAACCTACGGCTGCAAGTCGATGATTCCGGTTGAAATAGGCTTGCCATCATGGAGGAGAGTGACCATTCTTCAGCAAGGTGAGGCGACCAATAACGAAGCCTTGGCGGCAGAGCTAGATTTGGTCGACTAAGTCCGAGTCACGACGCATTGCCGGGATATTGCTACTAAATAGCTCATCACGGCCAGGTATAACAAAAAGGTAAGACCCAACTCATTCACACAGGGCGACCTGGTTCTCCGAAGAGCCGATGTCAAAAACAGTAATGCCAGCGACAACAAGCTCACAGGTAACTGGGAGGGTCCTTACTGCGTTCGCGATAAACTTGACAGAGGAGCATACATATTGGAGACCTTGGAGAGGAAATCAATTAAACGAACGTGGAATGCGGGTAAGTTAAGAACTTACTACAGCTAGATTTAGAGTCTTTCACCAATTAATATTTAATTGCATTTATGTTTAGTCAATTTCATTCTTAAAACACTGATGTTGGCCTATTGGTCGTTCCTTGTTAGAAATTGGTTTGTCGGATAAAAGTAAAACTCTCAGTCGAGGGCATTTATTCACTCTATGTACATTGTTTTTCATCGCCAAGTTATTTGAGGTATAAATAAAACCCAGCTTTTCAGTCAGAGGAAGTTGTCCCTGTAAGCTATCGCATCTCGGACGCTTCCTAATTGACTCCGGGATATCAAGTTGAACTGTCATGCAGACCCTGATCAGGTCAAAATGTTCGGACGTCTTGGTGACTAATCGAGCCCGGACAGGTGATAGCTTCTCTTTATCCTAGGATTGTCCCGGTAAACGAACCCGGAATTTAACGAGACAGTCTAAGTATAGACGCCTCATCTAAACTCTATCCCCGGTCTCAGCACCAGATGAAATTTTGCGCAGATTCTGCATATTTCATCTGCTACCTTGGCCCGGTCGCTAGAAAAAACTCCAAAAACAAATGCGAGTTCGCTCTATCAATTTCAAAATCTACATGAATGATACGAATGATGAATTCAACGGATAAAGAACAACTTCATTAAAGACCAGATTGGCCAATCAATGTGTCCAACAAAACAACAAAAAGAACAACTGGATGATGATCCCGGGTCATAAAAAAAATGCTCAGCTTGCTGGAGCGCCAGAAGAGACTTCTTCACCCCCTTTGGTCTCCTCTTCAGCTCGGCCCCATCTAGCTGGGATTCAGAAGCGTTAGCGGGTGATGCCGGATACGGGACGAACTGATCATCCTCGAAGTAGGATTTGAAATGATAACCCACGAGGTTCAGTTCGACGCTGGGGTTAAGGTGCCGGATTTGCGCTAAGGCATTCTTGAAGGCATCCCCCACTACTTCCTTAAGCATAACGACCAACTCAGATCGTTTGCCCTGAGCCTCCGCAAGAGCCACCGAGGCTGAACTCATCTCGGCCTTGAGCACATCCCTTTCTTTGGCATCGTCAGACCGTGCATCTTGAAGGTCGACTACCAGCACATTCGCCTTTTCCAAGGCCTCCTTGGTCCTCTGCAGCTCCTCTTCCAGCTTTTCAGACGAGACCTTTGTTGTTTGGACCTCATCAGAAGCCGCTTTCCACTGCTGAAGAGCCTCATCTCCCTCAGCCTTAACGCACCGCAACTCGGCCGCAGTTTCCACCTAGTTGTGCTTCAGAGTAAGGAAGGTCTGTGACAATCCAGCCGCCCACAGACCATAAGTACCAATGGCTTGAATCTCACGCTCATCAACCTCCGTCAAAGGAACTGCTTCACAATACCGCCGTGGGGGTAGAAGCGAGACGCTTAATTCCTCTGTGATACCCTTGCTCCACAAAATCCCACATGGAAGCATGAAGGGCGGTGGTGGAAGGGGGCGGACTTGGGCAGCAGGGGATGGTCCAGATAGGAGTTTGAGGGCTGAGTAGTTGCGGGAAGAGATGGCTGGGCTGTCGAAGCCGAGGTTGTCTGGACCGGAATGACGAGGCCTGTCTTGTTTTTCTTCAAGGTAGCTGCCTTAGACGATTGGCCGGTCTTCGCTTTTTCGGAATCAGGAGCCAACCTCTTTTTGCCTTTACCTAGACCCGGCTCCTCTATTGGAAATTATGCCCTAGGGGCAAGTCATTGTACTTTAAACGTGAATGTCATTTAAAGTATTCTTCATTTAGTTATCATTTTCATTTGCATGTTTATAGTGATAACTGTATCCTTGGATATATCTTATTGATTATCCTAAATGTCCCTCGTCGGTCATCTACGCAGGAGTGAAGATGAAATAAGACCAATATGACTTTGATGAGGTATGGAGATACGAATCAAAGTCATAGGCACTTGTAAGAGTACAAGGTGCTGGACCGACCCACTATGAGAAAACTGCATGGATTAAGTCATAAGCTTTTCTGTAATACCCCTGATTAATAATAATAATAAATTAAAATAATAATAATGAAAGAATTAAGGTCTGCACCTTTTTCTATTGATTTATTCATCCAATATATGTGTACATATATAGAGAGAAATAATCTAAATTGATTTCTAGAGTTTCTCCTAGAATCTAGGAACAATAATTTGAAATTTAAAAAGAAACAATTAAGATCACATAATCGGATCTGATTAGACTAAGTCACATAACAGATTAGGGTTTAAGTGATAAAGGCCCATTCCAACAAATAATAATAATAATAATATATAAAATCTAGAAATTAATAATGTTTGTAGTGTTAATTTATTAATTAGCAATAATTAAAGAGCCCAGCCCATAGCTAAAACCCTATATTTTAATTATAAACTTAGGTCTAGCCGTCTAAACCTAGAAAACGCTAGACACTTTTTCTCCGCTACTGCATCCTCCTCCCGTACTCTCATCAAATCTTTTTCTAGAAGGCTAGTAAAAACGGAGACCAGGTAATCCTAATTCCCATATAGCTTAGGTTAATTCTATATGAATTTTGATAGGGTAGTTATTATCCTAAAAATATTATAGGGTATCTCTTTTTTTCTTCTCCTCGATTTGCGCGTATAGTTTCTTCTGCAAAGTGGTTTAGTATTGGATATAAGTTGCCTTGCATTGCTTTGCTCAGGGTTTTCGATTTAGGTGATTCAATGTATATAGATTTTTCCTTCTCGGTTTTCGTGATTGAATTAAATATATATATAATATTCCATTCGAAAAAGTCGATTTCCTAATGCTTGTCGGATTCTTTTGTTAAACCTTTATTCTGAATTCAATCTGCCTATACAGTATTATTAGTATTTTTTTTTTATGCCTTGGCCTTCGTGCTTAATATATATATATATATATATATATATATATATATATATATATATATATATATATATATATATATATATATATACCTAATACCCTATACGTCCCTTGCCTTTTCCTGATTGAAACTTAGATATGCCTTTCATGTGTATTTTTATGTTTCCTCTTTGTGTTCCGGTTTTCTTTTTTTCTTTTTTTTTTGATTGAGACCTATAAATGCTAGATATTTATTATTTATTTATTTATTTATTGAGAAATACATTTTGTGTGTGATTAAAATAATTTAAATCGTGGGAGGATAGCTTTGGGACGGTACCTCCCAAAGTGATGAACACAACCAGGCTTTATGCTTCCGATATGTTATTGATGTGAACCGATTATATCCGTTCTTCCTAAAGTGATGTCTGGCAGGGTTTCCCGGGACACTAGTAGCAACTTTGGGAAGAGGTGTGCACATTAGGACGAAGTATTTTGATGTCCAATTTGATTGATTGTGAGGATTACCAGCTTTGCTGATTATTGTGTTATGGGTTGCGACGATCCTTCGGGGGAGCAGATTTTCTGTGAAACAAGTTCTAAAGGTTGGGGCTAGCAGTGAGAAGTGAGGAAGAACGTTCGACTATTTCTAGCTAGTTTTTATTTCCTTTTAATAAAACATTTTTATTTCATTTGGACTTATGTTGTTGCAATAAGGTAGCCTTGCACTTGTCCCAATACAAGTGCGGCGATAACACTTCCCAAGGTTGTTTATTTGGAATTTCAGTAATCATTTATAAAAAGTATTGCAGTTTTATGTTATTATAATTGTTAGAAATTGGGGGTGTTACATTTTCTCATGTATAACCGCGTCACAATGCCCTTTGACCTGAGATTATCATGGATTCCTACATGATGAGTCGCTGATCTTTGACCTAGTCAAAAGTCACCTTTGACCAGGTGATGATAAAGGCTTGGATCGAGATCAGTGGTTTTCATGCAGAGGAATGTGAATGGTCAAGATGGAATTTGTCCCTCACATTTGTAGAGAGATAATATTGGGCCCCTCGATGAGTGAGTCTGAGAAATGTATGGCCATACTACAATGGAAAGGAGTTTCCATTTCAATTGTTAAACTACTCAAGAATCGAGAAAGTAATGGTCAAGAACAGCAAGTTGACATTATCCATGCCTCATCCTTGACCAAGTTATCGCATGACAAAAGGGACATGACATGGTTGTATGATAGGTTGTATCGTATCATCGATCCCCATATGAATTGGGTAGTCGCAATGTCTTGCTAGAGGTTGCTTGTGACTTGTGGGTTGATACAGTATTGGCCCGCTGCCAATCTCATGTGGGTCTGCAGGGTCACACACAAGAATAACCCAACACAAGCAAAAGTGTCCAGATTCATTGAATCTTATATATGTTTAAGATTTAATGAATACTGTAAAATACACATGAAAGGCATATCTAAGTTTCAATCAGGAAAAGGCAAGGGACGTATAGGGTATTATATATATATATATATATATATATAAACTATTAAATTCGAAATAATAATGAGATTATTATATAGTATTTAATTTATTTGATAAATTAAATAACTATAATAAATTGAGATATTGTATCTCAGATTTAATTGAATTGAGATATAGTATCTCAGATTTGATTTATAGAAATAAATTAAATCAGTAGGCTTTTAATGTGGATTAATTAAATAGATTAGATTAGATCTGTTGGATAGATTTAATTACTATATTTAATCCAAATTTGAAATTCAAGGATTAATTAATATTAGTCTTGAATATTTTAATACGGCCTAATTAGGGTTTTAGAAACTCTATAAAGAGATATTGATCTAAGTCGTATTAGAAGGATGAACTAACAAGCCTCGAAAGAAATCCTAGAGAGAAAAATGAGAGACACAAAGCAAGAACGCGCTAGTACGCTATCGTACATGTTAGAGAGTTGTTCAATGTGGATACCGGTAGAGGGAGTGAATTCATAGATTGATCGAGCAAGAAGGTAACGTCCATGTGTTTGCAAAGGTCACTCACGAGTTTGCATAGGTACCGTTTTCCTAACGAACCTTGATTTAAACGCCGTTGATAGATCCTCTCTACGGGATCTGTAAAATTTTAAGGGTTAAATACCAAATTTTCCACGGAAGTTTTGCTAAGGGAGCACCCGGCACCCGGAAGTATTTTTGGTATCATTTTTGCCCCGGAAGTTTACAAACATAGCAATTTTGCCCATCAGTTGATCTTGACCATTGGATTGGTATCATTTGTGCCCCTGAAGTTTACAAAAATTTGCTCCTAAACAAAACTTCCGGGGCAAATTTTCTCCTAAATAAAACTTCCGGGGGCATATTTGCTCCATTTTGTAAACTTCCGGGGCAAAAATGATACCCAAAATACTTCCGTGTGCTGGCCGCTCCCTTAGCAATACTTCCGTGGCAAATTAGGTATTTAACCCAAATTTTAATGGGTGAGATTCCTTCCGCTGCGTGTACGGATCCCAACATCCTCCTCATCCAGAACGCTCAGATACCTTGGTTGTCCCCTCATCCTGTGATCTGCAAAACATGTAAAAGAGAAAGTTAGCAGACATAGCGATCAAAATATCCCAGATTCAAGAAAGTAAAACGCAAGTGTGGGCAAGAAAGAAACTCATACTCGCCCCTGAGCTGGTCTCCTCCCAATACTGGGCAACGAGCGAAGCCACGCCGACCGTGCCATTCTTCTTAATGGGAATCGCCATTCCACGTCCTTGGATTCGGGGCCAAGAAGAAACCAGGGCTGTACACCAGATTTGGCCACAACCTTAAAGAAGCTAGCCTTAAAGTGCTTGAAGGAATCAGAAACCGGCGTAAAGAGCCTCCTATTAACAATACCCCCGATGGACGTCCAACCCTTTAACTCGATCCCCTCCTTGCCGGAACGTGAGCTATGAGGGGTAGAAAAATAGAAAAACATGGACGTGGTACAAGGAAGGTCCAAGTTCCGACACAGACGCTCGAATGCTATAACATAACCCCAACCGTTGGGGTGAAGCTGGGAAGGAGCCAGGTTAAGAAATTGCAAAATGGCCATTTGAAACTCAGTGAACGGGAAGCGAACACCGAGTTGGGTCATATAATCCCAGTAGAAGAAGAAGAACGATGCATTGCTTCCTTCTCTGACAGAACAAATCGACTCGTCGTCATCCGGAGGGCTGAGGATATAGTTCTCATAATCGTCTATTGGGAGATTGGCGATGTCGGTCGGGCTCATCAAAGAGCGAAACGTTAACAACTCATGGGTAATCCACAGGTACTTCTCCACCAAAACACGTGGGGGGCTTGAAGGGCTCGACTCGCCAGACGCAAACTCCACAGTTTGGGAGGAAGAAGATGATGCCATTTATACCTATCGCAGAAAGATAAAAATCAGAAAGTGCCCAACATACCTGAAGTAAAAGAGCTAATGCGCGTAGGTGACAGAGTTGGTAAGATAGGACTCGACTCTGGTTCGACAGGATCAAAATCTTCTGAAGCCGCTCTGGAGACGGAAACAAGGTTATGGCGACAAGAGGACGGAAGCGACTCAGCCATTGACATACTGCCGCTGGAGATCAGACGAGAGCTCTCGTACACGTGGTCATAACAGGGGCCAACAAGGTTCCCTACATCAGATCTCGGGTCCATCCTCCACAGATCAGTGAACTGATTAATAGGAGGCACCATGATAGGAGCACTCCCACAACGACTCCCTGATCTCGGACTTCAAGATTGGGAGGCTGGGGTAAATTGACTTCCACCCTGAGTCCCTACACTCTTCGTCCCTGAACTTTCAAGCGCCTTTTTCCTACTTCTGCCACGATATCTACGAAGCAAGGCTGTTTGTTTCTCTTCTTCAGGAAGGTCGTCACCCCAAAACCAAAAGCGAGGTCTCAAGTTAACCATTCGTCGCAACTCCTCAACTTCCTCTGGAGTCATCTCTTTCATATTCATAGTTGGCAGAAGCTATGCCCCAAAACACGCAAAATGGCAAGCAGAAAGAAGGGGGAGATTGAGAAATATGAACGTATCTCAAGGATTCATGGTTTAACAGTGAAGGAAAGACACAGAGTAGTATGAATTAAAGTGGTCATAGCTAGGGGAAGGGTAAGACTCAGATGATAAGAGCTACCAGAAAATCGAAGGAAACCCAGAAAACACAGAACCTAACGCAGGGCAAGAATTACGAACAAAAACTAAATTTCGGCATCACGAACAAGAACGAAATGGAAGAAGTAAGAGCAGAGGGGTCAGTACCTGATGATTAGAAGGCGAAGGAACCCTAAAAGACACGAACTATAGATGCGGCGAGAAGGAAGGTTTTTTCACAGAGCGACAAGACTATGAGAGTCAAAAAGTGTGGTAGCAAATATGAGAAGTGAGGCAATGGAGGGAAAAATGCGAACATAAATGTTACGAATTTGAAGAGCCAAGGGTAAGAACGACCATTCACCCAAAAAGTGGAGATGATGTGGGTGAAGTGATGGGTGCATTTAATGTGCATTGTGCTGGCATTTAACGAGCACAAATACCACAGAGGGCTAGGCGTGACTGTTCCGGCTTCTCGACAGTCGAGGAGCGCCAATTGTCGAACAGTCATGATGGCAAGAGGAGGGGAAACAACGTCACCTTAGGCCCTCAGAGAGTGTCCGAATTTATCACGGTCAGCAGGGGGTACACCGCCATGAGGACAGGTAATTTAACCCGAACCAATATAATCCTGGCTCATTGCAGGACTTGATGCGGCATATGTGACCCTGGGTATACGCCCTGTAGCACTGCTGGAGTACAATCTAGGGTCAAGTGCGCGACATACCCCATCAAGTCACCGGTCCAGAAGGCACGTCACCAATCCTTGCTTCACCCCGGTTGTCCAAAAATATGGACCACTAGGTTGGGGGCAGAACCGGCGTGTACGATAAAATAGCTAGTAACGACATAATTAAACTCCGGTCTTTTTCAAGACACTTTGAGTTAGGAGGCAATTTCAAACTCCTTTTGAATGCCAAAGCAATATATGCACCTCGGCAGCCCAAAGACTTGAACTCCCGAGCTGGGGGCAACTGTTACAGACCTATAGTTAGGCCCACTAATAAATTGGCCCAGCAAGGGGCAATCTGCACCAGGATCCCAACCAACCTACAATGAAAGCTACAAACCAGGGAGGATCCGAACCAGGGGATCTATCCCCTGGTTAGTAGCCTAGATTCTCATATGCAGATCATACAGGGTGATAATTGAATATTTTATACACTTATTTTTATCTCTTGATTAATAATTTAGGACTCTTTAGTTAATAAATAATGGCTTTTATATTCATTTGGGCTTTGGGCCTTTGATTACATTTTAGCCATTTTTAATAATAAAATTCTAGTTTTACATTGCTTCACTATTTTTACCATAAATCTTGAACCAGACATCGGATTTGCCTCATTGTTGTCTCATATTTCAGATGATTCAGAGAGCTATAATTGTTATGAAGACATAAAGAGAAAATTCGGACAAGAGGGCGGTTAATTTTGGAGCTGAAGTCAGATGTACAATTCTGGATTTTAGTTGAGCTCGAATTTTGTAATTTAAAACCCACTTTTATTTTATTTCTGTTTTGGGTTGAACCATTGGAGCCCATTTCCATTTTAGGTTAACTTTAAGTTAGATGGCAGCCACAAACACATTGTCATTCAAGTTTTTACTCAGTTTTGGATTAAACACAAAAGTTTTATTTTCTCTCAACTGTTCTTCGTGTTCTTCGTGTTCATGATGAACTTCTTCATTTCTGCTCCATTTTCGTTCTGTACAGCCATGATGGGCTAAGCTTCGGTGATTAGCCCACGGATTAAGGATTCCACTATCCAGAGGACTCGTTCTTAATGGTAAAAATTCGTTTCTGTTTTGTAAATTTGGATTCGATTTACTTTCGAATTGGGTGTTAGATTTAACGCCTAGATTGAGATATCCCAAGGACTAAGTTCGAACTAGGTTAAAGTATTGCTGTGCGATTGCACAGTGATGCGCCGCTGTTCGGATAAACGCTAGGCGATCGTCTAGTTGAGGGATTTTCTGGACGAACGCAGAGATTTCGGTTCGTCCAGAATCAATCACGAGTTCGTTTCAAATCTGTTTTCGTCCGAGGAAGGAAAGTGGTGGAATTCGAAATCCTGGGTTAATCTTCTGTTTATCTGTGTTTATCTCATTCTGTTTCTGTTATTTCGTTTTTAATCTGTTGAACGTAACCCCCCCCCCCATTTTACTGTTCTGTTTCGTTGTTACTGCCTATATCAAACCCGCTGCAAGTTCGTTGGGAAAACGATCCAGGTTCCCTATTACTGCAAATCTTTTACTGAATCTGGTTATTTTGAGGGACACTGTAAATCTCTTTCACAGGGCCCAGAAGCCCTAACCCTAAGGTACACTCTATTAATAGGAGTGACACCACGAAGGTACACACATTCTAATCTATCGACTATTTACATTATTGTTGTCACTATGCACACACACTACCCCTTTTGGCGAAAGCCTAATTGTGTACAGTGATCAAGCTTCCTCATAGGTATCTATACCCTGGATACTTAGGAGAGATAGTTGAACAATCCTATAGAAACGTACTAGTCCATTCACTACTACAAAAACACTAAAAAACGACCTAAATAAGACCCAATTAACGTCCTTATTTAGAGGGATGTCTCGGGCAGGGAAGTTGTTTTTTCTATGGTTTGGCGTCCTGAAGTTAATTCAGGACTTATTAAAATTATATTTGGAGTCCTGAATTTAATTTCAGGACGCCTTATTTTGATTTTTTTTTAAATGACATCAATTTGAACACTATTCCAAAAGTGCCTGCAAACAGGAAAACAATATTTACAACCCAAGAGATACAGTAGTACTCAAATAATTCCCAACAAATCAGCAACTATAGTTAGCAAGTGCACTACCAACAACAACATTTTGAACATTATTGAAATTTATACATGAGCATTGAAAACTAAAATTCAATAATTGAACTAGCTAGGAAGTGCACTACCAACAACAACATTTTGAAATTCACATACATTTGAACTAGTGCACTACCAACAAGAATATTGTCAAATTCACATACATTTGAACTAGTGCACTACCAACAACAAAGTCAAATTCACACACACACACACACACATATATATATATATACCTATATGTATTGCAGAAGATGACTAGCCATAACGTCTCGAATCGTATCGACTTCTTCATCCGAGAACAGAGCAACATTACCACCAAAAAACTCTAAATTGGAAAACAAACTTGTTATCAACCAATGAAGTACTTCACTAGTGAATGATATAATTAAAAACTCATCAAGTGTGCAATCACATTGAAATTCACGTACATTTTGAAAACCTGTAAGACATCCGGTGGAAACGATGGCATGCATGTGGTGGATAACGTAGTATCCGCACTCGTCTTCCCCGGTTGTCGAGGGCACTATAAATCAAAAGCAACTTGTTAAAACAAATAAAGGCATATCGAAAGTTATTGTGTCAATGAAAGAACTTGAATTGAAACTACTTACCTTTAGATAATACCACTTCGGTCCACCCTGGTCTTTTGATCCAAGAAGCTCTTTATACGTCTTCAGACCACTATCATTAAAATGGAAATTAACAAACATGATGAAAACAATTCATTTAAAAGAAGAATCAATGATTTAGACGAAAATTTACTTACTCGACAAACATAGTTTTGATCTCTTCGTCTGGCTTGCCACCTAAGGAATCCAACCAATAAAATGTGTTCTTGGCGGGACAGGCAACAACTAAGGTCCAATGACCACTACAAAATATACATATTAATATTAAATTAAGACAAGAAAGCAATTTATTCTAAAAAATGTAATAAATATAGACAAAACTAAAATACATACCCTTCAATTATTGGAGCTAGATAACAAGGCAATTCTATGTCGCCCATTGTTATTCCGATATAAAGCGACCTTCTGATTAACTTATTCCTCTCACTCGTGGTGTTGGCAGGACATAAGAAGCCATACGAATCCGTTCGGTTATTCTGGACGCATATGTTGTGGCAGACGCTATGATCAAAATAAAATGATAACTATTGTTAAATATATAAAACGAAAAAAAAATATTTCCATAATTAATAAGCGGACAAAAACTTACAGGATTGCAACTTGAAGTAACTCTATATCCAGACACTCCAGATTCATAAACTCCTCAAATCTTTATTGTCAATGACAATGGGATATGTCTTCTCGCACCGACAATGCCCGTAGGCATCCGCAAGGATATCTGGGATGTCCCCAGTCATGCCCTCGCACTGTGCTAAGTACGGAAATGCGGGGCAGCTTCTTCATCCTATGAAAACATACAAAACATATTATGTGAGTGTGTTAGCAATGAAAATGAATCGGGAATCATCACTCAGTAATGTGTGTCCTACCATTGGAGGTGTCATCACCATCTCAATAAGATGAGACGGCCAAAGGATGAACGATCCTATTGCGGCCTCTAAATTAGGAACCTCCTCATCATCGATCGGTATGGCTGTCCTTTCTTCTCCCTCTCGCACACTTGTCACAGTCACCCGACGTTGGTCTTGTGGAATTGGGTTGTTATGGTGGATGGTTTGCTCTAAGTAAACAAGACCATCCGCAACAATACATCGGTGTGGGACATCCAAATGTAGTGTGCAACGACGTCCTCCCTGTGGAGTGTGAGAAGGCTCGCCAATATCAACTTGTGGACGCTCGCCACCGATATCAACTTCTGGAGGAGGGTGACCACCGATTTGAACTTCTGGAGGCCGAGAACTATCATGGCTGCTGGGGAAGACTGGCACTTGCTGGGTTGGCTGTCCCGTACTTTCCTTCTCATGTATCATGGACCTCATCTCACCCCGTACTTGTGCCAAAATCTCATCTACGAGGTTCACCCAAATTTTTGCTACGAGCAGGGGACTAGGGTTCTCGTCGTCATATGAACGTGAACGCCGGCCAAAAATTTTGCTACACTAACTCCCCGTGGCTCCCTCGACAGCATCAAGATAATCTGCCTTCCCAATCGCCGTGGACAAAATGTCCATCCGCGTAGCCGGCGTGAATGAACCCCGGGAGCTCACGCTCAAGTGAATCCTGCATCAAAATATTATTCAGAAACAATGTATAAACTTGCGTAATGTGAAACAACTAAGGCTAGTAAATACGCCTAATTGAACAACTTACAATCTTTGAGGCGACCTCAGCTACATCTGCATTGATGTATTTGTCACCCTTCATCCCGGGCACTTTCCATTTTTGGTAATGAGGAGGACGGGCGGGGGCTGGACAACAATGGACGGATCGACACAGGAAGCTTCCTTCGTTCGCGCCAACTCGCTTCCATCATCTTCCGTTCCAGCCTTTTATATCCACCTCTGGACATGCAATGTGGATACTTATTTCTCGCCCGCTCTCTCTATTGGCTTGAGCTTTTTCCTGTGAAACGAAAACAAATAAAAATTAGCAAACGATGTCAAGTACATCCAACTAAAAGATAAGATACGAAAGAAATATTACAAGAAATTCAGGATTTTGCCGAGACGCCACAAACTCCAGCCAGTCCTCTGGAGAAATGAAATCGTAGATCTTTGAGGGATCCTCATTCCTCTTTGGCCCTCGAATGTACTTTTTTGTCAGCTTGTTCTTAAAGTACTTCCATCGTAGACGAACTTCGCCCATCCAATGCTTGTTCATCGCCTTATTGTTGGGGACATCAAATGTTTGCTGCAAGGTAATTAAAAGAGAAGATCAATAAATAACATATAAAGTAATAAGACTAAATCAACAAATGCATTATGTGGAAAGTGATATACCAAAATTTGTGCCCAGATCAAGTCCTTCGCTTTTTGAGGAACCAATCTCCAATGAGGGTAGACAATGCGAACTTTGCTTCGAGCCGATAGCCTAAATAGCTAATGAAATTGTCCTCCTCTTGACCAATTGGATTCATATTGGAATCAAACTCCACATGCACCGCTTCTTTTGGTTTTCACGGCGTGCAATTAGCGAACCCATATGAGTGCTACCTCTACCCTTTGTTTTAACGGGTTGATCAACCCTATCACCCGATGACTCCTCTGATGAGCTCGACATATTCCTGTTCATGAAGAACAAATCAATGTTAGATAGGCCGAATTCATAGCTCTTTGGAGATGAAAGAGGCAAGAATCCTAAACAGAAGCAAAAAATCCAGTCCATAAACAAGAAGCATTTACTTAATTTGGTGGAAATCATCATAGGTAATTTGGTGGGCTATATAATGTTCTTATTTATAAGAGAGATGCAATTTCGCCTAAGCTTCCCCCCTCCCTCCACATATTAATATATTAATCAGAGATGTTATTTATTCCCTTCAGATCAATAATGGACACTCAAATTTAATATTCAACGTTTTAAATTTGATGCAATTTAGAGGAACTGACTTAAAATCATCATCACCAATATTTATGTAAGATAAAGAAAGCATAGAGCCATAGAGTCAATGTTTACTTAAAGTAAACGTGCTTTTTACAACAGCTAAAGCTAAACCCTATGTCATTATCGAACGAGTATAAGAAACATGGCAATCCACATTACCATCCATAGTGCACAATCCAAAATGCGAGTGAGAGAGAAAGAGGCAGGAATCCTAAACATACAGAAGCAAAAAATCCAGTCCATAAACAAGAAGCATTAACTTAAGAATCCTAACTTAAGCAAAAATCCATTCATACATGGGTTATTAGGAATCAAAGAACTTAAGAAACAAACAAGAAGCTTACTTGCTGGTTTGGTGGGTTTCTTCGATCGGGAAAGAGGCGGAGTGAGCGAGAGATAGAACCACGAGTGTGATCAGTGACGACGGCGGTGGAGACGGAGGAGACGACGGCGGTGGAGACGGAGGAGACGACGGCGGAGACGACAACGAGAGCACCAGGCTTGGAGAAGGAACGACACGAGAGTGTGAGTGAGGACGAGAGGATTTTGCACGCGCTGTCATCGGAGATCAGAGAATGTGAGTGTGAGAGAAAATGAAGAGGCGCGTGTGTATATTAACCTAAAAAAATTGAATATAGGCGACCTGAATCTGATTTCAGGACGCCTATATTCTTATTTTGGCGTTCTGAAATGTATTCAGGTTGCCATTTTCTTAATATTGGCGACCTGATTAAGATTCAGGTCGCCAATATTAAAATATTGGCGACCTGAATATCAATCAGGTCGCCAATATTATTAAATTTTTAAAAAAAACATCCTCGACGCCAAACAAAAAATCCATGGCGCGAAGTAATTAATATGTATTGCCACATTAAAAGCGTCCTTAAAATTATTCAGTCGCCATAAATTAATATTATTGCAAAAAGGGAATCCGCATGGCGCCAAACAAAAATTATCATATTTTATGGCGCGAGAGAATGTTAGACGTCCTGAAACAAATTTAGGACACCAAAAATAAATTTAAGGAATCCTGATTTCTTATTTAGGACGTTGAAGGCTAAACTTCCCTCAAGATAATTACAAGAATGTCACCGCCTTCATTTTGGACGTCTTGTTTCTAAATAAGGACGTTTTTTAGGGTAGTAATATCCAATTTTTGTAGTAGTGATTGGGTTAGACATCATCTATTCGCATACAGAACAAACTTGGAAATAAAGGAGTCATTATTAACCTTGTTTTGTTGCAGGAAGAAATGGTTTCATAAAATGGAGAATTGAAAGCATCATTCAGATATAGTTCTTGAGGATATAGGGAATTTATTATATATGTATATTTTTTTTTCACTTTCAAAAGTTAGTTATAGTGTCAAGATTTAGCAATGTTGTTCTTGGTTCTCTTTAGTCATATCCTTTGTTAGTTGCACGGTTTTACTCTGTAACATCATTTGATATTTTAATAAAATTTGAACTTTTAATAAATAAAAAATGTTAAGTTTGAAAGATTAAAAGTACACTTTTTAAACTTAAGGAACTAAAATAAATCTTGATGCGAATATAAATGACTAAATGTATACTTTAGCTATAGTGATTACGGATTCGATCACGGGTTTAATAATTTTTTTAAAAAATTGGTAATATTATTATTCCTTAAATTTTAATTGTATTGTGTGAGAATAATTATGGGCTGTTTTAAAGTCAAAAGGCCCATCATAATTTTTACGAATGGAGATACTAGGAACCAAGTCAACATACGTAAAAAAGCTTATTATGAATACTTAGCACCTACTCTTTATTTATTGGGAAAATATCAATAAGGTCCCAAAAAAATAAAAAATATCAAAAATATCCCAAGTTTTTAAGGACTTTTTTTATATTAATTACAGAATTTCAATATAAAAAAAAATCTCGTTATCAAAATGACTTTTCATGTTATTAAAATGATTTTTTCCGTTGTTAGAATTTCTCATAGAAAATATTGTTATCAAAATAACTTTTCCTCTTGTAGTTTTTTTTTTTTTTTAGTTTTTTCTCCAACGTGTAGAATTTTAGAAACTTGGAAAAATTTTGATAACAGGAAAAGTCATTTCGGCAACAATATTTTCATAGAGAAATTTTAATAACAGGAAAGTCATTTTAACAACATAAAAAGCCATTTTGACAACGAGACTTTTTTTATATTAGAATTCCATAATACATATCAAAGGGGATTTGGGGTTGATATTTTTTTTGATATTTTTTCTCTTCCTTGGGACTAACTGATATTTTCCCTTATTTATTTCCTTTAATTATTATTTCTATTTTTCAGCTTTTTCACATTTTTTTAAGTTGCCTCTTTAGTCCAAGCAAATCCCCCCATAAAAAAGAAAAAATATTCATGATGGGAATATTGAAAAATGTGGATAGTATTCTCTATTTAGATAGAATTCAACCTCGTTTATATATAATTTATATATAAAAAATCAATAGAAAATAAGTAAAGGAAAATATTTAAGCTAATGTCAAGTTCTGTAATCAATTTAGTTATATATCATATTTTTTTATATAAGTTTATAGTTAAATGATAATATTTAAAAGAAATGTGACACATAGGTATATATATGATAGAAAATATATGGCAACTCCCATTATACATAAATTGCATATTGTAAATAGTATAATTTATTTTATTAAATATATACAAAACACGAGGATTTACGAAATAATAAATTTAAAATTTTCCTATACAAAATAAAAATTTTCAGGGGTTATATTGTTTATAAATTATAAGTGGTATAATTTATTTATCACATACTCTATACATAGATTTCTCCATTTCTATAATAAAAAATTGATATTATATACAATAAAAAAAATTAATAAATCATATTATTGATAAATTCATACTATATAATTTATGTATTGACTTAATGTAATGCCAAAAAAAAAAAAAAAATGAAATCTAAAATCTATAAGTTGTATTGTTTGAGTTATCATCCGTACAAAAATAACATGATTTATAAATTAAGTACAAAAATAATTATAATACCATTGGTTTTTTTGAAAGCTCGTAAAACACCAATCCTTGATTTTTATTTGATTGATAATGTATACATTTAAACCAAAAGCCCAAAAAAGAAAAGAAAAAGAAAAAGAAAAACCCTTTACAAAGGTATCTTCTAGAAACATAACCCGCAATTTCACCCCAGAAAGAAAACCAATAAAATATTAGATAAAAAATAAAAGAAAAAAAGAAAAAGAAGTGTACGACTATAAATAATTATATTTTACAGAGGTTGGTCAACAATTCTCCCTAAGTTAGCACCTAATTGCCTGCTTTATGTCACTCTCAGCCATCAACACCAAAGCAAAATGCTCTCATGCTCGCCCTCGTTCCCATTGAACAAGACGATATTGACCTATTTTAGGGTTTCTGAACAGTAAATTCCATCTCCTTCATCGTCATCAACCTCATCTTCTTCGTTCATCAGATATTTCTCAGAAACGACCTAAGCTTCCATGGTGATCCATAACAAACCCACCAATACCAAGATCAGTGGCATTATTTGAAGCTCTTGGATTATTATTATTACCACTACTACTATTATTACTATTACTGTTTAGTCTCTGAAAAAACCTACTTTGGTCTCCAGCTTCTGTGTTACCCCTTTGGAATGCCAAGTTTTGCTGCTGAAACATCTGTGGTTGCTGCTGCTGCTGAAGATGGTAGCCTGCTGCTGGTGGGCCTATCATGAGCCCGGTTGGGCCTATATGGGCCTGTCGCGGGCCGAACCCAAACCCGAAGCCGAGACTTGCCAAGCCTGATGAAGCTGATGATGATGGGGTTGGTGCAAAGGGTGCACTTGGACCGCCCGTGAATTGCTGCACCATAGCGCGGAAGTTGGTGGTGTCTGTGTTGAGCAGAGTGGTGGGAGTTCGCCGGGAAGCCCGGGAGCGTCGCCGGATAGGCTTCGCGACTCGGCCTTCGGGGCTGAGGTGGTGGGTGGTGGTGGATGTGGATGCTGATGAGGTGGAATTGAGCATGTTTGGCAATAGTGGCGGGTCGGAGGCATTTACGCTGGCAGTGGAGACGACGGTGGTGACTGCGGTGGCGTCGGAGATGGACGAAGGCACACCGCCTCCGTGGAAATCTTGCTGTTGTTGGTAGAATTGGAACCAGTCGTTGGAGGCAGACATGTTGTCACTCATGGTCATGGCCATGAAAGTTGAGAGAAGAGGAAGAAGAAGAAGGAGAAGGAGAAGG
Source organism: Acacia pycnantha (assembly GCA_025563575.1). NCBI lineage: Eukaryota > Viridiplantae > Streptophyta > Magnoliopsida > Fabales > Fabaceae > Acacia > Acacia pycnantha. The sequence goes on along the minus strand of JAMWYP010000074.1, from coordinate 1,092,756 downwards.
AGAAGGGGGAGAGAGAGAAGAGAGTTGAATAATGTACTGGGTAAGAGAAAGGAAATGTGGGTGTTGGGGTATTTATGGTTGTTGGTCAAAGGAAGGAAAGCTACGGAAGATCGTGACCGTTGATTTAGGACGACCAGTAGATTCCAAGGCGGCAGCACGTGATAGAGCACGTGGGGCTGTGGCCCAATAGAAGAAAAAATGAAATCAGAAAATTCAAACCATGTTGAGCTCACTACAAATGTATAATTCATTTTTTGGTATATTGAATTGCTATTATTTACTGAAAGTATTCTTAAGCACATCCCTGAACAATGTATATTATAATTGATGGTTAAAAATTAATTATATTTACACTGAATGTCTAAATTTTTTAAAATTTAATTATATTTTTAAATTACAATTTTCTGTAAAATTAAGTTTGTTCAATTATAAATTATGAAAATATAATTTTTTTTATCCACATATTCTTTTACTCATAATATCAATTATATGAAAATATAAATATTATATGTTTAATAAGTCTTCACTCTACATGACACTCTTTTAATAAGTTTGTAAATTTTGCTATTATGCTCTGAAATCTTCATTTTAAAATTAGGTGATTATAAAATTTTTAATTAAATTTATAGAATTTCCGATTTAATACTTTAAAATCAAAATTTTCTAAATTTAGCTAGCAATAATTTTTTTTTAAATATTGATTTATCAATTTATTATACTGGTCACTTATTTTTTTATAAAAAATGTTCATTTATTTTATGAAACTTTAAACTGCATTAAATTAATGTCAACTAAAAAAATTATATTGGGTCAAAAATTATTTATATGAAAATGATCTCGAAAGACTTGAATTTCACTATTTCAGATTTATAATCAAACACTATGTATTTGTAATCTTTTTGTGATAGATACTTTATCTTAATTTAGTTCAAAAAATTCCAAAACGTGCGTATTTCAAATTTCAATTAACTCCACACAAAAAAATTAATGAGGTCAACTTTTGTTTCTATATAAAAAAAAAAAAATATTACTATGAATTAGTAAAACATAAAAATAAGAGTAAATACTACGTATCATTTTTTGTCTTTGACAAAAAACGTGATCCCCATTTTGGTCCCTTACAAAAAAATCGACCCCTATTTGTCGTTTTTTATGGATTAAAAAGGACATTTTAGAAATTTGTAAGAGATCAAAATGTCAACAAATTGAGTGTATTTTGAATTTGTGAGGGACTATGAGACTAAATTTTTTTTGTCAGGAACCAAAATGGAGATCGTGTTTTTTATCAAGCACAAAAAAAAAGTATTTACTCTAAAAATAATATCTAATTGTCGTGTCATACTATTCAAAAGGGAAAATAGCAAACCAAATTACCATAGACAAGGTTGGCATCTGACAGAGAGCTTCTAGAAGCCTGGAACCTAGATTTGACCTAAACGGTGTCGTCTGGTATGGAGCACAAGAGGGGATGCATCTATGTATAGTTCCAATCGCATGGTTCCTTCTAGGAAGCAACCCAAATAGACGCCAGCAAGGTCATGCTGACGTCACAAAGGTCAGTGTGCTACGTCATCAATGACTTGGTCTTCCTCCACACATACGATTGTGGTTGAAGACTCGAACAACATGGAAGCTACAAGGTAGCTTCGCAAGTAAATAAACAGAGAAATAGTACAAGCTAAGCTTTATGGTTTTATCTCACTAAAAGTAATTAATGTGTGGATTAAAAATTATTATTATAGGTGAAAGTGGAAGAAAACTATAGTTATTTAAATAATTTGAACGCACAGTTATTTTGACTTGTACAATTGTCCCTATTAGAATCCAAGCGTCTGACCTCCATTTGGTAATACTCCTTCAATATTTAATATAAAATATATTTAGTGAGTTGATTTTAATTCTAATTATAAGATATAGTTTTTATATTTATCAATCTTTTTATAATTACTTATATTGATGCTCTCTCAACAATAAGTAAAGGAGAGAAGGAATTAAAAAATTAAGGAAGATGATATGATGTTTTAGAAAATACAAGTCATATTGACTTATTTAACTAATTTCCTTATTAGGTAAATATATAGGAGAGAGTACTTATTATGAATCTTTTAGAAGGGATAGATGATTCTTACTATAAATCTCTTGAGATGATATTAATTATGTTTGTGATAAATGTGTAAATCTTCTTATAAACTTTTACTTAATGGGCATTAAACGCTATAAACTTTTCTCTGAATGCAAAAGTACTGATTAAGTTTTCAAAATTGTGCAAAAATGTCATTGTCCTTAAGTCAGTCAACTTTGACCATCTAGAAAAATGAAAATTAGGAAAATGATGCAAAAATGTAACGGCAATAGCCCGTTTAGGTTAGCAGTGGGATAAGTGACTTATTTTCTATATGAATTTTGCAGAAGTAAGATAGAATAAAAGTCAGATTGTAAATTGTGATTTGTATTTGGATTAACAGTGACAAAAGTGGCTTTTTTCCAAACGGAAGAATGTTTCGATTATTATTTAAAAAGTCAGTTGAGATAAGAAAATAACTAAAAAGGGTATTAGTTGTATATACTGCGATAATTAAAAATAAAAATAAAAATTTGAAAAAAATGGCTAAATTATTATTTTAAAAATTAATAAACAGTAAAATCCTTGATTTATCAATTTATCTTTTAATGATTTTTTTTTTCTTTTGGAATCATGCCATTGCTCTCTTGACTCTTCCATCAATTTATCTTTTAATGATTTTTTATTTTTAAATCGTGCCATTGATCTCCAAACTCTTCCATCACTTTCTCTCACCCTTCTTCCTTCCTTTATCTTTTCAAAAATATCTTATCTTTTCTCTTTGCAACTCTCACTTTCTTCTTAAAGATGGCGAATTACTACTCCACGGAGGACCAAACTGATGGTTAATTTTACCTATTACATGACTTTCATGTAAAGTTTCATGAGGTTGAAAACAAAAAATTTGTTTTAATCGTTACAGAAACCCGTAACTCCTTACAGTTCTGATGAATTATTAACCTTAACTCATTACGTTAATTAGTTATTAATTATTAATCTGTAACTCTTTACGGTGCTCATGAGAATTTACAAAAATTTATAATATTCATGAGCTTTAGGATTACTCGTTAAAACAACTACTGGGAATTAGAATAACTTGATAACACAACTATTGGAGATTAGGATTACCTTAGATCACTTGAAGATCTCAATGTTGTTGATGTCCTCTAATGTTGATCCGCACGACTATCCCCCGATTGCAACGAGAACTCCTTCTCTTGAAACCTCCCGCTCCTTGGATGCTTGTTGGGCGAAGACAAGGATGATGTTTGGTTTCCTTAGGTTTTTCTCTTTTCAAGAAGGTGGTGGTTTTTTGGAATTAGATTAAAGATAGGAGGAATAAGGTTGGAACCTTACCCTTTTATGGACGACATCTTTTCCTCTCTGTAATACCCTAAAATCTGAATTATGATAAATAGGTAAATATGTGGTGTCAAAACCTTGTAGAATATTTATTCTAATTTCTAAGGAAAATTCTAATGAAATTAGAAGAAATAAAGGCCAAAAAATGCATTTATGGGCCATAAAATGCCTTGAAAATATTATGATAAATCCTAAATGGTAATAAAATATTTGTTAAAAATTAGAGAGTATGTTGTCTCTAATTTAGGGAATTTTTGGGATTATTTCCCTTGGAAAATAATGAGGTAAAAATCAAAAAGTATTTCGAGAACAAAAATGACCCCATGATTTTTAATATTTTACATGGGACATAAAATACCAATGTCAGTCTAATAGTTGCGAGATAATAATTAATTCTAATTAAGAAAATTGTTAACAATTAGTAAGTAATTATTGGCTAATTGTTTAGGAAATGAATAAGGTGAAGTATATGAATACTTAAAGGTTTAATTAGCAAATGAGATAATTACTAATTAAGTAATTAAAGCATATAATTAAGTGATTAAGAAGGTTGAAAATTCAAAAAAAAGGGCCCATGAATTTTCAAATATTATGAAAAGAAAAGGAAGAAAAAAATGTTGTAGTGTGAACAGGGAAGTGGTTTAAGGATATTTGAGGAAAAGGAATATTCTATGGAATATTCTGTGAAAAAGCAAACAGGATAAATGACCACCGATATAAAATAAATCCTAACTCAAAATCCTTGGATCAGGTTGCTAACAACTGGACATATTATGATTCAGTGTAATTTTGTCCAGAAGTTGACATTACCCGAAGCGATTTTAGTAACCGAAAGCGTTATCCGAAAATGTTCGGCAGGCAACGGAATGCCCTGAATAGGATGAAAAATTTAGTTAATTTAGATATTTCTAAAGAGGATGAATAGACCTTTGAGGCTATGTTCTTGGATTTATGAGATTCTCCAAGATTACGCGATTAGAACACCGAACCGGACTTTATCGAAGAAGAAACTTATAGAACAAGTAGATGACATCACCTAGGTGACATCATCTTTTGAAGAATGACATAGGGGAGGACGGTTTTGTGGTGGGAAATGGATGAGCAAACTTGTTTGCTAAGTTTTCTAAATGCATGGCTAGAAATTAAAGAAGGAGTTGTAAAGTTACCATTTTGCCCTCACAAAAAAGTCTATAAATAGCCCTCCAAGTTCTCTTCATTCTTCACAATCCAAGAGCAAGTTTCGAATTAGAGAGAGTTTAGAGAGAAGGAGGAGTCCGGAGGAAGAAGCGAAAGCTCGATTAATTTTTCTGCACAGAGTCTTAAGTTCTAGTTTTCGATTCGGTAGTTATAGTAGAAATGTTGTTTTGATCTTTAATCTTCCAGTATATTTTAGATATCATGTTTTAGGATTAAATATGATATTTATTTTGGAAAATATGTTGGAGTAGGATTTATGTTGAAATTTTGGAAGATTAGAGTCAAAGTAACGAAGTGCTGGCGAAATTCCGCCGATTAGGGGGTCAGGGGTAAAATGGTCATTTATGACTAAAATGTCCGTCATAATGTTTGATCATTAATAGATGCGTTGTTATCTTGATAGGATATCCCTGATTACGTTCTGACCTACTGTCGTACCGTATTCCGACAGAAGTACCGTATATCGTCAACGGAGGTACGTTCGCGTATTGTAACACTAACTCTGATGTTTATTGTATGCATATATGTCTATTGTCCGTCATCGGACTGTACTATTGTCTGTCATCCGACTGTACTATTGTTTGTCATGCTTTACATCCGACTGTATTACTGTCTGTCATGCCTATTGTCTGTCATGCCTTACATCCGACTGTATTATTGTCCGTTGTGCCTTAACTTTACATCCGACCTGTATTTTTATTGCCGTGCATTTCTGATCATGTACATTTCTCATTGTGCCTTAACCTTGCATCCGACTGTATTGTTATTGCCATATATATCTGATATGTATACCCTATGTTTGACCGTAGTAAACGTTGCCAAAAGTCTATGAATGTCTGTTATACATATATAGTGTATATAAACATGAGGTTAACCGTTACCTGGGGTTCGATGCATGGACCTCAGCTCTTAACTTAGCTTCAGGGTCGGAAGGACCAATGACCGAGGATAGAGGCAAGCAGGCCGCATAGAAGACCGGGCTGAAGACTTCTTTCTGTCATGTATTACTTTTGAAACACTTTTGTACCGCTGTTTTAACAACAAGACATGCTACCGTGGGTATTTTAATATATATATCAGTTACTCAATCGCTCCGGTGCTCTACTCTGATGATTTGAAATGATGTTTGATGAGAAAAAAATGTATACTGCTTGTGAAAACGGGATGTTACATTTTTGGTATCAGAGCTAGTTTTTCTGATGGCAAATTCGACTCATGATCGGGGGTTCTCACAGTGTGATCTGTGGCGAAGCATTGGCTCTTACCCCGACATGACCACCGGCCAGCCACCGGATTGGTTGCATCCGTCGTGAGGCGGTGCGTAAAACTAGCGAGCTGAGGTACGATTTGTTGCCACGGCCTAGATGACCAGTGAGACATTTTTGGTATCAGAGTAGTAGTCCTGGCATGAATTTAACGAAGTTATTACGGACAGTTTGGTGTTGAAGGCAAGGCTAGTCTATGTGGGTGTGCCAATTAGTCGTCGTGAACTCGGTGAGGCCCCCATGCCAAGTAGTCCTGGCCATTCTGTTCGGTTAACGGAGTTAGGTTCTAAGCCGTTTCAAAAATTTGGAACATATTTTGAAAATGAGTACTGATATAGCCCAAGGTCGGTGTACCACCTTACTTCGGTATACCATTCTGAACCGGTATACCATCTTGAACCGTTGTACCACTCTCTGTCGATACATCAATTCTGATAACCCTGATATCAGTCTCTGATAGTCCTGATAACCCTGACAATTCACTTCATTCATCGGTATCCGACAACTTCGACTACCCAAAAATCATAGATTTTGATATCAACTCTGAAGTTGGAATATCACCTAGAGGGGGTGAATAGATGATTATGAAATTCTTTCGCTAATTGCTCAAAAACAATTAAAACAGAGACAGAGAGAAAAGCAATGAACACAAGAGATTATACTGGTTCGGTCCAACTCTTGACCTACGTCCAGTCCCCAGAAATACTCTGGGATTTCACTATCTCCAATCTTGATTACACACTCTGTAAATGAAGGATGGTCTTCTTACTCTCAGACTCCACTACCCCTTACAAGTTGTAATCAAATAACCGTGGACACAACTACACACTCTGTAAACGAAGGATGATCCTTTCTCTCTCGGACTCACTCCCCCTTACAAGTTGTAATTGATACACCCACACTCAAGATACCACTATCTTGAGATCTAAACGAATTTTAATAATAATGATAAACTCTCTCACAGAGTAGATAAATGATAAACACTGAAGCTCAAGTGTATCTGAAGATATATACAGAATATAGATTGATCGCTTTGAATGCTTTATCTGTGTTCGTGTCTATGTCTATCTCTGAAGAATTCAAACCTTCGGGCATTTATACTTCTTGAAGATTGACGACTGTTGAAGGGTTTGAATCTGTCCGTTTGAATATTTGAATGTGTCCGTTGATGAAGCATGAAGAATAATCGTTGTGACTCATGAATATAGTCGTTAGACAGATGAAGCTTTGCTAGTCACAATCGTCGTTTCCGACTTCGTTCTTCATAAACATTCTTTATTCCATTTGTCTTGACCGTTGAGAGATAGCATTTAATGCGCAGACGGAATATCAGAAGTTTCTTTACTTTGATCAGAGAAGTGGTTACCGAGGATATCACTGGTTTTGGTAACATCATTTAATGCTCTTCTGACACACAAATTGCTTTATGCAAATTTGTTGTTAATCCATGATAAAATCATCTGAAACTCATTAGCAAACTGATTAAACACAATTAGCAATAGTAATGAGTGATGATATGAAGAAATAAAATCATATTCAGATGGATTAAGATTTACGAACACGGTGATTTTTGAGTTTATCAGAACCTTGCTCGAGCAGGGCTCTAAGTCTGCTCGGGCAACCATCGAGTAGCCATATTGAGAATTCAATGGAACATGTTATGCTCGAGTATGATTCTGAACTTGCTCAAGCAAGCGACTTCCAGAGGCTAAGAATCATAATACGATTGATGCTGCTCGAGTAGCCTTTTTCCTCTGCTCGAGCATGGTGCTCGAGCATGCTTTTCACTCTGCTCAGGCATGCTTCAAACCAAGCTTAAACAGACTTCAATAATCTATTTATGCTGGGGCAACAATCCAATCTTGCTCGGGCAAGCTTCTCCTGGTGTGTTTTAAGAAAATGGTTTCTATCGTTGATGCTCGGACACGCTAAATACTTTGCTCGGGCAAGGAATTTCACTGGGGGACTTTTGCTTAGAAACCGATGTTGCTCGGGCACGTTTTTATCTCTGCTCGGGCATGGTGCTCGGGCAAACCTTTGATTCTACTCGAGCAAGACTCTTCAACCGGATGTTTCTTTATTCAGATTGATGTTGCTCGAGCAAGCCTTCCTTTATGCTCGAGCATGACTTCCCAACTCAGTGAAAATGTTGCTGGTCACGCTGTTGCTTGAGTGAGATTTTTCTTCTGCTCGAGCATGGTACTCGAGCAAGCTATTTTCTCTGCTCGAGCATGCCTCTTCCAATTTGTCATTTTCTTGCTTGTTACGCTGATGCTCGGGTATGCCACATTCTTTGCTCAAGCAAACTTCCTAATTTGTTCTCTGCTTCTTCTTGGCTCAAGGAAATAATTCAGCTCAACATGAATTGTTCTTTGCTCAAGTAGACTGCCTTCAAATGTCAAACTCCTGGTTGCCATATATTATGTTCTTGTGCAAAGATCAGATTTTCAAGAAACAATTACGTTGACAAGACAAGAGGCAATTTTCAGTCGGGATAACGTCTTCTGCATAAATCCAAATTTAGAAAATCATCCCATCTTAGAAATCTCTTCAAATATTCTTTCCATTTCAATAAGAATCAACTCCAAGCTAGTTGTAGTTCGTCCATTAACATCAGATGAATGGAGGTTGTTCTTATCTAGCATTTTTCCAGCATCCAGAACAGACTGTCAACTTCAAAACATCATAACTCTTTCAATTGATATTATTTTTCTGTGTTGTTGATTTTTTTGGAAATTTATTTGAGTCTAGTTTCCAATGGAACCGATTTCATGTCAATTGGATTTGTACATTGTGAGATACACTCAAATTACCGAAGCTTGGTCTGGACTGTTACGGTGATTATTGTGCCAACTTGAAAAATTCATAACTCCCTCATCTGAAATCCTTTGGACTTCGTGTATATAAAAAACTGACGCATTGGGAGTCTAGTTTTATATGCCACTGGTTTCGTGTCAATCCGATTCCTGGTTTGGGAGATATGGTCAAATTACCGAAGGTTGCCAGAAACAGAGCTGAACAGAGTAAGCTGAAGGACGTTTTTGCTCGAGCAAGCCTTTGCTTTTGCTCGAGCAAGGCACTGTTTGGGTGAGAATAAGAGAAGGAATACGTTTCTCGAGCATGGAATTAGTTTTTCTCGAGCAAGGCACTATTTGGAAGAGAAACAAATGCTGAAATTGCATTAAAGCCCCCAAACAAACTAGTATTCATTCGGAAGCTTGAATTTACTTATTTGAATTCCGAATTTAGCCGTTCCAACTTCTATTTGAGTGCAAAGACTTGAATATTGATATTCTCATGATATATAACAAGTTCTACTTTCTTCAAACTCAAAGCGCTGAAATTACATAAATGCCCTCCAATAAACCAGTATTGATCCGGAAGCTTGAACTTGGTTGTTTTAACTCTGAATTGAGTCGTTCCAACTTCCATATCACCGTGGAGACTTCTAGTATTAATCTTGGAACATGAATAATGATATTCTCATTATATTCAACAAGTTCTTCATTCTTCCAAATCTCATCTTGATTAATCTCCATTATTAAACTTCACATCATTAATCTCTTCACATGGAGCAAGTTCTTCTTTCTTTCTTCTCCTTTCTTGATTAATCTCTATAATTAATCTTGGACTAATCTACATCAAATATATCGTAGTTAGTCAATGTAGAAGATAAGTATAATATACAATATTTTTGCTCTTAAGGACATCTATATAAGACATCATCAAAACTAATCAGAACCAACAAACTCCGACGCAGACTCTGATATTTCTGATAACTCTGAGAATTCTGATAACTCTGATAATCGTCAGTTTGAACTGGACGGTAATTGTATCCTAGTACGGAGCTTATATAGGAAGATAGGCCACGCCGGATGAAACTCCGAGACCAACAAGATAAGTACATGCAGTATTTGACTCTTGTATAGGAACTTCCGATACATGTTTCCGTACCCGTTTCTGAGAAGAACGAACCAACGAAATTCTGAACGAGTGACATGTTGCAGGTGTCTCTTCGTTAGTAGTGTAAATATGAAGTGCGATAGAAATTGTGATATGATCATCATTGTACTCCTTGTATAACTAACATTTTCCCTAATAAAGGAAAAAGAACAAGACATGGCGAATCTGAGAGGAGCCGGAGCTCCCAAAGGCCGAGGCAGAGGCCGGGGCAGAGGCCGTGGTGGAGGACGAGGTAGACAACCTCGAGTAAGACCAATACCCGGACCTGAACAAAATGAAATACCAAATCAACCAGAGCGGAATGAGATACAGGAAATGAGAAGAACACTACAAGAGCAGGGGGCTCTCATAGCTGTACTCCTTGAAGAAAGGCAAGAGAGACAGAGACAATTGCATGATCGACAAGCTGAGGGAGAACAACACTCTGAAGAAGAAGAAAATGAGCAAAGTGACGAGCATGATGAGGAAGCTGAGGGATCTGATAGGTCCCAGTCACCTCCACGACGAGGGAGAGTTATGCAGACCACACAAAATTGGGTCACCCAGTTTTGTAAGCTCAAGCCACCTGCTTTCCATGGGAAGAACGAATTGGCTGAGGATTGGCTTATGAGCCTAGACAAGATCTTTGAAGTTATGGAATGCCCGGAGGACCGGAAAGCTCAATTGGCAATTTATAAACTCGAAGGTGATGCGCACAGATGGTGGAAAAGTGTCGCTACAGCGTTACGGACCCGTTTTTGCCCTGTCACTTGGGAGAAGTTCATGGAAAAGTTCAATGAACAGTATTTTCCTCCCTCGACAAAGGTGATTAAGGAGGAGGAGTTCCTTCATATCCAGCAAAGTCAGGAGGAATCTTTAGATGACTACTTTGCCCGATTCACCAACCTGTCACGATATTCATCGTATCTGAAGAGTAATGACAACGAAAGCTGGAAGGCAAACAGGTTGATCTGCGGGCTGAAGTACGATATAAGAGCAAGGCTAGTATCCCAGCGTTTTCCTGAAATGGCTCAAGCGGTAGAATCTTGTCGGATGACTGAGCGCAACCTGAAGGAGTTACGTATATCACGGAATCACAATAGTAGCCGTACCGATCGTAGCGAGGGCAGCCGTGGAAATTTCTCGCGGAAAAGAGAAGCGCCGTGGAGTGACTCCCAAGGAGAAAGCAAGAGGCCATTCCGAACTGGGCAGCAGTACAACCCAGGAATGTCGGGACCCCGATCGTGTCCAAAATGTAGGAGGTATCATCCTCAAAGTACTGACTGCGATGGGAAGCTGAAATGCTTTAAGTGTCAAAAGCCTGGACACATCAGCGTGCACTGTCCGGAGAAAACTGCAGCGTCAAGGCCACAGAACCCAGGCCGAATGTACGCACTAACCGGTGCAGAGGACAGAGAACTCCCGGAGATGGTTCAAGGTACTATCTCTTAATAGAGAATCATCTCTAGGTTAGATCATATGATTATGTGAACCATCACTGTAACGTGTTCCATGATTCTTTGTTATTACAATCCGACCGCTATCGTGTCATTGAGTAGGAGGTACCTTGTGTTACCAGGGTGTGTGGGCGCCATGGAAGCATTTAAAGTATCTTGTGTTACCATGGTGTATGGGAGCCATGGAGACATTTTGGTATCTGTGGTGTTGACCGCGGTGTATGGGAGCCACGGGAAACACTATATATCAAAGTACGATATGACACAATCTTTGTAGTCAAACCTGAGATAGGGTAAAAATCCCGAATTTAGAATCCAAAATCTCGATAGTACGGAGTTTAGTTGGAAGAGTGCAAATTTCGAAGACGAAATTTTTTTTAACAGGGGGAGAAATGTAATACCCTAAAATCTGAATTATGATAAATAGGTAAATATATGGTGTCAAAGCCTTGTAGAATATTTATTCTAATTTCTAAGGAAAATTCTAATGAAATTAGAAGAAATAAAGGCCAAAAAATGCATTTATGGGCCATAAAATGCCCTGAAAATATTATGATAAATCCTAAATGGTAATAAAATATTTGTTAAAAATTAGAGAGTATGTTGTCTCTAATTTAGGGAATTTTTGGGATTATTTCCCTTGGAAAATAATGAGGTAAAAATCAAAAAGTATTTCGAGAACAAAAATGACCCCATGATTTTTAATATTTTACATGGGACATAAAATACCAATGTCAGTCCAATAGTTGTGAGATAATAATTAATTCTAATTAAGAAAATTGTCAACAATTAGTAAGTAATTAAATAAGTAATTATTGGCTAATTGTTTAGGAAATGAATAAGGTGAAGTATATGAATACTTAAAGGTTTAATTAGCAAATGAGATAATTACTAATTAAGTAATTAAAGCATATAATTAAGTGATTAAGAAGGTTGAAAAGTCAACAAAAAGGGCCCATGAATTTTCAAAAATTATGAAAAGAAAAGGAAGAAAAAAAATGTTGTTGTGTGAACAGGGAAGTGGTTTAAGGATATTTGAGGAAAAGGAATATTCTATGGAATATTATGTGAAAAAGCAAACAGGATAAATGACCACCGATAGAAAATAAATCCTAACTCAAAATCCTTGGATCAGGTTGCTAACAACTGGACATATTATGATTCAGTGTAATTTTGTCCAGAAGTTGACATTACCCGAAGCGATTTTCGTAACCGAAAGCGTTATCCGAAAATGTTCGGCAGGCAACGGAATGCCCTGAATAGGATCAAAAATTTAGTTAATTTAGATATTTCTAAAGAGGATGAATAGACCTTTGAGGCTATGTTCTTGGATTTATGAGATTCTCCAAGATTACGCGATTAGAACACCGAACTGGGACTTTATCGGTTAGAAACTTATAGAACAAGTAGATGACATTACCTAGGTGACATCATCTTTTGAAGAATGACATAGGGGAGGACGGTTTTATGGTGGGAAATGGATGAGCAAACTTGTTTTCTAAGTTTTCTAAATGCATGGCTAGAAATTAAAGAAGGAGTTGTAAAGTTACCATTTTGCCCTCACAAAAAAGTCTATAAATAGCCCTCCAAGTTCTCTTCATTCTTCACAATCCAAGAGCAAGTTTCGAATTAGAGAGAGAGTTTAGAGAGAAGGAGGAGTCTGTAGGAAGAAGCAGCGAAGCTCTGGGTAATTTTTCGGTACCGAGTCTTAAGTTCTAGTTTTCGATTCGGTAGTTATAGTAGAAATGTTGTTTTGATCTTTAATCTTCCAGTATATTTTAGATATCATGTTTTAGGATTAAATATGATATTTATTTTGGAAAATATGTTGGAGTAGGATTTATGTTGAAATTTTGGAAGATTAGAGTCAAAGTAACGAAGTGTAACACTAACTCTGATGTTTATTGTATGCATATATGTATATTGTCTGTCATCCGACTGTACTATTGTCTGTCATCCGACTGTACTATTGTCTGTCATGCTTTACATCCGACTGTATTACTGTCTGTCATGCCTATTGTCTGTCATGCCTTACATCCGACTGTACTATTGTCCGTTGTGCCTTAACCTTACATCCGACTGTATTGTTATTGCCGTGCATATCTGATCATGTACATTTCTCATTGTGCCTTAACCTTGCATCCGACTGTATTGTTATTGCCATACATATCTGATATGTATACCCTATGTCTGACCGTAGTAAACGTTGCCAAAAGTCTATGAATGTCTGTTATACATATATAGTGTATATAAACATGAGGTTTACCGTTACCTGGGGTTCGATGCATGGACCTCAGCTCTTAACTTAGCTTCAGGGTCGGAAGGACCAAGGACCGAGGATAGAGGCAAGCAGGCCGCATAGAAGACCGGGCTGAAGACTTCTTTCTGTCATGTATTACTTTTGAAACACTTTTATACCGCTGTTTTAACAACAAGACATGCTACCGTGGGTATTTTAATATATATATCAGTTACTCAATCGCTCCGGTACTCTACTCTGATTATTTGAAATGATGTTTGATGAGAAAAAAATTTATACTGCTTGTGAAAACGAGATGTTACACTCTCTAAACCTTTGGTAAAGACTGAAATTTAAAGAGCATAAGGATGTTAAAAAAAACATCCAACCCTCCCCCTTTTACAGCCTTGGTGGGCCGAAAATTCCTAATCCTACTAAAATAGTCTCATGCAAGCAACTTTTATATATTCTGTAACATACATAGTGGTGCTTTCATAATAACCATTATATAAAGTATAAACTTACATAATGGATGTTATATTACAACCATTTTTTTGTTTTCTATAAATGATAACGAAATTAATGAAATAAGTGTCATGTATAGTTTATACATAAATAATGATCTTTATGTAAGAACCGTTTTAGACAATTTTTTTTTTTAAAAGAAAAATCGGATTCTCCTTTCGATATCCCTCTTACATGCATACAGAACAAAATTGTACATGAATTTGTATATATATTTACAACATTCATGTATATATACATTAAAACCAAAAGTTTAAAGCCTAGTGTGGTAATGAACAAAAATGTGTGTTAAGGCAAGCACAACAACTCGCGCAACTATCATTGAGAAGTAGGAGAAGGCTTTGGATGTTGTGAATTGACAAAAAACGACGGTCAACAATCAGAAAAGATTTCCAGAGTAGTGGGGTTTCGAGGTTGATGGGTTTACATTCGACCTAAGACAAGTATGCTAATGAATGAAATGGAGAAGGTGGATATATGTTTAAATAGAGGTGAAAGTTTGACTTTATAACGATTCAAATACAACACCCTTTATGTATTGAGGTGTTGTTACATATATAACAGTTGTTGTAAGAAACCCGTTACGTATTTTAGAAACATATATTGTGGTTTCTAGCTAATAATAGCTAATTATATGCAACATTTTTTTAATAAAGAAATAGGGGGTTTTGCTATCAATTTCCCATTGCTTTCATATACAACACATAAACAAAAAACAATACAATAGACCATCCATTAAAACACAAAAATTAATTTAGCCTAGCAGTAGGAAAACAGTCCAAACACAAAGTTGCAACATCATTAAAACAACAACACACATTGTTAGCTTTTTGTAAGTTACTCTTCTTACCTTGAATTCTTCTCTTCTTGTCAAGTAATAATTTTCCCCTCTTCAAAATGCAAATTCCTTCATTGTGATCGTGCTTGACGTACAAAGCATATTCTTCATCTAAATTTAAATCGTTCATGTGACCTCTCATTGAATGGATTATCCTCAACTCCATCACTCATCTCCTTATTAGTCACTTTATTTGTGAGCAAAACAATAGACCATCCATGTTTAGAAGGATTATGTGTTGGGATCCGTACATGCAGCGGAAGGATTATCATCCATTAAAATTTTATGAATCCCATAGAGAAGATCTATCAACGACGTTTAAATCAAGGTTCGTTACAGAAACCGTACCTATACGAGCTTGTATGCGTCCTTTCTCGAACACGTGGGATAACACCTTCTTGCTCAATCAATCTCTAGGAGCCGACTCTACAAATCCACTCCCTCTACCGGTATCCACGCCGAACAGCTCTCCAACAAGTAGGTAGCGTTCTAGCGACTTCTTACTTTGCGTCTCGCGTCTTTTCTCTCTAGGGTTTTTGCAACAGTTCCTTATTTTAATACAACTAGATCATTATCTTTTATAAAGTTTCTAAAACCCTAATTGAGCCGTATTAAAATATTCATGATTAATATCAATTAATCTTGAATTCGAATTTTAGATATAAATAGCATTAATTAAATCTGTCCAACAGATCTAATCTAATCTATTTATTTAATCTGAATTAAAAGCCTGCTGATTTAATTTATTTCTATAAATTAAATCTGAGATATAATATCTTTCTATTTAATTAAATCTGAGATACTATATCTTTATTTGAAAATTAAATCTAAGATACAATATCTCAATTTATTGTAGTTATTTAATTTATCAAATAAATTAAATACTATATAATAATATTATTATCTATAAATAATATCATTATTATTTTCGAATTTTAATTTTATATATATATATATATATATATATATATATATATATATATATATATATATATATCCTAGATTAAATACAATGTTCATTAAATCTTAGACATATATAAGATTCAATGAATCTGGACACTTTTGCTCGTGTTGGGCTAATCTTGTGTGTGACCCTGCAGGCCCACATGAGATTAGCAGTGGGCCAATACTGTATCAGCCCACAAGTTGCAAGCGGCCTCTAGCAAGACATTGTGACTACCCAATTCATATGCGGATCGATGATACGATACAACCTATCATACAATCATGTCACGTCCTTTTGTCATGCAATAACTTGGTCAAGGATGAGGCATAGATAATGTCAACTTCTTGTTCTTGACCATTACTTTCTCGATTCTTGAGTAGTGTAACAATTGAAATGGAAACTCCTTTCCATCGTAGTATGGCCATACATTTTCTCAGCCTCACTCATCGAGGGGCCCAATATTATCTCTCTACAAATATGAGGGACAAATTTCATCTTGACCATTCACATTCCTCTGCATGAAAACCACTGATCCCGATCCAAGCCTTTATCATCACCTGGTCAAAGGCGACTTTTGACTAGGTCAAAGATCAGCGACTCATCATGTAGGAATCCATGATGATCTCAGGTCAAAGGGTATTGTGACACGGTTATACATGAGAAAAGCTTATGACTTAATCCATGCAGCTTTCTCATAGTGGGTCGGTCCAGCACCTTGTACTCTTATAAGTGCCTATGACTTTGATTCGTATCTCCATACCTTATCAAAGTCATACTGGTCTTATTTCATCTTCGCTCCCGCGTAGATGACCGACCAGGGACATTTAGGACAATCAATAAAATATATCCAAGGATACAGTTATCACTATAAACATGCAAATGAAAATGATAACTAAATTAAGAATACTTTAAATGACATTCATGTTTAAAGTACAATGACTTGCCCCTATGACATAATTTCCAACAGACTCCCATTTGCACTAGGTGCAATCATTAATTGCTCTAATTCCCATTGTCCTAACATGACGCCCATGTTTTGCTTGTGCAAGAGAATTAATAAGAGGATCAGTAACATTGTCTTCTCCTGGTACTTTGCATAATTTTATATCACCTCTATCATTGATTTCTCTGATAAGATGAAATCACCTGAGTATGTGCTTGGTCCTTTGATGTGACCTAGGCTCCTTGGTCTGCGTAATAGCACCGCTATTGTCACAGAGCAAGTCTATTGGATTTGAGATTGTAGGAACCATCCCTAGTTCAGTAATGAGCTTTCTGATCCAAAAGGCCTACTTAGTTGCATTCAATGCTACTATATACTCAGCTTCTATTGCAGAATCAGCTACAGTGCTATGCTTAGAGCACTTCCAGCTTACCGCACCACCATTCAAAAGGAATACATATCTAGATTGCGATCTTAGATCATCTTGGTCAGTTTGGAAACTCGCATTTGTGTAACCAGTCACACAGAGCTCATCTTCCAATCCACCATATACCAAGAATAAGTCCTTAGTCCTTCTTAAGTACTTCAGAATATTCTTGACAGCAGTCCAATGGCCCTTACCAGGATCTTGTTGATATCTGCTGGTCATACTTAAAGCACATGATACATCCGGTCGAGTACTTAACATGGCATACATCATAGATCCAATGGCGGAGGCATATTGAATCTTACTCATGCGGTCTCTTTAATCTTGTGTACTAGGACACAGATCCTTACTGAGATGGATGCCATGAGACATGGGCATGTAACCCCTTTTATAATCCTGCATACTGAATCTATGCGGTATCTTGTCTATATATGTTCTCTGACTTAGGCCTATCAGCCTCTTGGATCTATCTCTATAGATCCTGATTCCTAGGATGTAAGTGGCTTCGCCTAAATCCTTCATTGAAAAAGACTTTCCTAACCAAGACTTGACACTTTGCAAGGTAGGAATGTCATTACCAATGAGTAGGATATCATCTACATAAAGCACTAGAAATACAACTGTGCTCCTACTAACCTTCTTGTAAACACAAGGTTCATCGATATTTTGAATGAATCCAGACTCTTTGACTACTTCATCAAAACGATGATTCTAGCTCCAAGATGCTTGCTTCAATCCATAAATGGATATTTGAAGCTTGTAAAATTTATCAGAGTCCTTGGACGTACAAAGTCCTTAGGTTGTGTCATGTACACTCCTCTCAAGGAGCTTTCCGTTAAGGAAGGTTGTTTTGACGTCCATTTGCCATATCTCATAGTCATAATATGATGCAATGACAGGAGGAATTCTGATTGATTTGGCCATTGCAACTGGGGAAAAAGTTTCATCATAGTCCACACCATGAGTTTGAGTGAATCCTTTTGCAACCAGTCATGCCTTGAAGACGTTTACTTTGCCATCCATGTCAGTTTTCTCCTTGAAAACCCACTTGCACCCAATAGATTTTACACCTTCAGGTGGATCGACTAAGGTCCATACCTTATTGTCGTACATGGTTTGCATTTCAGACTTCATGGCACTAAGCCATCTTTCGGAGTTTGGTCCCATTACGACCTCTTGATAGGTAGTTGGCTCATTATGCTCAATGAGCAAAACATCACGACTTCCAATAATCAGAAATCCATATCTCTGAGGCTGTAGCCGTGTTCTATCGGACCTTCATGGGTTATGTGTTACTAGAGTAGGCTCATCAACTTGTTGTGAGTCTTCTCCGTTTTCCATCTGTGATTCTATGTTGTTTTGTGGCTCTCGAACTTCTTTGAGGTATATACCTTACTCCCACTGGTTCTTTTAGAGATAAACTCTTTCTCCAGAAAGACACCATTCCGGATAACAAACACTTTGTAATCAGTAGGATTATAGACATAGTATCCTTTAGTTTCCTTAGGATACCCCACAAAAAGGCATTTTGAGGATCTGGATGATAATTTATCAGAGGCTTGTTGTTTGATGTAAACCTCACATCCCCAAATTTTGAGAAATGACAAACCGGGTTTCTTCCCAGTCCATATCTCATATGGTGTCTTTACAACTGCCTTTGACGGAACACGATTTAGTGCGAACGCAGCTGTTTCTAGGGCATGGCCCGAAAAGGAAGGTGGAAGATCTGTTTGACTCATCATAGATCGAACCATATCTAATAGAGTTCGATTCCTCCGCTCAGAAACACCATTCCATTGAGGTATTCTTGGAGGAGTAAGTTGTGAGATGATCTCATAACTCCTAAGATAGTCAATGAACTCTTGGCTCAAATATTCACCACCTGATCAGATCGAAGTGCCTTAATTGTTTTGCAAGCTGGTTTTGCACTTCGTTTTGGAATATTTTGAACATTTCAAAAGATTCAGACTTATGTTTTATTAGGTAGATATACCCATACCTACTAAAATCGCTTATAAATGTAATGAAGTACAAATGACCTCCTCTGGTAGATGTATTCATTGGGCCACACACATCAGTATGTATGAGGCCCGATAAATCGGTGGCTCTCTCACTATACCCAGTAAAAGGCGCCTTTGTCATCTTTCCTAATAAACAAGACTCACATGTATCAAGTGATTCAAAATCGAATGAGTTAAGAAATGCATCTTTATGGAGTTTCGAAATGCGTTTCTCATTTATATGGCCTAGACGACAGTGTCATAGGTAGGTCAGATTCAAATCATTTGACTTGATCCTTTTGGTAGTTTATGTCATAGATATGTCCATTCAATTTTATACTGTCCTTGAGATCCTGCACATTTATACAAATGTGAGAACCACATGAAGTATCTAATACCCATGTTGAGGAAGTAGAGAAGTGAATATCTATGACATAGATACCTGAAGCGATAGCCCCGCTATCCTTCTTGTTCTTTTCAGATCTTCTATGTAGAGTCTGCAATTCCTCTTCCAATGACCAAGTTCATTGCAGAAGAAGCAAACCCTATCCTTCGGAGGTTTTTCCTTTTTGTCTTTCAGTTTCATACCCCTTCCTTTCTGAACGGAAAAAACAGTGTTGGGCCTCTTCTTAAGGCTCTGCTCAGCAGTTTTGAGCATCCCATGCAATTCAGAAATTTATTCCTCCATGTTGTTCATGACAAAGTGATCATAACTTCCTGGGAGTGAGTTCAAGATCATATCTGTAGTTAACTCCTGGGACATGGGGAATCCAAGCCTCTCAAGATTATCAATGTAGCCTTTCATGTTGAACACATGAGGACTAACTGATGCACCTTCAACCATCTTACAGGAAAATAAGGCCTTTGTGGTCTCATACCTCTCTTGCCTTACCTGTTGCTGGAACATTTCCATAATATGAACAATCATCTCAGAGGTTTCCACAAGTTCTAGATCTCTATCAAGGTCTGGAATCATAGTGCCAGGCATCAGGCATCCTGTATCCATTGAGTCATCCTTATGCTTCGTATAAGCATCAATCTAAGCTCTTGGATTAGTAGCTGTAGGCTCGTCAGGAATGGTTTGATCGATGAGATACTCCTTTCTTTCCTATTTCGGATCAACGCTCAAATTCCCAAACATGTCAAGAAAGTTTGTCTCATCGAGTTCGTCCTTCTCAAGGACTAATCGCATTGATGGTGTTGCAGTATTACTACATGATTCTATAACTAAAAGATATGCGAAGTCTTAGTAGTAACCTCCCACTGAATTAATAACCCTCATTATAATTAGTGGGCTAAGATCCATATTTGGCTTTAAATTTAAGTATGCTTTGGCAGGACGCTTAAAATCAAGTTATTTAGGTAGGTAACCTTTTTGCCAATTACATCACATGTAACTCTTAGATCTTTATGGGATTCGATCATCACATGACACGACACGTTTAATCCCATCTAATGCCTTGAGATCCAAAACCGTTTTGATAATCTCAATTAAGTCAAGACAATAATGAATGTTGAGTATCACCATTACCTACTCTTGTCTCACCAAGATAACTCAAGTGCATCCACTTTGGCGGAACATACAAATGGGCGATCTAGGTTTTGACAAATATTCATTAATTGACGGCATTACAACTAAAGATTTTATTTAGAGGGTATATATATGATATACTCTAATTAATCCTATTAATTCTACTTATATGTATGCAATCACGATTGTATCTCATATAAACTTTAAATTAATTATGCAGTGATCAAATCAAAACATAATTAAAATCGTGACACAACATAGCTCATCTAACCTATAATCCTCTCAAGCCAATGAAGGGACTTCTCTAAATAATAAAAGGAGAAATACATCAAGAGAAACCTCGTTTCACATATGAGGGGAGTGAGATGAGAAGAGAATGTACATCAAGAATATTTAGAGAAAGGCATGGCTCGCAAGCCATATTTAAATAATACAACACTTGTAAATTCTAGAGCCATGTTGTTCACCATACCCAAACAACTTTGAATAATTAATCACAAAAAATATTAATTCATACAATATGAAAGAAAATATCATGATTAAATTATCGAGTTTATATTATATAGATTGATTGATTGAATTTAATATGATGAATTATATTCATTTCTTATCAACCAAGTCACATTAAATTCACATCTTGATTGATTGATTGAATTTAATATGATGAATCATATTCATATCTTGATTGTTGGAAAGCATTTAAGATGATGGATCACATTTATTTCCTTTCCTTTCTTCAAAAAAACGTCCATAAAAATGGCACATAAGAAATCAGCACTTTATAAGAATCTAACCCTAATTTAAGTGCTCACAAGAAAAGCCCAATCCAAACTTGAATTGGAAAATCCAAATCATGAATTAAATTCATAATCTATAATATAATATCATGATTTAATTTCTCGTGCTACGAACAGTTAGTCACGACGGTCCCACTCTGATTTTGAAAACATCATATTGTTTTAGAAAGATTATTTCATAAAAAAAATAATTTTAAGAACAAGTTGTTTCAAAAGGATATAATCTTTCAGAAAGATTGTTTCGACCATGATCGAATGTGATTGACCTAGCGTGACCGTCGTTTCCGCATAATCAGATCACAACGTGATCGATATCGATCTGAACGCTTCTGAACGCAACGGATTTGAACATGACCGTCGGCCGTTTTCAGAATGTTCGATCTGAACACTTCAGAACTACATGAAACGGCCGCGAGAACCGACTACTTGTCCGTATACAAACCCTAACGTAGAACTATCGTTTAGCAAATTTGGTTTTAACATATATATCACATATAGATTTGGTTTAAACATATATATCACGTATATAATCTCATGTTTAAAACCCAATTTAATCACACAGTTGACATGGCTCTGATGCCACAGTTGAGATTCGTACACGCAGCGGAAGGATTCTCATCCATTAAAATTTTACGAATCCCATAGAGAGGATCTATCAACGGCGTTTAAATCAAGGTTCGTTAGAGAAACCGTACCTATACGAGCTTGTATGCGTTCTTTCTCGAACACGTGGGCTAACACCTTCTTACTTGATCAATCTCCAGGAGCCGATTCTACGAATCCACTCCCTCTACCGGTATCCACACCAAACAACTCTCCAACACGTAGGCAGCGTGCTAACTCTTTCTTACTTTGCTTCTCGCGTCTTTTCTCTCTAGGGTTTTTTCGCGACAGTTCCTTATATTAATACGACTAGATCATTATCTTTTATAGAGTTTCTAAAACCCTAATTGAGCCGTATTAAAATATTCAAGATTAATCTCAATTAATCTTGAATTCGAATTTTAGATATAAATACATTAATTAAATCTATCCAACAGATCTAATCTAATATATTAATTTAATCCGAATTAAAAACCTGCTGATTTAATTTATTTCTATAAATTAAATATGAGATATGATATCTTTCTATTTAATTAAATCTGAGATAATATATCTTTATTCGAAAATTAAATCTAAGATACAATATCTCAATTCGTTATAGTTATTTAATTTATCAAATAAATTAAATACTATATAATAATATTATTATCTATAAATAATATCATTATTATTTTCGGATTTTAATTATATATATATATATATGGGTTTATCGTTTGTCATGTTACTTGACATAAGGTTATGTCAAGTCACCCCAAAACTACGTCGTTTTGGGAGTTCATTAATTCATCTAACTCCAAAACGACGTCATTTTAGGAGTTATGAGAATTAATGAAGGGTCTTTTGATATTTTTGTTTTTGTATTTATTACATGAATTTTACTAAAACACCTTTCATTAATTCTCTTAACTTCCAAAATGACGTCGTTTTGGAGTTAAGGGAATTAATGAACTCCCAAAACAACGTAGTTTTGGGGTGACTTGACATAACCTTATGTCAAGTGACATGACAAACGATAAACCCTATATATATATATATATATATATCCTAGATTAAATACAGTGTTCATTAAATCTTAGACATATATAAGATTCAATGAATCTGGACACTTTTACTCGTGTTGGGCTATTCTTATGTGCTACTCTGCAGGCCCACATGAGATTGGCAGCAGGCCAATACTGTATCAGCCCACAAGTCGCAAGCGGACTCTAGCAAGACATTGCGACTACCCAATTCATATGGGGATTGATGATACGATACAACCTATCATACAACCATGTCATGTCCCGTTTGTCACGCGATAACTTGGTCAAGGATGAGGCATGGATAATGTCAACTTCCTGTTCTTGACCACTACTTTCTCGATTCTTGAGTAGTCTAACAATTGAAATGGAAACTCCTTTCCATCGTAGTATGGCCATACATTTCTCAGACTCACTCATTGAGGGGCCCAGTATTATCTCTCTACAAATGTGAGGAACAAATTCCATTTTGACCATTCACATTCCTCTACATGAAAACCACTGATCTCGATCCAAGCCTTTATCATCACCCGATCAAAGGGGACTTTTGACTAGGTCAAATATCAGCGACTCATCATGTAGGAATCCATGATAATCTCAGGTCAAAGGGCATTGTGATGCGGTTATACATGAGAAAAGCTTATGACTTAATCCATGCAGCTTTCCCATAGTGGGTCGGTCCAACACCTTGTACTCTTAGAAGTGCCTATGACTTTGATTCGTATCTCCATACCTCATCAAAGTCATACTGGTCTTATTTCATCTTCGTTCCCACATAGATGACCGACCAGGGACATTTAGGATAATCAATAAGATATATCCAAGGATACAGTTATCACTATAAACATGCAAATGAAAATGATAACTAAATTAAGAATACTTTAAATGACATTCACGTTTAAAGTATAATGACTTGCCCCTATGACATAATTTCCAACATTATGGATGTATAACACTTTTTTAGCCCGAGAAGCCAAATTGAGAGGCTTATCTTTATACCCTTCCTCATTCAAATTATGTTGTATCAAGCCTAATCATCAATTCTCAAGCCATGATTATTGTTAACCTACTTGCAACCAAATATGGAAAACCAAAAGCCGATATAATCCAACTCCCAAATGTGCTCAATCACCCCAATGTTTGACATCTTCGCATATATATATGATTTCTATCTTTGGAATTTGATACATGCATGGACTTAGTTACAAGAGTTACACCACTATTTTTCATTTTTCTTCAATCATCTTGCTCTTTGGTGTAGAAGGTGAACCCATTGATGATATATTTTGTGTAAGAATCACTTGATTGCTTTGAACCGTATGTTGAGAACTTCAATTTTCTAGAAACTAATTTAGGATTAGCTCTGTACTTGCCAAGGATTTGATCTTTAAACCATGTTGTCAAATGATTATTGTGTTGTTTAGCACACCAACTTTCTCCTTTGTAGGGATTTTCCCTATGAATTTGATGCATATGGTTGCGCAAATACTTATCAACCTCCTTGTAGTTGTACAACACATATAGATATGTTTGTTCCAACTGTTGGTTTGATATGGTCACAACTTTCTTGCTCATAATCCATTTCCTACTAGTCCTTCAAGAAGCTCAATATCGCTTCCTTGTTTTAAGCATGTGGCAGAAAATTCAGTGGCCCCTTCATAGATCTATCGTTCAACAATGCAACCCTCTGGACGACTCCAATTTTTCACAAACCCTTTCATTATCTTAATGAAACGTTCAATGGGGTACATCTACCTTAAATAGGATGGGTCACAAAGTTGTATCTCTCTAACCAAGTGAGTTGTCAGTGGACCATGATGTCAAAGAATGCTAGAGGAAAATACGTCTCAAGTTCACACAATGTGGCTTAGATTTAGTTTGCAACCTTGACAATTTTTGAGTGTTTATCACTTCATTGCAAAGTGACTTAAAGAAGAAACATAACTTGGTGATTATAGCCTGCACCTCATAAGGCAAGATACCTTGTATAGTCACCAGAATCAAGTTCTCCATCAAGACATGGTAGTCCTGAGATTTTAATCCCAACAATTTCAAGTCCTTCACTGACATGAGTCTTGTGATGTTTAAAGAGTAAACCTTTGACACCTTGACTGAAGTATGGAACAAAGAAAAACTATTTTTTCTTCCTTTGATACTGTGTGAGTTGTGGGACAAAGAAATGTACGGGCTCCCCTAATATAGCTCAATATTTATATATTTTTAGTAATTAATCTTAGGCTTTTGTGGACTTAATTGAATATTTTAGGCATAAGTAAGTGTTAATATGAGATTCAAGTGAAAGGGTAATTTGGGAATTATAGTGGTTAAATTGTTATATTTTTTATTAATATTTGTTATTCCCATTATTCCTTAGTTGTGAGCAAAAGATATTAACCTTATGAATCTAATTTTTTTGGTCATTATGTGGCACAACTTTTGTTAATTGGTCAAGGTCAAAGATATCATTTTGGAGCTTAATGAAGGGCAAAAGAATAGCTTCACAAATGCAGAATTTATTTTCATATTTTTTCTAAGAGGAGATTAAATGAGTAAGAGTCTTGTTTGGTGGTTTCAATTTTATACCTAATCCCAAAACAGATTTGTACCCCTCATCCAAACATGCCTTAACTCACTTTTTAACCTAAAGAGAATTGAAGAAAGAAGTGGAAGAGGGGGCCATTTTGGGTGGGGTGTGGCAACTAGAATGAAAAAGGGGGTTAATTGAAGAAAATGAGGGAGGCTTCGATATGAAAGAAAAGAGACATGAAGCAATGGAATAGAACAACAATTAATGAAGAAAAGAAAGTAAGAGAGATGACGATGGCAATTTTGGGAGCTATTGGACGAAGCAATTAAACCAAATAAAGAAAGAAGAAGAGGAGCACATGGAAGGTTGATTCAGTAGAGAATTAAGGAGCTGCTGGATCGAAATTTTGAATAGCATTTTCGGAAGCAACCCTTCCTTCTTTATCCGTGGCTAATTGTTTCTTCCTTCTTCAAGCTTCATCTTCCTCTTCCATGAGTATCTAAGTTTTGGTGATTTCCATGAGTTGGGTAATCATTAGTATATCCAAAGATAATTTCATCAACATATATTTGCATAATTAATAAATCGTTTTCTGTTTGAAAGAAAAGAAACAAGATAACTTGAGTGATCTTCTCTTAGAAATTGTTTTTTAGAAGACTAATAACTAGAATAGATCACTGTGGTGTAGTGATAGTGATGAAGATTTAACACATTACTCTAGAATTCACTTGAGTGATCTTCTCTTATAAAGTTTTTAGAAAACTAATCACTACGAAGGATCACTGTGGTGAAGTGATAGTGATGACAATTTTGAAACATCACTCGAGTGGTCTAGTTTGAAATCCTTTTCCAGAGAGCTGACCACCAGATGGTTCACTATGGCGGTCTAATAGTGATTCACTTTGTAGCTATATTACCCCTTGGCATATACCAACAATTACCAGAGTATTATCGCAAAGCACAGTGGGCGAACATAAATATCCAATGGCAGAACCATAACATGTCCAACATTTCCGTTTGCCGACCTCTGTCGTCTTGCCCTGGGAGACGCGTCCAATGCACTGTCCATTTCACAAGTAGTAACAATGGTTGGGATCCCAAGAATCCCAGAGTAACAGTTAATTTAGCATGCAACGTATATACAATTTATGACAATTAACCACACACAACATAGTCCACGATAGTATACAACATTCAACATCATAACACATATCATATGTAGCAATAACTACAAATTGATAGAAACAACTGCAAATATTATAGCTACATCTGTAAACAACATCTCATAACCACAACGCTGGGAAATCAACTAGGCAACAACCTAGGTCTTGAGAAATTGACTGGGCAACAACCCAAGTCTGCCTCTATGTATATGAGACTTGTACAAAATGGTTCAAACATACATATAAAGTCACACAGAGAATGTGAGATTAGAATTACTACCTAGATGCTTTACCAATTCCCTAAATTGTCTCTCGTTCCTTTAGTCGTCTCGAGCAATGTTGAATCCTATGAATACACATTTATGGATAGTGGGTTAATACATAATTTTCTAGTTTTTATGAGAGTAAATACCCTTTTTGGTCCCTGGAAAAACACATTTGACCCTTTTTCGTCCCTGAGTAAAAGAAATGTCATTTTGGTCCTTTTTAGGGACTAAAAAGGACCTTTTTGGGAATTTCTGAGGGATTAAAATGTGCAAAAAGATGATCAAAAGGACTAAAAGGGACCTTATTTTTCCATTTTAGGGACTAAAAGTGACTTATTTTTTTTCAGGGACCAAAAAAGGCATCCGTGTTTTTTCCAGGGACCAAAAAGGGTATTTACTCTTTTTATGACCAAACTTAGAAAATTCATAACTTGGGTTCTAGACCTTCGATTACCACATTCTAAGACTTTTTTTAACACTCATGAGGTATACTATTTTTTGACAAGTTTTATAGAGAGACAAGGTCATTTGCTTGGTCAAAACCATTCTCAAAACATGAACCCAAATTCTGGAAAACAGAGTTTCACAGTTTTCCTTACCTATCTTTGAAAAATCATAATTAAATTTACATAGACCCATTGAGGTTGTTCCAAGGGCTAAACGACCCTTATTGAGTCTAGATTCAGGGAAAAATAATATCCCTAGAAATTGGACGCACAAAAACTCAGAAATCCTCACACAACCAAACTGTTCCAAAATCATTCCAATTTCAGTGCCTAAACTTCAACAATTCATATCTTACAGTCTACTTACCCAAACAACACATAATATATATAAAATTAAAGCTTATAATTTCTACTAAAATCTTGAAGAATTTCATATCCATTGGACATCATTTGATAAGTTAAAAACATGACACAATCGGGCTACCTCCAGAAAATGAATCTGGCAAGACTACCACTTAAACTTTGATCTTAGGGTTTTCAATTCAACCTTTCTAAAACAATAATCACAACCTATTCCAATAGAATTTTGACCAAGGAATCCATTTCTAACCTCAAAAATAGAAAAATCATTCTCCTTCATACATAAATAGAGCTAACTAAAATTAAGGAAAACTCAACAACCCAAGAAAACCTCAAGATATTCGGCTCAAATCGAAGCTTATACATACCTCTATCCGATTCTATAGCATAGTTCAGAATTTACTTGATGGCATCCAAGAGAGGAATATTGATCTCGACCTTTTGGAAGGTCTCTAAAATGTCCTTCTCTTATGACTTCTTCTGTTGTGCCTTTTCTATCAATTTCTTGGATCGAAGGGCTCTCTAAGGGAAAGGAAGAGGAATAGGAATGTCAGGTTCCTCTTCACTTTGCTTCAATGCCTATTTTTTTTAGGGTCAATCTTCTCAACATCTAACTCTTTTTTTGATGTGGATTCAGTCACATATGCAGCTTGTTTAGGCTCCTCTAATTGTTTGCCAGATTGTAGGGAGATAGCACTCACATTCCCCTTAGGATTAGGAATTGTTTGTGAAGGAAGAGTGTTGGATCCCTGAGGCCAAAGCTGATTTAATGATGTTGCCAATTGACCAATTTGAGTTTGCAAAGTCTGAATGGAAGTTTCAGTTTGTTGTTGCAACTGCATAGTGTTTATGGCAAATTGCTTCATCATATCCTCCAATGAGGAACCATTACTACTAGGTTGCTGCTGTGCCACCTGTGGAGGTGCCCATATGGCTGGTCGAGGAGGCAGTGCTGGCAAAGGAGGTGCGAACTGCTGCTGGAAATTTTGTGGTCTGTACTGTCTCTGCTGGTAATTCTTAGAATTCTGCTGATATTGGTTACTCTGGTTCTGATTCTGGTTCCAATGGAAAGTGGGGTGATTTCTCCAACTCGGAATGTAAGTATTAAAAAATGCACTATTTTGCTTGTATTTTGGCTTTCCCAGAAAAATTCCCATTGTAGCTACCGACTGGTCTTGATAAGCGAGATCATTCTAGGTAGGACAAGAGTCAATAGAATGATATGGGTCAGAATAGAACCCACACGAGTATCCAATTTGAGGAGGGGAAGACTGTACTGTCTGTGTCACTGCCAACTGCCTCACGAGAGAGGTAGATCATCAAGTCTGTTTTCTAATCTCAGTTGATCTACACTTGAGGAACTAGATCTCTAGGAATTGTACTGGACATGAGGTGTTTGAATCTGGTAGACAATAGTACTATTCATTTTGGTGCCAAACTGCTGAGAATTAGCAGCCATAATGGATATAAACTCTCGGGCATCTTCAAGTGTCTTGCTATCTAAGTCCCCACCACTTGATGCATCCATGAAACTTATGTCCAATGGCGATAAACCCTCATGGAAGTATGTAATCAGTAATTGCTCAATAATCTGGTGGTGTGGATAGCTAGCACGCAAGCGCTTGAACCTTTCCTAATACTCATACATGATTGCTTTGGAAAGATGGTTTTCATTAATTATAAATAAGAGACTGAATATTTTTAATGAATATTAAAAATCAATATGGACTTGAGACAGTTGGTTAATGATTTTAGAACCTTTGACTAACATATAGACCCATTTAACCAACATAAATGGATAATTGCATAGTTTCATGAAATACAATGGGGAAGAAGTAATCCTAATCCTATAACCTCTTTAAGTTAGGCCCAATTTCCCAATATTCATTGTTTTTCTTTTTTGTTTTCATTAAAAAAAGCCTTATTCAACGTGATCAATTTCAAATGATTCCATTCAACCTGATTAAGAACATGGTTACATTAGTTAGCTCACTTTCTCATAGTTTTTTTGTGGAATGACTCTCTTTTCAACACTATACTATTACTTGTGACCCGTGCGCAAGCAGTAAGCTAAATGGCGAACAATTAAATGGCTCCACCGCCGAGGACTATTGACTGGAATCTTTTGAGTTAATTAGTGCAATTGTGTGACTGATTACACTTGAATCCTTCTCCTTTTCTTGTTTCACTTTATTAATTTGCTTTGCTTTTAGTATAGTTATTGTTCTTCTTTCTCTTAGTTTAGTAATTTGTTTTGATAAGTTTGATACTCATTGTGGGATATTTGTTTTGTAGGTACTCATGCTTCATATGTAAACTAATTTGGATGTGGTTCTTGACGGTGTCATTGAAGAATATTTTTTCTGAAGATTTTGAAACTTAACCAAATACTCCACCTTAAGTGCCACCTATCCAAGCACCTGAAACTTTACCGGCACTTGAACAACCGAGACCATCGCTACTTCCCCATCCATATTACAATATAACAAATCCTAATGATGACAATTTGGAATGAAGTTTGGATGAATACATGGAGCGAGACAACTCCACATATTAATTTAGCATCTAATTCCCTACTATTCAGGCTCAAAGTTTTGAGTTTAAGCTGGTCATGCTTTAAATGCTCCAAATTATTTTCCTATTTTTGGGAAGTCAGAATGAAGATCCAACTGACCATTTGACATGCTTTCTAAAAGTGTGTATGAACTTCAAATTTCAAGGAGTAATCATGATGTACTCAGATTGAAACTCTTCCCCTTATCACTTGACAAGAAGGAAACAAATTGGCTTACCCCTTCACCTCCTAACTCAATCACTACTTGGGATGAAATGGCATCCAAATTCAAGGAAAGGTTTATTCCAAGGGGTAGACAGGTGGTATAAAGAGTTGAACTTTTGGGTTTTCAACAAACGCCAGGTGAACTCTTTCATGAAGCATGGAGAGATTTAAGGAGATGTGGCATAATTGCCCTAACCATGAATAGAAGACCTATATCTTGCTAGAAACCTTTGCGACCGAATTGGATGTACCCATTTCAAATATCAGCATAGTAGGCATCTTGTCTTGCAACGTCTATATGTCTTCTAAGATCCGTCTTACTCTAGGGAAGAATTCGGTCTGGTCTACTGTCCCCTCTGTCGGTCTTCTCTCTCATTACTTCGGTGTGAGTTAGTCGGATTAGGATTGTGTTGACTGCTTTTCTCTCCCGGCTTTCAACCTTCTTTAGGTTTTGTCGTGCTTTCCTTTTATAGTTAGGTCTCCTTGGCCGCTTTGTTAGTTCTCTATGTGTTTTGATGATTAATAACAATTGTAAACAAGTACGAATGCTTTTAAAATGACAAAAGAGTCAAAATCACTTTGTCACCGCAAAACTCGAGCCTAAATAAGCAAACTCGAGTTTTCTGCAACCAGAGCTCATCGGATATTTTCAAGATAACGAACTCGAGCCCGAGTAAATAGACTCGAGCCTAAACCCTCATGATATAATAATAAAGAGTTTACAAACAAGTAAACTCGAGCCTGTATAGACAAGCTCGAGTTTTCCCATGGCGGGAAGTTTCTAATTAAATTATATCTCTTTAAACTCCAGAGTTTATTCTTTTTGAGTAGAGTTCACTTGTTTCTATGGCTATAATTTAATGAACACTCGAGCCCAAGTATATGGACTCAAGCCTAATGCTTTTGTGTAGAGTTTACTCTATGGTTTGACAAACGAAGAAGAGTTTACAAAATAGGTAAACTCGAGCCTCGTTATTACAAGCTCGAGTTTTCCCTTGCGCAGAGCTCCCAAGTTTTTCCTTCTTTTCGAACTCCAGAGTTTAAGCTCAAACCTCCAGTTCACTTCAATAAGTCATGGAATAAATTAAGCTGAACTCGAGCCTAAGAATAATGAACTCGAGCCCTTCATCTGAAGAAAGAAAAGCAAATGTACAAACTCCGAGTTTATACTCGTGCTCCAATCCACTCTAATCGAGCAACCAAAACTCTTAGGCATGAATAGTGTTAAACTCGAGCCTAATCACTAATGGACTCGAGCCTGCTTAACTTGTGAGATATTACTCCAGGTGTTCATTCGACAAAAAGCTTGGAGAGTATTCGAACTCGAGCCTACCTTAGTGAACTCGAGTTCACATGGTGAAACAGAATACAAACTCCAGAGTTTACATCAAACTCCAGAGTTTGCTATCTCAGAAGATAAACCAGATACTCTAAAAAGCCTTACGAACTCGAGCCTGACTTAGAGAACTCGAGTTTAAGACGGAAACAAATATGATCGTTACTGATCTCATCCTGATTCTTTTGAACTGCAAAACTTACCATGTTTATACGAATTGATTGCATTTATTTAGTATATTCAAACGTATTTAACTACTCTATATTGAGAATGTTTCAGGTATTAAATTGGATCAAACGAATCATTAACTAAACGCGAAGAATCGAAGGGAGAATGATTTCACGCGTCCGAGAATTGAATCGGCTGAAGTTCAGGACCCAACGGCTATAATCCTCATCAAACTGAATTTCAAATGAAGAACATGCTAAGTTGAGAAGTAACGGTCACATAGCAACTCACCACTATATAAAGAGCTGATTACAAACTTAGAAGAACAACGAAAGATTAAGCAGAAACGAAAAGCAAGCTCAAGAATTCTTATACATTCAGCTTTCTTTTCGTATTGTATTTTGATATACAAAGAGCCTCGTTGTTTATCATTACCTTCTCTGTGAGAGAGATTATATTCAAATTATTCATTCATTGTAAAAGATCTCAAGTCAAGGGGACTTGAGATTGGGATTTGATTACAACTTGTAAGGGGAGTGTATCCTAGAGAGAGGATAATCCTTGAGTACAGAGTGTGTATCCGAGTTAAAGTGATAGTAGAAAACCTGCAGAGTCTGGGACTGGACGTAGGTCAAGAATTTAGACCGAACCAGATAAACTTTCGTGTCAAGCTCTTCTTCCCTATCTCTTTACGTTTAGCTTCAACTTGGGTGCAAAGTTATTATAAAAGTTTTAAAATCCCCAATTCACCCCCCTCTTGGTGATTTCCTTTCGTTTTCATTTGGTATCAGAGCCTCGTTGTCAATTTGAAGGATTAACATCCTAGACACAAAGATCCAATGGAAGGAATTCTACCAGATGGAGCCTCAATCAACCGACCCCCGGGTTTCAATGGAGAACACTACTCATTCGGAAGGCTAAGTTCGTGGTCTATGTAATGGCCTCGAGTTTGGTTTGTGGAGGGTCTTTGAAAAGGAAACTATGTTCCTTCCTCGCTGTAGCCGACATCGAACTCCCAAGAAAGAAGAAGAGTACGATGACAATGATAAAAAACAAGTCACTCTCAACATGAAGGCAATTCATATGCTCCAAAGTGCTCTTGGCCAAAAAGAGTACTTCGAATCTGCACTTTGCCATCTGCTAAGCAAATGTGGGATGCTCTTGAAATAGCTCATGAAGGAACAGTGCGATCAAAGAAAATCGTATCAATACTCTCATGATCGAATACGATCTATTGCAGATGAAGACCGGAGAATCTATTGGTGAATTTCAACTCGATTCACTCACCCGATCAATCAACTCATTGCCTTGGGAAAAGAATATGAACAACCTGCCCAAGTGAGGAAAATACTAAATATTCTCACCAAGGAATGGGAAGCCAAGGTCACCGCAATTGAAGAATCTCGAGGCGAATCAATGGCCTCCGTGGCGGCACTATTTGGCGCCTTTCTGAATATGAGGGGAAGATCAAATTCAAAAAGGGACTAAATGATATCAATGTCAAGAACAAGGGAATAGCTCTTAAAACCATCAAAGAAGCTAAATCAGATGACGATGAAGAAGATGAAGATGAAGATGGTGAGCTAGGAATGATGGTCCGAAGATTCAAAAAATTCTACAAAAAGGACCAATCTCACAGAAGGTTTCACAAAGGAAATTCTAGCACAGAAACTAAGAAACCAATTATATGCTATGAATGTGAGAAACCAGGCCACATCAAATCAGAATGTCCGCAGCTGAAAAACAAAGAAAAGAAATTCAATAAGTTCAAGAAAAGAGCTTATGTATCGCCTATATGGGGCAACAAACATCTGATGAAGATGAGGCGTAAGAGGAACAAAGTGCCAATCTCGCCTTGTGGCTCAAGAGGAATCGACAACGAAGAGGTAAGTAATTCTTATTTACCTTATGATGAATTATCTTCAACATATGATTCTCTTTATACCGAATTTAAGAAAACTCGCAAAAGAGCTCTTATTTTCAAAAAGAAAAATCAAACTATTAGAAGAACAAGTTCAAACGATTTCTACACCTATCTCTACTTGTGAAAAGGAAAACTCTACTTGTTCTAATCATGATGCAAAACCAACTTATAATGAATTGTCTACTGAATACAAACTTGTTCAAAATGAATTTGATGAACTTGCTGAAAAATATTTTGGTTTAAAAAGGAAGAATACAACACTTGAACAACAAGTAGAAAATCTTTCGCTCTGAAAATATCATATGTGATGAATGTTCTATTCTCAAAAGAAAAATGAATACCTTACAAAGACTCTTGAAAAATTCACTAGAGGAAGTGAAATGCTTGAGGTAATTTTGAAACAAAGAAAGATTTACAAATGACAAATCAGAATTGGTTACAAACCCGATTATGACAAAAAGAAAGGCAAAAAGAAACATGGACAAAGATCTTACATGAATTATTTTCAAAAATCTGTCCATACCTCAAATCCTTTTGCACATTGCAACTATTGTAATAGAAAAGGTCATACTACTTCTTCATGTTTTCATAAGAAAGATAGATCAATCAAACCCGTAGGAAACTATCAATGGGTGCCTAAGGGATCCTATATGATTCCTAAGACACAAACTAACCCAAAAGGACCCAAAGAATATTGGGTACCTAAAAGATGATATCTCTTCTTATGCAGATTTGTCTTAGAGCATCAAATCCCAATAAGTGGTACATTGACAAGTGGATGCTCAAGACATATGACTGGAGACCAATCCAAATTTGCTTCAATCAAACATAAGGATGGTGGCAAGGTAACATTTGGTGGAAATGAGTCCGAAGAATTGCCGGCATTGGCAAAATTGGAAATAGCAATGGACCTCAAATCAAAGATGTTTATCTTGTGGATGGATTATGTCACAACCTCCTCGCAGTGAGTCAAAGCACGGACAAAGGAAACCTAGTCATCTTTGATTCAAGAATGTTTGATTGTAAGTAAGGATGCTCTCTTTAGATAGTATTAAATCCAAAGCATTATTCGAGCTCCAAGAGAAGGTAATTGTTATACTCTTAACTGCCTAAAAACAATTCGATTCTCAAAAATGTTTTGTTGGTAACTTAGATGAAAGTTGGTTATGGCATAAACGTTTAGGACATGTCAATATGATTCAACTTGATAAACTACGTAAAAGGAATTGGTTATTGGTTTACCAAAACTTTCTTTTAAAAATGATATGATTTGTGATGCATGTCAAAAGGTAAACAAACCAAATCTTCTTTCAAGTCGAAAACAAAATATCAACTAATAGACCTCTCCAATTACTCCATATGGATTTAGTTGGACCAACTAGAGTAAAGAGCCTTGGCGGCAATCTTTATACATTAGTTATAGTAGATGATTTCTCAAGATTTACATGGGTCATTCTTTTATCATCAAAAGATAAAACATTTGATCAATTTATTGTGTTTGCCAAGAAGGTCCAAAACGAGAAAGGATTATCTATTGCGGTATTCGTACGCATCATGGTGGAGAATTTGAGAATCATGCCTTTGGAGAATTCTCGTGATAGTATGGGAATCAATCATAACTTCTCGGCTCCAAGAACCCCACAAAGAAATGGAGTTGTTGAAAGAAAGAATAGAGTGCTTACCGAAATGGCAAGATCAATGCTAAATGAGAACCAAACATCTCAAGTGTTTTGGGTCGATGCTATGAGCACCGCTTGTTACATATCAAACAGGCATATCTCCGAAAGAAATTGGACAAAACTCCCTATGAACTCTACAAAGGAAGAAAACCCAACTTAGCTCACTCACATATCTTTGGATGTAAAGGCTTCATCCACAATAATGGTAAGGACACTTGGGAAAATTTGATTCCAAAGTCGATGAAGGTATATTCTTGGGTTATTCAAGTAGAAGTAAAGCATATAGAGTTTATAATACTCGTAATCACACCGTTGAAGAATCTATGCATATTGTTTTCTCGTGAAACTAAATCTAACAAGTCCTTGGATGATGATGATGATTTTCCCGTAACAAACCAAACTTCTATTTCAACAAATACGGAAAAAGATTTGCAAGATGATTCTCAAACCGAAAACATTGTGAAAATGCTTATGAAAACAAGTGTTCAAACTCAACCAAAATCATGGAGATACAGTAGGAGTCATCCTCTGGATCAAGTGATAGGTGATGCAAATCAAGGAGTAAGAACCAAAAAAGCACTTTGAATGAAGTTACTTTTTCAGCTTTCATTTCAAAATTGAACCCTCTAAGATTGATGAAGCCCTTTCGACAATGATTGGGTTATAGCAATGCAAGAGGAATTACATCAATTTGAAAGAAACCAAGTTTGGGACTTGGTGCCTGCACCTAAAGACCATCCGGTCATTGGTACTAAATGGGTATTCAAAAATAAATGTGATGAATCCGCCATAATCATTCGAAATAAAGCAAGGCTAGTTGCAAAAGGCTATAATCAAGAAGAAGGAATTGATTATGAAGAAACTTATGCTCCAAGAGCAAGATTGGAAGCTATAAGAGTTCTTCTAGCCTTTACTTGTGTTAAAGGATTCAAACTTTTTCAAATGGATGTAAAATCCGCCTTTTAAATGGTTTTATACAGAGGAAGTTTATGTAGAACAACCTCCGTGTTTTCAAAATGAACATCATCCGGATCATGTTTATCACCTCAAGAAAGCCTTATATGGTCTTAAGCAAGCTCCTAGAGCTTGGTATGAGAGGTTAAGCACTTTCCTTCTTGATCAAGGATTTGTTAGAGGAAAAGCAGATACAACTCTCTTTATAAAGAAGAATAAACTTGGTGATGTGTTAATAGCTCAAATTTATGTTGATGATATTATTTTGGTGCTACTAATGATACTATGTGTGAAGAATTTGCCAAGACAATGCAGGGAGAATTTGAAATGTCCATGATGGGAGAACTTAATTACTTCCTTGGACTTCAAATCAAGCAACGCCATGATGGAATCTTCATTTCCTGCACCAAGTATCTCGAAAGATCTATTAAAAAATATGGTCTAGCTGATTGTAATGGAGCAGATACTCCAATGAGTTCAACCGCAACTCGGATGCCGATGAAAAGGGGACTAACTTCAACATCACTAAGTATAGAGGAATGATTGGATCATTACTCTATCTTACGGCAAGTCGTCCGTACATTCAATTCAGTGTTGGAATGTGTGCTAGATTCCAATCTGCCCCATGGAGTCACATGTGAACATGTTAAAAGAATTTTTAGATATCTTGCCGATACAAAGACTCTTGGATTATGGTTTCCCAAAGATCAACATGAACACTTAGTAGCCTATACCGATTCGATCATGCAGATACAAGACCGACGTAAAAGCACAAGTGGTCAATGTGAGTTCTTTGGAGGATCATTAGTGTCTTGGTTCAAGAAAAGGCACCACGCTGGCCGTGTCATCCACCGAAGCTGAGTATGTTGCTGCCTCAAGTTGTTGTGCTCAAGTTCTTTGGCTCAAACAACAATTGTGTGATTTGGGAGTTCATCTCAAAGAAATCCCAATTCTTTGTGACAACACAAGCACAATAAGTTTGGCAAAGAATCCTGTTCAACACACTAGAACCAAACATATTGATGTCACTTCATAAGAGACCATGTTCAAAAGAAGGATGTCAAAGTCATGTTCATCCCAACTCACTTGCAACTCGCTGATATCTTCACCAAGCCACTAGCAAAAGAACAATTTGTGTTCATAAGAAGAGAATTGGGAATGGTAAATCCCAATGAGTTGTAAGTAATTCAAATGTTAGT
The DNA here is from genome assembly GCA_025563575.1 of Acacia pycnantha. NCBI lineage: Eukaryota > Viridiplantae > Streptophyta > Magnoliopsida > Fabales > Fabaceae > Acacia > Acacia pycnantha. The sequence continues at coordinate 1,054,802 of JAMWYP010000074.1, read as the reverse complement.
TATGTCTTTTTTGATGATTATTGTCCACTAACTTAAGCATCGGAGTATGTAGATATGTTTTGTGCAGGATGTATATTGAAATCAAAATCCCAAACAATCGAGTGCAAGAAAAGTCATCACAAACTCGAGCCTACCAAAGACAGACTCGAGCTCGAAAGAACCAGCGAGAAATGCAACTATCAGGTCACCAAACTCGAGCCTATTAGTGAACGGACTCGAGTTCGCGAGAGACAGAGAGCAACTCATCTCAGAAATTTTGACAGACTCGAGCCTATTAGTGAATGGACTCGAGTTCGCGGGAGACAGAGAGCAACTCATCTCAGAGATCTTGACAGACTCGAGCCTATTAGTGAACGAACTCGAGTTCGAGGGAGACAGAGAGCAATCCACCTCAGAGAACCAGACAGACTCGAGCCAACGATATGATCGACTCGAGCCTAGCAAGAAATTTCAAGGGTTCACACATACACTCTTGAATTCCGTGTAAGTAACGTTACACAAACTCGAGCCTACACTTAAGAACTCGAGTTTGCGTCGATAAAATTTCTTTAAAACCCTGTCTTTTCGTCTTCACTCTATCTCACCTCGAGCCTAAACCTAAAATCTCCCAAAATTTCTCTCAATCTCCTCCAACGATAACCGAGAGAACATGGCGTCCAAGCGATCTGCAACCCAAGATTCCAAATCCTCCGATCCTCAAGAACCCCAAACCGATCATACACAAATCTCTCAACGTCCTCCCGAAGAAAATCGTTTCCAAAACGATTCAAGCATGGAATTGACAAGCAAATTCCTGGTATTCCTATTACCCAAGCCACTCCAATAACCACGGTCAAGATGAATACCTCAAAGAAAGCTTCAACCGCTGACACACCACCTCGAAGGGGCAAAGAACAGATACACAAATCTCGAAAGACCACAGCTAGTCAAACTAGCTCTCAAGCTCAATCATCCTCCCATCACCAACAACACTCGTTCCTCGTATCTAGAGAAAACCCAGCATTATTTGAAATTTACAATCATTCCTCCATCCCTAAAGGATTCTCTAGTGAGGATGTCACTCTATATGGTGAGGATGCCATACGATTCCAAGAAAACTATGAGGCTAAGAGTTTTTTCCCTTCTGTGTATGTCAATCTAGATACTTTAAAAGAGGAACGTAACCTTGATCTTACTCACTGGCTTAGACAATTTGAACCTCTCATATCCATTAGAGCCTCATATAGTCCATCCTTCGTTAAAACCTTTTACTATTGTATGCAAAGTGATAATTTATTGGATGCGGATAGAAATTTGGTTGAGGAAAGGATTACCACATCCATTAGAGGAAAACAGATAACCATCACCGCCGCATACCTTAATTCCCTCCTCCAAATCCAAAATCCTCCTCCCGTTGCTTCTCCAAATTATACGAATAGGCAAATTTTTTCACTCCTCGGACCGATGAGCCTATACCCGATGCCGTAGATATTCTGAATTTCACTCCGGTGATCGATGCCTCCTAAGCAAAGAGCTGCTTGGTATATATACACTAGAAACTTAGTACAAAAGGGAGGCAATTTCACTCACTTTTCCAAAAGGACTCCCTATTTTTGTCTCTATCATAGATCAAGTCCCTCATAACATAGGAGATTGGATCTTTAAAGAGATGTTCAAATTTCGTTTCCATGGACGAAAAACATCCCGAGATACCCTTTGCCGCCTCTCATCTCGGTGATTATGTTTCATGAAAGGGTCCGGTATTTACCAACCAATGAGAAACCCGAAAAACCAGCCAAATTTGGCCAGCATATCCTAAATTTAATGAGAATAAGCTTTGATCAAGGAAGTGATCATTCCAGAGCACCCTCAAGACCTACTAGAACCAGAGCTACTCAATCTAGAGTTCAAGAAGCTCAAAGTGCACCACCTCCACCACAATCCTTTCCCTCTGATTTGGATGAAAGAATAAAGACTTACATTGCCCAAGTTGTTTCTGATCTTTCTTCCAAGATAGAATCAGGATTCACCACAGTCAAGAAAGGATATGAGGAGTTCTCTAAAAGGGGGAGAAGAGTTGAAGTAAAAGAAGGAGAAGTCAAGTTGTCAAGCAGCTGTCTTTTGTTTAGATATATGTATGCTTGAAACTCTAAATGTCATTTTGTAAACCATTGAATGTTTTAGCTTATGCAATGACAATATATGTTAAGCTGCTAACTCTGATAGAATCAAAGTTTAAATGTTAAAATCTGATTCTGATGCATTTACACTGAACACTTATGCTTCAATGATTTCAAATGATCAAAACAGTGTTCTTAAAGGAGTTAATTGTTTACAAATGTTGTCATCATCAAAAAGGGGAGAATGTTAGTTCTCTATGTGTTTTGATGATTAATAACAATTGTAAACAAGTAACGAATGCTTTTAAAATGACAAAAGAGTCAAAATCACTTTGTCACCGCAAAACTTGAGCCTAAATAAGCAAACTCGAGTTTTACGCAACCGAAGAGCTCATCGGGATATTTTCAGCATAACGAACTCGAGCCTGAGTAAATAGACTCGAGCCTGAACCCTCATGATATAATAATAAAGAGTTTACAAACAAGTAAACTCGAGCCTGTATAGACAAGCTCGAGTTTTCCCATGGCGGGAAGTTTCTAATTAAATTATATCTCTTTAAACTCCAGAGTTTATTCTTTTTGAGTAGAGTTCACTTGTTTCTATGGCTATAATTTAATGAACACTCGAGCCCAAGTATATGGACTCAAGCCTAATGCTTTTGTGTAGAGTTTACTCTATGGTTTGACAAACGAAGAAGAGTTTACAAAATAGGTAAACTCGAGCCTGTTATTACAAGCTCGAGTTTTCCCTTGGCAGAGAGCTCTCAAGTTTTTCCTTCTTTTCGAACTCCAGAGTTTAAGCTCAAACCTCCAGTTCACTTCAATAAGTCATGGAATAAATTAAGCTGAACTCGAGCCTAAGAATAATGAACTCGAGCCCTTCATCTGAAGAAAGAAAAGCAAATGTACAAACTCCAGAGTTTATACTCGTGCTCCAGTCCACTCTAATCGAGCAACCAAAACTCTTAGGCATGAATAATGTTAAACTCGAGCCTAATCACTAATGGACTCGAGCCTGCTTAACTTGTGAGATATTACTCCAGGTGTTCATTCGACAAAAAAGCTTGGAGAGTATTCGAACTCGAGCCTACCTTAGTGAACTCGAGCTCACATGGTGAAACAGAATACAACCTCCGAGTTTACATCAAACTCCGAGTTTGCTATCTCGAAGATAAACCGGATACTCTAAAAAGCCTTACGAACTCGAGCGACTTAGAGAACTCGAGTTTAAGACGGAAACAAATATGATCGTTCTTGATCTCATCCTGATTCTTTTGAACTGCAAAACTTACCATGTTTATACGAATTGATTGCATTTATTTAGTATATTCAAACGTATTTAACTACTCTATATTGAGAATGTTTCAGGTATTAAATTGGATCAAACGAATCATTAACTAAAACGCGAAGAATCAGAAGGGAGAATGATTTCACGCGTCCAGAATTGAATCGGTGAAGTTCGGGACCCAACGGCTATAATCCTCATCAAACTGAATTTCAAATGAAGAACATGCTAAGTTGAGAAGTAACGGTCACATAGCAACTCACCACTATATAAAGAGCTGATTACAAACTTAGAAGAACAACGAAAGATTAAGCGAAACGAAAAGCAAGCTCAAGAATTCTTATACATTCGGTTTTCTTTACGTATTGTATTTTGATATACAAAGAGCCTCGGTGTTTATCATTACCTTCTCTGTGAGAGAGATTATATTCAAATTATTCATTCATTGTAAAAGATCTCAAGTCAAGGGACTTGGAGATTGGGATTTCAGATTACAACTTGTAAGGGGAGTGTATCCTAGAGAGAGATAATCCTTGAGTACAGAGTGTATATCGAGTTAAAGTGATAGTAGAAAAACCCGGAGAGTCTGGGACGGACGTAGGTCAAGAATTTAGACCGAACCAGGATAAACTTTCTGTTTCAAGCTCTTCTTCCCTATCTCTTTACGTTTAGCTTCAGCTTGGGTGCAAAGTTATTATAAAAGTTTTAAAATCCCCAATTCACCCCCCTCTTGGTGATTTCCTTTCGTTTTCACGCTTGTCCAGTTAGTTGGGCCTTCCAAATTTGTCGGGTCCAAGATCTTAAATTCGGTTGATTGATTCTTCTTTAAATACCGCAGGATTCTTCAAATCTTTCTTTCAATCCTTTGCATCTTTTGGATTCTACTTGAGCAATCACCGTCTTTAAGTGTGCCCGGATGACCTGTCTTAATTTCTTGCAAACTCGCGAGGAAAGGTTAGAATAACTTAGCGTGTAAGTCAGCATCTTTTATGATGTTATAGCACAGAGGTTGCATTGTATTGCTAGCACAAATGTGGGCATTTACTATGCTATAGCATTGTATCAGCTTCATTACGCACTTTCACTACAAAACCATAAAGTGGTCATTTTCTTATGTGCATGCTCAGGATAATGACATGAATACAACAATTTATAGGATCCATCCCCTATTTCCCTGTGTGTATGATTTCTCGAGTATTCTATCAAATAGGAAACAGTAAAGCTCATATTCAACATTCAAAGCAATGAAAACACATAGGAAAATCATGGCATAAATATCACTCATCAAGTACATTGTTCTCCCCATTTTCAGGTGGATAGAGTTGTACTATCAAAGTATAACCCTAGGACATAGTGTTCAATGACACCCTCAAGTCGGCGATCCACACTACCAAACAATGAGAGAATTTTCATATCCAATGATACTATTTAAAATGAATCTTTGTGGAGTCTCTCAGCGGGTCAGTTTGGTGCTATATGTTCTCTAACAAATCTACCCACGACATCAGCTAAAGCATCACCATACATGTATTCCATGAGGTTCCTACCTTGTATCTCTATATAAGCAGATGATGTCGTACTGGTCTTATTAAGATCATCAATGCTCTTTCTTGGTGATTCAAGACTAGGAACAAGTTTTAGGCAATAGATATGCAGTGTTCTCAAATCCTCATGATTATGGTCTCTATCATTGAGTCTCGAGATTAACACATGTTTTATTCCTAGGATTTTTATCTTTAAACACAAATTTACCTTAAAATAAAAGCGATACATAAATATGATAAAGATAAAATGTGCTCATTTTTTAATAATGAAATACTACAATGTAGAAAAGGTGTTCAACTATCCTCACAGATTGTCTCTAGGACACCTGAATATGAACAAACACCTCCCTATTATGGTATATCGATGGTGGCATAGGAGGGGGCAATATTCTTGAAGGGACTAGCTAACCTTTGGCTAGGTATAATAGCACTGATAAGTTGTACTGCGTCCGTCGAGGCAATAAGGTGGAGTATGGTGGATGTGTGGGATAATTTTTAAATATGTGTGTGTGTGTGTGTTTTTTTTTTAAAATCCTCCCACCCATCCACTTTCACTCTAATTTTTAAATATGCTCTTGATACTATTATTACTTTCTATTCTTCTTGGAGTAGTTTCATGATAGTTTATTGTATTATCTAATTATATTTGTAATTGTTGCGGAATATTTATATTAGTGGGATATAATGGAACTTCTTGTAGTATTGACATGACATATTTATCTAGTTACTTTTCAATAAGATTTTTTTTTTATACTTTATGTTCATTAGTAAATACTAATCCAACCATGGCGGTTATATTTATTGTTCTTGCTCCTAGTAATAATCTTACTCCTCCTAATTTATGATATATTATTATGGATTTATTCATATGTTCATATGCTCTAGATATTGCAGTGGCACAAAAGAAAAGGAAGCTCGGCCCCGAAAAGAGACAGCCTTTGGAGGAGCATATTAAAAGGTTGTTGGATGCCGGGTTCATATGGGAGATAAAGTATACCACTTGGTTATCCAACGTGGTTATGGTGAAAAAACCAAGTGGAAAGTGGAGCGTATGTACGGACTACACTGATTTGAATAAAGTTTGTCCTAAGGATTCATATCCAATGCCCAACATTGATCAGTTAGTTGACAACTTGTCTGGCTTTCAATTGCTCTCCTTCATGGATTCATATCCCGGATATAATCAAATAGCAATGTACCCAGATGATCAAGAGAAGAAGACCTTCATTATTGAGAAGGCTTATAAAGTGATGTTGTTTAGGCTGAAGATTGTAGGGGCTACCTATCAAAGGATGATAAATAAAGTGTTCGAAGATCAGCTCGACAAAAACATAGAGGTCTATATTGATAATATGATTGTTAAGTCGGCTGATCCTGCAAGTCATGTCCGAGATCTAGAGCAAACCATTGAGAAGCTAAGAGCATATTGAATCCGGTTGACCCTGGCCAAATGTGCATTTGGAGTCTTGGTTGGAAAGTTCCTAGGATTTCTGTTAACAAATAGAGAAATCGAAGCTAATCCAGATAAATGCAAAGCGGTATTGGATATGAAGGCTCCCAAAAACAAGAAATAAGTTCAGTCGTTAACAGGTAGATTGGCTGCATTAATGAGATTTTTTTCCAAAATCGGCAGAAAGTGCTCTTCCCTTCTTCAAATTACTAAAGAAGGAGGCTCAAGGAGGTTAGAACCCGGATTGTGATGCCACGTTCGAGAAAATAAAGAAGTGTTTAGCTGCACCGCCGGTTTTGTCTAAACCAGAACCAGGAGAAAGCCTGATCTTGTATCTGTTTGTGGGAGAAGAAGTTGTTTGTGCGTTGTTGGTCAAAGAAATAGAAGATGGCCAAATGCCTATTTATTTCGTAAGCCGGGCCCTACAAGGTTCAAAGTTGAAGTATTAGAAGCTTGAAAAAATGGCATTTGCATTACTCACGACAGCGAGGAGACTTCGTCTTTATTTTCAAGGACATCAAATTGTTGTTCGAATTGGTCAACCAATCCGGCAAGTGCTCCATAAGTCAGATTTGGCAAGAAGGATGATTAGCTAAGCCATCGAACTATCTGAGTTTGATATCACCTATGAAGCTTGGCACGCGATTAAGTCGCAAGCATTGGCTAATTTTGTCATGGAATTAACCCCGGCAAATAAAGGGGAAAATTGAGACGCGGATACTTGGAAAGTCTATGTGGATGGCTCATCAAATGTAAAAGGAAGTAGAGCCGAGATTATTGTTGAAATCCCGGAAGGAGTTTCAATGGAGCATTCCCTTCAATTGAAGTTTTCGACATCGAATAATCAAGAAGAGTATGAAGCGCTTCTAGCTGGGCTAATTCAAGGGAAGGAAAATGGAGCTAAAAAGGTTCATGTCTTAACTAACTCTCAACTCGTTACAACACAAATTGAAGGGACATACCAAGCTAAGGGTCCCTTACTAGTGAAATACTTAAGTAAGGTGAAAGAAGTTATGTTCGAGTTTCAAGAGGTGGCTAATACTCACATTCCCAAAGGAGAAAATACCAAGGCTAATATTTTGTCAAAATTGGCAAGTACCAAGAGCTCGAGTAATCATAGAACTGTGATTCAACAAAGCCTGTCAGAGCCGAGTTGCGTTATGGTTATATCGACAGCGGAAGACTGGAGAAAACCAATCATAGATTATCTAGAAAAAGGAGTCCTTCCTGATGATTCAGTTGAGGCCAAAATATTGGTTTGAGATGCAGCCATGCACACGGTTGTAAAAGATCAATTATACCATAAGGGCTTGCATTCTCCAATGTTGAAGTGTTTAAACTCGGAAGAGGCCGAGTATGTCTTGGTCGAGATTCATGAAGGAATTAATGGCCAACATATGGGTGCTAAGGCTTTGACCAGGAAAGCTCTACGGGCGGGTTACTACTGATCAACGATGGAAGCAAATTCGAAGGATCATGTTAAAAAATGTGGCAGTTGTTAGAAACAGGCTAGAATAATTTGGTCCCCCCCAACTGAATTGCAATCTATCTCGGCCCCGTAGCCCTTTTTCAAGTGGAGGATAGATTTATTGGAACCATTCAAAGCGGCTCTGGGACAGTTACGATGGCTCATCGTAGCCGTTGACTATTTCACTAAATGGATAAAGGCTGAACCTGTGACAACAATTACCTCAACTCGGGTGCAAAGGTTCTTTGAAAGAAACATTATTTCCAAATTTGGAATCCCAGCCGAGGTGATGACGGATAATGGAACCCAATTTATTGATAAGTGGTTCGGAGATATGATGATCGGGTTCCACATCAAGCATCACTTCGCTTCTGTGGAGCATCCTCAATCGAATGGGCAAGCAAAATCAATAAATAAAGTAATTGTCGACGGATTGAGGAAGCAGATGGAGGATGCAAAGTCCAGCTAGGTTGAGTAGTTGTACTTTGCTTGTGGGGCTACAAGACCATTGCTCAAACATCAACTAGGGAAACTCCATTCAGGTTAACCTATGGATATGAGGCTATGATCCCGATTGAGATAGGTCAACCTTCATGGAGAAGAATGAAGATCTTCAAGAGAACAAGGAAAAGAATAATGAAGCTTTGGCTGTGGAGTTGGATTTGATAGATGAAGTCAGAGTCACAACACGTTGCCAGGATATGGTCACCAAGCAACTCATCGCAGCTAAATACAACAGGAAAGTGAAACCCCGGTCATTTGAAAAAGATGACTTGGTACTTCGAAGAGCGGACGTAGGAAATAAAAATGCCAGAGATGGAAAGCTTGCTGCAAATTGGGAAGGCCCTTATCGGGTTAGAGAAAAGCTTGACAAAGGAGCTTACATGTTGGAGCCTCTGGATGAGAAATTAATTAAAAGAACATGGAACGCGGATAAACTAAGAATCTATTACAGTTAAATCTGAGTTTCGTGTTTAAGTTTATGGTTGCGGATAAACTGAGTTTGTTCTAGTTAAATCCAAGTTCTGTCGTTAAGTTTTTGTTTAAGTTCAAAGAAAGGGTTGATAGACCGGGATGACTCTAGCTACCAGAAGCCAGGATGGATTTGGAGACTAAGTTGTGACGACAGGAGGCAATAGTAGACTCGGCTAAAGAGTCACGACCGCTCTGGAGGAATTTGAAGCTTAGATAGACGCAATCCAAACACGGGTCGACAACGCCCTTCGAATGGGATCCCGGTTTAGCTTGGTGTACACCCTCTCACTGGGAAATGTGTGATGCCAGGATGGATTTGCTCTTACCCCCTCTCAATTTTTGGTGGTTGAGCTTGGGATCCCGGATTAGTCATGCTCTCACCCTGACTCCTAGTTTCTAAAGGCTGGGATCCCTCTTTTCTACCCCCACCATGTCTTCCACGAAGCAATACCACTTGCTTCTCTTCTTTAGTAGGAGAAATACCCCGGAACCAAAAACGAGCTCTAGGAGGAACCGTTCAATGCAACTCTTCTTCCTCCTCTGGAGTTATCTTATCTGTATCCATTACCAATGGAAACTACCACTCAAGATGCACGACGTGTTTGGTGAAAGGGGGAAGGAGATATGGCAAGATGATTCTCTAAATTAATAAAATGAACCAAGATACAACAGTGTCTACACTCAAAGAAAGGTACCAAGAAACCCAGAAGTCAAGTTCTTGGGAGGTACAGGTATAGAAACAAGAACAAAGTAACAACTAGTTCAAAAACTTCGAATCGAAACCAAAAGAAGTAGTGAGGGATGGTGGAAGTACCTAGTTTGAAAAAGGTTTACGAAACCCTAAGTGTCGAACCGGAAGAACTTGAGAAGGAAAGGCTTTGAAGAAGATGAGAGTATTCTTAGAGGTGAGAATAAACTACTAGTGTATAATGATGAGAATGGAGGGAAATGTGAATATAAAGGTAACCGTAGAGATTATGAATCTGAAAAGGCAAGGGCAAAAGAGACAATTCACTCCAAAAAAGTAACGATGACATATGTGAAACGACGAGGGCATTAAATGCGACGTGCGCATTAATTGCACACGAGTATCAAAGACGACGAAAAGTGGTGGTTCTACGCCATGACGGTGGCAAGTGTACAGCTGTAAAGTTTTCAAAAGCAAATCGCGCTTGTTCCCCTTCACCATAATCCGAATTGGGGGCAAACTTGTTGCTGCTAAAACAAATAAACTCGGAAACCAGGATGTTTTATGCAGAAGAGATCCCGGAAACCTGGATGTTTGAAGCAAAAGAGATCTCAACAATCACAGAAAGGGAAAAATAAAGTTCCCAACTAAATTAACCCGAATTATATTTCTGGGCACAAGCGAATCCGAAGTTCATTGAAACTCGGACAAAAGCTAAATGAATAAAATGTAGCAATTTAGATATGATATCCGGGTTAAATAATAAATGCACCCCGGCAGCCCAGAGACCTCGGCTATCGGGTTGGGGGGCAACATTTATGGACCCATATGAGGCCCATTTAATAAATGGCCCAATAAAGGGGCAATTTATATCAGAATCCACCTATAAACAAGGAGGATCCTAATCAAAGATTATAACCCAGATGTGGCTGCTTAATACTTGGGCTTGGAGGCACAGAGGCCCATGATTCCAAACCCTACAGGTAAACTCTATAAATATGAGGTAAACCCTAAAGGTATGGATATTCTCTCTCACTTACTATTCAGCCATCACTGTGCGCACACACCACCCCTTTTCGCTAACGCCTATTCGTACACAGTGATCTACTATACTTATAGGTATCCGTCCTATAGATACCTAGGAGAGAGTTAAACAATCCAATATAAACATACTAGTCCACAGGGCTAGACATCTATTGTTCTTAGACAAAACAAGTGCGTTGGACAATATATGCTTTGATTCATCCCTTCAACATTTACATCCTGGTAATTAAATTCACCTTCCTTCGACAATATATGTTGTTTCTTGTCAGTTTTCTTGTCAATCGATCTTTGAATTAATGTTGAGAATTTGTTTGTGGTTGTTGCAAATTAGTAATGGACTTGGAACAATTTATGGGCTTGTCCAACTCATACTGTATGCATGCTACTGTTTTAGTAAACAAGCACCAGCAGACAATGATGCTTCCAAGCCTAATAATGAGATTCAGCTTTCTGCGATTGATGCAAGCGCCAACATTTGATAGCATATATTAGCTTCAAATTATCAAGCTCTTATCATTTTTTTTAATAGACCTCCTTTTATAGTCGTGTATGTAAACATTATGAGTTCGTGTTTATGCAATTTAATTATGTTTGATATTATCATAAAATAAATCATAGTTATTGGCCGCTCATTGTTTTGGTTTAAAAGTTTCAAGTGAAGTCACCAAACTATACATAAAGACAATCCCAAAAAAACCGAAGAAAGAAAGAGACAAAAAAAAATCATAGTTATTTTCCGCTCATTGTTTTGCTTTTAAAAGTTTTAAGTGAATTTACCAAACTATTAATAAAGACAGTCTCAAAAAAAAAAAAAAAAAGACAAAGAAACAAAGAGACCAAAAAAACTATAGATAAAGATTTACGGTAATGTTGCTAGTTTCTAAATTGGGAAAATCTCATATAAAGATGCTTTAAATAGAAAAATTTTATATAAGATTGGTAAATTTAACAAATCTTAATTTGTGGCAATGACCAAATTTAGGATATCTGAATATTGGGTATAAACCATAATACCCCTAACCCATTGTAAAAAAGATAGTAAAGGGAAGTCAAAGAGAGTCGAAAGTGAAGCCCCTAATCTATTGCTCTGTAGTATAAATAACCCTGAGGAGTGTGTCGACTCCGTGAGTAGCCAGCTTTGTCACCACCGGCCATGAGGAACCCTATTTGCACAGAGAAGCATCCTGAAATTCTTTCCAATCAATGACTTTGTGTTTGTATACAGGGTCTACTTTGATATTGGTGGGTGTTCGAAAACTCCTCAATCCTCAATTACGGGACCGCTCGAAAGTTATAGGCTAATTATGAGTCTGAGATATGATCTTGAGAAATGCCTGAAATGGGAGTGTTGTTGTTTTGGCGTTTTACCTCAAAGCTATGACTCTTATAGTCCTATTGAAGACAAAAAGAAGCCAACTGTTATCAAGGATGATTCTTCTGGGTCCCATTACTGGAATTCAGGAGAATGAATCCAAGGGGTTTCTAAACCTTCTTCCAAGTATGTTATATCCATATCACATTTCTCATAAAAAAAATTAGTATTCACTAGTGCAAAAAGCGCTTTTTAAACCCGGGGAAAATCACATTTTAGACTAGTTATGGAACCGGTCTCAATACAGTCGGTATAAAAATCCTGTTACTTTTAAGATTAGTTTCTCAACCAGTCTTAAAAATCACTTTTTAGACCGTTTTTTAAGATATAAGGTTTAAAAGGTAAGACTTTTAAGGCTGGTTGTGTAAAATAACCGGTCTTAAAAGTCTTTGTGCTTACCATCCTCACATTAGCAAAGAAGGAGAGTGACATTTGAACCTAGACCAAGTCGTCTCTCAGTATTCTTTCTTTCCTTGCCAGGGCTATGGGAGTTTATTGCTTCACGATACGCAATCTGAGCCAAGGTCTGACGAGGCTCTTAGATCGTGAAGCTTTTTGCACGTCATCTCCAGCGAGTTTTGATTTCGTCAATGGGAGACATTGTGCGTCAATAGGCTAAAGTGCAGCATACCATTGGAGATGAGAGCCGATGTAGAGTTGGCACTAGGAACCATGAAAGATTCCGGCACGAATCTATGAGATTGGATTCGGAGAATTCCTTTTTTTTATCTCCATCAATTTCTTCTACTCTCTCTTTTTTTTCTTGATTGGCTTTGGCAAGGAATCAAGGAGAATGAGTTCGCTGCTTCACTTATGAATTCTCATATATGCTACCTCACTTCTGAAATCTCATATCTATACACTTCGTAAACTATGGACCCTTGGATTTGTTTGATGAGGAGATTCTTGATGTGGTCCTATGAAGACAGGTTGAGGGGGTGAGGAAAGGGGATGATGTCTAGATGAGAGGAAGAGAGATGGCTGTGGGACTTGACAAGGAAGAGAAGAGGAGAAGGGTGGGCTCACAGATGTTAAGGGATGAAGAAAGTGTTGTGAAATTCAATTTTTGGCGCAACAATAAAAATCTCTTAGACCAGTTATGATCAGAATGAGGTTTTAAAAGTTAACCTTTTAAACTGAATATTTTATAAAACTGGTCTTAAAAGTAATAAATATATATTTTTTATTCTACAACTTTTAGTGTAACATCCCGACTTTTCACAAGCAGTATAAATTTTTTTCATCAGAGTAGAGCACCGGAACAAGAGTGTAACTGATATATTGATATACAATGCCCACTAGCTAGTTACATAAACGGTATAGTAACCGAGAGTTTCCAAAAAGTAAAGGATAATAACGGAAAGTCTTCATAGGATCCTCGAACCTGCTGCTTTCCTCTCTCCTCGATCCTTGGTCCTCCCGAACCTGACGCTATGTTAAGAGCTGAGATCCAATTTACCACATTGGATCTCAGGTAACGGTTAACCTCATGTTTATATACAACATATATGTACGACAGACATTCAAATATCTTGGCAACGTTTACTATGATCAGACATAGGGAATACATAATCAGATATGTATGGCAATAACAATACAATCGGATGTAGGGTTAAAGCACAATGAGGAATGTACATAATCGATATGCACGCCGAAACAATACAATCGGATGTAAGGTTAAGGCATAATGGATAGTGATACAATGGATGTATGACATGACAGAGAATAATACAATCGGATGTATAATGTACAACAGATACGGTCGAAGTACGAGACAACAAGACAATCGAGTACGCACAAAAGTACAATCGAGTACACATGACGGAGGAAACACATATATACACACAATAACCATCAGAGTTAGTGTTACAGTACGCGAACGTACCTTCGTTGACGGATTACGATATTTCTAGCACGTTTTACGGAAAATCGTGAAATCTCCAACAACGGCTCGTCGGGCAGCGTAACGGCAGCAAATTAGGATTTCTGACGTCCTATAAGAGTAATATCACTTCCATTAGTGATTTGATACAATAACTGGCATTTTAGGTAAAAATTACCATTTTGCCCCTATACCCCTACTTGGCGGAATTTCGCCAGCGCTTCCGCTACATAGGCTATTTTCTTCCCAAAATTTCGCCAGAACTTCGACGCCATCATGATTTTCGAAAATATTGACTAAAATAGCCCTATCATATGATATCTAATCATAAAAATAAAGACTACTCTAGCTTTACTAACTACTGAAAGAACTACGAAAGCTTAAAGCTCTGCACGGAAAACTTACCCAGTAGCTTGGCGCTTTTCCCCCGCAGCTCCTCTCTAAAACCTCTCTCTAGAACCAAAATTCTCTTCTTGAAATGGTGTGAGAATTGAAGAGAAGAGGGGCTATTTATAGGAAAATTTGCGAGGGCATTTTGGTCTTTTCTCAACCTTCAACGTAATATTCCACGAATATACCACAGAATATTCTTTTGTTCCAAGAATATTCTTTTGTCCACAGAATATTCTTTTGGAATATTCTTTAAACCATTTCCCCCGATCGGTACCCGATTTGCGTAATTTCGGAGAAATCTCAAAATTCTGGTTAACTAGCTTTGAAGACCTTCTCTTCCATACTAGAAATGTCTATTCCAACTATTTTTCCGACTCGCCTAGGCCATTTCCTGATTGACTAAGTTTTCTCGAAAACGTGTCCGAACGTGTCCTAAGTTTCAAACGAAATCCTAAGTTCCAAATTATAGACATAGATGCACCGATTTCAAATATGTCCATAAAATTCCCAATTCTTTCTCGCTTGTCACAACTCTAATTTTGAAGTCTTTACTTCCAACCCGGCTATCTTCCATTTTCTCGAATTTCCTTATTTCGTCTTATTAGGAAAAGTCCTATTGACTTTAATTAACTTCCGTGAGAGTTTAATGGAAGATAATAACTCGCTGATCCATATTTTGTCTTGACTTTGGAAATCCTATTCCTAGATCTCTAGATAGGATCCGTTTCCTAATTCCCATTTTACTATTCACCCTTTTTCACTTTAATTAATTATATTATATTTTAATTGCAAGTTGCAAACTTATATACATATATATATATTTTGTTTTTCTCTTTTTTCCTTTTCATTATTTTTTTTCCTCTGCCCTTGATTTTCGTTTTTTTTATTAATTAATTATTTAATTAATTATTTAATTAATTAAATAATTATTTTCACATAATTTTTACAAAATTTTCCTATTTGGTCCATTCTTGCATTTAGGCTTAAAATACCTAAACTCATCTATTTTTCTTCAAAATTTCCAATTAATTAGTAAATATACTTTTACTAATTTTCAACCACTTTCCACTAATTCAAATTTCGGGGTATTACATTTAGTGTAACATCCCGACTTTTCACAAGCAGTATAAATTTTTTTCATCAGAGTAGAGCACCGGAACAAGAGTGTAACTGATATATTGATATACAATGCCCACTAGCTAGTTACATAAACGGTATAGTAACCGAGAGTTTCCAAAAAGTAAAGGATAATAACGGAAAGTCTTCAGCCGGATCCTCGAACCTGCTGCTTTCCTCTCTCCTCGATCCTTGGTCCTCCCGAACCTGACGCTATGTTAAGAGCTGAGATCCAATTTACCACATTGGATCTCAGGTAACGGTTAACCTCATGTTTATATACAACATATATGTACGATGACATTCAAATATCTTGGCAACGTTTACTATGATCGGACATAGGGAATACATAATCGATATGTATGGCAATAACAATACGATCGGATGTAGGGTTAAAGCACAATGAGGAATGTACATAATCGATATGCACGCCGAACAATACAATCGGATGTAAGGTTAAGGCATAATGGATAGTGATACGATCGGATGTATGACATGACAGAGAATAATACAATCGGATGTATAATGCATACAAGATACAGTCGAAATACGGACAACAAGACAATCGAGTACGCACAAAAGTACAATCGAGTACACATGACAGAGGAAACACACATATTCATACAATAACCATCGAGTTAGTGTTACAAGACGCGAACGTACCTTCGTTGACGGATACGATATTTCTAGCACGTTTACGGAAAATCGTGAAATCTCCAACAACGGCTCGTCGGGCAGCAGAACGGCAAAGAAATTAGGATTTCGACGTCCTATAAGAGTAATATCACTTCCATTAGTGATTTGATACAATAATCGGCATTTTAGGTAAAAATTACCATTTTGCCCCTATACCCCTACTTGGCGGAATTTCGCGGTAGCTCCGCTTACATAGGCTATTTTCTTCCCGAAATTTTGCCGGAACTTCAACGCCATCATGATTTTCGAAAATATTGACTAAAATAGCCCTATCATATGATATCTAATCATAAAAATAAAGACTACTCTAGCTTTACTAACTACTGAAAGAACTACGAAAGCTTAAAGCTCGGCGGTACCCGATTCGCGTAATTTCGGAGAAATCTCAAAATTCTCGGTTAACTAGCTTTGAAGACCTTCTCTTCCATACTAGAAATGTCTATTCCAACTATTTTTCCGACTCTGCCTAGGCCATTTCCGGATTGACGGAAGTTTTCTCAAAACGTGTCCGAACGTGTCCTTTGAAACGAAATCCTAAGTTCCACTTATAGACATAGATGCACTGATTTCAAATATGTCCATAAAAATTCCCAATTCTTTCTCAGTTGTCACAACTCTAATTTTGAAGTCTTTACTTCCAACCTGGCTATCTTCCATTTTCTCAGAATTTCCTTATTTCGTCTTATTAGGAAAAAGTCCTATTGACTTCAGAATTAACTTCCGTGAGAGTTTAATGGAAGATAATAACTCACTGATCCATATTTTGTCTTGACTTTGGAAATCCTATTCCTAGATCTCTAGATAGGATCCGTTTCCTAATTCCCATTTTACTATTCACCCTTTTTCACTTTAATTAATTATATTATATTTTAATTGCAAGTTGCAAACTTATATACATATATATATATTTTGTTTTTCTCTTTTTTCCTTTTCATTATTTTTTTTCCTCTGCCCTTGATTTTCGTTTTTTTTATTAATTAATTATTTAATTAATTATTTAATTAATTAAATAATTATTTTCACATAATTTTTACAAAATTTTCCTATTTGGTCCATTCTTGCATTTAGGCTTAAAAATACCTAAACTCATCTATTTTTCTTCAAAATTTCCAATTAATTAGTAAATATACTTTTACTAATTTTCAACCACTTTCCACTAATTCAAATTTCGGGGTATTACATTTAGACTAGGTAAAGTAAAATTAGGTCTAAAAAGTTTGATCTTTTAGACCAGTTATTTGTAAAAAAATCTGTTTTAAAAGTAATCAACTTTTCTTTTTTATATTTCTAGATTGGTTGTTAGAAAAACTGGTCTAAATAATATATTTTAGACCTTATATTAAAGGAAACGGTATAAAAAATTCTTTATATTTATGAAAATGTCATCGGTTATACTTTTAGACCTGATCCTCTATAACCGGTTTACATGTAGCGGTCTAAAAGCCCTTTTTTGCAGTAGTGATTTCATGTTTTTTCAGAATTTGGAAAATGAATTTCCTGATCATTGCAAGTTTCTCTCCATGAACAACTTTGATTCTGTGACCTTATAGTTATATTAGTGTTACATCTCTCAAAATCAAAGTTCTCTTAGTGGCATTTAAAGAATAATTTTGTGCTCAATGCTTTATATATTCCGTGTCCACAAAATTTTGTAGTGGAAATACCAAAATTGTGTCTTGAATATCTTCACTTCAAAGAGGAGCTTGTAGATGGAACCTAAGAAATCTATTACTCCACTCAGTGGCGGAACCAGAAATTTTTTTTAGCCCGAGCCAAAAAATAAACATATTGAACTACTCTCTTTAGTTCTTATTATAAGGCACCAACTAACAAGTATATTTGTTCCTTTTTAAAAAGACACTTACTTGTTTTCAAATAGTATTAAATATTTTTTTCCATGTATACCCATAATTAAAAAGATAGTGAGTGATTACTCTTTTTTTGAGCAAAAAAAAGAGTAATAATTAATATGATATTAGAGTTTAGTATAATTAATAGAGATAATATTGAAAATTACATAAATTTTAGGAAAAATTTAATGACTTTAACTGTTTTTATTGACTTGTGAGAATTGGTAGTTGGTTCTTTAAATAAGGACCAAAGGGAGTATTTACTAAATAGTATCAAATAACCTTGAAAATACAAATAAATAATAACCGATAATTATAAATCAAAACAATATATAAGATGATACTAACATTTTCGGTATCTCAAACAATAATTTTATTTTCCTTTTACAGCTCAATAAGTAATGAAACAAACATTATCCTTATAAAGAAGATAAAAAATTAGTTGGGGCCAAATAAAATATCATATAATAAATACATATATATACTAAATAATTTTATAAGATCAGTCGGGGCCAGCTGGGGTCAAGGCCCCAGCTGGCCATCACTACCTTCCGCCACTGGGAGACTCCACTCTTTCTCATGTTATAATTTTTTTTATTTTGAAAATTTCTGACTTGAGGCTAGGATTTAATGGAAATTTTTGCATAAATGGAGAATTCACAAGATTTTGATGTTGACATCATCAATAGAAGGTCTAATGGAGATTATAATGGAGAAGGAAATATAGGGTTATGTTTTCAATTTTGTTGCTTTAATAACTAAGGGATATGGAGATAATTAGACCAAATTTTAAATCCCTAATTATGATACATAACTTTATATAGGATTTGTTAAGTTCAATGACCCAAATTAGAATTTGGATAATTCAACCGTCTTTAAATATGATTTTCCCTTCTAATTTTTTTGGTCTCATATTTCATGCTTAATTAACATCAAATTTCGTTCCCCAATATTAATCTTCCTCCTAGGGTTTCTCTTTCTTAGTAATACACTTAATAAAGAATTTGCTTGCTTCATATAATTTGAAGTTAATTAAGCATGAAATTATTAACAAATATTTCATTACTAACTAATGCCCTAAAATATTTTGTGATGCATTGAGCACTGTAAAATTATTAATAAGCGCAAAGTTACACAAAAAATTATCTTATAGTGATAGATGCACTTGAAATACTTTAGTGTGTTAGGTGTATATATCACAAAATACTTTAGGGCACTGGATGCACTTGAAAAAAAAAAAAGCAAAACTAAGATCCTTTATTCTAAAACTATGTAGTTTTGGGGCAAAAACAAACGAGAGAAGCCTTAAAAAAAAAAAGGTCGTCCATCACAGTAGAATATTTTTTCAATAACATTCATCAGTATCCCAAATTAATTTTTAGTAAACTCAATACCCTTAAAAATGTTTTTTTATGATACCCAGTATCTAGCACTCATCACCCAGAAGCATTTTCTTAATAGCACTCAGTATCCTGACTGCTAGAATATTTCACAGTGATGGATGATTTTTTTCATAAAAAAAGTTTACCTGCCTTGTTTTCACCCAAAAACTATACAGTTTTTGGGTAAAGGATAAGAGTGGATAGGAAGGATAAATGAGAGAATCTAATCCCAAAAAAAAAAAAATACTTCAGGTTCTAAATGCATCTTAGCCAAAAATCAAAGTGGGTATGAATATGTGTGTATGTATAAAACTTACATTGAAAATTTCGGAAAAGCCAATCTTAAACCATCAAGTTGATGTGGCAATAACATACTATGACAAGAGGAGCTGGTTGAAATTTTGAACGTATTCAAAATCAATAACTAAAGTACGAGTATCCGAGCAAACAAAAAAGGGAGAATTACATTTAGGTCCCAAAGAAGGAAAAAAATTACAAAAAAATTCCTTAAAATCACAAAATTACCCAGAAGTCCCAAGGAAATTTTTGTTGTAAATACATACATTTCCTGTTGTAAATACATACATTTCCTGTTGTAAATACATACATTTTCTGTTGTAAATGGTTTGGAACTTTTTTGATATTATTTGTACAAAATTTTTTAAATGTTGTTGTAAATACATACTTTTTCTGTTGTAAATACATATTTTTTCTGTTGTAAATGGTCAGGTGTTTAAATGTTGTTGTAAATATATACTTTTCCTGTTGTAAATGGTTTGGGACTTTTTTGATATTATTTGTACGGAATGAAAATTACTTTTCGTGTTGTTGTAAATATATACTTTTCCTGTTGTAAATATATACTTTTCCTGTTGTAAATATTTGTATGTATTTACAACACGAAATGTATGTATTTACAACAAAAATTCTCTTGGGACTTTTTTGTAATTTTATGATTTCAAGGGACTTTTTTGTAATTTTTTTCCTTCCTTGGGACCTGAGTGTAATTCTCCTAACAACAAAACTAAAGTACGAGTCGGTTGGCAAATGGTGTTGCTAGGACTATGCTTCGATTTTGTTTCTATTCAGACGATATGCCAAAATATTTTTAAGCTTTTCCCCAACAATAGGATTTTCTTGGATGATTTAAGGGGGAATTTTGTCCTGGAAGATTTTCAGCGGCAATTTTATCTTGAAAGTTTCAAAAAGGGGGTATTTTTGCCCAGACCATTATCCTATTTAATTTAATTTTAATCATTAGTTAATCAAATATGTTGAGCTGTCATACCACATGTTATCCACTTTATTTTTGTTAATATACAAATTTACCTCAAAAATTTTAAATATACCTTTGAAAATAAAAATAGATGACACATGGACTTCCGAGGTAAATTTGCACCTTAACAAAAATGACGTAAATGATATATGGACTTTCAGTTCTACATATTTGGTCAGCTAACTGTCAAAATTAACTGAGATAATGGTCTAAGCAAAATGCCCCTTAATTTTTTTAAAAACTTTGGAGCAAAATCCCCCCCCCCTCCAAAAGATTTACAAGGCAGATTTATCCCTTAACCCTAAAGGATAAATAAAAGAAAGCTTATTACTAAAATTAATTTAACTGAAAGTTAAAATCAACAAGAGAATCAAAATATGGATACGTTTATGTCAACGTTAAGTTGATCACAAACAACCAGAAGTATGCGTTCCTGGCAAAAATAGAATATTTCATCATTATAAAATTCTATTATATTAATAGAAATGTTTATACAAATTATGATATAGTATTATAATTTATACATTTTATAGCGACATAATGAACAAGTATGACTTGTTTCCAGCTATTTTACAATACAAGTATCGTTCTTCATAAATATTTTGATGAAGATGCTCATGTTTCAGCAATGTCGTGCAAAAAAAAAAAAAAGATAAATATGGTCACACGACATTGCTGAAACATGAGCATCTTCATCAAAATATTTAAGAATTCAGTCATTTAGGAAAATTATCGTTACTTTGAATCCCTAAATGGTTTTTCTCTCGCATGTGCTTTATTTTTTGCCAAACAAAAAAAAAAAAAAAACCCGGCAAGCTCTGAAATAAAAATAGGATGCTAATTTCTGTCCCATACAACCAGAAGCTTGCATTCCTCGCAAAAATCTCAATAATTATGATTGTTAACTTAAAGCAAAAAATATATAAAAAATATTTCAACAACATGAAATTCTATTATACGAGTACATCAAGGGTATTATACTTTACTACATTTGATAGCAACCTAAAGGACACATATGACTTTGTTTAAAGCCATTTTATAAGACAAGAATTGCGATAAGTATGGTCACACGGCATTGGAGAGACATCATCATCAAAATCTTCCAAGCAAAGACTGCATTGGTCAGCATTCTTTTCTTCGTTAGGCATTTTTATTTTCTTGATCGATGCAGTAGCTTCTTTTGATGCTGGAACCAAAGACAATTGTTGCATAGATTGATCTATGGCTTGATTAGTTTCTGTCAACTAGCAATGATCTTGATATGATTGAAGGACGATATAGGCATAGGCGGACCCACGTATTAGACAAGGGGGCAAGTGCCCCCTTGAATTTGGTTTTTTTTTTTAAAAAAAAAAAAATTAATACATGTTTAAATGATTGTCCGCCTTTAAATTAAGTGTCTACCCTTAATACATCAAGACTGCATTCGTAATCAGATCGGGGAATGGTTGAATGATTGTTTAGTGTCTTATATTGAAAATGATGTATTTGATAGCATTGATAATAAGGCAATTATGATGGAATTCCAAAAAATAAAGCCTAGAAGGATGACATTATAATCATTTTTATTTAATATACTTTTGTTATTAAAATATATGTACTTGAACTTATTGAGTGTCCACCCTTCATTATAATTTATGTAGCTACATTTCTAACAACATTTAGCCTTACTTTTCTAAATGATAGGTTTGTAAAATAACTGTCTCTCTTATTACATCATCAGTATTCACTTGATTTCATGAATATTTTTTTGATATTATTTTCTTTCTTGTTTATATTATTTTATTTTCTTAATGCATTCAAAACTTTCCTTAAAAAAACAAAAAAACGAAGGCGCTACCCACCAACCCTCAAATCCCCGCCATTAATGCCCCTCCTTCGTAAATTTTTATGGATCCTGGATATAGGTGTATAGAGACCAAAAACATAATTAATATAGAAACTCACTTCTAATGGGTACCATGCAAGGACTACTAGTAGGTTCAGCCGTAGTATGTTGAACTGTTTGTTGATAATAAGATGAGATTTCTTATGCCAAAGCCTGTGTGTCACTTTCATAAAGATAGTGAGACGTAGTTAACGAAGAGATTCTAGAACATCTTGGAGTATACTATGCATAAAAATGCCAAAGTCGTAGTATGTTCATAACACATATCACATATGAAGGTTCACATATACATATAAAATCATACACAATATGTAAAAGAAAAGTTTCTACCTAATTGCTTTACCAATTCTCGAATTGGTTCCCAATCTTTTAATCATCCCAGCAAATGGTGAATCTTATATGTACACATTTACGGACGGTAGGTTATTATTTATCCAAATACTCCTCAATATCTTAAAGATACTAGGGTTGGTTAATTATCTTTAATGTTATTACACTAAGCTCAAAACTAATGGGCCTACATTAACTCCAAGTGTTTATCTTAACTCTTGAAAGTTAACTTTATTACTATTTGCCTTTACATTGGCAGAATTTTCAACCAACTTTGAAAATTAATATCTTTATGTACAAATTAAATGTCCAATTGCAGTGATTCTAAAGACTATGTGACTCTTTTTAGGTCTAGCTTCAGGTAAAAATATTGTACTTAGCCATTTCAATGCACAATATTGCAGAACTGGAATTCACTGGACACTACCCCAGAAACTCGCCAGTTTTAGTGCCAAAAATTTAGATTTGGCTACGGTCCTCTTCCTCTCCCATTCTCTTCCTCATTTAAGCCGTTGGATGAAAAGTTGAACGGTGCAGATTTTTTTTTAATAATTTACCGCATGCAGTTCACGATACCGTGCACGGTTCTAAGTTAATTATTAGGCAAAATAGGGAAGTGGACGGTCCACTGCAGTGGACCATAGCCGGATCCCAAAAATTTAACAATTCATATCTTACAATCTACTAACCCAAATAGCACATATTATTTATCAAATTAAATATGGGTTAAAGGCCTAATTTGCCATGGAAGTATTGATAAGGGGGCACTCAGAACCCGAAAGTTTTTTGGGTACCAAATTTGCCTCAGAAGTATGAAAAAGGTACCAAATTTTCCCAAAACTAACGGAAGGTCAAATGGACGTTTGTCACGTCGGATTTTTTTGGGGTTAAATACCTAATTTGCCACGGAAGTATTGATAAGGGGGAATTCAAAACCCGTAATTTTTTTTTGGTACCAAATTTTCCCCGGAAGTATAAAAAAGGTGGCAAATTTGCCCAAAACTGACGGAAGGTCCACGTAGGTCGTTAAAATGCCACATGGCTAGGAAAGAAACACAGTGGAGACAGTGCCGGTGGGACCATTGTGAACACCATGGCTTTCCGATGTGGGACTGAGGACCTGCCAGGCGGTATGGCAAATTCATACCAAACAATTTTATCCCTTAGACCCTTACAATTTCTCGATTCTCAAATCTTCACGTACTGCCTCCTCACTCCCCCCCCCCCCAATTCCCTTATTTTGCTTCTCTGAAATTTTACGATTTGGTGAAAATTTTGACAATCCATATGACCATCTCTAACTAGGTTTATTGGCGGTTTTTTATTTATTTTGATTCGGAGAACTATTTGGTTTCTTGGTAGAGAATTTTTTAGAGTACAATGGGAATACAAAATTGTTCTAGGAATTATATCTAACTGATGGCTTTTGCAGTTCCAGAGCTAATTCTAACATCCCATTTGAAATTTTCTGGGGATCGAAACCAATCGGATCTGAAGCAAAGGAAGGTCGCAAACAGAGTTGGCAGGCATTGTTGTGAAAGCTGGCATACCCATCGGTGAAGGAGTGGAAGAAAGTTCAGAAGCACGAACCGCCGAAAGCGAGAGGGAAGAGAGAGAGATGAATGAGGTGCTGACGTGGTTACATGATCTGGCATATGACTCACCCTCCACTGTGCTTCTTTCCTATCCATGTGGCATTTTAATGACCTACGTGGACCTTTCGTCAGTTTTGGGCAAATTTGCTACATTTTTTATGCTTCTGGGGCAAATTTGATACCAAAAAAAACTTCCGGGTGCTGAGTGCCTCCTTATCAACACTTCCGTGACAAATTAGGTATTTAACCCAAAAAATCTAACGTGACAAATGTCTGTTTGACCTTTCGTTAGTTTTAGGCAAATTTGGTACCTTTTTCATACTTCCGGGGCAAATTTGGTACCCAAAAAACTTTCGGGTGCTGAGTGCCCCTTATCAATACTTCCATGGCAAATTAGGTATTTAACCCAATTAAATATTGGGATGTCTACTACGATTCTGAAAGTTTCAGGGCCGTTGACAACATTTGTTTACCCAAAAACACAAAACATCCAGACTACATCCAAAAAACGAAATCTAGCAGCACTACCACTTTATCTTTAATTTTTGGGTTTTCAATCCAACCCTTCTAAAATCATGTTCATAACCTATTCCCACACAATTTCGTGTGTAGAATCCATTTCTAACATCAAATTAAACAAAATCCAATCCCTTCTCCTAGGAACTGGTCTGGCCGAACCTTTAAGGTTCCTTGGTCAAAATTTAGTTCTCTACCAATGCTTCAGGGATTGGTTTCTTACATTTATTCCACACAACTTTTCATTCAAAACTCATTGGAAGCATCAAAACTAATAAAATCACACTCCTTCCACTACAAAAAAAACGACAATTAGTAGCGGTTAAAATGACCTATTTGTAACGGTTTTAGGCGCAACTAATGACATTTGTAGCGGTTAGACAAACCGTGACAAAATCCACTGTGGCAAGCTGATTTGTAGCGGTTGAAAAAACCGATACTACATACATATAAACCGCTACTATATCATTGCGGTTATGATAAACCGCTACAAAATATTGAAAAAAATGGCGCCCAAATTTTGTAACGGTTGTAAAACCGCTACAAATATTTAATCCGAATTTAAATTAAAATTTGTAGCGGTTGTTGTAGCGGTTTTACAACCGCTACAAAATATTGAAAAATTGAAAAAAAAATCGTAATTTGTGTCCATTGTTACAATATTATATTGAATATTTTTATTATTTAAGTGACAAATTAAATGATAATAGTTAATATTTAAAAACTGATTAACTTAAGTTAGATAAGTATAAATATTATGTAGGTATAATATTGAGAATATGTAGATAATAAGGATTTATTGTGTTGTCCACCTCGAGCAAAAAAATTATGTTGTGCATTAGATGATATCGATTATATAAAGAAAGTTGATGATGATAGAAGGAATATTGAGGAAATATACTTAAAGTTCGGATAAGGAAAAAAATAGTATCGTATTATAATAAGTAAAAATAAAACATTGAAATCAAAGATTTTAGAAGGAGTGGGAAGAACAAAAATTCATTAGTATTTTAAAAAATATATATAATTTTCAAATTTTGTAGCGGTTACACTAACAACCGCTACAAATGAATGAACGTTGGCGGGATTCGAAATATTCAAATTTCAATATTACGAACTTTGTAGCGGTTGATGTAACAGTTTTTGTAGCGGTTCACATTTGTAGCGGTTTTTTTTGCATTTTGTATCGGTTTCAAAACCTCTACAAAAATTCATTGGTATTTTTTAAAAAAATCAAAATATCACATTTTGTAACGGTTATACTAACAACCGCTACAAATATGAACATATTTTTTTAAAAAAAAATAAACTTGGCGGAATTCGAAATATTCAAATTTCAATATTACGAACTTTGTAGCGGTTGATGTAACAGTTTTGTAGCGGTTCACATTTGTAGCGGTTTTTTTTTTGCGTTTTGTAACGGTTTCAAAACCTCTACAAAAATTCATTGGTATTTTAAAAAAAAATCAAAATATCACATTTTGTAACGGTTATACTAACAACCGCTACAAATATGAACATAGTTTTTTAAAAAAAAACTTGGCGGGATTCGAAATATTCAAATTTCAATATTACACACTTTGTAGCGGTTGATGTAACAGTTTTTGTAGCGGTTCACATTTGTAGCGGTTTTTTTTTTTTGCATTTTGTAACGGTTTCAAAACCACCACTAATGGCGTGTCATAAGGCGCCAAACTGGCGCCATATTTGTGACGGTTTTTATAAATAAACTGTTACAAAATAACCGCTACAAATTTGGCGCCAACTTCTCGCCATATTTTGTAGCGGTTAGTTTATGATAACCGCTACAAATGTCGTTATTGAACCAGCGCGCCACTTGGCGCGAGTCATACCGCTACAAATTTGTAGCGGTTTCGGTATAAACCGCTACAAATTCGCATATTTGTAGCGGTTTATTTTGACCGCTACAAATTAACCGCCACAAAGTGGCACTTTTTTTGTAGTGTTCATGCTTAAACAATGATTGACCGAAATCAAGGCAACACAATAACTTATGAAAATTTCAAGATATTCGGTTCAAAACAAAGCTTATACGTACCTCTACTCAATTCCATAACCGGTTCTTGATTACCTCCACCTTGTAGATGGCCCCAAACTCCTCTGATCAAGAATATGAAATTGTAGAAATGTTGCTCTCACTGAGAGGAAAAACATCAGAGAAGGCCTCGGAAGCTAGAAACATCGATTGGGGGTGAAATTGGCTCCAACCCTTTTATCTCCCCCCTCTCTTTCTCAGCCTCCCTCTCTTATTTCTCTATTCAGGCTGAAATAATATGAAGGATGGGAAATAAACAAAGTCAACGGGCTTGTCAAATAAGCCAGAGAAAAAGTGAGGTGGCGAGCTTACTCAACAAGCCATTGAGACGTGCTTGGCCAACAAGTCAGGGGAAGGGGTGAGGTGGTGCCTTTAAGAGGGAGGAATAAGTGTCGTGGGTCCCATACCCAAGATCATTTGACCCTTCTTACCCCTCTACAAAACTTTTATTTGCAACTTGACCCTTTACTCATTTAGTTGCAAATATTGGATAAATATTAGAAATAAATCTTTAATTTCATATAAGAATTTTTCTCACTCAATTAGTTTCTCTGAGCCATAAAATATCAACTTTAAAGTTTATAGGATAATACTTATTCTCTAATATTTTTTTTCCTTGAACAACTGGGAAAATAAGCCTTAAATTCAAATAATAGTTTTAAAACTATTTGGGCCCAGTTCTTCATGGTAAAATCCCATATAATATTTCCAATATTCAAATCTCAAAATTTGAGTTGTCATACTCCTCAAATTGGGTTTAGTTATCTGTCTGATACAGGCTTATCCTCAAATTTTTAGACTTAAAATTCAAGATATTACACCTGAAGTTCGTTGGGGACACTATCTTGTGCCTCCCATCCGCAACCACCTCTTTCGTGATCATCCCTACCTCAACCCCAGTAAATTGTCTCATCTCCGAGCAGCTAATATTAGCACCGAGAGGTTAGCTCGTGTTTATCTTCGTAAAGACTTGATTCAGTATATTCGACACAATTCTCCTCCTCTTCTTGACAAGGTTTGTCTTTTTTTTTCCTAAGAAACCATGAATCTTATTTTTGTTCAAGCTATGTCTATATATCTTTTAGCATCCCTATTGATTTTTGTGATCAAGGAATATTTAAGCAAGAATCTCACCTAAAATGAATATTCTCCAATGGAATAAAATGATATATTTATTGGTAAGGTCCCAGCGCCGCACTCTTAATATTTTTTGTTTTGGGAGCGTAAGTATGATCTCATTGCTTTGCTCTTGATATTTAAGTGTAATCTTTTATTAGTTGGTAAGCTTACTCGTAATAGTGATCTTGCATTGCTCTTTGTTAAGAACTTGTGCGTGAAACTAGGGTTGTACATCAAACCTGGAAACCCGACCAACTCAGTATGACCCGACCCAGCCTGGTCTAGTCCCAAAAAAATATGAAGAAACCCTAACATATTCGGGTAGGACTGGGTTTGACCCAAAGTCCGGGTAAGACCGGGTTTCGGGCTCGAGTCTAGGACCTATAAGCCCGGTCCTACCTGGATAATTATATATATATATATAACTTCAAATCTGACCTAATTTGCACATTCAATCCCCAATTTCACTCTCCTTCTGAGCAAAAATCTCCCACTCTCCTGATTCGGCATTTCACTCTCACCATCATCTCCTACTCTCCTCCTCAACCAGTTGCATCGTCTCCGTCTCCAAGATTCACTTTTTCGTCACAGCATCAGGTAAGCTGGCCTCTAGTTCTCTTATTTAAGCTTCAAGTTCTCTTGTTTACTGTCACTCATTTTGCTTTATGTTCTTTGGCGCTTTGCATTTTGCTTTATGTTCTGTCACTCATTCTCCTGATTCTTTATGTTCTGCATTTAGAAGTTCTTTCTCTGTTAGTCGTATTTTGCTTAGCATTTAGAAGGTGTGTTATGTGTTTTGCTGATTTTTGGCCTCAAGTTCATCCTCTGTTTGCTTAGCATTTTGCTTTGGCTTTATGTTCTGTCACTCATTTTGCTTAGCATTTAGAAGGTGTGTTATGTGTTTGCTTAGCATTTAGAAGGTGTGTTATTTCTTTTGATCCAGGTTAGCATTTAGAAGGTGTGTTATTTCTTTTGATCCAGGTTATTAATTATTTCTTCTCTTTTACTTGTTTTCCCTTCATTTTTCACAGAAATTTTCTGCAAAATATTTGTTGTCCCATAGTAAAGTATCTCACAATTGCTTCTATGTCACAAGATATTTCATCTTTTGGAATTTACTGTAACATTTTCAATTGTTGCACTTTTATGGCTTGAGATCTTTTGCTTTGTACTGAAGTTTTCATTTTTTTTCTGGGAAAAGATATGAAGATAAATGGTGGTTGAATTTGAATTAACAATTTTATTTGCATTTATGATTTCCATTTGTATTTGCATATGTGATTTGCATTTAGAATTGTTTCATAATTTAGCTAATTTATGTTTGTGATATGATCTGAATTGATTAATTATTTTAGGTTCTGGAAAAAAAAATTGGTTTTCTATAAAAGAAGGCAACATGGACTGGGCTAGCTGGACCACTAACCCTGTCCAGTCTGACCCAGTCTGCCCAACCCGGGAGAGATCGTGTTTCTTTACAGGTAGGATCGGGTTTTGGGTTGGCATGTCTAGCCCGACCACCCTTCCGGACCAAACCACTGTTGGGATCCGTACACGCAGCGGAATAAAAAAAACATTTTACGGATCCCTTAGGCGAATCGCTCAACCGTGTTTAGATCAAAGTTAGATTTCAGAACTGTACCTATGTGTGCTTGCTTGCGTTCCGTTCTCGTTTGCGCCTCGATCCTCGTGCGCTGCAAACGTTGTACGTGTCGAACGAGGTGGCATCTTTTATCCGTGCTTCTTGATCACGTGGGCTAGCGCCTTCTTGTTCGATCAGACAGGAGCTGACTTCGCGTGTCCTCTCCCTCTACCGGTATCCACACGAACGGCCTCCAACACTGACGGCAGCATGCTAGCGTCTCAGTATTCTTGCGTCTCTCTCTTTTTCTCTCTAGGGTTTTTTTTTTTTGTGTTTCGGCCGTCTAATTCATTCGCATACTTAATACGACTAGATCAGCATCTGTTATAAGATTTCTAAAACCCTAATAATATGTCGTATTAAATTATTCAAAATTAATCCAATTAATTTTGAATTTTGAATTTGGATTAAATAATACTAATTAAATCTGTCCAACAGATCTAATCTAACTACTTGATCCGAATTAATAGGCCTTCATATTTAATTTATATTTATAAATTAAATCAAGATATGATATGCTTATATTTAATTTAAAATGAGATTCGATATCTCAGTTCAAATTAAATCTGATATGCAATATCTTTATTCGAAAATTAAATCTGAGATACAATATCTTAATTTATTATAGTTATTTAATTTATCAAATAAATTAAATACTATATATAATAATATTATTATCAATAAATAATATCATTATTATTTTCGAATTTAATAATATATATACACACACATCTTAGATTAAATAAGTATTCATTAAATTTTAAACACATTTAAGATTCAATGAATCTGGACGCTCTTGCTCGTGTTAGGCCATTCTTGTGTGCGACCCTGTAGGCCCACATGAGATTGGTAGCGGGCCAATATTGTACCAGCCCACAAGTCGCAAGCGGCCTCTAGCAAGACATTGCGACTACCCAATTCATATGGGGATCGTTGATGCGATATAACCTATCGTACAACCATGTCACGTCCCTTTTGTCACGCGATAACTTGGTCAAGGATGAGGCATGGATGATGTCAACTTCTGTTCTTGACCATTACTTTCGAGGTCAAAGGGCGTTGTAACGCGGTTATACATGAGAAAAGCTTATGACTTATTCCATGCAGCTTTCTCATAGTGGGTCGGTCCAGCACCTTGTACTCTTACAAGTGCCTACGACTTTGATTCGTATCTTCATACCTCATCAAAGTCATACTGGTCTTATCTCATCTTCGCTCCCGCGTAAATGACCGACCAGAGACATTTAGGATAATCTATTAGATATATCCAGGGATACAGTTATCAATGTAAACATGCAAATGAAGTGATAACTAAAAGATAATAATATAAATTGTCTAAAGTACAATGACTTACCCTTAGGGTATAATTTCCAACAACCACAAGTTCATGACCTACTCGTCTGGTCTGGTTCATATACAGCCCTATGTAACACTATAGACTTGTGTACGACCTGTATGATTGCTCTAATTTATATATTATAATTTGGAAAACCAAAGTTTATGGGGATTGGTAAAATTTAGGCCTTTTATTTTGATAGTTTGTTATTCTAAATAATTCTAATATTTAAGATATTCTCCATTAAATATCCTTCCCTCTAATTTTCCATTTATTGTTTTTATGATATTATTAAATTAAATTCACAAAATCATAAAATGTACAATACCCTAACCCTTATTCATTTCCTTGGATTTGTTTGGTTTGAGAGAGAAGGAGGGAGGAGAGAAATTTTTTTTACCCTCCTCTTTACTAAATTTCCTATGAAAACTTTTCAATATTCTAAAAATATACCCTAAAAAAAAAATATTCTTTTCATTAATAATAATTTGGTTAATATCCTCTTTTCCACCCATTTCCCTCCCATTTCCTCTCTTCAAACCAAACAAACCCTTAAACTCGCTCATTTCCGACGCTCTCACTCTGTTTCTCGCCGACTCTTCCAGCGCCGTCGTTCTCAGGTGCGGTCACCCTCTTCTTAATTGGACTTAGAATCTTCGTTTCCTCGCCGCTGCCCCTCTCTCGCCCATCTCACCGCTTCTCCTTTCACTGCTAGATTTTCATTAACTGAGTTTTTTTTTTTTTTGCTTCATCTCTCACCCTTATACTTTTTCCGATGTATAATAATTTTTTGAAAAAATGCATTGAGCTCTGTTTCTTTACTCACCCGGTCGTCCCGTACTGGGACGCATGATGCCGTCCGGTGGGTGTTTCTGGGACAGAACATGAGTCCGGTCTTGTGAACATCCCAACTTGAAAGTATGCTTATGATTTTTCTTTTTTGTTAGCGACGAATTTATTTATTTATTTATTTATTTTATTTTATTTTTTACTTCTAAAGCCTAAACCCACATCTATTATTCTTCGGCGCCGTCTTCATATCTCCTTTGCTCTTTCTCAGTCCCGCTTCGTCTTTCTCAGGTTTTGTTTAGCTTGGAATAATGCTGCGCAGGAATATCCGCTTGAGGAGAGAGTATCTGTATAGAAAGAGTTTGGAAGGAAAAGAGCGTCTTCTTTATGAGAAGAAGCGCAAGATAAGAGAAGCGCTTCAAGGTTACTACTGCTTTTTGACCTTTCATACTCTCAAAGATATGTGTTTGTGTAATCAGGTATTTGCTAATTGTGAACGTTTTTTATTTTGTTTTCCTTATTGCAGAAGGAAAATCAATCCCCACCGAGCTTAGAAATGAGGAGGCGGCTCTTCGCCGAGAGATTGATCTTGAGGACGAAAATACAGCTGGTATACTTCCTTCAGTTCTATATTTATGTGGTTATCTTGGTAAACCATTCTGAAACATGTTTGCATGCTCAGAGAATAAGACTGACAATAATATTAACCTCCTTCATTACTTATTTGCTTGATTGTTAATGACAACTGTATTTCTACTGCCTTTTGGTTTGGGTTAATGGACACCTTATATGCTTGTGGAAAAGTCCAATTGTGTATAGATTGTGGTGTTCGTTGATATGTAATGTGTGCGGTGGGACAAGAATTTAGTTAGGGCTGATTTAAATTGTTCATTCCAGTATGTTCTCCTTCTTTTTTGGTTTATATTTATTTCTTGTTTCTTAATGTTGTTAGAGCACCATCGTAGGGTCTTCTGCCTCTCATCACAAATCTAAGTCCATATGTTTAGCTCTCTTAATTTGGTAACTTCAGCTGATATTTTATTCCCAAAAAAAAAAAAACTATGTTCTTCATTTCAATAATCTTAACTTGCATGTGTACAACTCCAAATCCTTATGTTACATAATGAAGTAATTAAAATCTCAGTATTATGGAGAACTAATAGCAAAATGTTCCTTTGGCTTCAACCCAGTGATTGAAAATTTGAATCAGGTAACATGGACATTTAATATGATACATAATTGTAATTGAAGAAGTTGAGTTAGTATGGTTAGTTGAGATATTAGTTTGTTATATAGTGTTAGGCAGTTAATGGAGTGTATATAGTTAAGGCATAGATATGTATCGTGTTGTATTGTGATCCCTTTTCCCTCTGTTACTCTTTTCCTCTCTCTCGTCTATCTCCCCTCATCCCCTCTACTTCCCCTCTATTTCCTATGTTTTTCCTTTCTCTATCTTTTCCTCTCATTCCATATTGCATGCTTTTAATGGGTTGTTTGACGGGGCTTGTAAATTGGTCTTCACTGTAGTTTGCTTTGTTGCACTAAATTGTATATTTTAATATGGTGTGTGACATGGCTTGTAAATTGCTGATATTTTTCTTCTGTGGTCTATGCTCTATAATTCAGTCCCAAGAACTCACATTGATGATGAGTATGCAAATGCTACGGAAAGGGATCCAAAAATTTTGATGACTACCTCTAGGAATCCGAGTGCTCCTTTGACTCAGTTTGTAAAGGTTGTATGCTTTTATTGTGGGCATTTTCTTAATTATTCATTGGAAGTTAACTTTATTAAAAAAAAATTATGCTTGCAGACAATTTTCGAGCTTCATTTGTTTTATTGTGTGTGTAGGAATTGAGTATTATCTTCCCAAATACACAAAGAATGAATCGTGGTGGTCAGGTTGGTATCTTTTCCTTCTTAATCACTATTTTACACTCAAGTGAATGATTAAGGGTCTTTTATTTTGGGTTTTTTAAGCATTGCCTTCATGATTCCAATTTTAGATACAGTGGGTCATTTGTGAAAATTTTATTTGTATTTACATGGTCCTCTCACTTCTTTCCCCATACAAATGTAGAGCATGCGTAATCAACATCAGAATACACTTCAACTTACCTGTTATTTCCCTTGAAGGACAGCCCTTGACCAAGTGTGAAATTCAAGTACCATATTACACTGCAGCCTTATTTTCCTTATTGGGATTACTAACAAACTGACTGACTAAGCTAACTGGATAAGAAATATCTGGCCTTGTTTGTGATAGATAAACTAATTTCTCAACAAGTTGTTGGTATCTCTCTGTCTACAAGACATTTTTCATTTGTCCCCAACTTGAGATTTGCTTCCATATGTGTTGCTGCTGCGCATTCGAGCATCGCAGTTTGCTTCAACAAATCAGGGGTATACTTTCTCTAAGAAACCACAATTTCAGTCTTTGATCTGGCCACCTCCATATCTAGGAAGTATCTCAAATTTCAGTCATTTATCTCAAAATCTGCTGTCCATAGCTTCTTTAGCTTGCCTATTTCATCAATACAATCTCCTGTGACAATGATGCTTTCTACGTAGACTATTAGTCAGGCTATCTTTCCATCAAAATGCTTAACAAACTAGGTTTGATGGGCTTGGCACTGGCTATGTCCATTTTGTTATGTAGGGTGTGGAAGATTATGTAAATATAATAAGAGGGGGTAAGCATGATTAACGGCAGTATTAAATCTGAGGCTGTTAAATAGAGGGGTATTAGGAAGGTTAGAAGTTTACGGTGATACTGAGTCTATGTCTCTATGAGACTGTTAATTGGGGACTACGGTTACCGTTGGGTTGGAACCTATAAATAGGAAGATAGTACTCACTGATGGATGCTTATGTTGATTGTTAATAAGAATATACAGTTGAATCTTTCTTCTCTTCTTCTTGTTCCCAATTTCTTCTTCTACCATCCATTTAACACATTTCCCTTCATAACCTTAGTGAATTGCGCAAACCAAGCATGAGCAGTTGGCATGTGCAGGCTGTTCTGGGTTGGTTTCCAGGTTGGCTAGGGGCTGAACGTAAGATGTATGTAAGATGGGTTGCGTTGTGTGCTGTTGTTGAGCGTCATAAATGGCCATTCACTCCCCTCCAATGGGTATTTTAGGATAATAGGGCTGATACTTAGTGAAGGTTACATCATTGGAAACATATTATTTATGAGTTGGGTGGTGGTAGCACTTGTATCCCATTGGGGTGTGAGAGTAGCCTACAAAGCTGCACTTTAGAGCACGGGCCTCTAGTTGGGTGCCATGAGGGATGTGCAAGGCAGTGTGCCCAAACAACTTGAGTGGAAAAGAGTGAACAAGTCTATTTGTGGGATAAGTTTTAAATAGAACTTGATGTAGAGATAAAAAAATTCAGGGTTTTTGAGGAGGGTGTTCTGTTGGTTTGGTAAGATAGGTGGCTGTAAGTACTGAATCATGTCAGAAGTGGTTAGGAGCACTAGAGGCAAGAGTGACCTGGTCATGTCAAGAATGTGGCATTTTTTTTTTCCCTTTCTGAGACTCATTTTGCTTGGTGCATAGCAACAAGAACTTTAGTGAAGTATGCCATTTAAGTTTAGGTATTCTTCAAGGTTGGAGCTGAAATATTCTGGAGCATTTTCAACTATAAGTATTATATTTTTTTTGGGGGGTTTTCAATCAATTTGTGATACTTTATAACTTTTTCAAGTACTTAATACTAGGATCACCTGAACGAATGTGAACAGACTCGGAAACAAAACTAGTAGGAGTTTGACTAGGTAAAAATCTAGCTGTACATGCCTTCATTTGTCCTTTGAAAATAAAAGAAATTGCCTTGCCTTCTAAACTAGTCAACGATCTTCTGCTACCTCCATCCTGAAAATCACAATCAGTTGACATGAAAGTTAACATTATTGCCATCAAATTTAAGTTTACCTGCTGAAATTTGGAACACATGAGAAATCTTTCTCTACACATGATGCACCTGCAATTCTCACGACCCACCTCTGTGTACAGGGTCTAATTTCCTTAAAAAGAGGGATATCACCTGTCATATGATTGGTTGCCCCTGAATCTACATTACACATATCTGGACCTTGTTGAAGATGGGGAAAAACAACTGAAATCTTACCTGATTTGATTGCCACTAAACCAGTTGTTGTACTCACTTTCAGAGCCTTCTCTTTCTCATGGATACAAACTCTTCACTTTTCAGGTTATCTCTGAGATTATAGACACATGCCGTGCCCATGACTTTACAGATGTTATCTTGGTTCATGAACATCGTGGTGTGCCAGATGGTTTAATTATTAGCCACCTACCACTTGGTCCAACTGCATATTTTGGATTGTTCAATGTGGTAAGTGTTTGGTCTTTAGATAGTTGTTATTTATATAAAAAAGGAAGAAATTTGGTAGTTAATTGTTTTCCTATAGGTCGCAAGGCATGACATTAAAGATAGGAAAGCTATCGGCACCATACCCGAGGTGTATCCACATTTGATTCTTGATAATTTCTCAACTAAGGTATAGCATTTTCCTCTAAACAATCCGTCACGGTACACTGCTTATTTATGTGAAATTACTTATTAATTTTGGAATTATAAATTGGCATCATCAGCTAGGGCAGAGGACAGCAAACATTTTGAAGCATCTTCTCCCAATGCCAAAACCTGATACAAAGCGCATTATTACTCTTTCCAATCAATCTGATTATATCTCGTTCAGGTTAGTTTAACATTTCTGCTATGGATGATATGATGTTTAGCTATTGTTTTAATCAATACCAAAATTATAATATGATGTTTTAGTTAGTGGGTAATCAATAAAACCTCCATAATGCAAATCAATAATGATAACTCTTTGTAGCCCCTCATTCGGTTTCTGCAGAATTTTGTTCATTCACATTTGCTTAACCATTGTGGATTGGAGTTTGTTTCTTGCCATATGAAATGATCAAATTCTTAAATACTTCATATGCATATATATTTCTTTAATTAATGTTACATACAGGCATCATATATATGAAAAGCATGGGGGACCTAAATCTATTGAGTTGAAGGAACTTGGACCTCGATTTGAGTTGCGGCTTTATCAGGTTTGTCCTCTCTCTAGATTGTTTTGCAAATAAGTTTATTATCAAGAAACTAAATTTTCCAGCGGTCATTCAAGTACACTTTTATTTAGGTTAATGCCAAATATTCAATGAAATAATATCTTAGTGGTATACAATAAGCAATATGAAATCATTAAAATAACTGCTTGAATTGAAATTTCATTAGTTGACGGGAGATTTCACTCATGTGATGAGAAAATTCATCAAACTATGAAATTCCGATGAATTTTCCAAGTTAGACCGTAATTAGTTCACATACCATTAATCTATTTGCGCCTTCTTTCTGTTTATTGAAACGTGTATATCCTTGTGCTGTCTATATCATTAGCTGAAATACTTAAATTACATTATGTGGGTTTCCTCATCTATGATCCGTCCTGAAACTTGTTCCCAAATGAACACACGAACACAGGTGATGGTAGATTACATTGTATCGAGTTGTGTACCGTGATTAGCAAAGTACTCATACTTTCAAATTGTTTCAGATAAAGTTGGGAACAGTTGATCAGGATACAGCTCAAACGGAATGGGTCATTAGACCTTACATGCGTACGGCTAGAAAGCAAAAGTTTCTTGGCGATTGATAAGTTTTTGGATTATTTACAATAGTAATTCGGTGTAGCAAGGAAGAGAATGATACAAAAACGTGAGAATTGTGTGGGAGATCAGTTTCTTTTTTTTCCCCACACATTATTCTCTTTTCGTCATTTGCCTTAATCTACATGAACATTATATCATATATGTATTTGATTATTTATTACACAGAATTTACACATTAGTAATTATATAACTAGCATTTGATAGTGATACAGTAAATGTTTTAGCCTTTCTTTGTGAATTTTAGGGAGAAATAATTGAATGTTGTTAAACTTGCGGGTAGACTCTCATTTTAACCTTTTTATACCATTTCTAGTTTATAAAAATGTGTCGCCAAATTTACATGTTTATTTAAACATGTGAGTTTGATAATTATATATTTGCATGTTTATTTAACCTTTTTCATATTTTAATTATTTAATTATATTTTCACTAGCTATTTACTGATAAAAGTACAAGGTTATAAGTTTCCTATACGAATTCATAATACAAATTTACACGTTTATTTAAACCTGTGAGGTTCATAATTTTGAATATGCATTTTGACTCGTAAAAAAAATATACATTCATTAAATATCTAATCCATCTTATCATAGCAACCCTTTTTTGTTTTTTAATGAAGCTTATAATATAATGGCAGTTAGGGATGGAAATAGGTTAAGATAAATTAGGTTTTAGCTAAGTAGGTGTAAGTATGTCCATCTAAAGCCTAAGACTGTATTTAGACTTTTTTTAAGTTTGAGCCTTTAAAAAGTTCGATAAGGCTTGAAGTCTATTTAAAGGCTTACTTAAAATATAGGCCTTTCAATAGGTTCTCCTACCATAGCTAGGTGCGTAACACGAGTTGGATCTGGATTAGTTAATGCGAAACTCTAGATACCGGATGGGCAACTGAAAAAAAGGGCTTAAAGCTTATGCATCTAAGTTTATATATAATTCATCAAGTCTATTTAAATGTCTACGTTATATCTTAAAAGTTTAAGGAGTCATTCTCATATAAATAAGAGTTCGTAAGATAAAGAAAAGAACATATAGTAGCAACAATCGTTTAAGCAATTAAGAATAAGAAAAATCAATCTTCTATTGTTTAAGGAGGTATATTCTTAAAATCAATCAAGCATAATAAGTGACATGTAAAACTAGATTTTTCCTCTTGTTTTTCTTCCAAAGATATGAGATAAACTCATCCTATTGAGATTATTTTCATTTAGGCATCACTAAAATAAACTTGCTACAATTATTATGTTGCATCAAATGAGATAAATCCATGGAGAGGTAGTAAGCTAACATTGCCATCTCGAATGATAAAAAAGAAGAGAAATATATGTGATCAATTGATGAATGAAAATGTTAAATTCATTGATAAATTATGAAATGTGAAACTTGGGGTTAAGTATTTATAAAATTAATTTAGATTAAATTATATAATTATGCATAATAATTTATTTATTTTAAAAAATACAAAATAGATCAGGTATGTAGGCTAAACCTTATGAAAATAGGTCTGGTCTATTTACCTAAATAGGCTTGACAATGGGCCTAAGCATGAGCCTAACCTATTTACTAAATAGGCTAGACTTAAAACAGGTTAGGTCGTAGGTTCCTAACAAGTCCTAGTCTATTTCCACCCCTAATGGTAACCTGGTTAAAAGTCTATTTCTTAATTTTTTTAAACTAGGTTTCAATTTTCTAACATAAATAATGTAGAGTAAATAATATTAATTTGGAAAAATTAATATGTAAGTTCCTATAAGTTCATCTTATTTTTAATTAAGTTTTTATAGTTTTTCTACTATGTTTTTGTAGTTTTCTCGATTATATGTGTTTCATTTTATATTTATAATTTGTAAGAAAAATTATATTGATCTCTCATGGTATGGTTGTGTATGAAGTTTAGAGCCAGGTGTGCCCTCCCGAGCTCGGCAAAAAATCGCCCTGCCTTGCCTAGGAAAAAGAAGTCTGATTTTTTTTTTTGGCACAATCAAGCTGGGCATTTGTCTGAGCAGGGCCGGGCATCGGGTAGGGTATGCTGCCTTACTCATTTGACCTGGCCTAGTAAATATATATTATTATATTTTATATAAATATTTTTAATATAAAAGTTAATATACTTATATTGTATATTTACTAATACTCTAATATATCCATTGAGTATTCGACCATTAGTCAATTATATTACTAATGATGCCTTGTATTTAATGGACTATAGATTTATTTAATTCTTCACGTATGTGTAACTGACTATTTCTTAAGACATATGATAGTTTTTTTAATTTCAAGACTCAAGTTATAGACTTATTTTGAAATATTTTAAAGTATATAATTATATATTACATTTGAAATTTACAATATTGTTTATTAGGTATGATTAAAATTATTTTTTTCCACATAAAGTATAACAGGGTATGATCATTTGGGTAGGGAAACCCACCCTGCACAGCCCAAAAATGTTAGAGCTATGATCATGGTCGAGCACCGAGCTGCATTTTACTGTCTAATGATCCTTCTGGCAGAACATTGGGCAAGAGTCTCGCTAGAGCCAGGAAATCGGGCCGAGTCCATCGGGTCGCCCTGTTTAAGCCCTGGCCCGTCAAGGGCCGGGCTTGAAAAATTGATGAGATATTTGAAATTGGCTCGGTAGGGCCGGCCCTGGAGGGCCTCGGGCTTAAACAGGTCAGCCCTGAGGGCCTCGGGCCGGCCTTGCTTGCCCTTTTCACGGTAGCTTTTTCTTTTTTTTTCCTTTCCCTTTTTTAATATATATATATATATATATATATATATATATATATATATATATATATATATAATATTTGTTATAGAGTTATTTATCCATTTAACTACAAATACATAAAAACTATATTCTAATTTTAGGATTTGGTTTATTATTTGTTGCAAATAAAATTACTCTTATGTTTAACAAATTAAATTATTTGTTACATTAATAGTCATTGTACTAATGTGGCTTAGTGGTATGCTTCTTATGTTTTATGTGAGTTATTTATGAACATAGTTTGCTTTTGATTATGAATTAGTGACTGTGCTTATTTGTTGGATGATTCGTGTTGTAATTTACTCATTATATTTCTTTAAAAAAACAGAGGAAAGTAGTTAAACTTTGGAATAGTAATTTCCGGGCCCTGGAGGGCTGGCCCTGGCCTTGGTGCTCTCGGGCCGGGCTTTGAAAAACAGATGTTTTTCTTATCTCGAGCCCTGGAGGCCCGGCCCTGTTAGGCCCTGGCCCTTCACAGGCCAGCCCTGGAGGACCGAGTCGACCCTGATTCTCAACTCTAAGTCTCGGCAAGCCCAACCTTGCTCACCCCAAGGTATGGTTTTTACAAGTGAATTAATTTTAGCACATGAATCTATATAAATTTAAAATAAATTGTATGGTGTTAAGATTGTAGGACAATTGATCAAAAAAAAAAAGATTGTAGGACAAAAAAGTATAATTTAACCTATATATAGTATTGGATACTACCTCTAATCCTAATTATAAGACCTAGTTGACTTTTTTTTGGAGAGATTAAGGAAGCTAAATAAATTACTTAATCATTTCATAAGTTGTGTATCTTTAGATTATATATTAGTTTATTAGTCAAATTAATTAGTTTAGAGAAAAAATAAAAATAAAATATTCTAAAGTAATTTAATTAACTTCCTTAATCTCTTAAAAAAAAATCAACTAAATCTTATAATTAGGATCGGAAGGAGTATCTTTTTAAAAAACAGTAAGGAAAGTAATGTTTTTAGGCTACATCTCTAAATAATAAATA
This sequence comes from Acacia pycnantha, assembly GCA_025563575.1. NCBI lineage: Eukaryota > Viridiplantae > Streptophyta > Magnoliopsida > Fabales > Fabaceae > Acacia > Acacia pycnantha. The sequence continues at coordinate 1,013,526 of JAMWYP010000074.1, read as the reverse complement.
ATAAATAAATACAGATACGCTGATTTGATATTTGATAAATTAAACATATCCTGATTTATCCGAAGGCAAAAAAAAATAAAAAATCCTGATTTATCCTTTTGATTTTTAGGCTATTTTTATGTCAGTTTTACTTTATCTTATCTATCTTATTTTATTACATGCCATTCATTTAAATTTAAATTTTCTTACCAAAAAAAATGTAAATTCAATTCGTGGCTAAGCGTATTGCACAAGCTTTGGGTTTTACCCCTTTAATTATAAAGGACAGAGAACTGATCCACTGCTCAAAAGAAAATTTCGAAGTACAGTCCCCAAACTTAGTATCTAAGCACTCATACGCGCCCATACGCGCGCGTCAACGTCTTACCCCAAGTCTGCTTCAGTCATCATAGAGTCAGAGCAGAACCCACGTCGTTGTCGTAGGTACGCCTTTTTCCTTATTCCTTCTTTTCTTGAATTCAAAGCTATCATATATCGGATTTGGCTCCAGTCCACTTTAATCAGGCGGCGATAGTTTGAAGATTTTTCTATTTACTAACCAAGAATGAAGAAAGGGAACCACTAAGATCATTTGGTTCACATGACATCTTCTAGAATCTTGATTTAGTAGTCCCTTTCTTTAGTTAGTAAATCATGCCGCTCGGAAAAATCTTCAAACTATCGCCTGATTTCTCTGCAACTTCTCCTCTTTACTTCAACCCTACAAACTCCATATTCGGTAACGGTAACTTCACCACCGGCATTCCGGCGCGGTAGCGTTGTCGCCGGAGATGGAAGATTCCGTCCGGTTGGTGGAGGAAATCGTCGGTTACTGTTTTAGGAGGAAGAAACTTCTGGAAGAAGCCCTCACCCATTCTTCTTTCTCTGAGAGTTTTAACTATGAACGCTTGGAGTTCATCGGCGACGCCGTCTTGGGCCTCGCCACCACTAACCACCTCTGCCGTGTTTATCCGTACCTCGATCCCGGTAAACTCTCTCTTCTCCGGGCGGCTAATGTTAGCACCGAGAGGCTCGCTCGTGTCGCCCTCCGTAAAGGCCTCGTCCGCTATATTCGACACAATGCTCCTTCCCTTTTTGATAAGGTTTGTCTTTCCTCTCTTGAGAAACATTGAAGATTTTATCTTTTTGGCCTTAATCTTGTTTTTGAAGGGAAAAAATAATTCTTAGTAGAACCCAAAGTATGTACGTGTGTGTAGATAGTATAAGTATTTTGAGAGTAGTTTAGGTTTTTTGATGAGTCAATATATTGAAAATTTTGAACGCTATTCTTAAAGAATTAAAGTGTCTTTATTTTTATTCTGCTTTGAGACTAAGTATATAAACATGAGGAGCTGGTTGAAATTTTGAACTTACTCAAAATCAATAGGCACAGTACTAGTACCCAGTAGGTCAGCCAAATTGTCTCTGCTCGGATTCTGCCTTGATTTGGGTTCTGTTCTGACTATGCTAATATTTTCTTAGCTTTTTCCCAGCAATAACTTCTAGGAATGTGTTGCTGGTTAGAAATTTTGTCTTTTGTTAGAAACAATGAATTTGGTTTTTGTTCACAGCTTGCCTATATATGTTTTAATATTTTGAGATCAAGGATTATTTGAGCAAGAATCTCACGTAAATATAATTTGTAGCTAACAAAGGGAGAATCTCCACTGGAATATCCCTAGTATAGAAGATGGCTAGGATATTTATTAAAGAAAATTACAACCGAAATAAACATGAATAAATTATAGAATCCCTAAAACATTGGAAACACAGAGTTGGAGATGTGTTCCTCCTAATATTCAGCTAGCAACCTCGAAAATAATTAAAGAAATAACAAGTCTTACAAAAACTTGTTAGTTTAAATTTCTGTTCAGACCATTTTGTTTCGGTTCAAAATCAATGACGACAATACAATTAGGTGGACAAATTGAATCCTTGCTGATTTTTTTTTTTATTTTTTTTTCCCTGTTCAGACTATGCCAATATATCTTTATGCTTTTCCCCGAGCAACAACTTTTAGGCATGTCTGGCTGGTTAGAAATTTTGAACATACTCATAATCGATAACTACAGTGGCTAATTGTATCTTTGCTCTTCTCTTGCCTCGGTTCTTATTTTTCAAGGGCCATTGATTTCATTATATTATCTGTGTTTTGATGTTTTATGAAGGTAAGAGAGTTTGTGGAGGTTGTGAACCGAGAAGAAGATGGTCTTGTTACGTATGGTGGATCAGTTAAAGCCCCAAAGGTTCTTGCTGATATTGTAGAGTCAGTTGCTGGTGCAGTTTATGTAGATGTTAATTATGACCTTCACATGTTTTGGGGGGTGAGTGTTATTATGACTTTGATAACTTGTTTGGATGAATGAAAGAAAGTGAATTATTTGTCTGTTTTTCTCCAAAATTGATTTTCGCAAATGGATTTCAATAGTGGAAGAAAAGAATAACATATGATGATTTCTTTGTTTTTGCAGCAGCTAACTTTATGAGAAAGGAAATGAATTGGAAGTTTGGATACTTGTTTTTTGAACATAATTAGTTTGAAGTGTACAAACCTAATCATGGATGCTTTTGACTGATCTCTGCTCACAGCCTTTGTTTATTTTTTTCCCCATTTTGCTCCATGTATCCAAAAATGCTATAACCTGTGTTGAAGCTGAATCTTTTGTAGTCATTATTATATTTTCAATCCTTGTATACTTGGAAGCATGAAATTGGATGTACATTTAAAAGTCATTGTTTTACAGTACAATTAGTAGCTCCTTTTCCTTTTCTTATATGCTTGGCATGATTCTAAATAGATATTTAGAGGTGTTTTGGAGCCACTAGTAGCGTCAGATGATCTCAAGCAACGACCACAGCCTGTGACTATGCTTCATGAGTTATGCCAAAAGCAGGGCAAAGAAGTTCTCATAAAGCATTGGCAGGATGGTGGAAAAATCCATGCTGGTGTTTATGTGAATGGGAAGTCTGTTGCTACGGCAGTTTCTGACCAGAAGAACATTGCGAGGCTAAATGCTGCCAGGGCAGCTCTGCCTCTGTTGGCCAATTCTGATCCTGTTGTTACTGACCAAAGCTTGTGGGGTGACATTGATGGCCCTTTCGAGATCCAAGGTGCCAAACAAAAGCTACGCGAGATTAGTGGAAAAATGAAGTGGTCTGAACCAGTATACAGGTAAGAAGTGATATATATAATGCATTGAAATCCAAAGAATAATGTTCATGTAAATTTTGGACGGAATGTTTCCGTATAACTTGGTATTGTCTTTTGGTTTTATGTGGCTGCCAAATTTTAAGGATTCGGATCCTTCATCCTACTTAATCATGAACTCATGTCGGGTACTTCAGAAAAATGCAGAAGAAAGACCAGCATGAAAGGATCCACATCTTCAGTATTCGTATAATTTACAGACTTTAGCCCCCCCAAAAAAAAAAAAAACACACAAAAATTCATGTTGATACCTGCACAATTAACAATGTCTTCATAGCCTATTCAATTCCAATAGCTAACTTTTGATGGATCATAGGTAGCCTATTACTGTTGGTTTTGACCACGTTATGCTTCTAGAACTTTAGTTATCTTCCACAGTATACTTGTTACAATTCAAAAACTCAATAGCAAGATAGAATTGAACAAGGCGTAACAAACTAGGATTAATTTGTAATTTTTTTGATGCATGTTAGTGGACTTGAAGGCTTGTTCTATCTTCTAAATTAGCTTCAGTGATGTTCTTTCACTTCCCAATATCTCTCTTGTAATCTTCAAAGAAAACTGATTTCGCCTTCTTGTTCCTCTGCTATGGTTTACAGCATTGAGAGTAATAGTGGTCCCCCACACGATAAGAAATTTGTTTGCTCAGTTCGGATAGCAATTGAGGAATGTATAATCTGCATGGTGGGAGAAGACAAGTCCAGAAGGAAGGAAGCAGAGAACTCTGCAGCCTCCTTGATGATACGAGCTTTACAAATTGCTGACTTTGAGTTCTCATGACCTTATTGCTGTAATGTAATGGTGAAGATGTCCATGTTTTTGCTGTGGAACCATCAAACTGTTGTTAGTCTTGTACATCTCCTTGGCTTAGGATCCTCTCTAGTAGCCTCACAGTCTGGTCGGTCGGGTTGAGTCAAGTCTTTAACATATAAATCTCAGTACTCATTTCTCATTTTGCTAGACCAAGCACCTTCTGAAGAGGATTTATGAATGATCCTCCCTCCAGTTTTAATTATAAGATCTAGTTGACTTTTTTGGAGAGATTAAAGATTTTATTTTTATTTTTTTTCAAATTAATTAGTTTGACTAATAAACTAATATATAATCTAATGTTATACAACGTATTAAATGATTAAGTAACTTATTCAATTTCCTTATTTTCTTTAAAAAAGTCAACTAAGTATTATAATTAGGACTAGAGGTAGTACCTACTACCGTAATGAGCACTTGGAATTATAAGTAATTGGCGATTAGTATGATAATGTGCGTATTAAAATATTTGTGTGTTAAAATCAAGGGAGAATAATGTATAAATACCATATGAAATTCCAAAACTTTCAAAATTCGTTAAAATTTGTAAAGGACATAAAAGTGGAAGAGAACAAATTGAGATTTTAAAATATTGATGAATTTATCATTATACCATCTCTTCCTCTTGCTCTCTCTTCTTCTTGCTACCATGGCAACGCCATTGTGAGAGTCAGTACGACTGAAAAATGTTACAACCCTACCGGCCTCATCCTTTCGGGCGGCGGGTTAGAGGGATTTTTTTACTTATTACCTTTTCTTTGTTAATTAAACCTTTTCAACATAAATCAGAGTGTGCGTGACAAAATGTTTAATTGGTTTGGACAACCACAATATACTAGTAAAGGTATGATAATCAAAAGTAAGTAGTCCTCATAGGGTTAAGGTACAAAAATCTAAAATAAATGCCGAGAAAGAAATAAAACTCATACAAGTCATCCAAAATATAAAATACGTAAAGTGATAGGGCATCCCTTATTTATTCTCTCCCACTCCATGCCCTTACCTCAAGTCTCCAAACAGCTCAAGCAAGTTCACCTATATCTCTAGTATGGTCTGGAGTTCAAAATTGAACCCCTGAGTAATTGTTAAACTCAAATACAAAATGTACACAGTGCAGAGGTAAACATACCATGTATTCATTCAGAATCATATCACAATCACAACAACATACCGTCGAGCTGCCTTACCAAGGCAAACCCTGGATGTCCTCATACCGTCGAGCTACCACACAAAGTAGGCCCTGGATGCCCGCATACCATCGAGCCGCCTAACAAGGCAAGCCTCGGTATCCTCAGCGCTAGGAAAACTCAGAAGCCAGGGACTTTAACCCTAACTACCCTGAATGCACCTCAGGCTCTGTAGCAACCTAAGGACACATAGTCCATTAGGCCCTATAGCCCTACATCCTCAATCATGGCAAAATAGACATACAACAATATAGAGTATGTGAGTTAACAGTTACTACTTGTCAGCTGTTCAGAAGCTAATAAAATTTCCCGGCGTCCGAGAGTCTCCTCAGATATGTTCTTGCCCTAGAAAAATAAATATACCTTATTTTCAATGCTTACATAAACTCTTTTCTTATTTTTAGAAAATCTGACCAAAATTCAGAAATTACAGAAATCATGTTTCAACTTCAAACATTTTTAATTAATTCTAGAAAAATCCGATTGACAGGAATCCAGCCTCCATCAAACCCTTAAGATGTCTAGTTTATATGAAAAATATATTAAGAGGCCAAAAAGACTTGTATCCTTTTTCTGTGTTGAAGGTTTTCTTGCTGGTCAGCGGCTAAGATTTAGTTTTTGGGCTGCTTTCAAAATTCATATTTAATAGTAGGAATCTCAAAAATTACAAAATTATATAGAAAAATTAAGCCCAAGATGTCTACTTTAAACAATTAAAATTTCGTGGCCATCGGACATTGTTTGATATTTTAAAACCATTTATTGAACACGACTGCCCAGAATTCGTAAAAACTGGCAGATTCCTTGTTTCTTTGAGAATTAGAGTTTTGGAGTTCCAAATCATGGTCTTAACCCATTCTCATACAAAATTTCGTTTGAGGCCCTTTGGAACCCTTGAAAACATAAAAACACATCATGACTCCATGTTTAACTCATTGGCCAGAAATCACCAAAGAACTCAGAGTTCAAAATCACAAGAAACTAGGAAGAATACTTATATTCGTTCTCCAAGATGTGTGCTCCTTCTTCCAAATGAACCATCTTTTCTTTGCTCTCTTCCCTCTCTCTTTTGAACGAATTAGGGCAACCAAAATAGGGTAGATGTGTCCTTAAATAAACACCATTGGTCATGCAAAATATCTATGCAAGCTATTGTCCAATGGTCTATAGGGTGTCTTAGGGTTTTTACTTGTTTTCCTTTGTTATTTTAGATTTTTCTTGGGTCTTCTAGGGCTGCATGAAATTTATGGTTAGAAGGGATGATAAATCATCAAATTTTAATCCCTTTTTACCTTGCTTTGTTGGCTTTTCCTTTACCACAATTTCCACCTACCTCTTGTCTCACCTTTTACCACTTCTTTTCTTTGCATCGTTGGAACTTTTAACTCCACATATTCTACCTACCACATGATGTGGCATCTTGTGATTCATTGATTGCCTTTTTAGCTTATTACATAAGATAAACTTTCATCTCCATGGAGTCCTCTTAGCTAGCGAAATATAGGACTTCTCCATGAAGTCTTGATTTATCTTCTCCAAGCTCAATTATATGTACAAAGTCCCTTGTCATCTAGTTAGATAATTTTTCCCTAGCATGACAAGTGTCTTCCTAGGGTATAATATGAAATTGCATGGCTATTTGTTTGGCTATGTCATCAATTTTGACAATTGCTTATATTTCTCCTCTTGGCTACTTGGAACAATATAAGCCATACACATATGCACATGTCTTGTCTTCTTGAATACTCTTCCCTTCTTATTTCCTCAAAAACGCAGGGAACCCTTATCAGTTCAAGAAATGTCATTTTCATATCTATTTTAGCACATTTTTGCTCAACTAATTGTCCCATACCCTTGGGCATAGCTAAATGGCATTTTTACCAATCGATTAACATCGTATAAGTGTTTTGTGCCCTTTTACACCGACACTTTAATTTCTATGGCCCTTAAGCTCTTGGTCAAAATACTCATGTAAAAGAGAGTGCAAAATGTCTTAAAATATGTCAAGAAGACACTTATCATAGCAAAAATGAATTGAATTAAGGTGCAATTTTGCTAATAAAGTTTTTTCCGAGGGCATCGACACAAATAAGTTTAGAAATGCACAAAAAAACCAATAAATAATTTAAAATGGTGTGAATTCATCAAAACCGTTAAATTTTAACAAACGCTATTAGGGTTTTTTTCTCTTATAATTTTAACGGATATTTGGTTAAATTTAACGGTTTTGGTGAATTTACACTATTTTGAAGTTGTTAATTTGTATTTTTGCCTCTTCCAAAGCCTATTTGTGTTGGTCGCTCCTTGGGAAAAATTTTATTGGCAAAATCGCACCGTAGCCCTAAAAAAATTCTATAATATTTTATTTGAAATTTTGAAAGATAGCGTTTCTATTTTTTTGTCACTTTTTTTACCTCTGTTAACCACTTTACAAATAACCAATAAATCAGATTTTAATCTAATTTTAGAAGTTTTGATTTTGGCTAAAACCCTCTCTTATGGACTCATATAAGAAGCCCATTCACCACAAGGTCCAACAAGGGCAAAGTATACTAGGATCTCCCAATAATCATGGAGGATCCTAATTAGCCTATAATCAAGGAATATGCAAGTGAAGCGGCTGACGCATGGGCCAAGGGCGCACAAAGCCCAATGACCCAAACCCTAAAGGTAATCTTTATAAATAGGAGGTTAACCTAAAAGGTACATATTCTTTATTCACCCTATTTATTATTCAGCCTCATTGTGCACACACCCCACCCATTTTTGGCTAAACGTCATTCTCGTGCACAGTGGTCCATTGCTCTCTTTGATATCTACCTTATAGATATCTTGGAGAGTCATCGATATTTCCTTCGATTCGCCTAATAGATATCTTGGGAATCCTTTTGATCCAATATCAATACCCTAGTCCATTGAGGCTAGACATTTATGTTCTACACTAAAACATTGGTGTCAACCGTGGGGACCGATAAATTTCGATTCGCGTGACTAACGATGGTTGGAATTGTTGGAAATTATGCCCTAGGGGAAAGTCATTGTACTTTAAGCGTTTATGTTATTTAAAGTATTTCTCTGTTTAGTTATCATATCATTTGCATGTTTATAATGATAACCGTATTCTTGGATGTATCTTATAAATTATCCTAAATGTCCTTGGTTGGTCATCTATGTGGGAGCGAAGATGAAATAAGACTAGTGTGACTTTGATGAGTATGGAGATACGAATCAAAGTCATAGGCACTTGTAAGAGTACAAGGTGCTAGACTGACCCACTATGAGAAAGCTGCGTGGATTATGTCATAAGCTTATCTCATGTATAACCGCGTCATAACGCCCTATGACCTGAGATCATCATGGATTCCTACATGAGAGTCGTTGATCTTTGACCAAGTCAAAAGTCACCTTTGACCGGGTGATGATAAAGGCTTTCATCGGGATCAGTGGTTTTCATGCAGAGGAATGTGAACGATCAAGATGGAATTTGTCCATCACATTTGTAGAGAGATAATATTGGGCCCCTCGATGAGTGAGTCTGAAAAATGTATGGTCATACTACGATGGAAAGGAGTTTCCATTTCAGTTATTAGACTACTCAAGAATCGAGAAAGTAATGGTCAAGAATAGGAGGTTGATATTATCCATGCCTCATCCTTGACCAAATTATCGCGTGACAAAAAGGACGTGACATGGTTGTATGATAGGTTGTGTCGTATCAACGATCCCCATATGAATTGGGTAGTCGCAATGTCTTGCTAGAGGCCACTTGCGACTTGTGGGCTGGTACAGTATTGGCTTGCTCCCAATCTCATGTGGGCCTGCAGGTCGCACACAAGAATAGCTCAACACGAGCAATAGTGTCAAGATTCATTGAATCTTAGATATGTCTAAGATTTAATAGATACATCATTTAATCTAGGATGTGTGTGTGTGTATATTAAATTCGAAATTAATAATAATATTATTTATATAGATAATAATATTATTATATAGTATTTAATTTATTTGATCAATTAAATAACTAAAATAAATAGAGATATCATATATCTAATTTAATTTAAATTGAGATATAGTATCTCAGATTTAATTAAATAGACAGATATCATATCTCATATTTAATTTTCGAATAGAGATATCATATATCTGATTTAATTTAAATTGAGTTATAGTATCTCAAATTTAATTAAATAGACAGATATTATATCTCAGATTTTAGGCAGGCTTTTGATTTGGATTAATTGAATAGATTAGATTAGATTTGTTGGACAGAGTTAATTAATAACCAAATTCGAATTTCAAGATTAATTTAGATTAATCTTGAATATTTTAATACAACCCAATTAAGGTTTTACAAACTCTATAAAAGATATTGATCTAGTTGTATTAAGAGGACGAACCAAAAGCCGCGAAAGAAATCCCGAAGAGAAAACGTGAGACATAAAGTAAGAAGGCGCTAGCACGCCGTACGTGTTGGAGAGCTGTTCGGCGTGGATACCGGTAGAGGGAGTGGATTCGTAGAGTTGGCTTCTAGAGATTGATCGAGCAAGAAGGTATTAGCCCACGAGTTCTCAAGGAACGCATACCAGTTCGAATAGGTACGATTTTTCTAACGAACCTTGATCTAAACGCCGTTGATAAATCCTCTTTATGGGATTCGTAAAATTTTAATGGATGAGAATCTTTCCGCTGCGTGTACGGATCCCAACAGGAACATGAAGCAGCAGTCAGATCCCTTCACCCAGAAATCCAAATCGGATGGAGGCGAATCAACTGCAGCACCATCAGGAGCAGTAGCCCCAATCCGAGGTTGCAAGGCTCCTCGAGAAGCAACCTTTACCTGAGGAATGAATGGTTCAACATCTACCGCAACTGGAGGATATCATTCCGTAAGATAACCAATTGGAAGTTGAAGGTGCGTCGACATGGTATCCTCCCTGACATTGTTATCGCAGGTTCCTCCTATCGTTGATCCCGACATTCGTATCATGCAAGCCTCCTTAAACGCTGTATTGAATCAAATGGAGAGGATGGATCAGTTTAACCGATTTCAGAGGCAGGAGGATATTCGGATGATGCATGAGGATATGGATCGCCAAAATGCAGTTCTATGACAAGAAGAAATGAAGAGAATGAGATTACTGGAGGAATGCCTCAGACAAGTTGAGAACCTCGAAAACTGGGATGAGAGTGGCCCTAGCCGCACTAGTGCCTCAACTTCTGCTCAAGTTGGTGCTCAAGGCCCTCGGAACAGTAATGTTGGAAACAACTTGGTTAATCAAGACTGGGTTTGGGATACTGAAGTTCAGGGTCCAGTCATACACTCGCAAAGGATAAATAAGTCAGCAGACGACTAAGGTACAACCAAGAATAAGATCCGAGATGCGGTACCTTAAACACGTAATGATTCTAGGAAGTATAGGAGTAAGTATGGTGAGTGGCAAGATAATAGAAGTCCTTTCTCCGACGAGATCGCAAATACTCCTTACCCCAAGGATTTTGATTCAAGGGACTTGCCAAAATATGATGGAAGCCAGGATCCGTAAGCCCATCTTAATACATTTGACATAGAGATGTATGTGAAGGGATTAAAGGGATACATTGTTCCTCTCGTTTATTTGCTGGGACACTGCAAGGAGCTGCGAAAGCATGGTTTCATACTTTGCTTCCAAAGTCAATCCAGGATTTTAATGATCTGGGAGATAAGTTCTGCTGAATTTTGCAACAAGCAAAAACATCCGAAATCCGAGTTTACTCTTGGCAAGGTCAAGCAACAACTGGGAAACACTCCGAAATACTGGATTGCTTTAAAGATGCTACTTTACAAGTGTCGGGATTACCGAAGAATGTGCACGTCATTTATTTATAACCGGCCTAGATGTCACATCTCTACTGGCAAAATCAATCTTCAAGAAACTGCCTAAGACCTTGGTGGATTTTAGAACAAGGTCTAGGAGTACTTGGAATTAGAGCAAATAGAAGTCTCCAATAATGTGGCAAAAGAAAGGAGGAGGAGTCCACCTCCGAGAGGGAAGGAACAACTTGGAAGTCAAAGGCAAGACATCCGTGGAAGGAACCTGGATAACAAGTCCCAAGGTAACAAGATCGAAGGAAAGTATGAGAAATACACTCCCTTGAATGTTTCACGTTCTCAAGTGTGGAAGGAGGTAGCCTTAATCGACCTCTCCCGTTTCATAACAAGGCTGCCTTAGATCAATCTCGGTATAGTGAATTCCATGACCAACCGGGACATATTACGAATCAATGCTGGGATCTTAGAAATGCCATTGAAAAGTTCATCCGGGAAGGGAAATTGCGGTAGTACTTGATCAGAACCCAAGGGTGGAAAAATAATAAGCGCCAGCAAGGGGGACGAAGCAAGAGCCTGGCTCCTGAGAAGAAAAGGAAAGATCAGAAGTAGAAGAGACCAGAGGGTAGCAGTGATGAGTTCTTGAACCCGAGTAAGACTATAATGTTATTAGTGGAGCGTTTGGAGGAGGGGGAGACTCGGTGAGTCAAAGGAAGAAATACTTGAGGGAGGTCCTCTCGATTAAGGACCACTCGAAGTTTAAAGAAGACTCTACCAAACCGGAACCCCCCTTATTGTGCTTAAACAAATAAGATCTGAAGGAAGTAGCTCTTGGCTATCATGATGGTTTGGTGATTACGGAACACTAGTAAACTATAGGGTGAAGAAGATTTTCGTTGATGCCGAAGCTCGGTAGATATTATCCTCTAGGATGCCTTCAAACGGATGAAACTTGACTAAGAAGACTTAAAGTCGTGCAAGACAACCCCGACATGTTTTAATGGGTAGCACACCCGCCCTAAGGGATACATTGACCTCGGATTAACGCCGGGAACGAAAAGCGTTCAAGTCAGAGCAGGTTAGGTTTGTTGTTGCCGATTTCCCGTCCACTTATAACATGATCTTGGGAAGGCTGACTATACACAACTGGGATATGCTAGTGTCCACTAAACATTAGAAATTGAAGTTGGTTAATAACAAGAATGAAGTTGTTACCGTCAAAGGAGACCAAAAGGAATCACGTCACTGTTACTTTGAGACGGTCAAAGAAAGTGAGGGTGGCCCTTCCTCTTACCTCCTGGATTCACAAGGGAGATACTTCGAGTAAGGTTAAAGCAAAGCTACAAGGAAAATTCGTAAATTTGGTTGAGCTGGATTTACGAGAAGAAGACAAGAATAGAGACCGGAGCCGGATGGAGAGTTAGAAGGTCTTGTCCTGGGTACTGAGCCGGGGCGAGTCACCTAAGTTGGGAAAACGCTAGACCCTGCGGTTTGAGCCGAGTTGGAAGATTTTCTGAAGAAAAACAAAGATGTGTTCGCTTGGAAGTCCTCCGAGATACCCGGGGTGGATCCTGAGTTTTGCTGTCATAGATTGGCTATTCATCTGGGGTCAGCTCCAGTGGCGCAAAACGCTAGACCCTGCGGTTCGAGCCGAGTTGGAAGATTTTCTGAAGAAAATCAAAGATGTGTTCGCTTGGAAGTCCTCCGAGATACCCGGGGTGGATCCTGAGTTTTGCTGTCATAGATTGGCTATTCATAGAAGGTCTTGTCCTGGGTACTGAGCCGGGGCGAGTCACCTAAGTTGGGAAAACGCTAGACCCTGCGGTTCGAGCCGAGTTGGAAGATTTTCTGAAGAAAAACAAAGATGTGTTCGCTTGGAAGTCCTCCGAGATACCCGGGGTGGATCCTGAGTTTTGCTGTCATAGATTGGCTATTCATCTGGGGTCAGCTCCAGTGGCGCAAAAGAAAAGAAAGCTCGGCCCAGAGAGGGGAAAGGCCCTGGGGGAGCACGTGGAAGAGTTGTTAGATGCCGGCTTCATTCAAGAGGTGCAGTATACCACTTGGTTATCCAATGTGGTCATGGTGAAGAAGCTGAATGGGAAATGGAGGGTCTGTACAGATTACACTGATCTGAATAAGGTGTATCCTAAGGATGCTTATCCAATACCCAATATAGACCAGTTGGTAGACAACTCTTCCGGCTTCCAATTACTTTCCTTCATGGACGCATATTCTGGCTACAACCAAATTGCCATGCACCTTGAGGACCAAGAAAAGACAACTTTCATCATTGAGAAGGACAATTACTCCTATAATGTGATGCCTTTTGGTTTGAAGAACGCCGGGGCAACGTATCAAAGAATGATGAATGGTGTTTGAAGACCAGCTCGGCAAGAATGTAGAGGTGTATATCGAGGACATGATCGTCAAGTCAGCAGACCCCACAAGCCATGTCCGAGATCTCCAGTAGACATTTGACAAGCTGAGAGCCTACCAAATTCGTTTGAATCCGACCAAATGTGCCTTTGGAGTCCTCGCTGGGAAGTTCTGGGGTTTTCTGCTTACGAACAGAGGAATTGAAGCTAACTTGGACAAATGCAAAGCCGTGCTGGATATGAAGGCTCTAAGGAACAAAAAAGAAGTGCAGCAGTTAACGGGGAGGTTGGCTGCCTTAACCAGATTTTTACCAAAGTCGGAAGAGAATGCTCTCCCCTTTTTCAAACTGCTATAGAAGGAAGCTCAAGGCGAATGGAGCCTTGAATGTGAAGCCACTTTCATGAAGATAAAACAATGTCTAGTTGCTCCGCCGCCTTGTCTAAGCCGATTCGGAGAAGTCCTAATTCTATACCTATTCGTGGGAGAAGAAGTGGTAAGCGTCGTGTTGGTCAGAGAGACAGAAAATGGTGAAGTGCCAATTTACTTTGTAAGCTGGGTTTTGCAAGCCTCAGAGCTGAGGTATCAGAAACTTGAGAAAATGGTGTTTTCCCTACTTACCACTGCGAGGCAACTTCGTCCTTATTTTCAAGGACACTCGATTGTAGTCAGGACAAGTCAACCAATCCGGAAGGTGCTCCACAAGCCAGATTTGGTCGAAAGAATGATCACCTGGGCCATAGAATCATACGAGTTTGACATCACCTATGAAGCCCGACATGCCATTAAGTCGCAAGCCTTGGCGGCTTTCGAAATGGAGTTAACCTCGTCAAAAAAAAAAAGGAGAATTAAGAGATGGAGAAATTTGAAAAGTCTTTGTTGACGGCTCGTCAAATGCTAAGGGAAGCGGAGTTGAGATTATTGTGGAAAGTCCAGAAGGAGTTTCAATAGAGCACTCCCTTCGGCTTAATTTCCCAACATCGAATAATCAAGAAGAATATGAAGCGCTTCTTGCCGTGTTACTTCAAGCAAAAGAAAATGGAGCTAAGAAAGTTCACGTCTCAACCGACTCTCGCCTTGTTGCGGCACAAATTGAAGGGATGTACCAAGCTAAAGGCCCCTTGTCGATGAAATACTTGAGTAAGGTGAAAGAAGCCATGGTCGATTTTGAAGAGGTAGTTGTCGCCCATATTCCCGAGAGGATAAAATACTAGGGCGGATATCTTATCCAAACTAGCAAGTACGAGAGTTCGGGTAATCATAGAACCGTGATCCAACAAAGTCTGTCGAAGCCAAGTTGTGTCATGGTGATCTCGACAGCAGGCGATTGGAGAAAACTAATTGTAGACTACTTGGAAAGAGGAGTTCTCCCCGACGACTCACTTGAAGCAAAGAAGTTGGTGCGAGAAGCAACCTTACACATGGTTGTGGATGACCAGCTGTATCATAAAGGTTTGCATTCTTCAATGCTGAAGTGCCTGAATTCGGAAGAGACCGAGTATGTCCTGGTCGAGATCCACGAAGGAATCAACGAGCAACACATGGGTGCCAAGGCACAAGCTCAAAAACTTTACGAGCCGATTATTACTTGCCAACAATGGAGGTAGATTCGAAGGACCATGCGCAAAAATGTGCTAGCTATCGGAAACATGCTAGGATAATATGGTCTCCCCAGCAGAACTTAAGTCTATCTCGGCTCCGTGACCATTTGTCAAGTAGGGCATGGATCTGTGGGACCATTTAAAGCGGCTCCAAGACAGTTGTGATGGCTCATAGTAGTTGTCGATTATTTCACCAAGTGGATAGAAGCTTTCAAACATCAATGGGGAAACTCCCTTCGTGTTAATGTATAGGTGTGAGGCTATGATTCCCGTAGAGGTAGGCCAGCCCTCATGGAGGAGAGTCAAGGCTCTTTAGGAAGAAGGGGAGAACAATGAAGCGTTAGCGGTAAAGTTGGATCTCATAGACAAAGTTAGAATCATGACACACTGTCGTGATATGGCCACAAAGCAACTCATCGTGGCCAGATATAATAAAAAAGTGAAGCCCCGGTCATTTGAAAAGGGAGACTTGGTGCTTTGAAGAGCCGAAATAGGCAATACAAATGCCTGAGATGGAAAGCTTGCCGCTAATTGGGAAGGCTCTTACCGAGTTAGAGAGAAGCTCGACAAAGGAGCCTATGCGCTGGAAATTCTGGAGAAGAAGCCACTTAAGAGAACGCGGATAAGCTGAAAGTATACTACAGTTAAATCCGAGTTCCACGAATAGACGACTATGTCTCCAAGTCTATATTAAATTCCTTTTTGGAATCATGCAAAGACGACTATGTCGCCAAGTCTATTTTAAATTCCTTTTGGAATCATGCAAGACGACTATGTCACCAAGTCTATTTTAGATTCCTTTTTGGAATCATGTAAAGATGACTATGTCGCCAAGTCTATTTTAAATTCCTTTTTGGAATCATGCAAAGACGACTATGTTGCCAAGCATATTCAAATAAATGAAGAAATTCTCGGTTGAGAATTCCATTGCAAATTATTCGAGTCATACCAAAGAAACGAATTCGTGGTAATGAAACCCATTTTCAAATAAAGCATGGAGCAATAATTAAATGAATTTAGGGTTATTAAACTTGTTTTCAACTCAATTAAACTTGTTTTCAACTCAAAATGAGTAAATGAATTCAGGGTTATTAAACTCATTTTCAACTCAAGTACGAAGGAAGCCGGGATCGTTGGACCCATTTCCAGACAAAGAAGCTACGACAACAGGCCCTCGTGGTCGTGATGCATCAAAATTGTTTTTCTGGGGTAATGAAGTGAACCGTCATGCTGACCCTGATTAGGTGGAAATATTTAAAGTTTTGGTTAAAGAAAATTGAATTTGAACATATGACGGATTGCCTTTACACCAAATTGAATTCTGGTCGACCGCGCCGGAATGTAATGTGATAGATTAATGAAAATCTTCACGAATATAATACCTGGTTATAATACCAGACGAATATCCAAGTAGATTCTGTGTGAATAATGTTGACTCTGGCCCAGTCATTGAATAGAACCCTAAATTTGGGTTCATAAAGTGAATTCATTGTTGTGGTGAAAATCAAGCTTGGTGATATATCCAGGTTTGACAAGAAATAAGTGGAAAGATTAATTGCCGTATCTCCCAAAACAACCAAGTTCGTAATTAATTTGCAGAATTAGGGAACCTGGGTCGTTTCCCAACGAATTTGCAGCGGGCTTGTTTAATAACAATAGTGAGACAGAATGATAAAATGGGGGTTTGGTTTAACAGAATAGAACAAAACGAAATAACATAACCAAAATGCAATAAACAGAGTCAAACGAATCAAATAAACAGAGACAGATTAAAGATGATCAACCCAACGAATTGATTCCGAAACCTCCATCATTGAACGAAAATACAACTAACCCACGTTTGGTTCCGATGAATCGAAATCTCGCATTCATCCGAGATTCCTCGCCTAGACGATCGCCTAGAATCTGTCCGGACAAGGCGTCTCACCGTGCAATCGCACAGCAACACTGTAACCTAGTCCGAACTAAGTCCTTGGGATGAACCAAACCGAATATTAAATCTAATATTCGAACTATTTCCAGAAATCGAATCCGTTAAGATGAAAACAGAATCGAGTAGTTACCGATTAGGCACGAGTTCTCTGGATGAATCATGGAATCCTCATCGTTGGGTTAATCACAAGAGTTTAGCCGATCATGGCCGGGAAAATCGAAGAACGAACGAAGAACACGAAGAACGCGCGAAGAACATGAAGAATGTGATGAGAGAAAATGAAAACTTGTATTTTGATCCACTCTAATGTTAAAAACGTGAATGAATATGTTTGTGGCAGCTGCCATACTTAAAAATAACCTAAAACGAAATGGGCTCTCATAGTTTTAGCCCAAAACAGAAATAAAATAAAACTGGACTTAAATTACAAAATTCGGGTCCAAAATAAATCCAGAATTGTACATCCGACTTTGGCTCCAAAATTGACCGCCTTCTTGACCGAATTTGCTCTTGATGTCTTCATAACAATTGTAGCTCTCTGAATCATCTGAAATATGAGACAAAAATGAGGCAAATCCGATGTCTGGTTCAAGAGTTATGGTAGAAATAGTGAAGCAACACAAAACTGGAATTTTATTATTAAAAATGGCTAAAATGCAATAAAAGGCCCAAGGCCCAAATAAACATAAGAGCCATTATTTATTAGCTAAAGGGTCCTAAATTATTATTCAAGAGACAAAAATAAGTGTATAAAATATTCAATTATCAATAAGCAGGCCTTCAAGGCCAGATGTTCAATCTCCTGAAGTTCTTCAATCTCGACGTCAGTTAGGCGAGCTGGTTCAAGTAGTGCTTGGGGGATGAAGAGCAATGCGAAGTTCTTTAGTAACCTCGACTTCCCAAATAATGGACCGGGTAGCTGGCCGTAGGAGGAGGAGGATTTTGAATAACTTGTTGTTTAGAGGTCGACCAGCAGGTTTGAGGGAGGAGATGTAGGTGCGACTTCTTGATTAGTTGAAGCAAAGGCGCCTTTTGTTTTCTGAACCGGAATTTTCTTGGTGACCTTTGCTTTCTTGGTTGGGGTAGTTTGGCTGGATTCGGGGGCTGGACATTTCTTACTCATCTCTGTACCTGAGGCTTCTTCGTCACGAAGCACCACGTTAAGATAACAAGGCCGCTTCCCCATCTTCTGAGTTGTAAGACAGAAAAAGAAGATCAGAGGTCATGACTGTTATTCATCCCGCAGAACACAAAAATAGAAGCACATAATATAGATACTAAAAGAGGAGTCATACTCACTGTCGAACCCAACTCGGTCGAAGGCTGAGGAATCCATTCGGCCAAGCTAATGGGGTCGTGTTCCTGGATTCGTCCAAGAATAAAAGACACTGTTTTGGTTTCAGAGTTAGAAAGACCCTTTTGGGAAAAGCAGTAGGAGGAGCGAGAAAATTTGTGATGGTCCAGAGTCCAATACACGGGAACCTACCCTCCACATCCCCAGACTTGAGGGTTTTAAGGAACCAAGTGAGATGCAATCCAACCGGGTAGATGTTGCCAAGGTGGATCCGATTAGACATCAAAGACACATTAGAAAAAAAAATTGTATTTCGAAAGCAAATTTTGGATAGACCCCATTGTAAACTCTAAAAAAGTGGTTCTCATTGTATGCTTCTTAGGTGCTTATCCTTTTAATTCGGGGGAGTGGTATTTTTTATTTTTTATATATTTTATTTAGATCAAATTATAGGTTGCATCCTAATTTTTTTTTACCTAGTATCTCAAATTGATTAATTTCTCGTCGTACATTCAAAAATATTTTTCCTATAACACCAATATCCTGATCTTTGCCGGCACGGGCCAGGTTGGCAAATTGGGAACGCCTTACCGTGTTAGGGAGAATCTCGGCAAAGGAGCTTATACGCTGGAGACCCTGAAAAGGAAAACGGTCAAGAGAACGTGGAATGCGGACAAACTGAAGGCATACTACAGTTGAAGCCGAGTTTCATGAAGAGGAAACAATGTCGAGAGTCTATATAAAATCCCTTTGTTGGAATTATAAAGAAGCGACCCTGTCGCGAGTCTATGTAAAATTCCTTTGTTAGAATTATAAAGAGGCGACCCTATCGCAAGTCTATTGTAAAGTCCCTTTTGGGAGAGACGACTATGTCGCCAAGTCTATTCAAATAAATGCAGAACTTCTCGATTAAGAGTTCACTTCAAATTGCTTGAGTCATATTGATGGATAAATTGACGTAGGGTATGAAACCTGGTCTAAATAAAGCATGAAGTGGGAAGAACAATTAAAATGTGTTTCCATTGGAACGCGGTAAAACTGGGAGGCTTATAAGGCCATGATGCATCAAAATCGTTTTTTCGGGGTAATGAAGTGAGTCGTCATGCCGACCCTGATCAGGTCGAAATGTTTAAAGTTTGGTTAAAGAAAACTGAATTTAAACATGTGACGGGTTGCCTTTGCTTCAGATTGAATTCCAAACAAATATGTCGTAATGTAATGTGATAGGTTAATGAAAATCTTCACAAATATAATTCCCGGTTATAGATCGGGACGAATATTCTAGCAGATTTTGCGCAAATGTTTTTGACTCTAGCCTAGTCATGCAATAGACCTTTGGAAATAAATTCAGTTCATCAAAGGCAACGAATGCCGTGTGAGAGGCCAACTCGAAGAAATAGTCGGGTTCGACAAGTTATAAGCAAGTGTTCAACGTACGCAAGCATGTAAGTATGTTTCATTGAAATTGAAATTATTTACATAGTGTTTGTTAAAGGAAAATTAAAGGCTCATAAAGAAAATCAACCAGGTTCCTAACCTGGGCAAAAGCTACAAAGAAAAGTAAATAGGGGGCTTTAGTACCCCAAACAAGGAGCTACAACCAAAACTGGCATCTTGGCTCTTCAAGAAGGAGGAGCATCAACATTCAGGTCAGCCGGGTTGGAAGGATTGGCCTCATCATCTCCCTTCTCCTCTGGGTTTCCTCCCACGATGAGTAGATTGGTTGGCGGACAACGAAGGGAGGGATGAAATTCCCACCATCAATATAGGCGTTATAATGCGCCCCTTGAAGGTTCAATTCAACGCCGGGATTCAGAATTGAATTTGCTCCGAGCGTTGTCAAAAGAGTCCTTCACACCGTCTTTTAATCGAGCGATATTGGCACGAGCGATTGTGAGCTCCTTCATATAATTTCTTACTCTCTTTTAGCTCGCATGGTCGATGTTCGGGGCATTGACATCCCTTTCATGAGATTGTTGCTCATGAAAGAGATCCGACTTCATCTTCGAAGGTCCTCCCGAACTTGCGTAAGCTCTTTTTGAATGTCCTCCTTCTCAATCTTGGTCACCCGCACCTCCTCATGCATTTTGTCCCGCCCCATTCGCTGCCCGTAATTCCTTAAGAGCTTGGACCGCCACCTTGTTGGCTTTATCTTTCTCGATCGTGACTTTTTTAGGTCTGCCTAGGTTGTGGCATGCCTATTTTTAACGTAGGCCACGGTTTGGCTCAGCCAACGACCTTTAAGTGAAGTTTTCAATTTCTTGAAGCTCTTGGATCTAAGCATCGGTCGGTTTGGCCGAATCGAAATAGTCCTTGGGAGGGCGAACAAAGAAGGCGAAGTTCTCTTGAAATCCCTTTTTCCTAGATAGCGGATTGGGCCATTTGGACGTAGGGAGAATCTGAATAACCCGCTACTCAATTTCCTGATCAATAGGGTTGGGAGGAGGTGATGCCGGGATGACTTCCACTTCTTGAGTAGCTGAGGCAAAGGCGCCTTGTGTTTTTGAGGCCGGGGTCTTCTTGGTAACTTTGGCCTTCTTGGTTGGCTTGCTTAGGGTGGGTTTGTTGGCAGGGCATTTCTTGCTAGTTTCCACACCCACGGCTTCTACGTCGCGCAACGTCACATCAAGATAAATGGGTCGTTTCCCATTTTCCGACACAGCAAAACAAAAAACAAGGGTCGATTACTCATTTAATAGAATAAGAGGCGGGTAAGACAATACGGTAAAAGTTATATTCATACTCGCCGCAAAACGTTTCTGGTCGGGGGCTTAAGAATATAGTCACCGACTTCACGGCGCCACTTTCTTTAATGAAGCGTTCAATGAAGGAAATTGCTGAGTTCTCCTCATCAGAAAAGCTATGGGTAGATAAATCAAATGCGGAAGGGGAGAGTTTGTGATGATTGTACGTCCAGTAAAGGGGGAGTCTCTCCTCCAATTCCCCAGTCTTTATGGTGTTAAGAAACCAAGGTTTTTGCCCGGGCACGGCAACAACCTTAAAGAAGGCGCCTTCAAACCTTTGAAAGAGTCGGTAAACACTTCAAAGAGTTTCAAGCCTATGATGCTCCTGAGCGAGGTCCACCTTTCGGGAAATGGATTTTTGCTTGGACTCTTTCCCATGGATGAGGAAGAAGAGAAAGAAGACTTGAATTGTACAAAGCTATATCGTGAGCCTTGAAGAAATTTTCAAATGTGATGGCAAACGCCAAACTGTTGGGATAAAGTTAGGAGGGGCGAGATGTAAGTAGTTTAAAAGCTCGATTTGAAAATCGGTGAACGGAAGCGAACACCGAGACAGAAATCAAGTCCCGATAGAAGTAAAATAAATGTGGGTCATTGTCCGTATTTCGGCGAAGGCTACGACTCAAAAATAAGGGGTAAACAAAAGACGAAGTCTTCGTTATCACGGAGGCCTAATTCGGTGAGTTCTTTGGTGGTCATGTTGCTTTTCATGCGCAACACCTTTCTAAACGCACCGATCCGAGTCTTTGAAGCTTTGGACGGATTGGTAGAGGTTGATTCCCACCATGGATTGCTTAGTATGGCGTGATGAAGGTGAACCCATCTATACCTATAGTAAAAGAAGGTAAAAATAATTTAGTGATTTTAAGGGACCTAATTGTATTTATTTATGGTCCTTGGGACTTGCACGTAATTTTCCCAAATTATTAAGCGAAAAACGGATAACACTCAGTACTCATCTCCTCTCCATAACCTTCGTCCATACACCAAGCGCCGGACCGTCGACACCTTTCACCATAACCAAAACCTCTCGGATCCTTCTTCCGTTGCTTCGGCGTTATCCGATGGCAAGGCTCAATTGGAAATCACGAGAAGGCAAGTGATTACTCGCTCCATGCCCCAAATGTCAAGAGCCTTAAGGAGATGAATCGTGAGCTCACATGCTAGGTTTCGGGCTATTAATTTATCGCCATCGTATTGCCACTAGTTATAGGGGTTGATCAAGTTTAGACCGAGAGATGCTTATTATTGATTGAATTTTTACACTTTCTTTATGGATCGTAACATATACCGCTTCTTAGTATTTACCGTGTTTGTGATTGATTCAGAGAGGCTTATTAATGTAAACTGATTACGTATAGGCCGGCACTTGTTGTTGGCTTCTGCAGTTTGTCTTGCTCTCTGGCTTAATTATAATATGAATAGATGATGATATTTAATATATTGAATGACTAGTGAATGGTTTTGGTGTTTAAATCTCTGTTTTTCTAGAAATCAATTGTTATCCCACGTCCCAACTATAAGCCTATGAATAGCCAAGAAACTGGTTATTAATGGCCTATGTACGTTTGGGGACAATCAAAAAATATTGAAGTTTTGAAATGGCTCCAAGTTTGAAAATTTTGTTTTCAAAATAGCACTTTCTGTTGCTAATCTAGCTTTTACTCGTTGTTAATGACCTTTATGCGTTTGGGGACAATCAAAATACTCGAGTTTAAAAATGACTCCAAGTTTGAAAATTTCATTATCAAAATAGCATTTCCTATTGTCAATATAGCTTTTACTATTGCTAATGGCCTCTGTGCGTTTGGGGACAATCAAAATACTCAAGTTTAAAAATGGCTCTAGGTTTGAAAATTTTGTTGTCAAAATAGCATTTTCGTTGTCAACATGACTTTTAATATTGTTAAAGCCTCTTATGTGTTTGGGGACAATCAAAATATTCAAGTTTAAAAATGGCTCTAGGTTTGAAGTTTTTGTTGTCAAAATAGCATTTATTGTTGTTAATCTAGCTTTTACTTGTTGTTAGGGATGTTTCAATCTAGCTTGGGCAACATAGTAATATTACATTCACAACTAATTGGGTTGGGACGTTTTTGTTATTCTTAATGTAACTTGGGACCTCATTGTGATTTTCCAAAAAAATGCCACAACCCCAAATTGACCAAATAAGACGAAATGATAGGTACACATGGCATCCACATTATTATTGTTAAGCGACAAATTTGCCTCAAAAGCTTTCACTCGGAAGTTTCCAAATTATAGCAATGGGTGAAGGAACAATTTTACACATGAGCTTTGCCCCCGGGAGCATCCAGCACCACGAGCTTTTTTCTGGAGCAAAAGTACACACGTGGTTACGTTTTGGGAGTAAAAATACCACGGGCCGTTAGTTGACCAGACGTTGACCGTTAACTTGGATGGAAGTGAACAGTAACGCGGGTGAAATTACACTTTTACCCTTAGTTTTCGGTGAAATTACCCTTTTGCCCTTAGTTAAAAAAAAACTAAAATACCCCCTGGTGGGCCCCACCACCGGCCACCCGCCGAAAACTAAGGGTAAAAGTGTAATTTCACCCGCAAGCATCGTTCACTTCTATCCAAGTTAACGGTCAACGTCTGGTCAACTAACGGCCCGTGGTATTTTTGCTCCCAAAACGTAACCACGTGTGTACTTTTACTTCAGAAAAAAGCTCGTGGTGCTGGGCGCTCCCGGGGGTAAAGCACATGTGTAAAATTGCTCCTTTACCCTTATAGCAATATTGCACTAGCTGCTATCCAGGTTAAGTTTGACTATTAATTGATCAAATATGTTAAGCTGACAAAATGAACAATAAGAAGCCGCATACCAAGATTAATGAAAGAAGATTCGATTATGAGATGCAGAACCCACCAAGGGAGATTTCCAAAACAAGGCTGCCATAAATCCTTTGCTGTCATACCTTAACAAACAACGAGATAGGTGAATACTTCTTTGATTTTCTCTTTACCATATTTCCACCTCTTTGATTTTCTTCAATTCTTCAAACATGATGCCTTTTCTGACATTTTATCTTAATAATAAATCTAACTTGAGAAAAAATGAAGTGGTGACATGTGGACGTAACATAACTTATTTAGTTAAATAACACTTAAACTTAACTTAGATAATGATTAGGGTGAAATTGCTACGATTTCTAGTGTTCTTCAGTAAAAAATTTGAGGCAAATTTACACCTTCACCAAAAATTAAAAAGACATGGATGAAACTTTAACTTTCCAGCATAACATATTTCATCAACTAACCGTAAAAATTAAGCTAGGGCAGCATCGTTTTTCCTTGGAAACTTCTGAGGGTGACATTTTTTCTCGTGTGTGTATTTTTTTTTTTTTTTGGAGGGGGTGGGTGGTTGTTAATCGGGTATTTTCAGTCTCACTTTGGCAGGCTGTGGTAGCTAGCCCACTTTGCCGCGATCATATTCATAACATTCGGGCCTATATGCCTTTTGACGTATGAAACTGCACCCCATGCGAGCCATTTGTTCGGAGTATTGTATCAAATTTTTTTTTTTTTTGTTCGGAGTAGATTTCATGGCGTGGAAGATAGCAACGTCCCCTTTTCTGGGGATTACTGTTTTCGTTGCTCTTATTGCTTTTCTAAGTTTTAACTTCAAATTCAAGTCTGGAGGGGTTAGTATGCATAATTCCTGCCTCTTTGATTGTTCTTTGTTTACCGATAAAGTGTTGGATAGGAATCCTTCTTCTTTTTCTAATGTGGTGTTTTTCGGACGAGATGACATTTATGTTTTTCTTCATTATTTCTGACCGATTTAAGTGAAATCATTTTCTATTGCTTGCATACGGTAAATTGAGTCAATGATTTTGACTCTGTGCTCTGTATTTCTAGAGATTGTTCAGTCCTGAAGAACTTGCGTTATACAATGGAACCGATGAAAGTCGGCCAATCCTTCTAGGAATTATCGGGTATTCTTCTCTTTTCCTCTCTGCTTTTTTTGTGGGATAGTTATGGGTGCTGATATCAATATACCTTAAACAATGTCTGTCTGGAATTTCTTGCATTGCTGAACCGAAGTATAGGATTCTTCATTTACTAGTACTGTTTGCTTTTTCGTGTGCACGCACCGAATTGGTTGGCAACGAGTGTTTAATTGTAGCGTTGGGATTTCTGACCTGGCTTATTGCTGTATTGTTGAGAGTTGACTGTCGCTTGATTTTGTTGACTATTTGTTCCCACCTGTTTGTTGACTGTGATGTTATATCTTTGATTTTGGATAGATCTGTGTTTGATGTAACCAAAGGGAAATCTCATTATGGTTCAGGAGGTGGATACAATCATTTTGCTGGAAGGTATGATCTTTATCAACTCAGAAGTACATGTTCTTGTTGTGCTCTGACATTGATGACCTGTGCTTCCTTTGGCTCGCTCAAACATATGCTCATTATTACAGTTTTTGGACGAACTATTCAACTTATTCATGTAATAGGGTATCATGTTGTCAAGTTTGCTCATCGGTAACATAGCTTTAGAGAAGAAAAAATATAGTGAAAACGGACATAGATGGTTTTAATTCAGTTAAAATCTAATTGTACTCCCATGATCTATTTCATTCTACTCAACCTGACAGACTTGCTAGCACAACAGTGTTAAAATCATAAAGATCACATGTAAAACACCATATGGATGCCTCACTACGAACAATTAATTTCCCATCAAGGATGTGACAAATCTTCCTTTTAAGATTTACCCTTGTCCAGAAGGATTTAATACAATGAAATCCATTTTGAGATCAGTGTACTTGCCTTTTAACTTTTACTACAGCTCCCATGCAGCCTCTTCTTTAGCTAAATCCTTCCATTTTACCATTGCTTTTGTTTCACAATAATTTTGAAATGTGTTGATAATAGTGGATTTTGTACTTGAAATCCTTACAGTTGAATAATGTAAAGAACTTTTATTGTTTTAAGACGCTAATTTAGGTGCTGCTCTGTACATGGGCTAGTTTAAATAAGCACTGACAGTTTTGCCTTCAAAATTTTTAATAAATTCAGGGATGCTTCTCGTGCATTTGTCTCTGGAAACTTCACAGGTAAATAGATGGGCTGGTTTGATTTTTTTCCTTTTTAATGAATGAATAATGCAACTCGAGGTAAAGCAAAAGCATGAAACATGAATGCCTCCTTTTATGTTGTGTAGATTAGCTGAACAAGTATAGTTTCTTGATATAACAAGTTGCATATAAATACATTAAGAATGTTTCTTTCTTCAGCTTTTTCAGTAGTATCTTGTTCCAGATGTACCTTCTTAATGATGGAAACTTTGTTCTGCATAAAATGATCTTTTCCCCCTTGGCTTTTCATGAATTTAAATATTCTTATTTTCATTTTTATTTATGACATGAGGATTTTTATAGAACAGGCGGAACGTCATAACATGAAAGAGGAAAATCACTGCTGCTAAATAATAAAGAAAATATTCTATATCAAAAGTCCTTGAAAGTTGTTCAAAAAGCATAAAAAATGTTTTTACAAATGTCTTTTATTGTGGTTTTTTTGTGGTGGTTGCAAATAGAACATACCATTGTAGTACCAAGAAACAATTTTTTTGCCTAAATATTTTATATTTCTAATGCTTTCCCCAGTTTTGGAAGTTGTCTTAATTCTTTGCCCACTTGCTTTTGCAGGAGAGGGACTCACAGACTCATTGCGTGGTTTATCTAGCACTGAGGTATCCATTGATGTTTATAGACTTACAAATTAATGCCATTGTAAAATTGTAAGTTTGTTAAAAATATGTCTTGTTTGTTTGGACATGGTTTCTCACAAATCTCACCGTTGGTTATTTTAACACTTGTGCTTTTGCTTTATTATAATTGCTTGACACTTTTCAGTGGCTCAAGAGGTAGACACCCATGCTAACAATGTATTTAGGACTTTGTGTAAACAAAAGATAAAACCCAATTTACATGTTAATAGAATGATTTGAGTTAGGATAATGTGACATTTAAGTTCAAAAAGTAGTTTGAGCTTGTATTAGTTGTTCCATCCTTGTCTTTTCAGTAAATTATGAAGTTATTATTGAAGTTTAGAGGTATAAACACTCTCTATATTATCTTATTAGATGAAGAGAATTACAACCTATTTATAGGTGAAGCAAGGGAGAACAAAGAAGGTAAATTAGGAAATACAATAAAGCCTAATAAAGACTCATAAAGACTCATAATTACTAATTAATGCCCTCTAATCAGATCCTCTAATCAGGGAACTAATCATGGGATCCTAATAAATGAGAGATATATTTCCTAATATTCTAACACTCCCCTCAAGCTGGAGAGTATATGTCGATCAATCCCAGCTTGCCACGAAATCCTTCAAACTTCGTTCGACCGAGTGGTTTAGTTAGGATATCTGCAATTTGGTCTGCAGATCTTATGTGAGACAGTGTCATAATGCCTGCTTCAATCTTTTCTTTAATGAAGTGTCTGTCTATCTCAACATGTTTGGTTCTATCATGATATACTGGGTTCTTGACCATTTCAATGCTGGCCTTGTTATCACACCAGAGTTGCATTGGTCCCTCATGTTAAATTCCCAACTCGTCGAAGAATCGATAATCGAGATTCCTTCACATAC
Source organism: Acacia pycnantha (assembly GCA_025563575.1). Classification (NCBI taxonomy): domain Eukaryota; kingdom Viridiplantae; phylum Streptophyta; class Magnoliopsida; order Fabales; family Fabaceae; genus Acacia; species Acacia pycnantha. The sequence goes on along the minus strand of JAMWYP010000074.1, from coordinate 985,962 downwards.
TCCTTTGTTGACAGCTCTTAGTTCCTTCGGCCTTTGCTTGGTGACACCACCTGCTCTGCTTCTTGCTTCTCCGGTAACTAGATTTCCCACACGTATGTACAGTACCCGAGATTGACCTCCCGGTCTCTCTATCTCTTGCATGATCTGCATCGGTGTAGATTTCTATGTTCTGGTAGTACCTTTCTTAAAGAATATTCCCTTCCGTGATTAAGCTTCGTAGCTCAAAATTCGTGGACTGCCGCCATGTGTTCTTCTTGGGGCTGATGCATAAACCGACTTACTATTCCAACTGCATAGCTAATGTCAGGACGGGTATGGGTTAAATATATCAATTTTCCCACAAGTCTTCTGTATCTCTCTGCATTAGCTGGAATACCTTGTGGTTTGATCTCTAAGTGGCATCCCTCTTCCATTGGTATCCCTTCTGGTTGAGTGCCCAACATTCCTGTCTCATGTAACAAGTCTAATGTATACTTGCGTTGTGAGACATTGATGCCCTTCTTGGTCCTTGCTACTTCCATGCCTAAGAAATATCTCATTTGTCCAAGATCTTTTACCTAGAATTCAGTTGACAAGTCCCGTTTTAGTTGAGCAATGGATTCTTCATCATCTCCTGTAATGATTATGTCATCAACATAGACGATCAATATGGTGACTTTGCCATTAACACGTTTGGTAAACAATGTGTCATCAGCTTGTCCCTGAGTATATCCAAGCCCTTTCACTGCTTTGGTGAATCTACCGAACCATGCCCTAGGAGAGTGTTTCAAGCCGTACAATGACTTCCTTAGCTTAAACACAGAGTTATTAGGAGCTAAAACTCCATCTGGAATCTCTATGTATACTTCTTCCTCTAGGTTGCCATTCAAGAATGCATTTTTCACGTCCAGTTGGTATAGAGACCAATCCAAGTTAGTTGCAAGTGATAACAAGACTTGAATGGTATTGAACTTGACCACTGGAGCAAATGTCTCCGGTAGTCAATCCCGTACGTCCTGGGTATATCCTTTTGCAACAAGTCTCGCCTTGTATTTGTTGATACCGCCATCGATTGAATTTCGGAGTGAAGATCCACCTGCATCCCACTGGTTTCTTTCCTTTAGGAAGAGTCGTGATCTCCCATGTTCTATTTTCCTTGAGTGCCCTCAATTCCTCTTCTGCAGCTTGCTTCCAATTTGGATCATCCATAGCTTGTTGAAATGTATTTGGAACGGTTATCTGATACTCCCCGAATGGGTAATTTAGGATAATAAGCGTCGTCTTCCGAGAAAATGGTGTCCCGGAGACAATGAGTTTCTTGGAAGATGGACAATAGCATTTGTACCCTTTTTGAGTGGAGGAGTAGCCAAGGAATATACACTTGTCAGAGCGAGCACCAAATTTGTTGCCCTCCTTTTTGTGAACAAAGACAACACATCCAAACAAATTGGAAGGTAATAAATTGATGAGGGGGCAATTTGTAAAGAATTTCAGGAGGTTTTGAATTGGGGTGTCGTATTTGAGAACTTTAGAAGGCATGCGGTTAATGAGATAAGCCGCGGTGAGGATGGCATCACCCCAGAATATGGTAGGAACATTCCGTTCCATTAGCAAGGCACGGGTTACTTCCAACAGGTGACGGTTTTTCCGTTCGGCTACCCCATTTTGTTGAGGGGTGTATGGACAAGACGTTTGGTGATGAATTCCTTGACGATCAAGAAACTCTTTAAAGGTCAGTGCTCATGTATTCCTTGGCATTATCACTTCGAAGCACCTTAATGGACGTGTTGAATTGGGTTCGTACAAAAGTATAGAAGTTTTGAAAGACTTTGGCAATATCGGATTTGTCTTTCATTAAATAAACCCATGTGGTGCAAGTGTGATCATCGATAAAAGTAACAAACCACCTAGTATGAGTGAGAGTGGCTAGTCGGGCAGGGCCCCAAATATCACTGTGAATCAATGTGAATGGGGAGGTGGGAGTATAGGTTCGTATGGGATATGAGGATCGTGTCTGTTTTGCAAATTGGCAAGTTTCACAATGAAAAAGGAACATAATTTTTATTGAATAAATTTGGAAACACATGTTTCATATATTCAAAACTAGGGTGACTTGATCGACAGTGCCACAACAATATATCATTATTCTATGAATTTGAGCTAACCAGCGCTCGTCTTGCCTTCCACGTTTCTTTATTCTTTGAGGTTGACCCTTCAAGGTAGAACAATCCATCCCATTCTCTAGAAGTCCCAATCGTCCTCCTCGTTCTTAAATCCTGAAACACACATAAACCATCATCAAAGATCACTCGACATATTTTACCGCTAGTCAATTTGCTTACGAGATCGATTACAGGTAAGTTCCGGTACAAACAAAACGTTATGTATTGCCAAGTGGTCGGATAATGTAACAGTACCAATGCCCTCAACTTGTGTGTATACACCATTAGCTACTTTTACTTTGAGGTGTTCATGACAGAGTTTGAGGTTACAGAATAGAGTTTTGTTACCGGTCATGTGATCTGTAGCTCCTGAGTCAACAATCCAGGTATCGTCATTGGTCATCACAGCGTTGAGAGCAATAATAGAATTACCTGATTGTACAAGATTCACGCTGGGAATAGAGTTAGACTTATTCTGTTGTTTGAGCATTCTACGGAACATCTGTAATTCCTCTTGACTAAGGTGATTGTCACTCTCCACCTTTGGTCCAGCTGTGGTCAGGTGACTTTGGAAGTTTGATTTCCCCCCGGAGGGTTTTCCATGGAGTTTCCAGCGTTCTTCCTTAGTATGACCCTTTTTCTTACAATAGTTGCACCATTTATTGGTTTTGCGGTCCCCAGATGGTCCCTGAACTGCAAGAGCTGAGCTTTCAATGTTGCTTGGTCCACTCCGGTTCAAGAGTTTCCTACTTTCCTCGAATTGCACAAAGTTAACCACATCAAAGAGTTGTGGGAGTGGCTTCAGCCCCATGATTCTGCCCCTTACCTCCTCGAAAACATCATTTAGGCCTAAGAGGAAGTCGTGTATCCTTCCTTCTTCCACAATTCGTTTGTACAATTGTACATCTTTGAGAGTTTCCCAAGGGTGGACCTCAAACAAGTCTTGTTGTTGCCACAATTTCAGCAATGCATTATAATATTCAGTTACTGGACTGATTACCTTGTCGTAGATCCCGAAGTTGTCTCTTCAGTGAATCGGGGCAGCAAGTGTTTTCAAGAGAGGAGTAGGTCCTCCTAGCGGCATCCCATATTTCCTTTGCCGTGTGTGCAAGCAGATATCCCTCACTGATCTCCAAGGTCATTGAATTACACAACCATGTCATGACTTGGTTGTTTTCAGCAAACCAGGTGTCAAAATTAGGGTCATCGGGGGCTGGTTGAGGGGCTGCCCCAGTAATGTATTTCTCCTTTCTCTTACCTCGAATATACCTCAGCACGCTTTGTGACCACTGGAGATAGTTTCTACCATTAAACTTATGGCTAATAGCCATAATGTGATGGTCTGTAAATTCTGAAGCCATCTCTGAGGTTCTGTTTGGTACTGGGTTGATGGTCATAGAAGAAGAAGAAGAGGAATTTTGAGTTTGAGAATCGGTACCGGTCATAAAACCCATGGGATAAGTTCTGGGAAATGTTCCGAACATAGGAGGACTCTGAGAGGAATCCATGTTTCTGGATGAAAGAAATAGTCGCCGGAATCTGGAATTTTCGCCGGAGAGTTCGCCGGAAAATTCAAAAAAGTCACTGGAGGATGTACTAACCACTGGGTCTCACCGGAAATCAGAGCAGGAGGCCGAAACAAGAAGTCGCCGTTGAGAAAACTCCGTCACGCGCCGTCGCAGCGTCGGAGTTCGTCAGGCGCGTGTATACCACGTGCCGTCGTGGAGTCGCCGGATCGTCGCCGGATTTCTGGGTTTCGCCGATCGGAGCCCTCCGATCCTTCTGGGCTAGGCGGTGTAGTCTAACTCGCCGCCTATAGTGAACCCTAAACTTGCTGGAGAACTTTCCCTTCACTGTTTCTCTCTCCCTCACTGTTTCTCTCGCTCTCTGTGGCCTCGGACGGGTGTCCTGGGCTCTGATACCATATTGAAGTTTAGAGGTATAAACACTCTATATTATCTTATTAGATGAAGAGAATTACAACCTATTTATAGGTGAAGCAAGGAAGAACAAAGAAGGTAAAGAAGGTAAATTAGGAAATACAATAAAGCCTAATAAAGACTCATAATTACTAATTAATGCCCTCTAATCAGGGAACTAATCATGGGATCCTAATAAATGAGAGATATATTTCCTAATATTCTAACAGTTATGATAGTAAATGTTCAGTAAATTACGGAGACTCTCCTTGTCTTTTCTTCTTCCTAACCCTCGTATCCCTGTAATCCTATCGTAATTGTTTCCCTTGCATAAAGATCAAGATAAGTTGACACATGCACGCTTGCACAGATGTAGACAGATGAAAATTTGGGGGAGAGTGATAGGGCTTGTAGTTTGCAAGTTAGTTAACTGCTAATAACTAAATGAAAACAAATGCCAATTAAAAGATAAAACACAATAACTAACTGATTACTAACTTATCCCTTAAAACCACCATATGCCACGTGTCTGTTCCTTCTAGAGTAGACTAATAAGGGACGTGGTATTCTACCATTACCCCCCCCCCCCCCGGGGGTGTGGGGTGGGGAAGAAGCCTTGTCCTCAAGGCTGAAATGAGGAAACTGATGCGCAAGTGACTCATAAAGCTCCCATCTATTCTCCTCAGGTGGTCGTCCTTTCCATTTAACAAGTAGCTCATGTTGTTCTTGCTGTCCGTCTGAATTGAGGTGCTCAGAAAATCATGAAGACAGAATCTTTTCAGGTTCCAATAATGCTTCCCAATCATCATTGATAGGTAGATGAGGCAAGATATGGTGGACACAAAATGTTCCAGTAATGCGCCTTCTTTAATAATGAAACATGGAAAATTGGGTGGACATGGGCATCATCAGGAAGCTGGAGTTCATATGCTACAAAACCTATTTTCATCACAATCAGATAAGGGCCACAAAAACGAGGATGCTAAAAGGGGTTTAGTTCAGTTTGATTTTAGGCAAAAAAGAACCAGACCAAATCGCTTGGTTTGGCAAAACATTGGACCTATTCTGTTCAAGGTGAAATTGGTTTGAATACAACCAAAAAGAATTAACAATATTGAGAATCAATTTCCTTTCAATATAATTAAAAAAATTATTCTATAAAAATATAGCTCCTCAGTTTTAAGCTTTGAAATATATGCATATAATTGTCATAATACCCATCTTTGTCTGTATTCTCAAAAGACTATTATTTTGAGCAGTTTGGTTTGGTTCAAACTAACCATAATTGAACTGAAAACCAAACCAAAATAATTGATTTTCTTGGATTTTGTGGCTTTCAAAACCCATCAATTATAGCTTCATATCATTAAACTGCAAAGTCATGGAGTAGCTAGCCCAGCCAAATTAATTGGTTTTAGCATCATTAAATCTGAACCAAACTTCACTTCTAGTTGATTTTGTTTGGTTTGATTCAATCGATTTTGAGCAATCTTAGCTATCAATATTCAATAGTAACTACCTATTTCGATTACTTTTTTTCTTTTCTTAATTATGGGGTAAAAGAAACATTTTTCTTATAGAAATTCACTTTTTTTAATAAATTACATTTCTTTTCATTCAATTCTGTTCTGCACACCAAACAATCCCTTAATGCATAAAGCGTTGTGGCCAATCCATTCTCGTCTTGACCACTAATCAACGTAGTTATTATCAGGCCAAGGCTACCAATGGAGGTATTATGCTAGAGATGAGCCAGTAGCCAAGGCAAAATCTTTGAATAATTACCAATAGCTAATACTTTTTGCAAATGGCAAACATAAAATAGCTAACGAACAGTTTTATGGTGTATACAAAATCTCATACCCATCAAGCTTCACCAGGAATCTGATAAGATCCCATCACCTTTTGCCGTCAAAACTTACAAAAGAAGACATAAAAAAGTGTGAAAAAGGAAGAAAAGGTGGAACTATTGGTCTAGAAGAAAATGCAATGGTTAAGGACCAGATAAGACACAAAAGTAAGGGAATCAAACGAGATAGTCATGATGGGAACAATAAAAATAAGAGAAACTGTTAGAAGATTGGGAGTGGGTGTATAAAAAGAGAGGGTTGGGAAGAATGAGAGCAGAAGAACGTGGAAGTGTGGTCCAGGCCTCTGGGTGGAGAGTGCCAGCCTCTCAAAAGTTTGGCAAGCCTCTGTTTTAGAGAGTTGTAGTGTCTGTGTGCTTTGATTTATATCCATTGTTGTTGTTTCTGTTGTGTGGTAATCTGAGGTTGTATTCGTCTTAAGTGTTTGTGTACATACCAGAATAGTGTTTATTTCAGATTGTAATGTGTTTTAGTTCTTATTTTCATCTTCAAGTATAATTCTGTTCTGAATTGAGAGGAGTTTGGAAGTTTTTGGTAAGGGTTCTATCAGAATCTGTGTGCAACATGTTATGAGCTTAGAACTCAGATAGTAAGCACTGCCTCATAATGTTATGGAACTTCTTGATCACTAACGCCAATGTATTTCTTCTAATATCTTTTTCTATAGACAAATCTAATTCCTCTATAAGAACACACCAGCATCGCTCTCTGAGCATCCTTTACCAACTTGGGAGCCCCCTTGTGAAAACCATGCTTTTTACAAATGAAGGGAAGAGGATTAGTAAAGAAGATGAATCCAAGGGCAAATGTGTATACAATGGGAAGGGTAGTAATATTATTAGGGTGTTAGTTGCAACTTTTGGGTTGTGGGAACATTGCGGTCAAAGGCAAAGATGAGATTGTATAAGTGAAGTAAAGTTAGATTTAACATCCAACTTAGATGATGGAAGGTTAATTCAGCAGGGTTAATAGATATGGGTGTAAAGTTGTAACCTTTTATAAGTTAGGGGGACATCTAAATGGAAGGCCAAGACAAGTGCGGGTATGTGCAATTTCCCCTTTTTGTTGTTGTAAAGAATAAAGCAAGTAGAGCCAATGATGTGTGAAGCCTCCCCTTGATACTAAGGGAGGCTTGTGTTATATATATTTATAACAGAGGGAAGATTGCATACCCAGAGATAGAACAATGGTTGCACTTCTATAGTTTAACGAAACAAAGAAAAATGGCAAACTAATGCTATATTCTGCCAATTTTTATCTCTAATTTATTTCTTTATACCAAAACCCCTTGGGTTTGATGTGTGGAAATAGCACGTGCATTCCAAATTTTCTGCTGAAAGTTAATTTTAATTAAGTGAATAGGGGATGACAAATATTAGATTCCTGAACATTGACCACTTCATCTCAGGTTTAAGCTATTAGATGTGTGAACAAAAGTTCTCGCCCTACAATTCCTGTCACTGCTTTTTATCTATAACTTATGCCATAGCCCCTATGGTGCTCCAAATAAGACCTATTTCTTGTCTTAGGGTTCTGGAATCGATTTGATATTTATTTGTATGATTTAATTATATTGCGCATACAGGTGAAGAGCATTGTTGAATGGAGGGACTTCTACTTTAGAAGCTACAAGTGAGTCAAATTTTCTGTAATCAATCATTTTGTTTGAAGTTGCTATTAAAATTTAAAAGTCATCAAGATTACATCCATTATAGCAAGACTTTCATGTCCATTTCAAGCTTTTCTTGTCAAATGGTTAATTACTCCCATCAGGCATGTAATCTTGCATTCATTTTGATAGTTTCCTTTAAATTTCCAGTTAATCCTTATTTTCCGTTTGCAATTGTTTAGACATATTTGCAGGAACTCCCCCTCTTTTTTTTTTGTTTTTTTGTTTTTTTGTTTTTTTGTTTTTTTTTTTTGGTGCTATTGCTGGAATTCTCTTTATTGATGGCGAATGCCAACATTGATATCTCTTAGCTTTCTGCTAACTTATTTTTGGTTAAGCAAATTAAATATATCATTTACACACTTTTTTTGTTATTATGTTTTGCCTCCATTATGTAGGTATGTTGGTAAGGTTGTTGGCCGATACTATGATAGCCAAGGGCATCCTACTAAATATTTGAAAGGGGTTGAAGCAAAGGCTGCTAGAGGCGCGCAACTTTTGGAAAAGCAGAAGATCGAAGAGTCTAAACAACCTAGCTGTAATTCAAGATGGAGTCAAGATGAGGGTGGAGAGGTACATTACATATTTCATTGCTGCCTATATCTCTTTACTTTGAATAGAAGACCAGAACTAATATCATAGTTTATTAGTTTTATTTCTTTTTTAATTATAAACTGCTAAGTAATTCTTACTTTTTCAGCTGAGTTACGTGCATTTAGATAATTAGCTGTAATTTGGTTTCGTACACTTCTGCATTAATACTATAAGAATGAACTATAAATTCCGTATCATAAGCAACCCATTATGGTTTAGCTGTGCTCAAGCACGATTTTGTGTGTCAGTGTGCGAGTGTTATATTTTCTTAGAGCATTTTGGATCTACAATTCCGTAATTGAATTAGTTAATTTGAGCTTGAAAATGATTTTATGGTATTTGTGTGTACCTACCAAGAGTCAATTGAGTGAAAAAGTGCTGAGAATATTCAACTTGCGGGAAGTCTCTGAATGCATCTGATAGTTGCTTTAATAATTAAATGACTTGTTTTCTGGTGAAATCTAATCGACTTGTTCACGCTTGTAATTTAAATCTTTCCAAACGTGACAAACTCACTGATCTTTTTTTGTTTTAATCACTAGAAATTCGGTATTTCCTTCTCTGATAGATATTGTTTTGGTTTTATCAAGCCACATGCAAACATATGGAACTTTGGTTTGTGTGATAAGGTCGTACTGTTATGACATGATTCGTCATTAACTAGTGTAAATTGATACTTCATTATACGTTCCATTCATGTGTTATGAGTCTCACAAGTGAAGTATGTTTTGTAAGTTAAAAGAGTTCTCCTACCTAATAAAGCTAGCCTTTTGAATGGGTTCTCCCTTTGACTTGTGCTCGTAACATTAGTGTTTTCATTAAGAGGATGATGCTCATGGAAGATTCTGATGGAACGAGGTGCATTGTTTGAGTATGCATCGGAGAGCTTCACAAGTGAAATGTAGTTTAGAAGTTAAAAGGACTCTCTCATTTAATAGTCTTTTAGGATGAGTTCTCTCTTTAAACTTGTGCTCATATATATTTGAATTGACTCAGTTGTATAACACAGATTGCACTTTTGATCAGGTATGGTGTGATGCTGGCTTCCCGAGGCTTGTTCAGAGGCCTCTTGAGATTGCTTTGACTGGAAAAATGAGCAAACGTTGTGCCTGCTTTGAAGAAAATCAACTGAGCCAAGCGGGCTTAGAGGTGTATGCTGGCTGTGATGATCATGCCAAAAGGTGCAAAGTCTTGAACTGAGACATAGGATTATTTTTTTCTTTTTCTTCTTCCCCCTTTTGCCTTTCTTTTGGGCAGGACTTAGAATTACTCATTGTTGGTTGAGTTGTGGGATTTTGATTCTGTATATTAAAAGATTAATATAGGGTCTAATAGGTGTAGCGGTGACAAAAGTATTTTTTATTATATCTGACTTTTACAAACTTAAGTTAGGGTAAAAGTCAATGTAATACAATTTAGGTTTGGATTGGCTTTGCTAAAAAAGGCACTTTTAAAACTGAAACTTATTTGAAAAATTAATTAAAAAGTAACTTTAGATGTAAAATGACTGAAAATAACGTGAATTTGCAGAATAACGATATTCTATGTCATTCTTACCAATTAAATTTTTAATAATAGAATTTTCCCGAATTTTTTCTCAATTTTATTATCTAACTTCCCCTTTTAGATGCATTTATAAATATCAAATTATTGAGTTTATTGAAATAATTTTATCTGTCCTTATAGTTATTGTCTTCTCTTTTCACGGTGTGGTTGAAAGCACCTAATTGTGTGGCTTTTGATGCAATGAAAACTCTGTTATTTATTTTTATGACAAAAAGAGAGAAAGAGAGATCAACAGAAATGACATAAGACAAAGATCACAGAATTCAACATATACAGGAAAGCAACAATGTAATTAATCTACTTTTTCTTGATATATTGATTGGTTTTTGTAGCATTTAACAGACAACTGAAATGTCTCAGGATTGTGCAAGGAGTATGACGTGAATTGTACTTTTCATAGTTTAGAGGTTTTGTCGTTTTTTTAAGGGAAATATGTTCCATATTTGCATGTCAAATATTTATTATTCATTTATTTATTATTGACAACTTGAAATACCATAGTTACTTTAAAAAACAATCGAATTTTCACTCAAAGGAAAAAAGTATAAGCAATTCTTCAAATTTGTTTACTATAAGTGTAAAATTAAATATTTTAGTGATTGCCTGGTGCATTTAAAAACCCATGTAATATGCCTTACGAGTCATTGCAACCCAACCTACTTTTCTTGTTAATTTACTGTTGATGAATTTAAACCCTGCCTCAATATAAAAATGAGTAAATATCCTTTCTGGTCCCTGACAAAAAACACGAACCCCATTTTAGTCCTTGACAAAAAAAACCGACCATTATTCGTCCTTTTTATGGGACTAAAAAGGATCTTTTGGAAATTTGTGAGGGATCAAAATGTCCACCAATCGACCCTTATTCGTCCTTTTTATGGACTAAAAATGACCTTTTTTCGGGACCAAAATGGGATTCGTGTTTTTGTCGGGACTAGAAAGACTTACTCTATAAAAAATTAAAAATCACTTATTTTGTTCCGCCAAACATAGGTTCATTGATATTTTGCTTAAAAGATATTCAAATTTGTAGATTGAAAAAATCAAATTCCTTTTCTATCTTACTCACTATTGCTTGACTCCTACACACCCAATCATGCAAATCAAAACAAGGTGGCATGACAATGAATTTTCACTAATCATATCTGTCTGCTTCTAAATCACTAATCAAATATCTGCTTCAAACAAAAACAAAAAAACTTTTGCCCCTCAAATTTGAGATATCCAGAGATCAGGGAATAGTCCTGTATATAAAACATTTTTAACAGGTTTCATTGGAAGCAAGAGCAATCTTAACTCATTAACTCTATCTTAAAATTTAATAAATTTTGAACTATACCCCAATTAAATATACATACTTTTTGCCTCTTTTAATAACATACACATCATTTAATAGGGGCAAATTAGTAAACTTATAAGCAAAAGTCAATGACATGTGTTATAAATAGAACCAAAAATGGCATTCCCTCCCTTATAAATAGGAACAGATGAATACAAACACACATAATCCATAAGAAAAGTCCATAAGCAAAAATTAGGCATACATCCTTTGAGATGTTAATGGACATGACTATATTTCTGAGATCAATACAAACTTTTTGGAAATATGACTAACATTACATAGACTTTCCTCCATTCTTATAACCTACGCCTTGAAACAAATAATAGACTACACAAACCTCCCATAAGCTTTGTTAAAATTACACATACCTTCTCTTTCTCTTTGAAACCTGTACAAACTTCAGAAAAGGCATAACCTATCATCTCAGAAGATCTTAATCATAGATATTTCAATTGAAATCAATTAAATTTATGTGGAATGCCCAACACCTTGAACTACTCAAATGAATCCACATCAAGGGCAGAAATCTGAAAATGACAACTAAACTAAGCCAGTTATACAAAAATCATATCAAGTTATAAGTGGGATGAAACCTTGTTACTCAACACAGGTCCTTCTAATAAACCAAATCTTAAGAAGAACTTCTTCTTATTACAGTCGAGCATTTCACTCAAGCTACAATTTAGGTTCCTCAGTGTTAAGAATTTGTTCCGCAACTCTATTTCTCTCTTCAGACCATGACGAAAGAAGCCAGGATAGTCAACAACTTCATGGATTTGTCTTCCCATAACATCTACTAGAAACCTTATCTTGGGTTCTAGAGAATTTTGGATACTCTTGATCAGGATTGGAGGAAACCCTACTACCAAAGCAGCTATCTGTCTGTCTTGAAATCCACATTTCTTTAAGTAGGCATAATTGGGCTCCAAAACCTTGTTCACATCTCTACTCAAAATTTCTGGGAAGTTCACAGCTACCACTTGAAGTTCGAGATCAGTCAGACCAATTAACTTCAGAAACTGAGTAGTAGGGCGGAGTCTTTTATCGACACTATATCCCATAATAAATGGGTTCCTGACTAAAATTTTCCCAATCATACCATCTTTATTAAGACCAAGGCTAGCAAGGAAGTCCACAATCTCTGTGAGCTTTGTTTCAATGCTGTAGCTGATAAGCCTTGGATTGAGCAGTATTATTTTTCCAAGTCGCTTTTCAGGGATGCCCAATGCCTGAAAGAAGGCCAAAAGAGGACAAAGCTTCTCTTCCACACTATGTGAGAGTAACTGAGGGAACTTGGCTATGGCAGAAGCAACTTCCTTGGGTTTTGTTCCCAGCGTCTTGAGGCATTCAACCATGGGAACTATCTTCTCATTAAGGCCAAGCGTAAGAATCTTGGGACATTTTGAAACAATAGATGGGAGTTTCCTCTCTTGAATGCCAATGCTTGTCAAATAGGCCCAATTCTCAGATGCTCTTTCTTTATGCACAACCTCGAGGCGCTTGCATTTCCTGAACATTCCTTGTATGCTTTTATCATCAAATCCTCTATCCTTAAAAAACCACATCATGCTACCGCCATTACAGGTGCTAGAGATTTCCATGTTATTCTGTAAATGTGTAAAAGGATTTTCAGTATAATAGACACGCAAAATCAGGGAAACCAAAACAAAATGTTGAGAAGAAAATTTGTTGGGAAAAACCTGTATTTCTCCAAGACTAATAGAAAGATGATGAAAATAAACATGTTTTGACAGTGGATTGATATAAACCCCAATCTAAAACTCAATACCACTAACTGAATCCCACATTAGATTTCTGGGGTTTATTCCTCAAAGGTTGAATAACAACAACTTCCATTTATCATTGATTTTATATCAATTTAATGTTGCAGAGAGTCTACCTTCATTAGTTCTAGCATTAATAAAGGCGGGAAATTCAAATTGGAACCATTTAAAAATGCACATTCTTGTTGCTAACTGAAATTAGAAAGTATTTTCTACCCAGCAGTAACAATGAAGTCCACATGGAATGAAGCTAAGGCCAACAATACCCTTTTTCAGAAAAGAAGAAATCAGTTTTTACAGAAACAGGTATGACACTCACCAATGGAGAAAATTCAAAATCTGAGTCCTCAGCAGCGGTTGAAGCTCTGCTGCGCCACCTGACAAAAAGTCCTCGAAAGTGTTAATGCGCGATTTATCAATCTCACAAGCGAAATCGAGTCCGAAAATGCTTGACAATATCAAACCCGTAGAATCGTCAAATGAAATCGATTCGCTATATTTGATGCAAATCAATGTGAGAAGAGCTTAAAGAAGATAAAAGACCACAAAAAGTTTTCTCAGCGATGGAGATAAACGAGTTGATAGAGAGGAAAGGCCAAAGGTTCGAGGCTATGGAATGTGGAAGTAGAGATAGGTTTTGAGCTATGGCAGAAGAATCAGAAAAGGCCAGCCTCTCTCTCTCTACACTCTGGAGTGAGAGTGGATGAGAGGAGTGGATTGGGGGAGTAGGAGAAAGGCTGCGTTGAATCGCTCGATTTCTGTCATCTCCACTTTCTGTCCGCTTCACCTCATCTACAAAAAAACGGCGGCGTATTTGTATTCTAATTTTAATAAAAGAGTATTCTTTTATGAAAACCAGCTTATATTTGTTGATTAATTTTAATATTTTTATTAAGAAATTATTTAAAATGTAAGAAAAACTTCCTTATAAAAACCTTTAAAATCGTAAAAGACAGAAAAGTATTTCCAATATTCATAATATCAAAAAAGAGTGAGGCCTAATTTGTCATTTTTAAAATCAAAGGGAAATTATACAAATGCCCTAATATATATATATATATATATATATATATAATACTATTAGAATGTTATTTATCAACTAACTTGAGATTTAAAGAATATCAAAATATTATCTGAAATCTTGAAATATGAAATTGAGAGGAAAAAAATATGATTGAAATTCAAAGTGAAAAATCCTAGTAAGGATAAATAGGCCACATTATACTTTTATAAGGTATCTAATTATATTTTATAAAAGAAAAATATAAAATTTAATGTAGTAGATATTTATTGATATTGATTTGAGTTTGATGAGATTATTTCTTGGTAATTGAAATTTACTATGAAATTATTATTGTAAAGAGAATTTTAATAAAATGGAATTTAATTTTAAGGATTCAATTTCAAAATATGATTTTAGAAGAAGGAGAAAATTTGTAAAGTTATATGAGAGTAAATAAAAGTAGTTAAAATATATTATGTTTTATTTAAATATTATGAAAATATTATTTGAGTATATTTAAGGAAAACCCCATAAAAAGTTGCACGAAATAGAAAATTTCTAAATCATCATTAAACTCAACAAATCCCTAATTAAGTTATTGACCAAATTTGATATTTTAAAATACGGGTAAAATGACTTTATTGCACTCTTATAGTCTGCTTTGTCATCTTTCCTCTTAAAACAGTTTTATTACTCTGTGTCTTAATTTATATATATATATATATATATATATATATATATATATATATATATATATATATATATATATATATCATTTTATCATGTCACTTGACATATGGTTATGTCAAGTCACCCCAAAACTACATTGTTTTAGGAGTTCATTAATTCTCTTAACCTCAAAACGATATCGTTTTGGAAGTTAGGAGAATTAATGAATGATGTTTTAGTAAAATTCATATAATAAATACAATAAAAAAAATACCAAAATATCCTTCATTAATTCCCCTAACTCGCAAAATGATGCTATTTGGAGTTAGGGGAATTAATGAACTCCTAAAACGACGTAGTTTTGGAGTGACTTGACATAACCTTATGTCAAGTGATATGACAAACGATAAATCCTAATGTTAACACACACACACACACACATATATATATAGTTTATGGTTTGTCATGTCACTTGACATAAGTTTATGTCAAGTCACTCCAAAACTACGTCGTTTTGGGAGTTCATTAATTCTCCTAACCCCAAAACAATATTGTTTTGGGAGTTAGGAGAATTAATGAAGGGCATTTTGTATTTTTTCTTTTGTATTTATTAGACGAATTTTACTAAAACACCCTTCATTGATTCTCCTAACTCCCAAAACGACGTCGTTTTGGGGTTAGGGGAATTAATGAACTCTCAAAACGACGCAGTTTTGGAGTGACTTGACATAACTTTATGTCAAGTGACATGACAAACGATAAACTCTTACCATTAATATATAATAAAATAAAATGTGATTCCTTTAATTGGAAAGAATCAACAAGAATAATTCAAGTCAAAAAATAAAAATAAAAGCATTAACCCAATATTAATTAAATATTTTTATTTGAGTATCTTGAATAAGAAATTGTATTTTTAGAAAAACTAAAGGGAAAATTCCAGATAAATACCAAATGAATTTGTAAAACCTCCAGAAGTCCTCTGAATTTGCAAAAAGACAGAGAGGTGATAAGGACTTTTGAGGGTTATGCAATTTCGTGGGAAAAGACCAGACTGCCCTTTAATTAACTATGAAGACAGATCCACCATTTTCATTCCCGATTCACACCCTGCATCGTGTTCTTCGGCGTCACCCACTCCGCACCGCCGCTCCTGCCGCCGTCGACGCCGCTGCCTCCGCCGTGTACGACGCCTCTCCAGCTTCGTCGAGATCGAGCAGAAAGAAGAGGTACCTATTTCGATTTTTATGTTTCACTCCTTGATTGAATCAGCAAGGAAGGAGAAAAAGACTTGATTTAGTACTGTACTTAGTTAGGACTTTGAGCTCTGATTTTACTTCTTTGAGCTCTGATTTTACTTCTTTAAGCTCTGATTCGTTGAAGATGCTTCTTTTTTTTTCTCTTATTTTCAAAATATTCACTTTAGTCAAAACTTTACAAAAACACCTTCTATAAAAGAATATGCAGGAGTTCCTGATGGACGTTACTTTAGTTGAGAAATTTAAAATTAGACTACAAATTTGTTCTCAAGGACATTGTAAAATTTGTTTGAAGGGACATTCTTGTATATTTTGAAAGTCAAACATGGCAGCAACACCTTCTTCAAAGTCATTAATTTGTTTTTCCATGTTTGGGGGAGAGTTCGTACCCAATGGTGAAGGTGAAGATAAATATAATGGTGGGAGCGTGAGGGTAAAACCGTTGAAGGAGGGGATGAAACTTGAAGAATTGAGGGTAATAATAGGACAATGGTTTGGTATAGATGGTCATGGGTGTCACATTAAATACACTTTAAGCTTTGATGAAAACATCTTAGTAGACATGGTTGATAATTACGAAATGAAAAATCTGTTTAATTATAATGAAAGAAGTGCACATGTCTATGTGGGATGTAAAGGTACTCATTTTGCAGCAAGGGAAATGGATGATCAACAAAGGTATGTCATACTTAGTGTAGGTAGAGCAGTAATAATGTCATATAGGGTTGTTGGTAATATCTTGATAAAAGTTGTCATTATCTATGCAGGGTTCATCAATTCATGGGTCTTACAAAGGAAATAACTTACATTGAGGAGCGGATGTCATACGGAGCGAGTGATGATTATGCAAACAATGAGTGCAGTGGAATACATCTTTTGAGCCTTCCGTGTGCAAGTCAGAGTGCACCAACGCCGATGCCAGAGATGAACTCAAAGAAGTGGAAGGAATTGTTCATAGGAGTGAATCAAACATTTGCAAATTCGGATGAGTTCAAGAAGGTGTTGCACAAGTTCAGTATTGCCCACCAATTTGAGTACACATATGTGAAGAATTCAAGGGATTGTGTGTATGTTAAATGTAAAGTTGAAGATTGTCCATGGAGGATAACTGCAAGGGCGATCGGGAAGAGCAATCCTTTCTTACGTGTAGTTATGTTTATGGGAAGGATCATTTGGAAACAATTGTGTTTGCTTGGATTTGTAAATGACTATCTGTTGCAGATTTGTAATTGTAGTTATCCTTTTTGGTATCATACTCCTTTTCAGGGAATCATTTTTACAAAACATGCATGAAAGATTTGTAAAAATGATTCCAGGAAGAAACAATGGTAATTATCGTTTTCGGATTGGTAATTATCGTTTCAGGATTTGTAAAAGTGTTTTTTGTTTTTGTTTTACAAAACATGCATGAAAGATTTGTAAAAATGATTCCAGGAAGAAACAATGGTAATTCTCGTTTTCGAATTGGTAATTCTCGATTTCGGATTGATAATTATCGTTTCAGGATTTGTAAAAGTTTTTTTTTTTGGTTTTACAAAACATGCATGAAAGATGTGTAAAAATGATTCCAGGAAGAAACAATGGTAATTCTCGTTTTCGAATTGGTAATTCTCGTTTTCGGATTGGTAATTATCGTTTCAGGATTTGTAAAAGTGTTTTTTTTTTTGGTTTTACAAAACATGCATGAAAGATTTGTAAAAATGATTCCCTGAAAAACAATGATAATTATCGCTTCCGGATTGGTAATTATCGTTTGTAACAATATCAATAATATAAAAGAACTTCTAAAGGAGATCAAAATAAGATATTAAAAAAAAAAAAAACTCTAATCTTAGCCATGAAACCCGATGTATAAAACAATCGGTAAAATTATCTCTTTAATTTCATATAGTGGCTCAGATTATCCCAGATAGATAAAATAAACATATGATGAAATAAGGTGGATGAAATCGTCAAAGAAATGAACATACATTCATTAGAGCTTTCGTGCTGATAACGTGTTATGAAAATAAAGATATATCTGAGATAAGAGATAAAGAGCAAAAGCAAGAGAAGAGAGAAAGATTCCAAAGAGAAAGGAGGAGGAGCTATTCTCATTCAAGCGTGTCTCTAATTGTAACAACCCGACTTTTCTAAAGCAGTATAAATTTTTTTTTTTTCAAATATCATTTCAAAATGATCAGAGTAGTGCACCGGAGCGATTGAGTAACTGATATATATATTAAAATACCCATGGTAGCATGTCTTGCTGTAGAAACAGCGATACAGAAGTGTTTCAAAAGAAATGACAGAAAGGAGTCTTCAGCTGGGACTCCTAGGCGTGCTGCTTGCCCCTCTCCTCGGTTCTCGGTCCACCCGACCCTGAAGCTAAGTTAAGAGCCGAGGTCCATGCATCGAACCCTGTAACGGTTAACCTCATGATTACATACATCATATATGTACAATGACATTCATAGACTCTTGGCAACATTTACTATGGTCGGACATAGGGTATACATATTCGAGATATGTATGGCAATGACAATTCAATCGGATGACGAGACAATCATACAATCGGATGATAGACAATAGTACAGTCGGATGTACGGAGAATAGTACAATCGGATGTACAGGACAATAGTACAATCAAAGTACGAGCAATAGTACAATCTGATGCATAATAGTACAATCGGAGTACAATCGACAGACAATTGGCATGACAAGGACAATATACACATATGCATACAATAAACATCAGAGTTAAGGTTACCAGTACGCGAACGTACCTTCGTTGACGGATTACGGTATTTCTAGCACGTTTACTTAAACCGTACTTTTACGGAAAATCGTGAAATCTCCAACAACGGCTCGTCGGACAACAGAACGCAAAGAAATCAGGATTTCGATATCCTATAAGGGTAATATCACTATCATTAGTGATTTGACATTATAACTCGGCATTTTAGGTAAAAATTACCATTTTGCCCCTATACCCCTACTTGGCGGAATTTCGCCGTTAACTTCCGCTACATAGGCTATTTTCTTCCCAAAATTTCGCGAAACTTCGACGCATTTATGATTCTTGAAAATAAAGACTAAAATAGCCCTCCCATATGATACCCAAATCATAAAAATAAAGACTACTCTAGCTTTACTAACTACTGAAAGAACTACGAAAACTTAAAGCTCGGTACCGAAAAACTTACCCAGAGCTTCGCTACAGATTTTCCCCGGCCTTCCTCTCCTCCTTGCTGCCCCTCTATTTCGGCCAGAGCTCTCAAGAAAATGGTGTGAGGAATGTGAAGGGAGGAGGGGGGTATTTATAGTTTTTTCTAGGGACATAAAGGGAAATATCCAAATTGTTATAAACCCTTGGATTTGTTTTAGATTGGATGGCAAAATCTGGACCTTTTGAAGCCTTGGTCGACATACATGGGATGAAGTGGCAGCAAGCAATTGGTTCCAAGTGATGATTCATTGCTACTTTATGCCCGGCGTCCGGTTTCAGAACGCATTTCTGAAAATACCAACTTCTTCAGAAAAATTCACTGATTCCAAATATGTCAAAATAAATTCAAACCCATTCCTAAATATTGAGTTAGAATTTATTTTCCTCTTTCCAAAAATATGCCTATATGCATTTTTCCCTATTTTGTTTTATTAGGAAATGCACAAACGACTTGAAATTTTCTCCTAAGAGTATAACGGAAGACAAAATTCCACTGATCATTATTTTTCCCTGACTTTGGAAATCCCATTCCTAGATCTCTAGATAGGATCCGTTTCCTAATTTTAAAATTACTATTCACAAAGTTTCACTTTAATTAATTATAATATAAAATATTTGCAAGTTGTAACATAATATCTAGATATTATGTTTTGCAAATTCTATCATATTTTGAGTCCAAAGTTTCGGTCACACATCTGGTCCTTTTTATTAAATTTTCGTTTTATATTTAATTTAATATAAAATAATTATTTAATAATTATTTTATATAATTTCTTACATAATTTTCCTATTGGTCCAAACTTGTATTTAGGCTTAAAAATACCTAAACTCAACTATTTTTCTCCAAAATTTCCAATTAATTAGTAAACATACTTTTACTAATTTTCAACTATTTTCCACTAATTTTTGAGCTTTACATAATTATTTCATAATTTTCTTTGCTCGAGCTTAAGTAATTAGCTCAATATTACTTAATTACTTTATTATCACTTGTTGATAATTTTCTTAATTTAGACACTCCTTTATCTTCAAACTTTTGCTTTTACATTAGCATTTCCATGCCTCTTACATTATTCTATAATTTGCGAGGGTATTATGGTCTTTTACAATACTTTTTGAGCATTTTATTCAATTTCTCCAAGTTCATAATTTATCAAATTATCACAATTAGAGGTTATATACTCTCATAATTCAAATAATTATTTCATTGCCTTTTAGGATTTTTCACAATTTTCCTAAGTCATTTACCCTTCCCAGGGGTATTTTGGTCATTTTGGCACTTTGGCCCTTAAATTCCCTAATTCAAATTTCAGGGTATTACATTTCTCCCCCCGTTAAATAAAATTTCGTCCTCGAAATTTGTACTCTACCCACTAAACTCTGTCCTACTCGGACTTTGGACCATACGCGTCGAATGTTTGCTTCGTTTTCCTTTTGCTCCTCTTGGTGCTCGAAAATTCGCTTTGGTTTGACCATAAAGATCTTGTCATATCGTATTTTGATATATAGTGTCTCCCGAGGCGCCCATACACCGCGGTCAACACTACAGATACCAAAATGTCTCCATGGCGCCCATACACCATGACAACACAAAATATCATACATGTCACCATGGTGCCCATACACCATGACAAAATAAGATACCTCCTACTCAATGACATGATCACGGTCGAAATATAGTAACGAGGAAACATGGAATACGTCACGAAGATGGTTCACGTATCATACGATTTAGTTGCATAACTAACACATAGTTAACGTACGGAGGAAAAATTCCTTAAGAGATGGTACCTTGGACTCTCTCTGGAAGTTCTTTGTCCATGGTATCGGTTAGCGCGTACATTCGGCCGGGTTCTGCGGTCTTGACGCTGCAGCTTTCTCCGGACAAGACACACTGATGTGCCCCGGCTTTTGACACTTGAAACATATCAGCTTCCCATCGCAGCCCGTACTTTGTGGATGATACTTCCTGCATTTTGGACATGGTCGGGGTCCTGATGTTCCTGGGTTATACTGCTGCTTAAATCGGGCTGGCCTCTTGCTTTCTCCTTGAGAGTCACTCCAGGTGCTTCTCTCTTCCGTGAGGAATTTTCACGGTTGCCCTCGCTACGATTGGTATGGCTACTATTTTGATTCCGTAATATACGTAATTCCTTCAGTTGCGCTCGGTCCTTCTCGCAGGATTCCACCGCTTTGGCCATTTTAGAAAATTTCTGAGATACCATCCTTGCCCTTATGTCATATTTCAGCCCGGTTACCAGTCGGTTAGCCTTCCATCTTTCATTCTTGTAGATTTTCGGTATGATGAATACCGCGACAGGTTGGTAAAACGGGCGAAGTAGTCGTCGAATGACTCTTCATTTCCCTGCTGAATCTGCAGAAACTCTTCTTCCTTGATTACCTGTATCGAGGAAGGAAAGTATTGTTCATTGAATTGCTCCAAGAACATCTCCCAAGTAACAGGGCTCTGTAAAGTTGTGGAAACACTCTTCCACCATCTCGTGTGCGTCACCATCGAGTTTGTAAATTGCCACTGAGCTTTCCGGGTCCCCGGACATTCCATTACTTCAAAGATTTTATCTAAGCTCATCAGCCAATCTTCTGCCAACTCGTTCTTTCCATGAAAAGTAGGTGGCTTGAGCTTGCAAAACTGTGTGACCCATTGTTGTGTGGTCTGCACAGCTCTCCCTCGTCGTGGAGGTGATTGGGACCTTTCTGATCCCTCCGATTCCTCATCGTGCCCGTCACTTTGCTCGTTTTCCTCTTCTTCATTATTATGCTCTTCCTCATTCTCGTCGTCTTTCTAGTTGTCTCTCGGCTTCTCGGTCTTGTCGATTCTGTCTCTCCGAAGTGTATTGATGAGAGCCTCGCTGCTCTTGCAAGGTTCTCCTCATCTCCCGCATCTCATTCTGCTCCGGTTGGTTTGGTTCCGGATTTACCCGAGGTTGTCTACCTCGTCCTCCACCACGGCCTCTGCCTCGGCCTCTGGGAGCTCCGGCTCCTCTCGGATTTGTCATGTCTTGTTTTTTTTTTAGAGGAAACTTTTCCTTCATTAGGGAAAACACTAGTTATACTCGGAGTACAACGATGATCATATCACAATTTCTATCGCACTTCATATCTATACTACTAACAAATAGACACCAAAGAACATGTCCCTCGTTCGAATTTCGTTGGTTCGTTCTTCTTAGAAACGGGTATGGGAAACGTATCGGAAGTTCCTCTACATGAGTCAAATACTGCATGTACTTATCTTTATTGGTCTCGGGGTTTCATCCGGCGTGGCCTATCATCGCATATAAGCTCGATGCTAGGAAAGAATCACCGTCCAAAGACAAACGGCGGTTATCGTGTGATGCACCGACCAAGGGTGGTACACCGGTTCAAGATGGTATACCGGCTCAAAATGGTATACCGAAGTAAGGTAGTACACCGACCTTAGGCTATATCGCACTCATTTTCAAAATATGCTCCAAGTTTAAAAGGCATTTTGAACATAACTCCGTTAACCGAATGTAATGGCCGTGTAAGTGTCTACCATGGGGGCCTCACCGAGTTCACGGCGACTGATTGGCACACCCACGTAGACTAGCCTTGCCTTCGGCACCAAACTGTCCGTAATAACATAGCTAAATTCATGCCAGGACTACTGCTCTGATACCAAATGTAACAACCCGACTTTTCTAAAGCAGTATAAATTTTTTTTTTTTTCAAATATCATTTCAAAATGATCAGAGTAGTGCACCGATATGTATGGCAATGACAATTCAATCGGATGACGACAATCATACAATCGGATGATAGACAATAGTACAATCGGATGTACGGAGAATAGTACAATCGGATGTACGGACAATAGTACAATCAAAGTACAGAGCAATAGTACAATCGGAGTACGATAATAGTACAATCGAGTACAAGCATGACAGAGACAATTGGCATGATGCATAATATACACATATGCATACAATAAACATCAGAGTTAAGGTTACCAGTACGCGAACGTACCTTCGTTGACGGATTACGGTATTTCTAGCACGTTTACTAAAATCGTACTTTTACGAAAATCGTGAAATCTCCAACAATGCTCGTCGGACAACAGAACGGCAAAGAAATCAGGATTTCGATATCCTATAAGGGTAATATCACTATCATTAGTGATTTGACATTATAATCGGCATTTTAGGTAAAAATTACCATTTTGCCCCTATACCCCTACTTGGCGGAATTTCGCCGGCGCTTCGCTACATAGGCTATTTTCTTCCCAAAATTTCGCCGAACTTCGACGCATTTATGATTCTTGAAAATAAAGACTAAAATAGCCCTCCCATATGATACCCAAATCATAAAAATAAAGACTACTCTAGCTTTACTAACTACCTAAAGAACTACGAAAACTTAAAGCTCCTGTGCCGAAAAACTTACCCAGAGCTTCGCTATGATTTTCCCCGCCTTCCTCTCCTCCTTGCTGCCCTCTATTTCGGTCAAGAGCTCTCAAGAAAATGGTGTGAGGAATGTGAAGGGAGGAGGGGGGTATTTATAGTTTTTCTAGGGACATAAAGGGAAATATCCAAATTGTTATAAACCCTTGGATTTGTTTTAGATTGGATGGCAAAATCTGGACCTTTGAAGCCTTGGTCGACATACATGGGATGAAGTGGCAGCAAGCAATTGGTTCCAAGTGATGATTCATTGCTACTTTATGCCCTGGCTCTGCCGACTTCCCGATCGGCACCGATTCGCGTAATTCGGAAAAATCTCAAAATTCTGGATTTACAACTTTGAAACCATTTCCTCACTCAGTAGAAATGTCCAAGTTAACCTAAATTTTGGTTCCATATAGGGCTCCAACCGTCCATTTGAAGTTTCTCGAAAACGTGTCCGATCGCGTCCGGTTTCAGAACGCATTTCTGAAAATACCAACTTCTTCAGAAAAATTCACTGATTCCAAATATGTCAAAATAAATTCAAACCCATTCCTAAATATTGAGTTAGAATTTATTTTCCTCTTTTCCAAAAATATGCCTATATGCATTTTTCCCTATTTTGTTTTATTAGGAAATGCACAAACGACTTCAGAATTTTCTCCTAAGAGTATAACGGAAGACAAAATTCCACTGATCATTATTTTTCCCGACTTTGGAAATCTCATTCCTAGATCTCTAGATAGGATCCGTTTCCTAATTTTAAAATTACTATTCACAAAGTTTCACTTTAATTAATTATAATATAAAATATTTGTAAGTTGTAACATAATATCTAGATATTATGTTTTGCAAATTCTATCCTATTTTGAGTCCAAAGTTTCGGTCACACATCTGGTCCTTTTTATTAAATTTTCGTTTTATATTTAATTTAATATAAAATAATTATTTAATAATTATTTTATATAATTTCTTACATAATTTTCCTATTGGTCCAAACTTGTATTTAGGCTTAAAAATACCTAAACTCAACTATTTTTCTCCAAAATTTCCAATTAATTAGTAAACATACTTTTACTAATTTTCAACTATTTTCCACTAATTTTTGAGCTTTACATAATTATTTCATAATTTTCTTTGCTCAGGCTTAAGTAATTAGCTCAATATTACTTAATTACTTTATTATCACTTGTTGATAATTTTCTTAATTTAGACACTCCTTTATCTTCAAACTTTTGCTTTTACATTAGCATTTCCATGCCTCTTACATTATTCTATAATTTGCGAGGGTATTATGGTCTTTTACAATACTTTTGAGCATTTTATTCAATTTCTCCAAGTTCATAATTTATCAAATTATCACAATTAGAGGTTATATACTCTCATAATTCAAATAATTATTTCATTGCCTTTTAGGATTTTTCACAATTTTCCTAAGTCATTTACCCTTCCCAGGGGTATTTTGGTCATTTTGGCACTTTGGCCCTTAAATTCCCTAATTCAAATTTCAGGGTATTACACTAATATATAACATATGTCTTCTATTTATAAACACAACTCTCTAATATGCAATTAACGTGATTCCATAATCATAGTGATTAATGGGTGAGAATAGAAAACTATGGAGAATAGGAAATAATGAGAAATATAGATATCTACAAATATAATATTCATAACACATAGGTCATTATAATGATTTTAAATATGAGTCATTATAACTTATTAATTAAAAGGATGATGATTCACTCGTAATTGGTTTCAAAAAACAGTTTCACTAATTATATTTAAGGATAAAGGATTTTTCTAGTCACTGGAGATAAGTTATCTCCAATGACCCCCAAAACTACGTCGTTTTGGATTAATGAAGGGTGTTTCCATAATTTTGTTAATTTTTTTATCATATAAATTTTACCGAAATACCCTTCATTAATTCACCTAAAATTACAAACGCACCCTTCATTAATTCAAAACGATGTAGTTGTAGGGGTCACTGGAGATAACTTATCTTTAGTGACTGGAGAAATACTTTTCCCTACAATTAATACACTAAATTAATTGTTATTATAATGATTTCAAATTTTCATTGAGTCATTATGAGTCTATTGGCAAAAAAAAAAAAAAAAAAAAAAAAAATTACGAGTCATTGTATCAATGATTCCAAGTATGAGTCGTCGTGGCGGTAATTACGGTCATTCATTAATATCAAAGCCCAATTATAGTTTTTAGTTTATAATTATACAAACGGTCTAGTATTTTAGAATGGATTCCTGGAATTATTTAAATATAGTTATTGTGAATCATTATAGTTAGGCAATGTCTAATTAATATTAAAAGTCAAAATATAAGTTATTGGGTATTAATATTCCAATTATTTTCAGGTCAAAAATATATATGCCAATTATTCATATCCCGATAGCTTCTAATCTTCTATTTTCAAAAATATTTAATGCATATGAAAATTTATGAATTTATTAGTATTAAGTTTGATTGGTTACACATAGAGGTAATTAGGTTCATTCATGAAAATCAAAAGGCACACTAATTTTAAAGTTGACAATATCTCAATTTCAAGATACTTTATATTGTAATCATAAAATTATTAAATTCGCAAGTTTAAACAAACTCGTGACATTGAGGTAAACTGGTATTGTGAACTCGAACGGTAAACTTGTAAGAATTTATTTTTACCTTTAAATAGATATTAATAGTGTATAATTAAATAATTAAAATATAAAAAAATAGCAACAATTTGGTTTAAATATTTTTTAAATTCAAATAATTAAAATTAAATCCATCTACATTCATAATTTATCATATTTAACAAAAGAAATTTTTATAAAATTTATATTTAAACCCATTGAACATGATCAAATCAAAAAGTTAACACGAGTTTAAATGTGAGTTAACACAATTTTGTAAGTTGGAAATATAAAAGCAAGAACCATGGTATATTATTGGCGGACTAGTAGTAGAGAAGGGGGCAAGTGCCCCCCTTGAATTTGGGGGAAAAAATACATGTTTGAATGATTGCATGATTGTTTAGTGCCTACCCTTAATACATCAAGATTGCACTTCGTAATCGGATGCGAGATGAATGGTTGAATGATTGTTTAGTGTCTTATATTGAAAAAGATGTATTTGATAGAATTGATAATAAGGTAATTAATTATGATGGAATTCCAAAAAATAAAACCTAGAAGGATGACATTGTAATTATTTTTATTGTAATATACTTTTATTATTAATATATATGTACTTGAACTTATTGAGTGCTCACCCTTCATTGTAATTTATATAGCTGCATTTCTAACAGCACTTAGCCTTACTTTTCTAAATGACAGGTTTTAAAATAATTGTCTCTCTTATTACATCATCAATATTCACTTGATTTCATGAATATTTTTTTGATTTTTTTTTTCTTGTTTATATTATTTTATTTTTTAATGCATTTAAAAATTTTCTTAAAATGATGCCCCCTCACTATTTTTTTGGGTCCGCCCCTAGATATATTAACTCGTAAGTTTAACCGAGTTTACAACGATTATAAGTTTATTAGTGGCTTGACTCAATTTGGTAACCTAAAAACCTAACTCAAAGAGTCAAACTCGCGAGTTTAACAACAATAATCCCATGTAAATGGTTTACTATTTTCTCGGCTAGAAATATGTCATACTATAATTATAGCTATTATGATTCCTTATAGTCAAGATATGTCTTATTATTATCAAAGTTGAATATTGCGATGATCAACGTGGAGTTTTTAAATACATAATGCTACAAAACATATGTTTATTATGGGGACTCGTCATGCCTAATCAGTAAAAAAGAAAAAAAAAAGAAACTCAATTATTCACAACATCTGAAAAGCGTGGTGGCAAAAAACCAAAAAAAGTGACAATCACCGATCATCCATTATATTCAAACATAGCTCCTCAACCCATTCACCGTCTGCGTAAATGGGCTTCGACCACCCAGCCTTAGACATGAGGCCGAATACATGTATATTTCAAAGCAGATTTCTATGCATGTTTGTAGCAAAAAAAAAAAAAAAAAGATTTCTATGCATGTTTTAAACATTTAAAGAATTCTGGGCAGTTTTAAAAAAACACGAGAAATATTGATGTATTGATTTTAAAGATAAATAAATTATTTATGAAATTTTAATAAAACTCACAAAATTTAGGTATAATTAATCTTTGGATTAAGTACCATTTTTGTCCCAAAAAATTTCGTTGGGGAGCAATGGGTATCGAAAGTTTTTTAAAAGCAATTTTGCCCCAAAAGTTTACAAAACTTAGCAATTTTGCCTATAACGCCCCTAATTCTATATCCATTATGATGTCCAATTATGTCTCTATATCTCTTATAAATCTAATTAGCGTGTATTTATCAGAGTGTTGGCGTTTACAGATCGAAGTGATTCGCAACAGAGAGCACGCATTAGCATTTGGACGATGAGTAACTGATAACATATGTCAAAACATATGTTTGGTTACTTTAAATTCTCGGAGGAATATACGCGTGATACAATTTAAAATGCGGAAATAGTTAGGGTTAATCCCTTTGGAGGATGTTGGTTGTATAGTTACCCCAAATTAATGTCAATCGAATAGTTAGTATTTACAATCTCAAAATATCGGATAATAAAGTTTTCCTTATATCAATCCCCTCTTTCGGGGTCTTCATCAGCTACTCCAGCTGCACCGCCTTACTTCTTGATCCATAACATGTTCCTTTTTTTTGGGTCAATCTTTAGACATAACTGAGATTCAATTATCGGTTGAATCTCAGAGTAACGGTTCATCTCATATTCAAAGTGCAAATCATACATGACAAATATTTCATATATTGCAGAATAAAAGAACATCATTCAACAAACGCACCGCAACCAGACTACATAACACATAACACATGTATCGTTAACAACAAAAGCACACACAAGTGCTAACCAAGCGTGTCCCAGACACGAATCCTTCGAACTAAGAAAACAAGTATGTAGCATTATCATATAAAACAATAATTCATAGCCAGCTGAATAAAATGCATGATCAGGCATACAAACCCGGCCACAAATCCACAAGACATGAACATATAAGACATATATAAAAACACAAGGAATAGGAGATTAAGTTACTAACCTCAACTTCACGAATATATAAAATCTCTGGTGTTAGAAACTCGAATTTCCTTCAACATCCTAAAGTAAGACCATTATAACTATTAATTCCCTTTTTATTTTTATAAGGGATTATATTAAATATTATTTTAAATTCTTAAAAGGGTTTTCATTGTCTCTTAAATCACTCTTTAGTACATAAAGAACAAGTCTTTCATCTTTGACTTTATTGTACTTTATTTCTAGTTATTTCCTCATTTCTGGCCAGAAATTTTCAGTAATTTTGAAACATCATAATTAAATGCAAAAAAAAATCCAAATGATGTTCTCCTAAAAGCTATATGACCCTTGTCATGTATATTTTCATAGAAAAATACTCCCAATAGTCATAAACTTTCAAATCATTCCCAGAATAATAAAGTTTCTCCACTGTCCAGATCATACTTCCAGAAACATGTGTCAGTTTGAAAAATCCATATCTTTTGTACAAAACTCCAAAAATTACAAACTACCTATCATAATAAATCTCTTTATGTATAATACAAATCTAGAAAGTTTCACGGGAAATGGACACCATTTACTCAAGAAAATACTACCCAAAAATGATCACTGCAACTGGAACATAGATGTTATCCATATTTTTTTTTATTAAACTTTGGGAAATCATAATTCTCATTCTACATGTCCATTTAATATGTTCTTTAGCTCATGTTAAAGCTTATTAAGTATACTATTTACACATAAAATTTTATGGAAAAACTTAAATGTTTCTCATTCCAAATTGGAGCCCGAAAATGATCACTCACTTCTAGAGTCTAATGTGTTTTAGTGCACATGGGTCAACTTTGAAAAATCATAACTTCATTTATACACATCCAATTTAGGTTTTCTTTGGATAACTTTAAATCTTAAGATGTCTACTACATGCTGACAAAATTTCACGGAAAACCTCAAATGTTTATCATTTCAAAATTGAACCCGAAACAGATCTGCTCATTTATGGAAATTGACATTTTCCAATTTTCAACTTCTAACTTTGAAAAATCATAACTCTCATTATACACATTCATTTTAGGTTTTCTTTGGCTCGTTTTAAAGCTTAAGATCTCTAATATTTACTGCCAAAATTTCATGGTAAAACGCAAACGTTTTCCTATGAAACAGAAGCACACAAGCTTCTTTGTTTTTCTGGTCTGAAAACAGAGCTTTCCTTCTAACTAGACAGCTAGCAGCAGACTAAAACCATGAGAATAAGAAGGAAAAGGCTTAAGGAGCTCACCTAGGTTGATTACTCAAACTTTCACAATCAGCTCCTTCGTTCTTTCTGTTTCTACTTCGTTCTCAACCTTTTGCCTCTCATTTTTCCTTTCTGTTTCTTGGTTGCTGTCCGGTTTGATGATGCAAGGAGGAATGAGGAGGTGATGTGGAGCTTAAGAAGCATGGGGAGTATGGCGAGTGTGCTGTCCGAGAAGGATGGTGATCTCTATTTCTCCATTTCTGTGAAAGGCGCTGGCTGTGATCTTTTACTTTCTGCGTTTACGTGTTGCTGTGTGTTTTTTTTCTTTTCTCATCTGATGCTTGTTGGGGCCAAGAGATGAGAGGTGGGCTGAGTTGGTTAATGGATCATGGGCTAGAGAGGATTGTTTCATTGGTCTTGTTTTGTTGCTCCTGACCCAATATTGAATAAGAGAATTGAGCTTGCTTGAGAATATATATATGTACCCCTCGTCCTTGGGTTCAACTGGCGAAGGGGTCGGATTTCCTCACCTCAAGGGAGGGGGTTCGATCCTTGCGTTGGTCAAGGCGCTGGGGGAGGCATCCTAGGGGTCTAGGAAGCAGTGAAAACGCTGGTAGAGGTGGAGGCATGCATACTCTCTGTCCAGTATGCCCTGTGGACTGGGCTCCAAGCGCCCGCCTTGGATTGTGGGTGAGCCCAACCCTTTCCTAAAATTTTTTTATCAAAAAAATAATATATATATGTATTTTGGGTCCACTAAAAATTAACCTACTTGATTCTCTTCAAGACTCTTATTTGCAATAAAGTCTTTTTGTTCATTTAATTGCAATATTGGATAAATACTAGAAATAAATCATTAATTCCATGTAAGGATTTTTATTTCCCCATTAATTTTTCCTAGGCCATAAAATATTAATTCTATAATTTTTAGGCCTAAAATTATCCTTTACGAACATTTCATGAATTTATTCTTTTCTTGTAAATTTCTATGGAAAAATAGGCCTCATATTTCCAATAATTAACTTTATAATTATTTTAGGCCGAATTTCACAATTCCCATTGAACATTTCAAATTTCAAATCCTAAAATTTGGGATGTTACATTTCTCCCCTGTTGATGAAATTTTGTCCCAAAAATTTGTTATACATTTTGTACACTCCGAGCCATAAACTCTGGATACTTCTTCTTCATCTCTTCCTCTATTTCTTAGGATGCTTCCTGAGGAGTTAGCCCCTTCCAGACCACTTTCACGTATGGAATACTCGTGTCTGAGCCACTTTTCCTGGTGATCAGTGATCCACTCTGGCTCGACAACATAAGTGTAATAATCTCAAACGTTCGCATCTTCATACTCGATAATATGTTCGTGTCTGGTTGGTACTTCCTCAACCGAGAAACATGGAATCATTATGGAGTCTGCTCGAGTTTTGGGGGTAAAGCCATTTGATAGGTGATAAATCCCTAATTTTACATATTTTATCCCACCTTATTCATTTATTTTGGGGACTATTTTAGGATAATTTGGATATATTAGATAATATTTGAATTGTTAGCCAATTTTAGGAAATAATATAAATCTGAATTAATTATGTGATTATTGGACCTAAATTATTAATATTCTGATTAATATCTTGTGATTAAATAATATTTCTAATATATGATAGATCATGATTTTATCATATTTAGATCCTATGGTGCAGAATTTTTCAAGGAAGCTAAAAGAAAATCTAATGGTGGAATTTTATTGGGCTCAAGTTGGTACATAAAAGCCCTCTCTTCTTCCTATTAATTAACCTAACCTAGCCGCTAGGAAGAGGAGGTTACACAGAGACCATGCTCAAAAATTAAGATGCAGCTGCAAGAACGCACTCGAGGAGAAGCAGGCACTCACAGGATTAATTCGATTAATCAATTCATCCTTCCATTCACGGGACCCATGACTCTTTATTGTGCAACAATTGAATTTATCCATCCTTCTCATTATTTCTTCATGGTCGTGAGCTGCTTGATGTTTGGTGGAGAACATAAATTTATGATAGCTTAAGCTCTTTTAGGAGACAACTTGGGAGGAGCATGGAGGGAGCTAAAGCTTGGGAGCTTACACTTGAAGACCACATGAGAGTGTTTTTCCTTTTACCGATTTGTTTCAAGACTTTGAAATTATTTAGTTTTAGATAATTTTGAGTTGTTTTATTGAGAACAATCTAGTTTTAGATTGTAGACATATTATTTGATTTGGATTAAATTGATAATTTGGATTTGAATTTTGCTAAGATATTTGTTGGAATTTTTGTTTGCAAACCGTTTGATTGTCAATTATATTAATAATCGAGTTTTCATTATTGATTTAATTGTCAATTTAGGTTTATCCTCTTGTTTGTTTAATTAGGTTGGTTAATTGTCTAGTTGTTTAATTAGGCAATTGTGAACATGATTCCCAAAAATATCTTGAAACTATTTTGACTAGTTTTAGTGGGTTTAATTAACTAGCACTCATTCCATTATGAGTTTTCTAGTGGATTATGTGTTATTGAACTTGAGGGTTTCCCATGATTCAATTAGTTAATTAAATTCATTAATTCAAATCTTTCATTAATCTCCCTTTGGTCTAATTAATTAATTTGGGCTAAGAAAGTTAACTCTATGTGAACCCTAAGTTGTCTCCTTCATCAATCATAACTGAACTAGATCTTTGTTGCTTGATTTGCTTTTAATCAATCTTCTTCTTAGGATTTTAATTATTCTCTCATAACAAAACCTCCCAAAAATAGCATTCAATTTCATATAGATTAGTTTCATTCTCATTTAGATTTTAGAGTAAATTTTCGTCTTGCATTTAGTTAGTTTAATTGCATAAAGGCAGTAGTGTCTTGCATTCTAGTTTAGATCCAATTCCATTCCATTGCATTTTTCATCACCTAAATTCAACCTAAAGAAAACCCACAACTTGCTTCTTGGGAGAATGACCTAGGTGGACCCTAAACTACATAATTAATTAGGACCTAGTTTAATTGATTGCTTTAGCGACAAAATCAATGCATCAATAGGCTATTGGTCCACGAATTGCCAAAATCTCGAACAAACTAAGGTAACGAGGACTTAATATTCGCCTCTTGAGTGTACTACCAATACCCGTTACTAGAGATATCTTCAAAATGACATGATCTCCAATTTCGAATTCTAAAGGTCTGCTCCTTTTATCAGCATAACTCTTCTGTCTGCTTTGCGCTATTGCTCTTAATAACACAGCTCTTTCAGGTTACATTCAATAATCCAGCAAGCTTTTACTTGCTTGATTAAGCTCTGCCTCTTAGATTTTTCTATTGTCACAGCATTGGATGTTCAGGCTTTACTACCCAGGGAGTCAACCCCATGTCATAGGCATCCCACTTACAACCTGGTGCAGTTTGAATATTTTGTCAGCCTCAAAATATACTTTGGACACACTGGTCCCAAAGTTATTATACAAGACCACACACAAAGCTAGGCACATAGGTCTTACGGCCTAAGGACACTGCCCTGTGCAAACCTGCACACCGGGTCTTACTGTCTCAAACCTCTACTCGTTTATCCAGTCTGAGCTTCTTTAATTCAAGCTCTCAAACTACTTCCTCTTACTTAGCATTGTAACTGGCAAGTAATATATGACCTATCTAGCTCAAATTTCTAGACCATTCTATCAGTTTCTGTTTTAGTATCATTACAATCACCAACTGAACAGTTTTTCATTTCAACACATCAGCAACGTCAATTACATAACTGTTTTTCATTCTCCTATGTTGTCTTATTTTCAAATTTTCACACATTGAAAATTCCAGTACGTTTCACAATTCATATGATACGAAAGTAGTATTGCTTTCATATTAAAAAAAAACATAATCACCGCCAACTCAAGTTTATGAAAACATACTCATTACCGGCTCATATTCATGAAAACACATTTTTACCGACTTATTTCACAAATGAGATAACTCATTTCACAAAATTTAATAATTGATAGTCATACGCCATCACTTTGTCCTACCACAGCAAGACAAATCCCAATCCTTTGATGAACATACCACCAAAATCGTAACACACTTGTCGGCTGATGTGAGGGAGTTTTCGCCCCACCCCCCAATAAGATACCCAGTGCCCGTACTAGACATAAAGTAACGGTCTATCCACCGAAATCCCATACCGGGATAAGGACCAATGTCCCTCGAAGCCCTGCTTTGGACGCCTATGTGGGTACTGGCCGTACAAGGCAAAATACACGCTCTTACAAGGCGAAACTACTTGAATTTCGAGTATTCACTATTGATGTGAGTATCAACATCATGTGTCAACCTTTCATATCCCATCAAAATAATTTTCAGTTCAAACGAGCTTTATCAATGGCTAGTGATTCAAAACATTCTAAAACATCTAGCAAGAACCAACAAACTGAGTACGTCTACAAGAGTTTCTGGCCTCTTCCAGTTCTGTAACATTCTAAAACATCTGGCAAGAACCAACAAACTGAGTGTGCAGTTTATGGCCTCTTCCAGTTTTGTCTTGCTTTCACCACCCCATTGTTCAAAATTTAATTTCAAATTATGGGTTCTACCAAACCCCTTTTATGAAACAACATCATTTCAAAAGTGACCATTACCCTGGTCTCAAATTCTATTGAAAATATTTCATCCAAAAACTCTATTTCGAAAATTCACAAATTAAAAAAATTCAATTCCGAAAATTTCAAATACAGCAGCTGCATTGGCAAGTTCAAAATTCAATTTTTAAACATACTCAAGAACCAGACAACTATTTAGAAAGTCATTATGTATAACACCTCTTAAGATCTAGCCCTTGCTATTCATGTCATTCACGAGACCCTCAGTCCATTCATATCTTACTTTAGCACACATATTTTACATCCTATGAGCTTAATACTAGGTTAGGGTCATCCCATTTGTGGACATGTGTCAGCCACTTCAGTGCTACATGTTGTTGCCCACTAGCATCCTCATGTGGTTCCGGAAACCTTCAAAACCACGGATAAGACTCCCCTCCTGGATCTCGTTCATCAAGCGAATCCATAAGCATCTCTGAGGGAAGAAGCCCACGGTTGTGTGCACCCATGACTCTGTGGTAAACTCCAGCCTATTCACCACTCGATTTTCATACTACGTCTTGACCTTTTCTACGTATACCCCATATTGGTCAGCTAGCATATATGTCTCCCACTCCACCTGTTCATACAACTCACGAATGACATCCTATAACACGATATCTATGACCAAGGGATGCCATAGCTTTGTCAGAGCTTCGGACTCAGCATCCGATTCCACTAAGTTATGAGAAACTGGGAACACCCATGGTTGTGTAGCGTCGTCTACGGATGAATGATTCGATGTTTTGGGCTTTACCATTTTTGGCTCAACAAGTACGATGGTTAGTGGCTCTGGGTTGATTACCACTGGAACTAGAAATCCTGGAACAACAGACTTTCGGGCAGTTATTCTCAGTAGGGCACCTCCTGGGACTCGATAGAAACCGAATGGTTGATTAGGGGGCAAACCCCCGTCCATCTTTTCTCGCATCACATAATCAGGGTTAAATCAGTACTCATTACAACATGTCTAAACCATGCTCTAATACCACAATTGTAATGCCCCTGATTATATATCCATTATGATGTCCAATTATGTCCCAATATCTCTTATTAATCTAATTAGCGTGTAATTATCAGAGTGTCGGCACAGAGAGCATGCATTAGTGTTTGGATGATGAGTAACTGATAACATATGCCCAGACATATGCTGATAAATTTAAATTACTGTAGGAATATACCCGTGATACAATTTAAAATGCGAAAATTGTTAGGGTTAATCCCTTTGGAGGATGTTAGTTGTACAGTTATCCCAAATTAATGTCAATCGAATAGTTAATATTTACAATCCAAAAATATTGGATAATAAAGTTTTCCAAAAATCAATCCTTTCTTCCGGGGTCTTCATCAGTTACTCTAGTTACACCGCCTTACTTCCTGATCCAGAACATTTTCTTGAATCTTTAGACATAACTGAGATTCAATTATCGGTTGAATCTCAGGGTAACGGTTCTTCTCATATTCAAAGTACAAATCATACATGACAAATATTCCATATATTGCAGAATAAAAGAACAACATTCAGCAAACGCACTGCAACCAAACTACATAGCACACAACACATGTATCGTTAACAACAAAAGCACACACAATGTTTTGAAACAAAGACTTGCATTTAATTACATATTACCAACATGTGATTGGTCCAGCGGAATGTGGCGCTAGATTCCCTTAAGAGGTCTAGGGTTCGAGCTGCGGTAAAACCACTCGTAATCCTCCTTGTATGGAGCTATCACTGTTGGGAGGGTCGTCCTTGCCACTGCAGTACCCGGAGTGGTTGCACACTTGCCACCATTTTTTTTTACCAAAAAAAAAAACAACAAAAGCACACAAAGTGCTAACTACGCATGTCCCTCAGCGCTAGGAAAGCAAGCATGTA
Organism: Acacia pycnantha; assembly: GCA_025563575.1. Lineage (NCBI taxonomy): Eukaryota > Viridiplantae > Streptophyta > Magnoliopsida > Fabales > Fabaceae > Acacia > Acacia pycnantha. The sequence goes on along the minus strand of JAMWYP010000074.1, from coordinate 949,651 downwards.
GCATTATCATATAAAATAATAATCCACAGCCAGTTGAATAAAATGCATGACTTGGGCATACAAACCCAGCCACGAATCCACAATACATGAACATATAAGACATATATAAAAACACAAGGAACAAGAGATTAAGTTACCAACCTCAACATCGTGAATATATAAAATCCCTGGTGTTAGAAACTTGGACTTCCTTCAATATCCTAAAGTAAGACCATTATAACTATTAATTCCCTTTTTATTTTTGTAAGGGATTATATTAAATACCATTTTAAATTATTAAAAGGGTTTTCCTTGTCCTTTGAATCACTCTTTAATACATAAAAAACAAGTCTTTCATCTTTGACTTTATTGTATTTTATTTATGGGTTTTTTCCTCATTTCTGGCCTGAATTTTTAGTAACTTTGAAACATCATAATTAAATGCAAAAAAATCCAAATGATGTGCTCCTAAAAGATACATGACCCTTGTCATGTCTATTTTGATGGAAAAATACTCCCATTAGTCATTATTAAACTTTGGGAAATCATAACTCTCATTCTACATGTCCATTTAATATGTTCTTTAGCTCATGTTAAAGCTTATTATGTGTACTATTAACACAAAAGTTCATGGAAAAACTCAAATTTTTCTCATTCCAAACTGGAGCCCGAAAATGATCACTCACTTCTAGAGTCTCATATGTTCCAGTGCACATGGGTCAACTTTGAAAAATCATAACTCCCTTTATACACCAATTTAGGTGTTCTTTGGATCAATTTAAAGTTTAAGATTTCTACTACATGCTGACAAAAGTTCATGAAAAAAATAAAACTTTTACCATTTCAATAATTATTTTAGGTCTTATATTTCCAATAATTAACTTTATAATTATTTTAGGTTGAATTTCACAATAATTTTGCTATTCAACATTTCAAATTTCAAATCCCAAAATTTGGGATGTTACATTGCCCATCCGTTAATTTTGACCATTAAGTTTAACTAATTTGCAAATATGACACCCAATGCTGTCAGCTTATCAATCAAAATAGGGTTAACTATCATTTTTTCCCCAAAAGTTTTTTATGAGGAGCATTGGGTATCCAGAAGTTTTTTTTAAGAGCAATTTTGCCTAGAAAGTTTACATGACAACAATTTTTCCCCTTTGTCAATTTTGTCTTACTGAATCAATTTTTGAGACAATTCATATTTCGTTTTGCATTTCATTTGTTTCGATAAGAAAGGTTGATTCATCCAGGTTTTGCAATAGACCTTTCAATCCTTTTGACCAGTTCGACTTCACAAATTATAGCTGCCTTGAACTCAACATTTCAAGGATCTCTCTCTCTCTTCTAGGACACATCAAAATTCCGGAATTAAATTAGATTCGGGCCAACCCTTCTTATGACTGACAAGAACATTCTTGAAGTAGACATGAAAAGGAAGAACATGAAGGAACCACGCTTATTTAAATACCGTCACACAGATATTATGCGATTTGCGTGCTTCTTCATTGTCACAACAAAGAGAATTAAATACGCCGAATAATAATTTCATATTTTTTGTCAAAATGTTGAATTCTTACAAGCTAGGAAGAGTTTTTGTGGAGTTCATTATGTATGTATATTAGTTATATATATTATGATAAATGAAAATAAAAAAAGCTGTCTCAGAGCTCCAGCCCCGACGTGTCCTAAGCTCTGTCTCAGAGCTTCTTAGGAAACAAGCTGTTTTTTTTCAGAAGCCCAAAATGTTCAAATGCCTCCTTCACTGGGCTTTTTTTCCACTTACCTTTTTTCCTACCCAACTGGGCTTGTTTCCTCAGCCAACGCTTATCCAAACATGTTGACAATACACCAATGTGAGTTGGCTTAGATGGTAAGGGATCCAGGATTAGGCCCTTGGGTCGTGGGTTCGATCCCCTCTGCCATCGCTGGGACTCCTTTGGTAGGCGATCTCGTAAGTCCCCAGTAAGTGCTCATAGACCCCTCCAAAACTTTTTTTTTAGCAAAAAAAAAAAACATGTTGACAATACTTTTCACCAATATTGTACTTTTCCCTATAGATATGAGAAGCTAGACAATTGTATGTACTCTCATTGCTACTTACATAATTGAGCTCTGGTCCTCAATGTAAAATCTTATGAACTAATTTGATTAGATTAAAAAAGTTATTTCAAACAAAACAAAAAAGATTAAGGAAGTTACTTAAATTAATTAATATGATATTTTTTTTTAAATCACACCCTAATCATTTTCCTTAATGGGAAAATTCTAAATAAATACCGTTTGAAATTGTAAAACCCCCAGAAGTCTTCCGAATTTGTAAAAAGGCTGAGAGGTACAAACGACCTATGAGATATGCAAATTTAGGTGAAATTACCATTTTGCCCTTGGTTTTAATTAAATAAATAAATAAATAAAAACCCTCCACCCCCCACCGCCGGCGTCCCGCCGGCCACCACCACTGCCTGAGGCCACCATCGGGGGCTGGCGGTGGTTGCTGGCGGCAAGGGGTGGAGTTTTTTTTTTTTTTTTGATTTATTTAAAACTAAAGGCAAAAGAGTAATTTCACCCGAATTTGTATATCCCTCATAGGTCCTTTGTACCTCTCAGTCTTTTTACAAATTCGGAAGACTTATGGGGGTTTTACAATTTCAAAAGATATTTATTTGGAATTTTCTCTTCCTTAATTCTCTCCCCTTCTTGATTATTATTGAAGAAATGTCAATTGGGCTAATTTGAGAAAAAAATTACTAAATAAGTAATATATGTCTTACATTTAGAATCAATATCAACTCACTAATCAGGCCCCACATTAAGAACCAAAGGAATATTACCCTTAGATTATCAAGCCTGGAGTTAGTCTTAGTGAAGGAATATCTCTGCAATGTTGTTGTTGTCATTTAAGAAAGGAATTCATGGCCTCTGTCATCTTTTGCCTTAAAGCATCTAAGGATTCTGTGAGTTGAAAGATTTCTTCTGCACCATCCATTTCTAACAGCATTGTAGAGACATGTCCAGCATGATTATCCTCCAGGCGCTTTATAACAGGAGACTCTTCACCCAACACCTACCATAAATGAAATATGAATCAACTCAAGCAAAACCAATTTGATAAAAGGTCTAAGCATCAAGAACTTCACTGATGAATCCAACAGCAATAGTGTGGATCAAGATCAAACCTCTGTTATTGTTGAAGCAACCAAAACAGTTTGCAGCCCTTTGGTAGGTAACTCTGAAGTATAATCTGGTAAGTGTCTGAGAATCTTGTGAACTTTGAGGCCAAGGCCACTATCAAACATGCACTCTGCATCATCCACTACCTGCTTAACATACAATTGTGATCAATGCAAGGGGCAATAGGCAACCTAGTCTTTAATCCAAAAATAGCATGAACATGTGTGTGTTCTTGAGAATTCATCGTTGGATCACTCGCTGCATACTTGGGGGCCCCATCCTCTTCAAAGAGTAGGGGCTTCAAGTACTACATTGAAGAATTAAGTTTGCGTGCAAGCGTGTATAAGCAGACATTTATGTTGTTTGATTAACACCCACATTGGATGGTTTGAAACTTCTGCATTCAGTCATTATCATTGTCATTTACAACTTCACCTTAAATAACTAGAAGGTCCTTTAAGCTTGGGGTGTGGATAAAACACCTTGCTTGACCAATTAACCATATTTAAACACAGAAGTTTAAATCATTGATACTAACCAAATATCTTATTTCTTCAGGAATAACTGTTCCCTCTTCAATGTACTGAAGAATCTCACTGGGAGGTCCGATTACAAGGCCAATTGAAACATCTGACTTCTCAGTATTTGGTGAATCATCCTTTGAAGATTCTAGTTCTACTTGATCGATGATATATTTTGCAGCATTAAAGCACTGCAATGACCATTACAATAATTTGCAAGGCTGAGGGAAAATCAATAAATAATGAGGCCCATAAACCATTGGATTAAGGAGTTAACAATGTTAAGGAAGATCACCTGTTCAGCTTTCTCCTCTGTGGCACAAAGCACAATGGCCCGAGGATGCCGCAAATTTGAATGGGACAACTTTGTATCTTGTCTCAAAAGCTACACAAGTTAACACATTACTAAAGCTTTTTAGTCATGTTCATCTAATCTTTCATTTGGGAACAACAGTCTCAAAAGCTAACAAGTTAACACAGTTCTCTTCGATTGAGAAAACCATTTCTTCCAAAATTCTCCAAATTGTACAGAATTCAAATTTTTTTTTAAAAAAAGGGATGGCTTTACAAACATCTTATAACAAACTCCCAAATAAATGAATGGTTTTTAGAGGAAAAAATCTTCTGTTCCCTTCCATTTCCCTGTTCCAAAGATACCTCATGCTATGGTTGGCATAATTTTCAGTCATTCAAGCATTCTTAGCTTCCCAAAACAAACACAAATAGCTTTTACTACTATTCTCCTTACCTCCCAAATTCATTAGTTCTAAGATTCTATCATTGCCATCCCTTCCACAAAACGACATAAAAAACATGAAGGAAAAAATAATGTTTTGCAATTTTTATAGAATTATTGAAAAAAAAAACAAGGAACTCTGGAGATTTAGGTTCTCTTATCATAAAGTTGAGACTTCATAACTAGTGCAATATAAGAAAGTTCAAGTAGAGGAAATCAAAAAAATGAAACGAATAATAGTAGTATCGTCTAGGTAATGTTCTATTTGATTTCATATCAAAGGGAAAATAGAAATAATATTAGAAACCATACCATATAATATAACAAATGCCGGGTAACTTCCTTTATCAAACATATTCAAAGATAGTATATCCCAATACATGAAGCCAAGCATTCAACCTTTCACTTCCAAAATCCAAGATCCAATGTGTCACCAATTTAAAGAAAGATTTCTTGAACAAGTTAAAATATAAGAACTCCAGAAAGATACAGAAATAATATAAAGTTTACCTGTATAAGGGGCAACAAGTAGGCCAAAATCCTATCAGGCCCACAGACTGAACTGATCAACACACTTTTCCCTTCCAAAACAGCAGGAATTCCTACACATTGAATCTCAGTAGGAACAAGAATCCCTAGTTTCTCCAGAACTATAATAAGCTCCTCACACAAACCTAACTCCTTAAAATTGTTCACTACCTTAGAGGATTCATCCTCATTCTTCAAATCCTTTTCAGCTACCTTCTCTGAAGTTGAACATGATGCTTGGGGGCTACTTTGTGAAGATGTAGAAGAACCTTTGAGTTTTCTGAGTCTAAATTTTTCTAGAAGCATCGAATCCCTTTGAGACTTGGGTGATCTCTTATCGTCCTCATCACAAGGGTTTGAAGAGGAAGAATAACTGAAGGGAATAATAAGCCGACGAGAAGCAGAAGATGGTGATTTCGAAGTTCCACAGCGAAGTGAAGAATAGAGTCGAAGAAGCTCTCTGCGTTTTCTCATGGCGCTTCTGATTCTCATTTCGCCTTCTATTTTTCCGTGGGGTAAATTAATTCCCTTCGCCTTCAAGGCTTCAAGAAGCAAACAAGGGAAAATTAAGCCTCCTAAATTACTAATCCTCTCTCCTAGATATAAAACCATTTTTTTTTAAAGATTATAAAGCTAACTAAATTATTTTTAAAGCACTTATATTTATGCTTATACTTACGTCAAGTTCTCTAATCATATATGGTGATGTGTGCCTTTTTTTTTTTTCATATGGGTTTATAGATAATAATTCAAAAATAAGACATTTAATCATATGTGATTGGAGAACTTAATGAAATAGATGTAAGGAACTTGACTAAAGTATTTTCCTAATATATACTGCTTTTTCTTCAAACTAATTAGAGTGACTTATAAACTGATATATGATTTAATCATACACAATATATGATATGATTAATTAACTTATTTACCTTCCTTAATATCTCTCTTAGAGCCATAATATGGGCTCAACCGGTAGCCCACGGGTTTTGGCAGGATTAGGGTTGGGGATTTCCTAGCCTACAAAATGCGAGCTGCATAGGCCCGACCCGAGCAACCCACGGGTTGGTTGGTTGGTTGGTTGGCCCACCCATTTTTTATTTTTGTTTTTAAATATGTGATAATTTTACAAAATTAATAATTCCCACACTCCCACTTGGTACCTTCCAATTCCAAAGAAAAAAAATCGCAGTCTTATTCCTCCTTCTTTAAACTAAATTATTATATTTTGATTGCTTGAAGATGATTTGATCTAACTTTCGACCGTCTTAAGAAAACATGATTTTTTTTAAATGTGGGCCCGCAGGCAAGCTTGCCAACCCGCAACTGCGGGTTAGAGTTGGTATTTTGCCAGCCTGCAAAAGTGTGGGCCACACAGCCTCGTACCGCATGGCCCATGGGCTTCTCCAAAAACATTCGTCGTATTCTTAGGATAGGAGGTAGTATCATATTGCAACAAATTATTATTATTATTTTTTAAATATCAAGGATTTTCCCTTTTGAGGCTTAGGAGATAAAAAGTTTTTACCTCTCCCAACAGATATACTCTCCAAAATGTATTTTAATAGCCTTGGGTTTAGGAGATAGCGAGGTTCCCAAGAAATCCCAAAAAAATTGCTTACAAGCCACTTTTTTTACATGCGATTTTTATTTACTTCAAGCATACTTTTGGTCATTTAAGTTTTATATGAGGCATACTTTTGATTCCTTACCTTTATAAAGCATACATTTGGTCCTATATTTCTAAACTGTTAATATTGTTAATGAAAAATGTTGATGCAACAAACTTAAGTGATGACTGTGCAGCTGACAAAGTATATTTTAATTTAATTTTTAATTTTTCAATATAATATATTTATATTATTAAACTAAAATAAACTGACAAATCGCTATAAATGAAGTTGAGGTTTTGATATTTAGATTATTAAACTAATATATTTAGATTATTAAAGTATAATTTTTTTTAACACAATTGAACTAATGATATTGACTGCTTTATTTGGTTTATATATATTTCGCTCTAAAGTATTTAACTTAGGAGAATTGATATATACTTGGTGTCAAACTGAATGATGTTTTGAAAATGTTCTTTTTAGATTTGTTCTTTACATAACAATTGTTTATTATGAAATGTTGTTTTTGGCGTTTATACTTTATGGTCAATAGATATAATCATTATGTTTGTGTTTTCATTGATGTAAGGTTGGATGACGAATCATTCGTAAGTATTACATGACAGTCATTTCAAAAGAATCGTCACTTTTGTCACTAAATAAATGACTGTTATTAACTACAACCATTATTTTTGTATTTTCGTGAATTCCGCCTCGCAATACATGACGGTGTGCATGATTAACCACTACTTTTAAGTATTTTATATCCTTGCGCGACATGTTCCTTGACATACATGATGTTTATTAACTGTAACTATTATGTATTAAGCGTTATAAACACGCAAATCTGCAGTAGTAGTGAATAAATATATTTTTTCCTTGATCCTTCTTTCTAATTTTCCCATAATTCAAATAATACTCTCTCCGGTCCTTATTATAAGACACCAACTAAAAATCCTCACAAATCAATAAAAATAGTTAAAATCTTTAAATTTGTCCTAAAATTTAAGTAATTTTCAATGTTATCCTTACTAATTGCACTAAAATCTAATGTCATATTAATTATTAGTATTACTCTTACCCACTACCCCTATTAATTATGGGTATACAAGGGAAAAAATTAATGCTCATTGGAAACAAGCAAGTGCACTATAAAAAGGACCAAATACACTTGTTAGTTGGTGCCTTATAATCATGGTTACGAAACCCAGACCGAACCGGCCCGTTCGGACCGAAAACTAGTGAATTGGCTGTGAAATCAGTCTGATTAGTCATAGAAACCAAGGTTAGAGTCAGTTTTTTTTTTTTTAAAAAAACGTCAAGAGTGAAGACATTTACAAAGAGAGAGAGAGAGATGGAGAGAAACAGAGCCGATGAGACACACTGAAAGAGGAGAATGACAGTAACAAACTGAGGAGCGAGGTAATGAGGTCAACAGCACGCGATGCAAACAGCAGGGGTAGAAGTCGTTCTAGTGAAGGATTCAGGTTCTGATCCGATGGCGTTTAGGGTGTAAGGTGGTGGAGAAGCCATGGATGAATGAGAGAGAGAGAGAGAGAAAAGTGAAAACTGAGAAAGAGAAGGAAGAGGGAAGAGGGATGTACAAGAGGTGACATGTGACAATAGCTTCGTCTGACACCATATTTGATAAGGATTTCTTGGTCTTCCTATTCGAAGAACATGAATTCAAAAACTCATTATTCAATGGATATTTAAGTGTAGTGAGGGTTAATGTGCCCTAAGCGAATGTATTTGACTAGAGGATAGAGGGTAGTAGCATTAATGAGTGAATGTTTTTTACCAGAGGGTAATGCACCATATTTAACTCATTATTTGATGGATATTCAAAATGGATGTTTTTGACTAGAGGGTGGAAGCATTAAAAGAAATTATTTTTTTATAATTTCATATTAATAACATAAAATATTTACTTTCTCACCGATTTGGCCTCGGTTTAGCTCTAGTTTGACTCCAGTCTAACCCACTGACCCTTGACTCAGTACCTTGACCGCTTCAGTGACCGGTCTGGTTTTAATAACTTTTCTTATAATAAGGACTAGAGAGAGTAGTTCTTTTTTCATATTAAAGACTTTGCCGTCAAAAACTAATAAACTATTTACTTATTGTGAGCAATATTCATTATAGTACATGGAAGTCGTAGGGGAGAGCCGGTCTTTCATGGCCGAGACAAAGCACGAGCTAGCGGGTGAAGGAACCTTTGACAGGAGTTTACCAGATGGCTTCAAGATCGCTAGAGATGTGAAGGAATTTGATGCAAGAAGGCGTGTCAGAATTCATTGTCTACATTATCTTCGGAGCCTATGTCAAGTGCAGGCATATCAATGGCCGCAAAACCATCATTGAGCGACGACATGGTCTACTTCATGGACACTTTCGGATTCAATGCTTACAAAAAACGAATGAATGAGGTATGTAGGCAGTGGGAGGAGAAGCACCACCAAATCGTCATTGAAGATTGTTCTGTCATAGAACATAAACCCTAACCCTAGGTGGGCTAGAATGTGGATATAGGATCAAATAGCTCTCCCCCAAGTATCTATGGATGAGATAGGATATAGGATCAAATAGCTCTCCCCAAGTATCTATGGATGAGATACCTAAGAGGATTGGAGATCACAAAGCACCAGGACTTGACCTAGGAGCGATTCCTAGGGCCTACGTACCCTGAAGAGGGATCAAAGTCCACGTAGTTCGATGATACTGTAGGCGTTTAGCCAAGGGGGTGGTGTGTGTGCTCTGTGTGCAGTATATGCAATTAAGAGAGAGCTTAGAAGATGATGTGTACCTTTAGAGTTTAACTCCTATTTATAGAGTGTACCTTAGGTGGAATCGTATCGGCCTCATTAATATGATTGATTCGAGATCAGATCATATCGGTCTCATTAACCTCGGCCGGCATATCCCAACAACCATATCGGCCTCTTTACTATGATTGATATGATTGGATCCTCCTTTATGACAGGCAGATCCCGATATGCAATATGCTCCTTGTTGGGCCATATATGGGATATGGGCCTAATATTTTATTCCATAACAGTTGCCCCGAAGCTCGGTAGTTTAGGTCTCTGAGCTGCCGAGATTAATTGACTGCTTTCCAAGATCCCCTGAATCTGAATTTGCTTTCGTAGCAATTTTCCCGGGCTAATTGTCTGGTTTATATTCCTGCATTTGATAACATGTAAGCAAATCATAATAAATGGAAAATACTTACTGTTTGTGCAAACTGTTCAACGTGCTCAATTCGGATACTTGTCCGAGCTTGCATTAAACTTTCTGGTTTGCATTAATGGCGGTTTTTGATAACACGCTTTTCCACTTAACAAATCGTTGTCCACTCTGTTGCCCCCCAGCCTGGTAGTTCAGGTTCCTGAGCTGCCAGGATGTGTTACTTTCAAACCCGGACTAGGTGTAAGCGACTGTTAGGATTCCGTGCGTGTTGATCCGAGATTCCGGGCTTATATACTTTAAACCAGCCCACGATTGCACATCGGTTATCCGGCATTTGAAATCCATCTTCAAACCGAGCTCTATTTCTCCAATTCCACAGGAGCCAGCAAGCAATCCCAAATATTAGGCTCCAATCATTCTTCTTCATTGATAGGTTCCATCCAAGCCACTCAATCCCTTCCCTTCTCTCAAACTCAGTTCTATTCAAACCTGCCCATAGCTCATTCCACAGTCTTCGAGCTGCATCACAGTCCCTTAATACATGCATAAGTGTCTCACTTTGTTCAGTACAGAGATAACAACTAGAAACACCTCCCATTAGTCTACTCCTTCTTACACTAGTTAACAATCGGTCATGCATTGCTAACTGTTCTGGTGTAGAACTCAGATGTCCGGCCTATTGAAGGTCCGGTGGTTTGATATAGGATCTGTGTGCCCTCCTGTATGCTTATGGGTCAAGCGTTCAGGAGAGGGTATGATCACGGTACACAAGCAGGCGTTTCGCCTAAGGGGTGCTGTGTGTGCCGTGTGACTGTATGTAGATAAGTCAAGGCTTAGAATGAATGTACCTGGCGCCCGTCTCCTTCCTCTGTATATATAGAGTATACCTGGTTAGTTAGTCCCTTGGCTGCCACACCGTACGTGTCATGTGCGTGTCCGGGATCGTGTGCGCATGTCCAGGATCGTGGGTGTATGTCCAGGATCGTGGGTGCATGTCCAAGGTCATGGCTGGGTCCCACGGATGGTGGGTTGCCCCCGTACTAGCCGGTGAGATAATGGGCCTAGACTAGGTCCGTAACAGCTGCCCCCAAGCTCGGTTGCTCGGGTCTCGTGCAGCCGAGTTTAGATGTTCGCTTGACCAAGAACGCAAGTTCGAGTCTTTGTTGAAGTCCGAGTCTTTGTTGATCGCGAAGTAACATGATGTCCTTGCCCCCAGCAGGGTTGTCCAGTCTCCGGTCAACCAAGGTGGACATGTTCTTGGATCCTCTAGTTGTATCGGAGCTGCCCCGTCTTACTTTGATAAGGTGTCTATCGAGTTTCAAGCAACCTCGGAACTACAAGTCTTCTCGGTTGAATTGCCCCTGCACTGTGGTCCGGGTTATGTTTGTTTAAATTTTGTTGTTCTTCGACCTTCCGGCTCGCTTCTTGCACGGCCGAAGACTCCCAATGCGGGTCCTTTCTCGAGGCCGATTAGCCTAACGAGTGAGCCGGATAATTGACTGTGACTCCTGCTCCTTGTGCCCGGATCTGGGCCGTCGATTCCTCTTCTACGTTATCATTTGCCTCGCCACCGGGCGTCCTCGACCGTCGTGAAGCCGAATTGAGGGGTGCTTGGCCTATACGGCTTTGGCGTAATTAATGCCGACAGACGCGCATTAAATGAAAAGGTCACGTCATCCTTTCGACGGATGGAAAAGGCGCTTTTGCCCCGTCGATTGGGTTTCGAAAGGTTTATACCCGCCAAGTCTCCTTCCTTGTCATTTTATCAAAGTTGTTTTGAAGAACTTCTCTCCCGACGATTCTCGCTTTTCGGAGGATAACCTGCTTCGTGAACCATCTTCGTTCCACAACTTCCATTGATCATCTCCATATTTTAGGTAGGTATTCTTGTTTCCTTGCCTCTTTCTTTTGTTCTGCTCTGATCTGCCGTTTCCCTTTAATAGAGTGGCTCCGTATTTAGTTGAAATTCTGGTAAATTCCCTTGTTGAGTGGGTTTCGCGTAGTCTGTTTTCGCTTCCTTCATTTGTGCAAAACTCCCCTGTTTTTCGAGTGAGCCGTTTCCTTTTCGTTAATACCTTTAGTAGAGTGGCTCCCAATGTCAAAGGACATAAAGAATATGACCACCGAAGAATCGGCGGAACTACGCCACACCGTCAAGGGAAAAAGCCGTTGGTGGCTTTGGGGCGATGAATCTTCCCGTCCAACGCCGCAAACCGTTGCTTTAACCGATCACCGTGGAGGCAAGGGAAAACTTCGGTGGTGGGCCGACGAAAATCCGAGACGATGCATCGTCGGTTAGGGAAGTCCGAATGTTTCCTTCTCGCCTCTTCCTAATCCGAGGGAGTTTAACCCGAGTTTCGACGTGTCCACTTCTCCGGGCCTTCCGAATAGCCAGTCTAACAAAGTGGCCAGCTCGGGTCCTAGGGCCGAGGTTGATTCCTACATCGGGCCTTGCTACGACTGCTTGTATGAGTGCTCCCGACTTATTTCTTGTGGGGATTCCTCCACAGCCGACTTAATTTTGGGCTCTTGCCGACACAATTTGGTCCCGGCTCCTCAAGCAATATCGCCGAGTCCTGTTGACTTGGATTTAAATCTTACCACAACTGTAGAGTCCCGCCTTCAATTATTGACATCAGGTATGCTAGGAAGATTCTGATCTTGCTTATATTTTTATTTGTGTTAGGTATAATGGCGTCGTCTTCTTCTTCCCACGCGGCTGAGTCGAACTGAAATGCCAACCGCGCTAGCCCCCACAAGACTTAATTGACCAATTCCCTTGGGTTACCCGAGAAGTGTTATCCTATCGGTCGAAGCCGACCATGGAAGACTTGGAAGGTCTTCCGCTTCGAGATACTAACACCTACTCGCTTTGTCTCCCCAAGAGGAAGAGCCCGTGTGCTCGGTGAGGGAGGGAGCCACAACTCCTTTTTCTTTTTCTATGCCGACTATATCACCGGGCTTGGGATTCGATTCCCCTTTTCCGAATTTCAAATGGCCACCCTTCATTTCTTAGTATAGCTCCTCGCAATTACACCCCAATGGATGGGGTTACTGATTGCCTTTGAGTGGTTTTGCTCGAGCCTTGACCGCCTTGCACCACTTCTATGTTCTTCTACTTCTTCAGCCCCCACACCTCTCGCTGCGGGAAGGAACCGCCGAGCTCAAGGGCTGGACCTCCATCCGGGAATAGCCAATCGGCGCTTGTTTACCCAGTCTCGGACTCTTTCAAACGCTTCAAGGGCAACTTTTTCAAAGTCGTCGCTAAAGCGGTACAACTCCTTGGTTCCTCAAAGGGCCGGACTCGCAAAAGTCGACGGGAGTTTAACTTGTATTGGTGTCAAGATCACCACAATGTGTCCCCTAGCGCCTATAAGGTGGAGCGGTCCAATCTGCGAAGCCTCGAAAGGAAGGCCATTGATGCCATAATAGACCACGTTCGAGCGAACGGTATCTGTAGGGTCGGCTCCTTAGTAGCCCAATATCGGGCCGAGGCACGGCGTCAAGATGAGATGGCGTCGTGGCCGAGTATGGCATTTCGTTATTTAACATCGGCGTTGTTCCGCGTCTTAGTATTGTATTGATCGTCTTTGCTTTCCTAGTAGCTAACATGGTGTATGTGTTTCGTACGTGTCTTAAGATGAAAGAGCCGCAATATCTTTACGGGATCCCAGAGCCCACGCCAAGGGGAAGGAGAAAGTGGAGTTTCGACTAAAAGAGACCGAGGGGCTCTTGGCGGACTCCAATGTAATAATTGAAGGCTTTAAGGCGGCTCAAGCTAGAAGCGAAGAGCAGTTAAAAGCCATGACAGCTGAGAGGGACGGGTTCAGAGCCGAAGTGGACAGGATCAAAGCCGAGGGGGAGGCGTCCTCAACATATCTGTCCGCGGAGATAACCCGGCTTCAGGAGTGGGTTCAGTGGTGGAGGCGTTTGAGAATTCTCTTGCCCAGATCCGGGCTTTGAACCCGGGGATCGAGCTCAACACTACAGGGCATCATTTCCGGTCTTATGTGGCGACGGGCGGTGTCCCCTATGTGGAACCTCCCGCGGCTCCGAGACCCGGATAGATGGCGATGCGGCCGTGCTGGAGGCTGAGCAGGGTGAGGAAGTCTCGACCGCCCCCAAGCACGTGGATTGATTTCCCTTTTTTCTTTCTCTTTTTAATTTGTATAATCTATCCGGTTGTTTTACCGGCAATGACTTTATTGAACAGATTGGCCAATATGGCCACTTTTGGCTACGATTAACAATAGATGGTAACTTAGCAACCATAATGCATCGTATAAGAATATAACTTTACCGCTTATCGCGGTTGACCGGGCCAAGGTCATATGAAGGTAAGCAGAATCTGCGAACGCGCTTTTTGGTCATAAGACCATAATGTTTTAAAGTGCTAGTGTTTGCACTGTTTTATAAAATTCCTGGTATAGTAACCGGGTCATCCAAAGGTAAATGAAAATTGCCACCTGCCGGGTTCGGTTTTGTCCCGATAGCGTCCGAGCATTTTGACCTGATCAGGGTCGGCATGACATTTTCTATTGATACCCCGGAGTAAATTAGCGTGTCTGGGCTGCGATAGCTATCAGACGTGTTTTCTTCAGCTGAAAAGCTAATAACAATTGAATCTTGAAAAAGACAATGTTTGGAATTCAATAGATACCCTCGAACGAGAGTTTCATTCATATTTGGCACAGCAATTGTTGCGAAGGGAAAAGCCAGCAGGCCACGTTGAACAAAGAACATAATGGAAAACGATGCTTTAAGAAAAACAACGAGATAAGCCTAAGCGAAATATGCCTTTAATTTGTCCGCATTCCATGTTCGCTTGATAGGGGTTCCATCCAAATTTTCCGAATGTAAGCTCCTCTCTCAAGAGTTTCCCGAACGCGATAAGGTCCGTCCCAATTAGCTGCAAGCTTGCCGTCTTTGGAGTTCTTGTTCCCGATGTCGGCCCTTCTAAGTACCAAGCAACCGGGCTGGAATCTTCTTGGTCTAACCTTCTTGTTATAACGAGCCGCGATCAGCTGCTTCATTGCAATATCCCGACAGTGGGAGGTGACCCGCCCAAAGGACAAAAGGTAGTTGATCGGCCCAAGAGGTGTCAGCCTCCAACATACGTTTCTTCAAACCATCAAGGATGACCTTATTGGCGGCCTCAGCTTGCCCGTTGGACTGCGGGTGTTCCACGGAAGCAAAGTGATGCTGTATTCCGTATTCATAAATCAAGTCACGAAATCCGACTCCAGTGAACTGAGTTCCGTTGTCTGTTACTATCTCGGCTGGTGCTCCGAAGCGCGTAATTATATTAACTTCAACAAATCGCTGCACACGAGCCGAGGAGATCGTTGTGAGAGGTTCGGCCTCAATCCACTTGGTGAAATAGTCTACTGCCACGATTAGCCAGCGCAGTTGCCCGGGTGCTGTCTTGAATGGCCCCCCTCCAACGTCGGCCGCAATAGCCTCGCTCGAAGGGTTTTTCTGGGAGCGCCTTAGCCCCCATATGCCGACCATTGGCCCCTCCATGAATCTCGGCCAGACATACCCCGCTTCATTTGGGTTCAAACACCTCAGCATGGGAGAATGTAATCCTTTTCGGTAAAGTTGATCCTCCACCATTGTGTACTTGGCCGCGTCACGAATCAACATTTTTGCTTCCATTGCATCGTCTGGGATGAGTCCACGTTCAAGGTAGTCTTCTATCGGCTTTTTCCGGTCGATTCGACCGAAATAGCCATCATGCATACCGGATCTTCGAGATTTTGTTTGGACAACCGTGCGATGACAACCGGCACTGCTTAGTGCTTGCCAATTTTGATAAAATGTCGGCTCTTGCGTTTTCTCCTCGGGAATGTGAGTAACGGCTTGCTTCATCGAAACCCGACATCAAGTCCTTTGCCTTTAGGAGATACTTGGCCATTAGCGGGCCTTTAGCCCGATACGTACCCTCGATCCGAGCCGCCACAAGCCGGGAGTCGGTGAAAACCTTAACTCTTGTGGCCTCATTTTCCTTGGCTTGAAGAAGCCCGCTATCAAGGCCTCGTATTCTCGCTTGATTGTTCGAAGTTGGGAAGTTGAGATGCAACGAATGCTCAATTGTAACCCCTCTCGGACTCTCAATAATGACTCCGGCTCCACTTCCTTTCGTGTTCGACGATCCGTCGACATACACCTTCCATTCGCCCGCAGTGTCTCGTCGGACTTAGAAGCCGGGGTGAGCTCTCTGATGAAGTCGGCCAACGCCTGTGACTTGATTGCATGGCAAGCTTCGTAGGTGATGTCGAACTCGGAGAGTTCTATCGCCCAATTAGTCATCCTCCCCGCTAGGTCCGGCTTATGTAAGACTTGTCGAATTGGCTGGCTTGTTCTAACAACGATATGGTGACCCTGGAAATAAGGTCTTAACCGACGGGCCGCAATAAGCAGAGCGAATGCCACTTTTTCTAGCTTCGGTATCGGATCTCGGCATTCTGCGGGGTTCTCGCCGACAAAATACACAGAATTTGTCCGTGTTCCGCCTCTCTTACTAAGGCCGCGCCGACCGCTTCCTCGCCGATCGACAAGTAAAGGAAAAGACTCTCGCCAGCCGAGGTTTTGAGAGGACTGGAGGATTGGCCGACATTGCTTTATGTCTTCAAATGCGTCATCGCACTTTGAATTCCATTCCACCGATGCCTCCTTCTTTAAGAGCCCGAACATGGGTAAAGCCTTCTCCGCCGATTTTGGCAAAAACCTAGTTAGGGCGGCCAATCTTCCTGTTAACCTGTTGGACTTCTTTTTATTACTCGGAGCCTTCATCTCCATCACCGCCCTACATTTGTCCGGGTTGGCCTCAATGCCCCGGTTAGTCAGCATGAAACCCAGGAACTTCCCAATGGGACGACAAAAGCACACTTGGCGGGTTCAGTCGGATTCGGTAGGTTCTGAGTTTGGCGAATGTCTGCTCCAGGTCTTGTATATGACGTTGCTGGTCCAAGGTTTTGACGATCATGTCATCTATATACACTTCCACATTGCGGCCGATCTGTCCGCAAAGACCTTATTCATCATCCTTTGATATGTAGCTCCCGCATTCTTCAATCCGAAAGGCATGACATTATAGCAATAGTTAGCTCTTTCGGTAATGAAGGCTGTTTTTTCCGATCCTCTGGGTACATCGCTATCTCGATTATATCCGAGTACGCGTCCATAAAGGATAGGAGCCGGAATCCTGAGGCGTTGTCGACCGGTTGGTCGATGTTTGGCATTGGGTAGGAGTCCTTCGGGCATACCTTGTTCAAGTTCTTGTAATCGGTACACACTCTCCACTTCCCATTTGGCTTTTTTACCATCACCACATTTGATAACCAGGTTGTATACTGTATTTCCCGAATAAATCCCGCTTCGAGCAATTCTTGGATGTGAATTTCCAGCGCTTTCCTTTTTTCTGGTCCGTGGTTCCTCTTTCTCTGATTACCGTGACCACGGTTCCTTGGTTGCCTATCACCTTGAGCTTTTGATGCTTTGTAGACACCAAAGATGTCCCACTTGTGGATGGTTGGCCTTCCCAATATTATGTTATAAGGTGAAACGAACTCGGCCACTATGAACCGCACTCTTTCGGACTTAAAGGCGTCTTTGACTCCAAGGGTGAACCTGAGGTCGATAAACCCCTTCGGACGAGATTGTTCTCCATTAAACCCGATGAGGGTTGTCTTGCAAGGCTTTAAGTCGTCCCTGTCCAGGCTCATTCTTTTGAACGCTTCCCAGCTTAGTATGTCGGCCGAGCTACCGGCATCCACAAATATCCGCTTGACTCGGCAGTTGACGACTGTTCCTGTTATCACTAGCCCATCTTGATGGCCGGGACAACGTCCTTGAGGTCGTCTCTTGTGAAAAACAAAGGCGGTCGTGCTACCTCGGTGTGATGTTCCTTGAATTTAGGTCGGTCCCCGACGGACAGGACTTCTCGAAGGTATTTCCTTCGCCGGCTTATAGTATCACCGCCACCGCCCATTGCTCCGCTGATTACATTACGCCGAATTCCGCTTCGGAAATTCGTCATCGGCTTCGTGGAGCCTTTCGTTTATCTTCCCGCTTTTTGAACTTTCGAGGAGGGGTCCTACCGCGGTTCTTGGTCTTTCGTTTCCCACCTTTTCCTTGATGCTCTATGACGTCTTCGTTGAAGTTTGCCTTCCCGAACAAATCGTTCGATTGCATCCCTGAGCTCGTAACATTCGTCGGTTGTATGACCTCGACCATCATGGAACGAGCAATATTTAGACTGGTCTATCCGGATCTTCGGTAGGACGAGACGAGGCCGATCGACCTTCTTCATCTCGGTCGTTGATACCTCCTTCCAAACTTGAGATCGAGGCACCGTCGGGGCCGAATATTTCGTACTTGCTCCGTGATCAAATTTGCCACCTCGGCTCTTGCTTTCATTCCCCTTCTCAGGGAATCCCTATTCCCGTTGTCGAGAAGTCTCGACCCACGGGAGGAGGTTCTATCTTGGTCCCGCCTCGAATTGGGATTGTTTGCCATTCGCATCGCTCGACGTCCAAGTACTTCTTTGAACGAGATATGAAGTCGTTGAGATTCTTTGCCCGCTCCTTTAAAAAGGATTACGCCGCCAAAGGGACTCTTTATCGAGGCCGTCCACCAATAAGTGAACGTGTACGTCTTCGTTAAGTCCGCGCACTGCGAGCATCCGCATGATTGAAGCGGTCCAGGTAACTTTGGAGCAGCTCTCCCGCCGCCGTCGATTTTGGAGAGAGAATACTGGGATTTTGGTTGCCGTTTGCTAGTCGCGAAGTGCAACTCAAAGGCCTCGGCCAGGTCTTCAAAGTTGTGGATCGACCCAAAGGGAAGAGTGTGAAGCCATTTCAACGCGGCCCCTTTAACGTCGCGGCGAAGATCCGGGCACAATTGGTTCCTTGAGACCTCTAACCGACATGTGAACGTCAAAGTCTTCTAAATGAGTCGTCGGGTCTTGTGTGCCATCATACTTTGTCAACTCGCCCAAATTCGGCTTCTCGGGAATCGGGCGTTACGGATCTCCTTGGAGAAAAGCTATTGTGCATTTGGCCGACATATCTCCGTCGCCGGAAACCACTTGGGGGAACCGTCCCGTCACCTCGATGGTTCCTCGCCCGAGGTCGACCCTCTTCATCCCGGTTACGGTTCCTCCTATTGGCCCTCCCGCCGTCGACGGTTTCCGCCTTCGCCCGTCGGTGCGATGAGCCGAGCTCGTCATCGTCGTCCTCTCTCCAAGTTTTATCTTCCCAGTCCCGCCGGAAAGGGTGTGGGTCCGCCTTTTCTCCCGCTCTTCCGCTCGGCGATAGTGAAGGGTATGGCGCTTGTCTATGTTGTCCACCCGTCTCATTATCGCAAGCATCCCGGCTTGAAGAGATCGAAAGTCGGCTCGGCATGTGGGATGTCCCGCCTCCTCGACTGGAATTACGTGGTCCACGGTCTTGGTTTCGTGGAGCCGAGGACTCCGTGTCTGGACGGGTTGTCCTTTGATGTCGTTCATTGTTGGGAATCAATGGTTCTTCCGGTGAGAAAGCCGATCTTCTCCTTCCCGATGGTCTCCATCGTCTCGGTTAACAGGCTGCTCATTACGGGGTGGTTGACGCGGTGGTTGACGGTTGTCCCCCGCTTAATCCGCCTCCGATTGTCTTTGGCATGAAGCACGAGTGCTTATCCTCATGGTCACGGGAATAGAAATTTATTGATCCCCACGGTCGGCGCCAGCTGTTCGGTGTAGAACTCGGATGTCCGGCCTATTGAAGGTCCGGTGGTTTGATATAGGATCGTGTGCCCTTCCCCGTATGCTTATGGGTCAAGCGTTCGGGAGAGGGTATGATCACGGTACACAAGCGGGCGTTTCGCCTAAGGGGTCTTCAGTGTGTGCCGTGTATTTGTATGTAGATAAGTCAAGGCTTAGAATGAATGTACACAGCGCCCGTCTCCTTCCTCTCGTATATATAGAGTATACAGGTTAGTTAGTCCCTTGGCTGCCACACCGTACGTGTCATGTGCGTGTCCGGGATCGTGTGCGCATGTCCAGGATCGTGGGTGTATGTCCAGGATCGTGGGTGCATGTCCAAGGTCATGGCTGGGTCCCACGGATGGTGGGTTGCCCCCTGTACTAGCCAGTGAGATAATGGGCCTAGACTAGGTCCGTAACACTAACCATAGGGAGATTTGCACCCGTCTCAGTCCTTGCCATTTCCACAACACATTCCATTCTCTCTGTCCCCTGTCTGTTGGAAATTATGCCCTAGGGGCAAGTCATTGTACTTATCAACGATCCCCATATGAATTGGGTAGTCGCAATGTCTTGCTAGAGGCCGCTTGCGACTTGTGGGCCGGTACAGTATTGGCCGCTGCCAATCTCATGTGGGCCTACAGGGTCGCACACAAGAATGGCCCAACACGAGCAAGGGTGTCCAGATTCATTGAATCTTAAATGTGTTTAAGATTTAATGAATACTTATTTAATCTAGGATGTGTGTGTATATATATATACACACTATTAAATTCGAAAATAATAATGATATTATTTATTGACAATAATATTATTATATATAGTATTTAATTTATTTGATAAATTAAATAACTATAATAAATTGAGATATTGTTTCTCAGATTTAATTTTCGAATAAAGATATTGCATATCAGATTTAATTTGAACTGAGATATCGGATCTCATTTTAAATTAAATATAAAGATATCATATCTTGATTTAATTTATAAAATCAGAGGGCTTTTAATTCGGATTAAATAAATAGATTTGATTAGATCTATCAGATAGATTTAATTAATATATTTTTTAATTCAGATTCAAAATTTGTTTTGAATATAATACACTTGCAAGGTTTAGAAAAAATGACGGGACATTTTGTCGAGCGTATTAAAGCCGCAAGAAACCGTAGATAGAAAATAGAGAGACGCACAGTTCAGAGGCGCTAGCACGCCTCCGTTTGTGTTTCTGAAGGCGGTTCGTGTGGATACCGGTAGAGGAAGGCGATTCTAAAGAGTCGGCTTCAGCTGATCGAGAAGGTAGCCCACCAGTTCAAATTGTTCTGCAAAGGTACGATTCGGAAACCCTAAACCTTGATTTAAACGCCGTTGAGCGATCTGCCTAAGGGATTCGTTAAAAATTTTATTCCGCTGCGTGTACGAATCCCAACAGTGGCATCAGAGCCAACTCAACGTGCGTTTAAATTAGGCTTTTTCATGTTTGAATATATATATGTCAGATATGTATATGCAAGAAACCGAATCTTTGTATGCAAGAAATTGAATCTTGTATGTTTTAAAAACCTAGTTCGCGTTAAAGTTTCTCAGGATAGCCCGTCGGTGATGGCGGCTGATTCTGAAACATTCACATCAATGACTATACACGGTCATTGCAATTTCGAATTGCAAATAGAGATTGCAATTCGTAATGGCAATTCCAATTGCAATAATTGATTGCAATTTGAGATTGCAATAATGTAATACCTGGATAAATAAAATGGCTATTTTTTTGATAAGTGAATATGTGGTGTCAATTTATATATTGAATTTATCGTATTTATAAGGGAAAAATCTCTTAGAAATTGGGGAAAAAGAATAAAGGGTCAAAATGACCAAAATACCCCTGGAATGCTTAGATAACTTAGGAAAATTGTGAAAAATCCTAAAAGGCAGTAAAATAATTATTAAAATTGAGAGAGTATATTATCTCTAATTTTGGTAATTTAATAAATTATAAACTTTGAAAAATTGAGAAGGAATGTTCAAAAAGTATTGAAATAACCAAAATACCCTCGTAAATTCTAAAATAATGCAGAAGACATGGAAACAAAGATGTCAGTGCAAAAGTTATAAGGTAATGAGTCATTCTAATTAAGAAAATTATCAACTATTGATAAGAAAGTAATTAAGTAATTATTGGCTAATTACTTAAGCATAAGCAAAGGAAATTCATGGATAATTATGTAAAACCCTAAAATTAGTGGTTTTTGGCTAAAAATTAGTAAAAACATATTTGCTAATGAATTGGAAATTTTTGAGAAAAATAGATGAGTTTAGGTATTTTTAAGCTTAAATGCAAGAATGGACCAATAAGGTAATTTTGTGAAATTTTTGGGAAAATTGAAATAAATAAATAAATGATTAATTAATTAATTAAAAAATAAATATTAAATAATAATTATTAAGGGCCAGCCGAATTTGGACAAGAAAATAGGATAAGAATAAGCTAAAATGATATCATGATATTTTGCACAAGTTGTATTATTTTATTATATAATTAATTAGAGTGAATAGTAAAAAAATAAATAGGAAACGGATCCTATCTAGAGAATCAGGAATAGGATTTCCAAAGTCAAGGTAAAATATTGATCCGTGGATTTTTATCTTCCCTTAGACTCTTCCGGAAGTTAATTAAAGCCGATAGAGCATTTTCCTAATAAGACGAAATAGGGAAAAATGCGGATAAGTCACATTTTGGATCGAAGAAAATAAATTCTAACTCAACATCTGGAAATGAGTTTGAAATTATCTCGACATATTTGGAATCGGTGAATTTTTGTCCGAGGTTGATGATTAGGAAATTCATTTAAGTAACAAACACGTTTTTCAGTAAAACTTCCGTCAGGCCGGAGAAGACCTAGACAGAGTTAAAAAGTTAGTTAGACTAGACATTTCTAATGAGGAATGAATTGTCTTGGAATTGTATAATCCAGAATTTTGAGATTTTCCGAAATTACGCGAATCGGACACCGATCGGGGAAATTCTATCGGTGCGGGCATAAAGCAACTTTGAGTCACCATTTGGGATCAATCTTTGGCTGCCACTTCAGCCCCTTATGTCGACCAAAGAGCTTCAAGGGGTAGGATTTTGCCTTTCAAAGCAAGTTGCATCTAATGGTTATGATCAATTTGGAAAATACCCATTGTAATCCTAAAGTTTTCCTATAAATAGGCCTTATGTGCTCTTCATTTCTCACACAAATTTGAGAGCTCCTAGCCGAAAATAGAGAGAGGAAGAGAGAAGGAGAAAGCCGGGGAAATTTGTAGCGAAGCTCTGGGTAAGTTTTTCGGTACCGAGCTTTAAGCTTTCGTAGTTTTTCAATAGTTAGAGTAGTAATACTAGATTAGTATTTAATTTTCCAAGTATGATTAGATATCATATGATAGGGCTATTTTAGTCTAGAATTTCGAAAATTATGGTTGGGTCGAAGTTCTGGCAAAATTTTGAAAAATCGGAGTCAAAGTAACGAAGTGCTGGCGAAATTCCGCCAATTAGGGGTATAAGGGCAAAATGGTAATTTTTACCTAAAATGCAAGTCGTAATGCCAAATCACTAATGAAAGTGATATTACTCTTATAGGATATCGAAACTCGATCTCTGCCGAATTCTGTTGCCCGACGTGCCGCCGTTGGACGTTTGCAGCTTTTAAGTAAAAATACGTTTTACGCGAAAGTACCTAACGCCGTCAACGAAGGTACGGACGCGTCTTGTAACACTAATCTTGTGCTGCTTAAATGCATATATGTGATAGATACGTTCGTAGACCGTTATACAGACAGTTTTACACGGGTTATAGTCATAATAATGCCGTTATGTTTTCCTAGCGTTGAGGACACGAGTGGTATCGTGGCACTGGTGAATAGTGCAGGCTGTTGTTGTTGTTGTTATTACCTTATGAGGCTTTACATACTGCTCTGTGCTTATGCTCTGTCGTCATATTGATCATATGATGTACTGTATGGATCTATACTGTTGTATTGTCTTGAATATCTGTTGTTTGTATACTGTATTGTTTGGGCATGAGGTTAACTGTTACCTGAGATTCAATGTGGTAAATTGAATCTCAGTGATAGCTTCAGAGTCCGGAGGACCACGGATCGGAGATCGAGGCAAGCGAGAGGAGTAGGATTGCGGCCGAAGTTATCTTTACCGCTTTCTGTTATTTATTTTCTGAACTCTAGGATTACTGTAATCATTACAATGTTACACTATGGTTGAAGTTTGTTATGAATCAGTTACTCTTTCGCTCCAATGCTCTACTCTGATTTAAAAAAAAATTCGCTTTTAAAATGGGATGTTACATTTTTGGTATCAGAGCATTCATTCTGGCATGAACCCGACTATGTTACTACGAACAGTTTGGTGCCGAGGGCAAGGCTAGTCTACGTGGGTATGCCATAAGTCACTGTATAAGTCGGTGAGGCCCCCATGGTAGGCACTTACCTGGCCATTATGTTCGGATAACGGAGTTATGTTCAAAAGCCTTTCAACGTTGAGCACATTTTTGAAAATGAGTACTGATATGACCACTGGTGTAATGTGTAGAGATAAATAGGGATGCAAATCCATATACCCTCTATCATGGAAAGAGGAGACGTACCGCGAGAAGGTCGGTAGTGCCCGGAATAGTGGGCCATAGGATGAACCCTGATCCAATTTCTCAAATTTTATGCGACAAATATATGAAAATATGTATGTTTTCGGTGCAAATTGTTGTGCTATTTTTCTGACACGTATATCCGTAATTTAATTAAAGGAAAAGTCAAAATATGGTCAACATAATAGGTGCCGGTGCACCTAGAGGTAGAGGTAGAGGCCGAGGACGAGGCCGAGGTAGAAGAGGAGGTAGACAGCCTCAGGTTGGACGAAACCAAATACCAAACCAACCAGGTAATGACGAGATAGAAGAAATGCGTAGAACCCTACAGGAGCAAAGAGCTCTGATTGATGCCCTCTTGGCAAGACAAAACCAACAAGACCAGGAAGCTCAAAGACAATTGGATGCACGGCAACACGAGGAACGAGAAAATGAAGAAAATGACAACGATGGAGAAGAAGAGTATGATGACAATGAAGAACGTGAAGAGTCTGAGGGTCTGAGAGATCCCAATCACCACCTAGGCGCGAACGGACGGAAAGAACCACAGAAAGCTGGGTCAACCAGTTCTGCAAACTGAAGCCACCCGGTTTCCGGGGGAAAAATGAGTTAGCTGAGGATTGGCTTCTGAGTCTGGAAAAGATTTTTGAAGTCATCGAGTGCCCGGAAATCGGAAAGCACAGCTGGCCATCTACAAGCTAGAAGGCGATGCCCACAGATGGTGGAAGAGTGTTTCCACAACTTTGCAAGGCCCTGTTACTTGGGAGATGTTCCTAGAGAAATTCAACGAGCAATATTTCTCTCTCCTCGATACGAGTGATCAAGGAAGAGGAATTTCGCATATCCAAGCAGGGGAATGAAGAATCATTTGACGACTACTTCGCTCGTTTCACCAACCTATCAAGATACTCATCGTATCTGAAAAGCAACGTGAACGAAAGCCGGAAAGCTAACGAGTTGGTGTGCGGATTGAAGTATGACATTAGGGCAAGGCCGGTATCTCAACAGTTCCCTAATATGGCTCAAGCTGTGGGGTCCTGCAGACTGACGGAGCGCAACTTGAAAGAACTGCGCAGGGAAGGTAACAATGCGGGTCGCGGTGGGTCTAACCGCGGAGGTTCCTCACAGAAGAGGAAGGCGCCCTGGAACAACAACCAAGGCGGAAACAAGAGGCCGTATCAAGCTGGGCAACAGAACAATCCCAGGCAGCCGGGATCCCAAACATGTCCGAAATGCAAGAAGTACCATCCAGGAGCCAACTGTGATGGGAAGCAAATCTGCTTCAGATGTCAGAAGCCTGGACATATCAGCAGGGATTGCCCCGAGAAGGCTGCAGAGGCAAGACCTCAGAGCGCCGGCCGAATCTTTGCGCTGACCGATACAGAGGCAAGGAAGTCTCCAGAGATGGTCCAAGGTACAATTTACCTTAATGGGAACCTATTGCAAGCATTGTATGATTCGAGTGCTAGTCATTCGTTTATTTCCTATGATTGTGCAAATCGTTTAGGGATGCATGCCTATAGATTACCATATGATTTGGTAGTATCTACACCACTAGGTGTAAAGTCTTTAGCTTCTGATGCATGTGTTGATTGTACTGCAAATATGGATGGACGAGTTTCAAAAGTAGACCTTATCTGATTACCACTTCATGGCATCGACGTCATACTCGGTTTGAACTGGCTGACGGCAAACGGTGCAATGATCGACTGTGGCAGCAAACGGATATCATTTCCCGATTCACCTAGTAGGGACAAGGTTGATGTGAGCCTGAACTTTCTCTCTGCTATAGAAGCTGATAGATGCATGAAACAGGGATGCCAAGCGTACATGGTATTCTTCTCAGTCAAGGCAGAAGCTGACCTTTCTCTCGAGGATATTCCTGTAGCCAATGAATTTCCTGATGTGTTTCCGGAGGATCTCACCGAGCTACCTCCTATCCGAGAAGTGGAGTTCACGATTGAATTGATGCCTGGTACAGGATCAATATCAAAAGCGCCGTATCGTATGGCACCGAACGAGATGCAGGAGTTGAAGAAGCAACTAGAAGAATTGCTAGCTAAGGGGTTCATTCGACCCAGTGTATCACCATGGGGAGCCCCAGTGCTTTTCGTGAAAAAGAAAGACGGGAGCCTTCGACTCTGTATCGACTACCGTGAACTGAACAAAGTAACAGTCAAAAACAAATATCCACTTCCACGGATTGATGATCTTTTGGATCGGCTATCTGGTTCTACTGTCTTTTCGAAGATTGACTTGCGTTCGGGATACCATCAGTTGCGAGTTAAAGATGGCGATATTCCCAAGACGACTTTCAGAACCAGATACGGGCATTATGAATTCCTTGTGATGCCCTTCGGTTTAACAAATGCACCTGCGGTATTCATGGATTACATGAACCGTATCTTCCGACAACACCTAGACCAGTTTGTGGTGGTGTTTATAGATGATATTCTCATCTATTCTAAGAGCAAAGAAGAGCAGAAGACCATATGCGACAAGTATTGTGCATACTCCGTGAAAAGAAACTCTATGCCAAGCTTAGCAAATGCGAATTTTGGCTACCAGAATAAAATTTCTGGGCCATGTAATATCAAGTGGGGGAGTTGCAGTTGATCCAGGCAAGGTGGAAGCAGTTCTGGACTGGAAATGGCCAGAAACAATGACGGAGATACGTAGTTTCCTTGGTCTGGTGGGATACTACCGCAGATTCATACGGGATTTCTCGCGTCTAGCCTTACCATTGACAAAGCTTACAAGGAAGAACCAACATTTTGTATGGGGAGACGACTGTGAGGAGAGCTTTCAGAGACTGAGGGAGAGGTTGACTACAGCACCGGTGTTAATCATCCCAGATCCAGATGAGACGTATGTCGTCTATAGTGATGCCAGTGGGCAGGGATTGGGATGTGTCCTAATGCAACAGGCAGAGTGGTGGCTTATGCCTCTCGTCAGCTGAAAACTCACGAGTTGAATTACCCTACACACGATTTAGAGCTTGCAGCTATCGTGTTCGCTTTGAAGATATGGAGGCATTACCTGTACGGTGTAACCGTAGAATTATACTGTGACCACAAAAGCCTGAAGTATCTCTTCGACCAACGAGAACTCAACATGAGACAGCGTCGCTGGATGGAGCTGATTAAAGACTACGACCTGGAGATCAAGTATCATCCGGGCTCGCATCCGTGCATGGTCAAGATGTACCAGAGTATGAAATCTGAACTTTGGTGGCCCGGGTTGAAGAAAGATGTAGCCGACTACGTGGCCAAATGCTTGACCTGTCAGAAAGTGAAGATTGAACACCGTCGACCCCCTGGTCTTCTTCAAGGACTAGAGCTGCTGGAATGGAAATGGGAGAACATAACCATGGATTTTGTGGTAGGTCTGCCCAAAATCAGAAATCATGATACAATTTGGGTAATTGTTGACAGATTAACCAAGTCAGAGGAAGTTGGGATCGACATCTTTCGCTAGGCGAGTTTGCATATAACAACAGCTTATCATGCTAGTATACAAATGGCCCCGTTCGAGGCATTGTACGGGCGAAAGTGTCAATCACCATTATGCTGATGATTCGTCCGAAAAGCAAGCACTTGGGCCGGATATGCTTGAGCAGACCTCTGAGCAGATCGCGTTGATCAAGAAGAGACTCCTAGCAGCACATAGTAGACAGAAGAGCTATGCTGACAAAAGGAGGAGACCTCTGACGTTCTATGTCGGCGACCATGTGTTTCTTAAGTTATCTCCAGTAACTGGTGTCGGCAGAACACTTAAGAGGAAGAAACTGAGTCTACGGTATGTTGGACCATTTGAAATTTTGGCTAAGCGAGGAGAAGTCGCTTATCAGATAGCCTTACCCCCGAACCTGAGTAATCCCACGATGTTTTCCACGTGTCGCAATTAAAGAAGTACCAACCAGACCGTGATCATGTCATCAAGTACGAGGACGTTGAAGTACGACATGATAATACCTTCGTAGTTGAGCCGGAGCAGATCATCGATCACAAAGAAAAACGGCTTAGAAATAAGACTATTCTGATAGTGAAGGTGGTCTGGAAGGGTTTGTCACCTGAGGAGGCGACTTGGGAAACCGAGAGAGACATGAAGGAGAAGTATCCGGAGTTTATGGCCCGGAGTTTAGTTACTATAGAGTAAATTTCGGGGGCGAAATTTTGTTTAACGGGGGGAGAAATGTAATACCCGGATAAATAAAATGGCTATTTTTTTGATAAGTGAATATGTGGTGTCAATTTATATATTAAATTTATCGTATTTATAAGGGAAAAATCTCTTAGAAATTGGGGAAAAAGAATAAAGGGTCAAAATGACCAAAATACCCCTGGAATGCTTAGATAACTTAGGAAAATTGTGAAAAATCCTAGGAGGCAGTAAAATAATTATTAAAATTAAGTGAGAATATTATCTCTAATTTTAGTAATTTAATAAAGTATAACCTTGGAAAAATTGAGAAGGAACGTTCAAAAAGTATCGTAATGACCAAAATACCCTCGTAAATTCTAAAATAATGCGTAAGACATGGAAACAAAGATGTCAGTGCAAAAGTTATAAGGTAATGAGTCATTCTAATTAAGAAAATTTTCAACTATTGATAAGAAAGTAATTAAGTAATTATTGGCTAATTACTTAAGCATAAGCAAAGGAAATTCATGGATAATTATGTAAAACCCTAAAATTAGTGGTTTTTGGCTAAAAATTAGTAAAAACATATTTGCTAATGAATTGGAAATTTTTGAGAAAAATAGATGAGTTTAGGTATTTTTAAGCTTAAATGCAAGAATGGACCAATAAGGTAATTTTGTGAATTTTTTGGGAAAATTGAAATAAATAAATAAATAATTAATTAATTAAATAAAAAATAAATATTAAATAATAATTATTAAGGGTCAGCCGAATTTGGACAAGAAAATAGGATAAGAATAAGCTAAAATGATATCATGATATTTTGCACAAGTTGTATTATTTTATTATATAATTAATTAGAGTGAATAGTAAAAAATAAATAGGAAACGGATCCTATCTAGAGAACCAGGAATAGGATTTCCAAAGTCAAGGTAAAATATTGATCAGTGGATTTTTATCTTCCGTTAGACTCTTCCGGAAGTTAATTCCGAAGCCGATAGAGCATTTTCCTAATAAGACGAAATAGGGAAAAATGCAGATAAGTCACATTTTGGATCTGAAGAAAATAAATTCTAACTCAACATCTGGAAATGAGTTTGAAATTATCTGGACATATTTGGAATCAGTGAATTTTTGTCCAGAGGTTGATGATTCCGGAAATTCGTTTCGTAACCGACACGTTTTTCCGTAAAACTTCCGTCAGGCCGGAGAAGACCTAGACAGAGTTAAAAAGTTAGTTAGACTAGACATTTCTAATGAGGAATGAATTGTCTTGGAATTGTATAATCCAGAATTTTGAGATTTTCCGAAATTACGCGAATCGGACACCGATCGGGGAAATTCTATCGGTGCGGGCATAAAGCAACTTTGAGTCACCATTTTGGACCAATCCTTGGCTGCCAACTCAGCCCCTTAGGTCGGCCAAGATAGAAGGAGAAGAGCAAAAACTTGTTTCCAAAGTTAGGTATGGACAGTCCACAGATCGATTCTCACAAAGTTGATCCGACGGCCGAAATCCTACCCCCTTTCCTATAAATACGCCCCCTCCCTTTGGTTTTTTCACACCATTTTGAGAGCATAATCCGAAATCTAGAGAGAGGTTTAGAGAGAGAAGCTCTGGGGAAAAAAGCAGCGAAGCTCTGGGTAAGTTTTTCGGTACCGAGCTTTAAGCTTTCGTAGTTCTTTCAATAGTTAGGGTAGTAATGTTAGAATAGCCTTTAATCTTTCAAGTATGATTAGATATCATATGATAGGGATATTTTAGTCTAGAATTTCTAAAATTTTGATTGGATCGAAGTTCTGGCGAAATTTTGAAAAAAATCGGAGTCAAAGTAACGAAGTGCTGGCGAAATTCCGCCGATTAGGGGTATAGGGGTAAAATGGTAATTTTTACCTAAAATGCCAGTCGTAATGCCAAATCACTAATGAAAGTGATATTACTCTTATAGGATATCGAAACTCGATTTCTTGCCGTTACGCCGCCCGACGTGCCGCCGTTGGACGTTTCAGCTTTTCCGTAAAAGTACGTTTTCGCGTAAGTACCCAACGCCGTCAACGAAGGTACGGACGCGTACTGTAACACTAATCTTGTGCTGCTTAAATGCATATATGTGATAGATACATTCGTAGACCGTTATACAGACAGTTTTACACGGGTTATAGTCATAATAATGCCGTTATGTTTTCCTAGCGTTGAGGACACGAGTGGTATCGTGGCACTGGTGAATAGTGCAGGTTGTTGTTGTTGTTATTACCTTATGAGGCTTTACATACTGCTCTGTGCTTATGCTCTGTCGTCATATTGATCCTACGATGTACTGTATGGATCTATACTGTTGTATTGTCTTGAATATTTGTTGTCTGTATACTGTATTGTTTGGGCATGAGGTTAACCGTTACCTGAGATTCAATGTGGTAAATTGAATCTCAGCTATAGCTTCAGGGTCCGGAGGACCACGGATCGGAGATCGAGGCAAGCAGCAGGAGTAGGCTTGCGGCCGAAGTTATCTTTACCGTTTTTCTGTTATTTATTTTCAGAACCCTAGGATTACTGTAATCATTACAATGTTACACTATGGTTGAAGTTTGTTATGAATCAGTTACTCTTTCGCTCCATTGCTCTACTCTGATTGAAAAAAAAAAATTCCGCTTTTAAAATGGGATGTTACAAATAATTGCAATAATTGATTGCAATTTGAGATTGCATTTCGAATTGCAATAATTGCAATTTCGAATGAAATTGCAAATCGTAATTGCAATTCCAAAAATAAAAAATAAAAAAATCATGGATTATGTATATTATATAATCATGATATTATATTATTATATTATAATATAATATAAATTTGAAACAATAATGATATTATTTATAGATGATAATATTATCATATATAGTATTTAATTTATTAGATAAATTAAATAACTATCATAAATCATGAATATAAATTAGAGAATTTATATCATGATAAGTTTAGTCAACAATATTTTATTGCATAACTGTATGTATTAAATATATGGTTTGATTTAACTTGTTTGGGTATGGTGAACAACATGGCTCTAGAGTTTTACAATTGTTGTAAATTTTAAATATGGCCTGCGAGTCAAGCCTCTCTCTCTCTAAATACTCTTGATGTACTTCTTTTGTTTTAGAGAAGTCCTCTCATTGGCTTGAGAGGATTTTAGGTTAAGGTTGAGCCATGTTGTGTCACAATTTTAATTATGTCTTGATTTGATCATTGCATGATTAATTTAGAATTTTTAATTATGATTTGATTAGATCACTCATAATTAATTTAGAGTTTTAATTATGTTTTGATTAGATCACTCATAATTAATTTAGATATTATATGAGATACAATAGTGATTGCATTCATATAAGTAGAATTAATAGGATTAATCTAATTATACCCTCTAAAAAAAATCTTAAGTCATAATGCCACCAATAAATGAATACTTGTCAAAACCTAGATTGCCCATTTGTATGTTCCACCAAAGTGGATGCATCTGAGTTATCTTGGTGAGACAAGAGTGAGTAATGGTGATACTCAATATTCATTATTGTCCTGACTTAATTGAGATTATCAAAACGGTTTTGGATCTTAAGGCATTAGATGAGATTAAACATGACACGTCATATGATGATTGAATCCCATAAAGATCTAAGAGTTACATATGATGTAATCGGCAAGGGGTTTGCCTACCTAAATAACTTAATTTAAGCGTCCTGCCAAAGCGGACTTAAATTTAAGCCAAATATGGATCTTAGCCCACTAATTATAATGAAGGTTCTTAATTCAGTGGGAGGTTACTACTTAAACTTTGCATATCTTTAGTTGTAGAATCATGTAGTCTAGTAATACTTCAACACCATCAATGCGATCAGTCCTTAAGAAGGACGAACTTGATGAGACAAACTTTATTGACATGTTTGGGAACTTAAGTGTTGATCCTAAACACGAAAGAAAAAAGAATATCTCATCAATCAACCCATTCCTGACGAGCCTGCAGCTGCTGATCTAAGAGCTCGACTAATGCTTATACGAAGCATAAGGATGACTCGTGGATACAGGATGCTCGATGCTTGCCACTATGCTTCTAGACCTCAATAGAGATCTAGAACATGTGGAGGCCTCTGGGATGATTGTTCATCCTACGGAAATTTTCCAAGAATGTGCAAGGCAAGAGAGGTATGAGACCACAAAGGCCTTTCATTCCCGCAAGTCGGTTGAGGTGCATCGTTAGTCCTCATGTTTTGAAGATAAGGGCTACATTGATCACCTTGAGAGGCTAGGATTCCCCATGTCCCAGAGTTAGCTAAAGATGTGATCTTGAACTCACTCCCGTGAAGTTATGATAACTTTGTCATGGATTACAACATGAACAACATGGAGGAATCAATTTCTGAACTGCATGGGATGCTCAAAACTGCTGAGCTGAGCCTTCAAAAGAGGTCCAGTACTGTTTTGTCCGTTCAGAAAGGAAGAGGCATGAAACCGAAAGCCAAGAAGGCAAAACCTCTGAAGGATAGAGTCTGCTTCTTTTACAATGAACTTGGTAATTTGAAAGGAATTGCAAACTCTACCTCGAAGATCTGGAGAAGAACAAGAAGGATAGCGGGGCTGTTGCTTCAAGTATCTATGTCATAGATATTCGCTTTTCTACTTCCTCAACATGGGTATTGGATACTACATGTGGATCTCACATTTGAATAAATGCAAGGGTCTCAAGGACAGTAGAAAATTGAATGGACGAATCTATGACATAACTACTAAGAGGATCAAGTCAAATGATTTGAATCCGACCTATCTATGGCATTCTCGTCTAGGCCATATATGAGAAACGCATTTCGAAAATCCATAAAGATGAATTTCTTAACTCATTTGATTTTGAATCAATTGATATATGCGAGTCTTGTTTATTGGGAAAGATGACAAAGACAC
Source organism: Acacia pycnantha (assembly GCA_025563575.1). Lineage (NCBI taxonomy): Eukaryota > Viridiplantae > Streptophyta > Magnoliopsida > Fabales > Fabaceae > Acacia > Acacia pycnantha. The sequence goes on along the minus strand of JAMWYP010000074.1, from coordinate 916,447 downwards.
CTTTTACTGGACACAGTGAGAGAGCCACCGATTTATTGGGCCTCATACATACTGATGTGTGTGGACCAATGAATACATCTGCCAGAGGAGGTCATTTGTACTTCATTACATTTATAGACGATTTCAGTAGATATGGATATATCTTTTTATGAAACATAAGTCGGAATCTTTTGAAATGTTCAAAATATTCCAAAATGAAGTGCAAAATCAACTTGGCAAAACAATTAAGACACTTCGATCTGATCGGGGTGGTGAATATTTGAGCCAAGAGTTCATTGACCATCTTAGGAGTTATGGGATCGTCTCACAACTTACTCCTCCAGGAGCACCTAAATGGCATGGTGTTTCTGAGCGGAGGAATCGAACTTTATGAGATATGGTTCGATCTATGATGAGTCAAACAGATCTTCCACCTTCCTTTTGGGGCCATGCCCTAGAAACAGCTGCGTTCACACTAAATCGTGTTCCGTCAAAGGCAGTTGAAAAGACACCATATGAGATATGGATTGGGAAGAAACCCAGTTTGTCATTTCTTAAAATTTGGGGATGTGAGGTTTATGTCAAACAACAAGCCTCTGATAAATTATCATCCAGATCCTCAAAATGCCTTTTGTGGGGTATCCTAAGGAAACTAAATGATACTATGTCTACAATCCTACCGATCACAAAGTGTTTGTTATTCGGAATGGTGTCCTTTTGGAGAAAGAGTTCATCTCTAAAAGAGCCAGTGGGAGTAAGGTGAAACCTCAAAGAAGTTTGAGAGTCATAGGACAATGTAGAACCATAGATGGAAACCGGAGAAGACTCACAACAAGTTGTTGAGCCTACGCTAGTAACACTAGGCCCACGAAGGTCCGATAGAACACGGCTACAGCCTCAGAGATATGGATTTCTGATTACTAGAAGCCGTGATGTTTTGCTCATTGAGCACAATGAGCCAACTACCTATAGTGAGCCATGGTGGGACCCAACTCCGAATGATGGCTTAGTGCCATGAAGTCTGAAATGCAATCCATGTATGACAATGAGGTATGGGCCTTAGTCGCTCCACCTGAAGGTGTAAAAACCGTTGGGTGCAAGTGGGTTTTTCAAAGAGAAAACTGACATGGATGACAAAGTAAATATCTTCAAGGCACGACTGGTTGACAAAGGATTCACTCAAACTCATGGTGTGGACTATGATGAAACCTTTTCCTCAGTTGCAATGGCCAAATCAATCAGAATCCTTCTTGCCATTGCATCATATTATGACTATGAAATATGGCAGATGGACGTCAAAACAGCCTTCCTTAATGGAAAGCTCCTTGAGGATGTGTACATGACACAGCCTGCGGGTTTTGTGCGTCCAGAGGACTCAGTAAAGTTTGCAAGCTTCAAAGGTCCATTTATGGATTGAAGCAAGCATCTCGGAGTTGGAATCATCGTTTTGATGAAGTAGTCAAAGAGTTTGGATTCATTCAAAACATAGATGAACCTTGTGTTTACAAGAAGGTTAGTGGGAGCACAGTTGTATTTCTAGTGCTTTATGTTGATGACATCCTACTCATTGGGAATGACATTCCTACCTTGCAGAGTGTCAAGTCTTGGTTAGGAAAGTCTTTCTCAATGAAAGATTTAGGCGAAGCCACTTACATCCTTGGGATTAGGATCTATGGAGATAGATCTAAGAGGCTGATTGGCCTAAGTCAGAGCACATACATAGACAAGATACTGCATAGATTCAGTATGCAGGATTCAAAAAGGGGTAATATGCCCATGTCTCATGGCATCCATCTCGGCAAGAATCTGTGTCCTAGTACACAAGATCAAAGAGACCGCATGAGTAAGATTCCATATGCCTCCGCCATTGGATCTATCATGTATGCCATATTATGTACTCGACCTGATGTGTCATTTGCCTTGAGTATGACCAGCAGATATCAACAAGATCCCGGTGAGGGTCACTGGACTACTGTCAAGAATATCCTTAAGTACTTAAGAAGGACTAAGGACTTATTCTTAGTATATGGTGGATTGGAAGATGAGCTCTGTGTGACTGGTTACACAGATGCGAGTTTCCAAACTGACCAAGATGATTCAAGATCGCAATCAGGGTATGTATTCCTATTGAATGGTGGTGCGGTAAGCTGGAAGAGCTCTAAGCAGAGCACTGTAGCTGATTCTACAATAGAAGCTGAGTATATAGCAGCATCGGATGCAGTTGAGGAGGCCTTTTGGATTAGTTAGTTCATTAATGAACTAGGGGTGGTTCCTACCATCTCAAATCCAATAGATTTGTTCTGTGACAATAGCGGCACTATTGCGCAGACCAAGGAGCCTAGGTCACATCAAAGGACCAACCATACACTCAAGCGATTTCATCTTATCAGAGAAATCAATGATAGAGGTGATACAAAAAAAAAATTTATTATGCAAAGTACCAGGAGAAAGCAAGTCATTATACTTTAGACGATTAAAGTATTATCCTTTTAGTTATCATTTTGCTTGCATGTTTACATTGATAACTGTATCCCTGGATATATCTAATAGATTCTCCTAAATGTCACTGGTCGGTCATCTACGCGGGAGCGAAGATGAGATAAGACCAGTGTGACTTTGATGAGGTATGGGGATACGAATCAAAGTCATAGGCACTTGTAAGAGTACAAGGTGCTGGACCGACCCACTATGAGAAAGCTGCATGGAATAAGTCATAAGCTTTTCTCATGTATAACCGCGTCACAACGCCCTTTGACCTGAGATCATCATGGATTCCTACATGATGAGTCGCTGATCTTTGACTTAGTCAAAAGTCACCTTTGACCGGGTGATGATAAAGGCTTGGATTGGGATCAGTGGTTTTCATGCGAGAGGAATGTGAATGGTCAAGATTGAATTTGTCCCTCACATTTGTAGAGAGATAATCTTGGGCCCCTCGATGAGTGAGTCCGAGAAATGTATGGCCATACTACGATGGAAATGAGTTTCCATCTCAATTGTTAGACTACTCAAGAATCGAAAGTAATGGTCAAGAACAGGAAGTTGACATTTTCCATGCCTCATCCTTGACCAAATTATCGCATGACAAAAGGGACGTGACATGGTTGTATGATAGGTTATATCGCATAAACAATGACGTTGATCCTCTTACTAAGCCACTTGCACAAGTAAAACATGAGCGTCATGTTAGGGCAATGGAAATTAAGGTAATTAATGATTTCACCTAGTGCAAGTGGGAGTCTGTTGGAAATTATGCCCTAGGGGCAAGTCATTGTACTTATCAACGATCCCCATATGAATTGGGTAGTCGCAATGTCTTGCTAGAGGCCGCTTGCGACTTGTGGGCTGGTACAGATGTGGCCTGCTGCCAATCTCATGTGGTCCTACAGGGTCGCACACAAGAATGGCCCAACACGAGCAAGGGTGTCCAGATTAATTGAATCTTAAATGTGTTTAAGATTTAATGAATACTTATTTAATCTAGGATGTGTGTGTGTATATATATACACACTATTAAATTCGAAAATAATAATGATATTATTTATTGACAATAATATTATTATATATAGTATTTAATTTATTTGATAAATTAAATAACTATAATAAATTGAGATATTGTATCTCAGATTTAATTTTCGAATAAAGATATTGCATATCAGATTTAATTTGAACTGAGATATCGGATCTCATTTTAAATTAAATATAACGATATCATATCTTGAAATCATATGCGATAGCTTTTCCATACCCAATACAAATAGGTATGGGGATAGGGGATCTCCTTGCCTTAACCCCCTAGAAGGCACAAACCCATCTCTCTTTGTTCCATTCCATAGCAAAGACATTTTTGTTGAATTCATACAACCCATGATTACTTCTCTTAGCCTATCATCCAGACCGATTTCCTCTAGCACCTTGCCAATAAACTCCCAAGACATCCTGTCATATGCTTTTTCCAAATCGATTTTAACAATCATGTATCCTGTTTTCCCTTTAAGTCTACTCATTGAATGAACTACTTCTTTAGCAATAATGATGTTGTCATGAATACTTCTCCCAGGCACAAGCTAGTTTGGAAAGGAGAAACTAAGTTATCCATGAGGGGCTTCAATCTATTCACAATCAACTTAGACAGTCCCTTATATAAAACATTGCATAAGGCTATAGGTCTGAATTGACTTACCGATTCTGGATGCTCCACCTTTGGTATTAGGACCAACAATGTTTCATTAACCTCTCTGATTTTATCAGGATTTCTCCATAAATTCTTTATAAGCTGTACTACTGATTGACCAACCAGCTCCCAGTTTTGTTGGTAGAAAACAGCCGGGAAACCATCAGCCCCTAGCGCCTTGAATCCTCCCATTTGAAAGAAAGCTCTTCTTACTTCTTCATCATGAATGTCCCTTCCTACCCTTCTTAACTGCACATCATCCACGACCCCCCATCTTTGTTTTGTTAAAAGCCACTCCCTTTGGTCCTTTTCTTCACTGAACAGCTGCACATAGAAGTGCTGAAACATATCAGCAATTTCAGCTTCTTCCTCTATCCACACCCCTCCCTATTTTTTAACATCTTTATCTTATTCCTTCTTCGTCTCACAAGCGTCTTCATGTGGTAGTATCTTGTGTTGCGATCCCCTTCTTCTAGCCACCTACCCCTTGACTTTTGGAACCACATGACTTCCTCTTGTCTAAGGGTTGACATTAGCTCCTCCTCTAATTCCATTTCAAGTTGGAACATGAAAGGGTTGTTTCTCTCGGCAATACAGCATTGAATCCCATTTAGTCTATTCATAAGCCTCCTTTTGCGCCCTTCAATTTTCCCAAAGACTTCCTTATTCCAAGACATTAGCTCTTGCTGCACTGTCAACAGTTTCTTGTGCACTTCCTCTTCTCCTCTCCAACTATGCTTCATTACCTCCTTAAATTGCTCATGCATTTGCCACATAGCCTCATACTTGAATTGTTTCACCCTAGGTCTATGCATATCAGCATTCAGATTCACAAGAATTGGATGATGGTCAGAACATAGTCTTGGTATTATCCTCACTTCAGCATTTTCAAAGGCCTCCAGCCAACTTATATTACACAGACATCTGTCAAGTCTTTTATAAACCCTGTCAAGGCCCTCCCATTTTGGCCATTTCCATGTGAAAAAAGGACCCTTGATTTCAACATCTACAAGTCCACAGTCTTGTATCCAGTCATTAAACCTCCTACACCTCATTTCATTTATCCTTCCTCCCCCTTTCTGCTCAAACGGCGATCTGATTTCATTAAAATCACCGGCGATCAACCACGGTTCAGTAATTCCAGTAGCTAGCTCAAGCAAATCATCCCAAAGCTGCCTTCTTCTTTGTTAGTTGGGGTTAGCATAAACAACAGTGAAGAGCATCTGCTCACCCCCTAGTTGCAACTTACAATGGATAAATTGTTCCTCCTTTACAATCACGTTAATGCTTAGATCATCCCTATCCCAGACAATCCATATACCACCAGCAAAACCTTCCGCCTCCATTCTGATGGAATGCCTAAAACCCCAATTCCTAATAATTCTGCTTGCTCTGTTTCCACTTATACGTGGTTCCAGTATAACAGCAACATCCAGTCGATGTCTAAATTTTAGGTCTCTAAGAACAGCCGCAAAGCCCTTGCTAGCCTCCCCTACTATTCCATACTAGTATCTTTATCATTTTAAAACTATTAAAAAGATGTGAGCAAACCAGACCAGCATCAGACATACCTCTAATTAGCAAGACCAGGGGTGCCGCCCCCTATATCCATGCTTGTTTCCACATTTTCAATCGTGTCCTCCTCCACCTCCGTCAGATGCGTGCAACTTGCACCCTTAGTCTCCATTTTCGCCACCCTTGTAGACTGTTCTCCAGGGTGAATATTCTCTTTGCCGATCACCTTCACTTCCTTGTACCTGTGCGTACCCAGCACATTCACATCCATACCCTCCTTTTTAGATAACATAGGTTTTACTTCCTTCTCATTCCTGCTTCCATGCTCACTTCTGGCCATTACATCTGCATTTTTCCCCCTTTCCAATCTGGTCTTCCTAACTTCCTGACTATTCCGCCCTGACATGCTTGGCCCTGTCTTCCCAAACCCCCTGCTCCCTCCTTCCAAACTGATATCCCCTACTTTTTTACTCTGATGAACAGAGAGAACCTCCTTTTGCAGTCTCTCATTGCTTCTTCTACTTTGATTATTATGCTGAGCCTGATCCACCTCTACTAGATCATTCTCCCCTTCAACCACTTTCTTGAGAACAGCAAATCTGGACCCCTCTTGATTGCCCTGTACCGCTCTCACATTTCCCCTTGGCCTCCTTCATCCTCCTTCTCACTTGCCTCAGCTATTTTTTCCTCTTTTCCGTCTACTTTCATTGCTGCATCTATGCTTCTTTGTTGAAAAGCTTCACACCCTTCTTTAGCATGTCCGACCCTTCCACAGCTTTGACATAACCTCCCCAAACTTTCATAGACCATACTCAGCACTTGCCCTTCCACATTAAATTCTGGAATCAGCGGCATCGTAATGTCTAATTCCACACACATCCTTGCAAACTTCCCCCTGGCCCTTTGCGTAGTGTGAATATCAAGTCGGATTGCCTTACCAATCGAATTGCCCATGTTCAACAAGAATTTTTTGTCAAATAATAGTGCAGGCAGATCAGGGAATCTTACCCAAGCCACCACAGACGTAATTTGCGCATTTTTCGGGTTGAATTCTGGTCACCATCTTGCCACATTCAGATATGCATCGGCTATCACCCACGGCCCTCCTATCAGTGCCCCCATGTAGTCATCCTGATGCTGGAAATTGATCAAGAAGAATTCATTCTCCAAGTCAAAAACATCAATGCTACCTTTCCTTTCCCATAGCATTCGCAATTTTTTAACCATAAATCCATACGACAATTGTCTTCCCAGCAACTTAACAATCAGTGTTCGCCTAAAAGGTTTCATTAGCCTTTCCTTTTCCTTCTCTTCCAATTCAAACTTCGGACAAAGAGGATTAGAGAAATCCACACTAATGCCATCATTTGGATTAAGGACCTTAGCAAAATCTGTGCCCGATCCGTAATCCTCAGTCTCATCGTCTTCATCGTTCTTAGTCCATCCCACCAACACGCCTTTGAGTCTACATTCTGCAGCAGAGATTCTCTATACGACTTAGGAGGCAGCTCCTTTCCTACCGGCGGCATCCAATTTTCCTCCCGTGCTTTAATCGATTCCCAGCCTGAGAACTCTTTCCCCACTCCGTCAACCTTCCTCTTCCTTCGACTCACTCCCTCACAGCGTTCCTCCATTGTTACCTCGCCTTCCCCCCCTCGCACAGCACGATTGGAGGGGACACTCATTTCCTCCGTCACAGTGGGTGGCGGAGCACTCGTCTTCGGCACTCGTCGTTCAGATCGCCTTGATCCTCAAAGCCCTAGCAGAGCTTTTTTTTCCACGTATTTCTTCTGTTATTTTTTACTATAAGTTTTTGATCACTTGATTTATTATTAATTACATTTGCGCGGTTGCTAATTGAGGCATAATAAGTGGATGATCCATGTTCTATTTCGTCATCCAAACTACCACTAATTTAACCCAATTTATCAAATTATATATCGAGAAGCCATAAATTCAGCAATAAATTCTTCCTAAAATCAGCAACAAATTCATCCTAAATTCAAAATTCAACAAAGGAAAAGCAAATTCAAGGCAATAGTTGGATTTTGACCCCTTAGCACTTACAATGGCAATGTTGTTTCCATTGAGTAGAATCTGGTCCAGCTTTATTATCTGTGTTCTCACTATTATATGAATTACCAAAATAGCTTACTATATTGCCTCATGCATCCACAAACGCATGTAGGAGTGACACAAACAATCAAATCAATGAAAAAATAATGCTAAAATAAACTTGTGGTAGTTTCTCTAAAAGTATATTGCTAAAGCACCCAATTAATCAGAAAATGCAGCAAAGTTAAGTTACCTCATAAGTTAAAAAACAAACTTTGACCAAATATTCAAATGACTAAAAACAAAAAAAAATGCTCACTTGGTAAAGGCAAGGAACATTGTATCATCAATTAATTGTTATTAATTCCCTTACAGCTAACCATAAATTCACATGTTATATAAGGTGATAGCCAGATCCACACAATATAGTAACAGAACACCAAATAGGAGTGACATAAAAGCATGTATCTAAAGGCTTGGTAATTTAGCGAAGTTCTTGCTATTCAGTAACATGCTCAAGCACCATGTTGACATGGGCATCAAAGCCTTTGGGAGTACCAACTCCTTATCTCCTTTCATTGTCACCCATAGTTTTGACCCTATAGTTTCTAGCAAAAATGTCCATAAGCAGAGTTTAATGCTTTATTGAGGCAAAAGAATGGAAACTCAGTAGTTAATGCTCTCAAAATCTCTGCAAGGAGTTACAAATTATCACTAATATGTAACTCTAGAAGATGTTGTATAGCATATAAGAAACAACAAAGAGTAAATACCCTTTTTGGTCCCTGAAATAACACGCGCTACCCATTTTGGTCCTTGAGTAAAAAAAATGTCATTTTTAGTCATTAAACAGTAAAAAAAGGTCCTTTTTAGTCCTTTTAGTCATTTTTTGTGGGCATTTTAATCCCTCACAAATTCCCAAAAACTCATTTTTAGTCCCTGAAAAGGACCGAAATGACATTTTTTTTACTCAGGGACCAAAATGGGTAGAGCGTGTTTTTCCAGGGACCTAAAAGGGTATTTACTCAACAACAAAATAGAATTGATTCCTCTCACATGATACAGAAACTTAAAAAGCAAAATGAAACAGAATAATTTGGAACACTAACAGAACAATTATAGAATTGATGCATCTAGCCATATGTATTTTACATCAAAAGAATGAAACTATTCCCCAACGTTCTAAGATTCCAGCAGCAACCTTATTTTTACTTTCAGAATACTAAAAACAAATTAAGTAAGAATCTTACTACTACCCTACATCAGAGCTGCCAGCTGCTCTTCAGTGACATGTTGATCAATGTCAGACACATAAACAGTCTTCTTAATCATCTCTTCTCTCTTCTCCACATCCATTTTATTATTAGCTCTTCGCTTTCCTTGATTGTATCCATTCTTCCTCCTTCGGTTAGTATGTCTATTTGCATTGCCATAATTAATGTGGGGTATAAAGTTGTTTGGGTAGCTAAGCCCAGCATGACCGAAGAATCCGTGATGATTGGTAAGTGATGGTGGTACAAATTCCTCGGCCATGGGATTCAACTTCGACAACAACTCTTCCAAATCCCTCATACCACGCTTAAAACTCTCACTACCATCTTCACCATTCCCTACACCGTTAGACATTTGCTTAATTCCGTAGCCGCTATTATCGAACCCATCATTCAGACTATGATCGCCGTTGACGGGTTGAACATCAGTTTCTAAACCATTTACAATAGCCCTACTGGGTACCTCGGGTGTGAAAGAGCAGAGTGATAACCAACTACACTACTCAGGATGTTGTTGCAAATTTCCTTCACAAAATATATATATATTCTAAATATTTTGTGTCTACATTTGCCCACATAGGCACCAGTGTGGGTCCGCCATTGGTCTCATGCATGCGTTCTTGAAGCAAAGTAGAAACTAACTCACTTATATCCCACATGCATGTACTGCAAAATCATTTATTCTGCTGTTTTTGTTTTACTGCATTATCATTTTTTTTTGCAAATGCTAGAAAATGGACCAATCTCCATTCGCAGTATTATTGTGATGGGTTTAGAAGTGTTAGGGCTATGCTTCATGTATATGAGGCAATTAAGCCTACACTATAAGTTACAAGTGTATAGAATGAATTCTTTGCTCAAGATATAAACAATAGCAGGATATGTGACAAGTGTATATGAGGAGATTAGTACAACGCATGCAATCTATATTTCAAATTACAAATGTTTCCGTATTTTAATTATATTTTAAAAATATAAATATTTTTATTCACCCACACTCCTTAATACAATAGTATTGGCATAAGGTATCCAGTTGTTAAAAAAACAAAAAGAGTATAGGTTATACATCTGGCTTACTTATCTGGACAATTTTATATCTTAAACTACCTTTTAAGTGTTTTTTAATTAAGAGTGGAAATAGGCTAAGCCCCTATTAGATGCCTATGGCTTAGCTTATTTTAAGCCTAGTCTAGTCTATTTAGTAACTAAGTCATCAGACTCTAGCCTATTTAAGTAAACAGATCAGGTCTATTTTTATAAAGCCTAGCCTATAGACCTGGCCTATTTAGTTTTTTTAAAAAAAAATTATTATTATCCATAATTATATATAATTTAATCCAAATTAATTTTGTAAATTATTTCTAAAATTAATAACTTAATCTTAACCCTAAGTTTCACATTTTATCATTGACCCATGAACTCAACCTTTTAATTCATCAATTGATCACATATACTTCTCTTCTTTTTTATCACTCGAGATAGTAATGCTAGCTCAGTACCTCTTCCTTGATTTGTATCATTTGATGCAACATAATAATTGCCGTAAGTTTTTTTTAGTGATTCTCAAATAAAAATGATTCTAATAAGAGGAGTTTGTCTCATTTTACATGTCATTTGTCGCACTTGGTTGATTTTTTTAAAATATATCTCCTTAGTTAATACATGATCGATTTTCCTTATTCAATTCCTACTTATTTAGATAGTTATTACCACTTGGTGTTCTTTTCTTTCTCTCACTAACTCTTTTATTTCATTTGAGAATGAATCCTTAAAATTTTAAGACATAACATAGGTTTTTAAATAGGTTTGATGAATTATATATGAACTTAACTATATAGGTTTTAGGCCTATTTAAATGCTTGTATTTTAAGTAGGCGTTTAAATAGGCTTCAGGCATTGTCAGACTTTTTGAAGGCTCAGGCTCAGGCCTAAAAATAAGCCTACAAACAGGTTTAGGCCCAAGCTCAGGCTTTAGATCTACGTTGCAAGCCCAGACCTACTTAGTTAAAGCCTAATCTAATCTAGTCTATTTCCACCTTTATTCTTAATTACCTTAGTAATTACATAGTTCGTTTAGTTTAAATATTTGGGTTAATACAATATTTGATTGACGTGGGCAACAATGAGACTATGAAGGTGAGTAGAAACAGGTTGGACGGATGCCGTGCTTTTTTATTTTAAATTCAAAATATACATGTTGCTAAGCCGGATATATATATATATATATAGCCAAGTAAGATGATTTATTGATGACTTAGCATGAATTGTGGATAACAATGACTAAATTATAAATGATGGAAATATTAGGGAATGAGTTTAAAATGATTTAAAAATACAGACAGAGTGAGTGAAAACTATAAAGATAAAGATTAATTTTCTCTTTTTTATTTTTTATTAAGGCCTTTATAATATAGAAAATTAACTTTTGATTTACTTTATCTATCTATTTCATTCTATTTTACATCACAAATGGCTACTCAGTTTGTAAAACAATGATTGCATGACAATAAGAGATATGCTTAATTTAAAATAAACTAATATGGAAAAGAAGAATTCGAACTCTTCATTGCTACTCCCTCCGGTCCTAATAACAGGAAGAGTAAATACCCTTTTTGGTCCCTGGAAAAACACATTTGACCCTTTTTCGTCCCTGAGTAAAAGAAATGTCATTTTGGTCATTTTTAGGGACTAAAAAGGACCTTATTGGGAATTTCTGAGGGATTAAAATGTGCAAAAAAATGATCAAAATGACTAAAAGGGACCTTATTTTTCCATTTTAGGGACTAAAAGTGACTTATTTTTTTTCAGGGACCAAAAAGGGCATCCGTATTTTTTCCAGGGACCAAAAAGGGTATTTACTCTAACAGGAAAACATTTAGAAGTTGATCTTAGTCTTAATTATAAGCTAAAATTCTAATTTCGTCAATTTTTTTTCTAAAATACCACTTAAATTATAAACTAGCATTAAACACATAAAAAGAGTCCACCAGGGTCATAATATCCGGCACTAGAAAAATGACCGGTGGAGCTGAGCCTCTTTACTAGGACTAAGATGAACAAGTAGTTGGGTTTGGGCTTAAATTATTTGGCCTAATAAGATCTACAGAAAATAGTTCACAAATATATCTTCAATTCTCCACAAATTATCCATGGCCTATTGCAAGATAAATTTTAAATAATGGCATTTTAAAAAAATGAATATAATTAACGAATTTAACTCCTATTCTTAATCTCTCTAAAATCTGATAAATATGTCTTATAATTAGGACTCGGAGGGAGTACTTCAGAACCTTCTTTAATGGGTAGAAGTATCAGGATTCTTGCATGAATGAATATTATCGATTGGATTTGATTTAAAATAAATAAATAAATAAATATTATCAATATTACAACATGATGAGAGAAAAAAGACGACAAGCATTCCTCTAACATGGAAAATTGGCCCAAAGTCAAATTACAACAACGAGGAATGGTTAAATCATGTCCAGAACTATTAAATAGCACATGTTCCTCGAAATGAAGTCAACTTAAAATGCATTATTAAATCATGCACATAAACTTAGGGGAACAAGCTTTCCTCTAACTCTTCACTTTTGAGCTTTGACAAGAGTCAAGTTACAAGGCATGATAAAATCATGTTCATAACCATAAAACAGAAGGCATTGTTTGAACTCAGAATTCTATTGCCAATTTGAGCCATCAGTAAGATAGAACCATATTCAAGGGCAAGGGACAGTGTAACATTCTAAATTTTGGGATTTGAAATTTTTAAATAATTATAAAATTAATTATTGACATTTAAGGCATATTTTTTCGTAAATTAAGAACAAATAGTTAAAAAATTTGGCCTGAATATTGTGGATATAATATTTTATGGCCAAAATAAATTAATTGAAGAAAGAATAAATTTAACCGAATATTTACAAGTTATAAATTATGGCCCAATATTAGGAAGAAAAGGAGAATATGGAATTAGTTTAGTATGTGTTGAATTATACATATTTACCCATTATTCCCATGCAGCATGTGCAAGTCACATGATTTTATATGATTCTCATTCATTTCCTTCCTTATTTTTCTTCCTGCCACTTATGTGTTGGACAATGAAATCAGCCCAAATATTTTCTTCAATTGCCATTCCTATGCGGCCCAACTCAACAAAACACAAACCAACCCATTATTCCATTTAGTCATATTCTAGTAGCATTAATAATGATACTTGCCTTCTGATCCTTCTCATTGCCCAGTTTGAACTCATGACAATGTAGTTGAACCCCCCAAACCAGCAAGCCCAAGTCTCAAAGGCTGGTTAGTCACATTCTAATACTCCTTCGGTACACCCTTTGTCCTTGGGCTCAACTGACAAAGGGGTTGGACACTCTCACTAAAGGGAGGGGTTCGATCCTAGAGTTGGTTAAGGCGCTTGGGGAGGCATCCTAGGTGATGTGAACTTGTGGAAAAGCAGGCTGAGGTGGAGGCATATGTACTCTTAGTCATGTATGCCCTGGGGAGCAAAGCCATAGCGCCTTGCCCTTGGATTGTGGGTGAACCCAATCCCTCTCCTAAAAATTCATCAAAAAAAGATTAAAAAAAAAAACTCCCTCGGTACACACGTGTCAAAGAGCAAATATATATCAGCAAAACATAAAACGCAGCAGATCACGCTATCGGAAAACAGAGAAGACCATGCCTCCCACATCACTGAATTCAGACTCACTCATATATCTCAAGCCTAGCATCGACCATACTAATAAACTCTGCCCCATACGCTATCTGACAGAAACGCAGTGAGATGGACCGAGAACTTTAATAAAAACAAGGACCAGCGTTTCATGCTTCTCAAACCAACGTGTTTTTGCATCAAACTGGACCCTCCATCCCTATAGAATCCATGTTACTTCAGCTTCCTCCATCCATTCACAAAACTTCTCTTCATCAGCATCTAGAGAAGCGGTGGAGCTCATAGGTGTATCAGCACCGTTGCAATGCTCCAGCCCAAACTTCTTGAGCAAATCCCAGAGATATTTCGTTTGTGAAATAAATATTCCATCCTTCCGTTCCGTTGTTGGATTTGTAGACTGAGAAAGTACTTCAATTCTCCCATCATTGACATTTCGAATTGACTCTGCATTTTCTTTGAAAATTCTTCACAGAGATTCGTTAGTAGAACCAAAAATGATATCATCTACATATATTTGCACTACCAAGATTTCATTAAGCTTGTTATTTTTAATAAAGAGTGTTGTGTCAGCTTTTCCTCTAATGAATCCTTGCTCTAAAAGGAATTTACTTAATCTTTCATACCAAGCTCGTGGAGCTTGTTTAAGACCATATAATGCCTTTTTGAGACGATAAACATGATCAGGATGTTGTTCATTTTCAAAACCAGGAGGTTGTTCTACATAGACTTCCTCTTGTATAAAACCATTTAAAAATGCACTTTTAACATCCATTTGATAGAGTTTGATTTCTTTGATGCAAGCAAAGGCTAAGAGTACGCGTATTGCCTCCAATGTAGCCACTGGAGCATACGTTTCCTCGTAATCAATTCCTTCTTCCTGATTATAGCCTTTGGCAACAAGTCTAGCCTTATTTCTGACTATAATTGCAGATTCATCACGTTTGTTCTTGAATACCCATTTAGTGCCGATGACCGGATGGTCCTTAGGCCTAGGTACCAAGTCCCAAACTTGATTCCTATCAAATTGATGTAACTCCTCTTGCATTGCTATCACCCAATCATTGTCTGAAAGGGCTTCATCAATTTTAGAGGGTTCTATTTTCGAAATAAAAGAAGAAAATGTAACTTCATTTAAAGTATTGCTATATTATTTTCGAAATAAAAGGATTTTCTATATTATTTTGAGGATCAACTTCAAAAACATTTTTAGGATTTTCAATAGAAGCTGGAGTAGTTTTTGAATAGAATTGATTTTTCGAAATATTTTCATCATCATCATCATCATCCAAAGACACATTAGATTTGGATTCACAAAACACAACATGCACAGTTTCTTCAACAATGCGAGTACGAGTATTAAAAACTTCCTATTAGAATAACCCAGAAATATACCTTTGTCGGCCTTGGAATCAAATTTTCCCAAGCTATCCTTACCATTATTGTGAATGAAACATTTGCAACTGAACACATGTAAATGTGCTATATTAGGCTTCCTTCCTTTGTACAGCTCATAGGGAGTTTTGTTCAGCTTCTTCCAGAGATAGGCCCGATTTGAGATGTAGCAGGCCGTACTCATGGCATCAGCCCAAAACACTTGAGAAGTTGAGTTCTCATTTAACATTGTTCTAGCCATCTCGGTCAGGACTCTATTCTTTCTCTCCACAACATCGTTTTGTTGAGGAGTCCTTGGGGCTGAGAAATTGTGATCAATGCCCAAATTGTCACAAAACTCACTAAATGCTTGATTTTCGAATTCTCCACCATGATCAGTCCGATTTCCTGAAATTGAAAAACCTTTCTCGTTTTGGACCTTCTTGGCAAAAGAAACAAATTGATCAAATGTTTCATCTTTAGATGACAAAAACATAGTCCAAGCAAATCTAGAATAGTCATCAACTATAACCAAAGTATAAAGATTTCCACCAAGACTTCTAACTCTTGCTGGTCCAACTAAATCCATATGATGTAGTTGAAGAGGTCTAGAAGTTGAAATCTCATTTTTCAATTTAAAAGAGGATTTAGTTTGTTTTCCTTTTTGGCATGCATCAAAAATCATATCATTTTTAAAGCGTAATTTTGGAACACCAATCACTAAATCCTTTTTAAGTAATCTGTCAAGTTGGATCATATTGACATGAGCTAGACGCTTGTGCCATAACCAACTATCATCCAAATTACTGACAAAACATTTTTGAAATGTAGAGCCGTCTCTAGAGATGTCAAGAGTGTAACAATTCCCTTCTCTAGGAGCTCTAAAAATAGCTTTTGATTTTATATTATCTAACGAAAGAATATCTTTACTTACAATCAAGCATTCCTCAGAGTCAAAGATAACTAAGTTACCTTTATCAGTACTTTGGCTTACACTGAGAAGGTTGTGGCAAAGTCCTTCCACAAGGTAGACATCTTTGATTTGAGGTCCATCATTGTTCCCAACTTCACCGATTCCAGCAATCCTTCCAGATTGATTTCCACCAAAGATTACTTTGCCACCATCCTTGTGCTTGATTGAGGCAAATTTGGATTGATCTCTCGTCATATATCTTGAGCATCCACTATCAATATACCATTTGTCGGATTTTGATGCTCTTAGACACACCTGCAAATCAAAAGGGATCAAGTCTTAGGTACCCATCTTTTCTTGGGTCCTTTGAGGTTAGTTCGAGCCTGAGGAACATAGGTTCCTTTAGGCACCCACTGATAATTACCTACGGGTTTATCTCTCCTATCTTTTTTATGAAAACAAGATGAAGTCATATGACCCTTTCAGTTACAATAGTTGCAGTGAGCAAATGGATTTGAAGAATAAACAGTTTTTCGAAAATAGTTTAAATATGATTTTCCACCATTCTTCTTCTTTCCTTTCTTTTTTATCAAAGATGGGATTATATCCAATCCCAGAACGATCGTTTGTAAATCTTTGTGCTTTTAAGATCACATTTAACATTTCACTACCTTTGGTAAACTTTTCAAGAGTTTTCGTAAGATGAGAATTCTTTTTCTTTAACTCATTGCAATCATCACAAATGAATTTCTCAGGAAAAGAAAGATTTTCTACTTGTTGTTCAAGAGTGGTATTTTTCCTTTTTAAAGCAATATATTTCTCAGCAAGTTTTTCAAATTCATTTTGAACAACATTGTACTCATTCAATAAATCATTATAAGAGGGTTAAGAATCGTATACCTCTTTATCATCCTCATATTGCTCTTCTTGAGCAACTAGACATATATTTGTCGTTTCTTCCTCATCAGCTTCATCTTCATCGGATGAGCTGTCTCCCCAAATTCCTGAAACATAGGCTTTCTTCTTGAATCTATTGAACTTCTTCTTTTCTTTGTCCTTGTTCTTTAGTTGGGGACACTCCGACTTGATGTGGCCGGGCTTTTCACATTCATAGCAAATAATTGGATTCTTTGCCTCAGTGCTGGTGCTACCTTTGTTGAATCTTTTATGCCCATGGTCCTTCCGAAAGAACTTTCTGAATCTTCTGACCATCATGCCTAGCTCTTCTTCTTCTTCTTCTTCTTCATCATCATCAGATTCCTTGACTTATTTGTCCGCCTTGAGAGCAATGCCTTTATTCTTGACATTTATCTCATCAAGTCCTTTTCTGAACTTGATCTTCCCTTCATATTCAGACAAGATGCCGAATAAAGCTACTACCGAGCTCATTGATTCACCACGGGATTCCTCAATGGCGGTAACCTTAGCTTCCCATTCTTTGCTAAGAATATTCAGAATCTTTCTTACTTGAACGGGTTGCTCGTATGTCTTGCCCAATGCAGCAAGCTGGTTGATGAGATGGGTGAATCTCAGCTGGAAGTCAATGATGGATTCACCGGGCTTCATTTGAAGAAGATCATATTCGGTCATTAGAGTGTTGACTCTATTTTCTTTGACTCCGGTTGTTCCTTCATGGGCTATCTCCAAGGCATCCCACATTGCTTTTGCTAATGGTAGAGTAAAAATACGAAAGTACTCTTGTTGACTTAGAGCACTTTGCAGCATGAGGATGGCTTTACTGTTGAGAGTGACATTTCTTCGGTCATTCTCATCATACTCTTCTTCTAGCTTTGGAGTTCGGACACCATCTTCGATTGTGCTGGTTCATAGTCACCTCTTTCAAACACCCTCCAAAGACCATATTCACTAGCCATAACGAAGACTTTGAATTTGGCCTTCTAGAAGGAGTAATGTTCTCCATTGAAACCAGGTGGTCTATTGATCGAAGCTCCATCTGGTAGAATTCCGTTCATTGTGATCTTTCTCGAGATGTTAAGCTCTTATGAGAAGACCAAGCTCTGATACCAAATGAAAGTGGAGCTTGAATCACCGAGAGGGGGTGAATTGGGGATTCTCAAAAAAATTTTGATGGCTCTGTTTAAGGATTCGAAACTGAAGGTAAAACAAAGTATAAGGAGAAGAAGCAAGACACAAGGATTTCTACTGGTTCGGTCAAACAACTTGACCTACGTCCAGTCCCTAGACTCTCTGGGATTTCTCACTATCAAGATTGATTACACACTCTGCACTCAAGAGTAATTCTCTCTCTAGAACTTACTCCCCCTTACAAGTTGTAATCAATAACCCCAATCTCCAACTCCCCTTGACTTGAGATAACTTACAAGAAATGATTTACAATCAAGAAAACTCTCTCTAAGAGTAGATATGATAAACACTGAAGAATAAATGTATCGCAGATACTTTACAGCAGAAAACTCAAAGAGTAGTTGAAACTTTAATGATTTTCGTTCTTGCACAGATTGGTTGTTGATAATACTTGAATGCATCTCTATTTATAGGTAGAGATCATTAAATGACCGTTATAAATCCTCATATAACCGTTGGAGAGATTAGAGGATGATTAATGAAGGTTTTGGTCTTCTTCTCTCTCTACTCTTTAGTTAATCCAGCTTTGCAGAAATTCAGAGTTGACTCTCTAACTATTAATCCATTGGAAGAGCAGTTTGCTGGATGTAGAAGGCAAGCATTAACTTCTCCAAAACGTGTGGAGAATGATTGTCCAAAAGCATACAAGTTTTCTGCACTTTTCATTAAATGTGCTGACATGCTTTTTGCTTTATGCTAAGTCTCCATTTAATCCTGTCTAAATCATCTGAAACTCACTAACAAACTGATTAAACATAGTTAAGAATAGTAATGAGTGATGATATATAGTATAGAGATCAAACACAAACATTTCGCGAATTCGTTCAACTTGAAATTCAAATTCTGCGATGGAAACTCGAGTTAGTTCATCCAAACTCGAGTTTCCAAAACTTAACTCGAGTTTTCTCATTCGTTGAAAACTTTGGAAACTTCTCTGTAAAGCTGAAACTCGAGTTTCAAAACAAAAACTCGAGTTTTCTCTTTTATGAGAAAACATTGAAAAGCTTGGTCGATTTGAACACGGGAGTTTTCACAAGGTCAGACATGAGCATTGTTCTCAGATGATGGAAACTCGAGTTTTCTATGGTGAACTCGAGTTTTCATGAACTATGAAAATCTTAGAGAATTCTCAGTAAAGTCTAAACTCGAGTTTCCTATGGAAACTAGAGTTTCCTATGGAAACTGGAGTTTTGGTTTCTTTGAAAAACTTGGTTGCTCTTTGTCTTGTCAAAACTCGAGTTTTCTAAATCAAACTCGAGTTTGTTTTGTTCAGCGAAAAACTTGAATGCTCTCTGTATGGTCAAAACTCGAGTTTTCAAATCCAAACTCGAGTTTGCCTTTCTTTGTAAAAATTTGAGCATTTCTCTGTCAGGCCAAAACTCGAGTTTCCAAACTGAAACTCGAGTTTGCCTTTGACAGTAAGTTTTCCAACTTACAAAGACAAACTTCATTCGTGTTTACAATTGTTCGTTATCATCAAAACCAATAGAGAACTAACATATGACCCTTCGTATCATTCATGTATCTAAATGTGCATTAAATAGCATTTTAGTTTCCCAACTACTATTCAGAATGACGACTAGAATATAAGAGGTCAAGAGTCAATGAACATCCACATAATTAATATAATTATAACACTCCCCCTTGGATGTTCATTATGATGTGTCTCATTAAAAAACTTTAATTAGGAAAAACTCAGTGAGACAAAAACATTGCCAAAGAAAAAGAGTATAACATTCATTGATACACTATCAAGTGCTCCTTCATTAAAAACCTTTATAGGAAAACCCAGTGGGACAAAACCTAGATAAGGGAAAAAAAAGTATAGTGTGTATCAACTCCCCCTCTTGACAACATCAGTTGAGATCTTTGAGTCTACAAAGACTAATGTTATGGACAAGCTTTTCAAAGATTGTATCTGAAAGTGACTTGGTAAATTAATCTACTAGATTTTTACATGAACAGATTTGCTGGATATTTATTTCACCATCTTTTTAAGGTCACGAGTGAAAAAAAATTTTGGTGGAATATTATATATATATATATTTGCTGGATATTTATTTCACCATCTTTTTAAGGTCACGAGTGAAATTTTTTTTTGGTATATATATATATTCTTTTAGTTGGGCAATACATGCATCATTATCTTCATATAGGACTGTTAGGGTCATTTTGCTTGAAGATAAACCACAAGTGGTTCTTATGTGATGTATTAATGACATGAATCATACACATTGTTGGCTTGCTTCATGTATCACTAGAATTTCTGCATAGTTAGATGATATGGTTGATATAGTTTGCTTCATAGATCACCATGAAAAAGTTGCATCTCTACATGTAAACAGTAGGTTGTTTGTGATTTACCTTCATGTGAATCAGATAAAAATTTGGCATTTGCATAACCAACCAATTCATGTTTGGATACTTTTGAATAGAATAACCCCATGTCCATAGTGCCTCAGAGATAATGAAGAATGTGTTTACTCCATTCTAGTGCCTTCATTCTGGTGAATAACTATATCTTGCTAATAAGTTAACAATAAATGATATATCAGGATGTGTGTGATTAGCAAGACACATTAGTGCTTTAATAACATTAAGATATTGTAAATGGAGGAAATCACCAAGAGGGGGGTGAATTGGGGATTTTAAAAATTCTTTTTCAAACACCCAAGCACAGACAACAAAACAGGATAAAATAAAGGAGAGAAGAAAAGCTTGACACAATAGGATTAATACTGGTTTGGTCTTAACTCTTGACCTACATCCAATCCCCAAACACTCTGGGATTTTCACTATCACTCGAATCAGTTACACACTCTGCACTCAAAAGTTATCCTCTCACTAGCATACACTCCCCCTTACAAGTTGTAAATTGATAAACCCAACCTCCAAGCCCCACAACTTTAAGATTCTTATTACAATGATTGATAATCAATGATAAACTCTCTAAAATAGCAGATATAATAAACACTGAAGTACAATGTATCAAAAGATACTTTACAAGTAGGTAGAAAACACTAAATGCAAATGAAACTTGATAGCTTTTTGTTTTCTGTATTCTGGTTGTTGTTGAGAATTGAATGCTTCAGCTTATATATGTTGGAAGCATTAAATGACCGTTGGAATCATTAATGTGACCGTTGGATACATTAATGTAGCTGTTAGGTTGCAACTTGGTCCATTCTTTCTCTAGCTTTGAGTTGATCCAGGTGCTCAGTTAATCTTGTTGACTTTCCTTGAAATAAATCCGTTGGATGATGTGGCTTCCATAGAAGGAAAGAAAACATTTAAACCTTTGCAACATCCAGAGAATGATTTGCTAAAAGGATGCTAAGTTTTCTAGACCAGAAATAAATGAGGTGACATCACCTTTTTCTTTAACCTTAATCTTCATTCTAATACTTATTTCATCATCTGAAACTCACTAACATATTGATTAAATATAGTTAAGAATAGTAATGAGTGATGATAAGAAGTATCTAAATTATATATGAAGATTTTGCAAATTCGAGAAAGATGATTTTCAAACAGAGCGTTTTAAACTGGAGTTTGTTCAAGCAAATTGGAGTTTGCAATATTTTCTCAAAAGCAAAACTTGAGTCTAGAAACACAAACTCGATTTTAGTTCTTTCTTAGGACCTAATCATCGCAATTGAGCTTTGAAAAACATTTTGAAACAGGAGCAAACTCGAGTTTGGGACTTTTTAAGATGAAAATAATATTAAGTCCACAAAGCTCAAACTGGAGTTTTCAAATTCAAACTTGAGTTTTCTTAAGTTCAAAATAGTGAGAAGCTCTCGGCCTACCACAAACTGGAGTTTAATAAAAACAAACTCAAGTTTTCATAAAAGAGTAAAATCTTGAGTAAATACCCTTTCTGATCCCTGACAAAAAAACACGGACCCCATTTTGGTCCCTGACAAAAAAACCGACCCTTATTCGTCCTTTTTAAGGGACTAAAAAGGACCTTTTGGAAATTTGTGAGGGATCAAAATGTCCACCAATCGATCCGTAGTCGTCCTTTTTATGGACTAAAAAGAACCTTTTTTTTGTCAAGGACCAAAATGGGGTCCGTGTTTTTTGTCAGGGACCAGAAAGGGTATTTACTCTAAAATCTTTGAAAACTCTCGGCCTAGCGCAAACTGAAGTTTGATAAGTCTAACTCGAGTTTGCTTAAAAGATAGAAAACTTTAAAAGCTCTCTGCCAAGCGCTAACTCGAGTTTAGTTAAGTTCAAAAATCATTAAAGGCTCTATGTCTAACACAAACTCGAGTTTGTCATAATTGACTCAAGTTTGCTTTAACTTGAAAAAACTCAGAGTGCTCTCTGTATGACATAAACTCGAGTTTTCCAATACTAACTCCAGTTTGTCTAAGTTTAAATAACTTGAGCTACTATCTGTCAAGTCCAAACTCGAGTTTGACAACTCCAAACTTGAGTTTTCCTTTGACAGTAAGTTTTTCAACTTAACAAAGACAAACTTCATTTTAAGTTTACAATTATCAGTTATCATCAAAACACATAGAGAACTAAAAGGTATGGTACTTCTCGACCAAGTAGTTGTTCATCACCTTCTTCGCTCATTATTTGAGGTCTAAATCGGTCTTTATGTGCCTGCAAAGACCTTACAACCATTGGGATACATAATGAATGTGAATTATCCATGTAAAAACACTCTAGGGCCTTCCTTATGTAAGCTTCTTGATATAAAAAAAAAATCTCATTTTTTAGGTACTCAATTAGTAATCCAAGACAAAATTTTGTTCTTCCAAAGTCCTTTATTTCAAATTCTTTCTTTAAACATTTAATTTCCTTTTGAAGCTCTTCAAGAGTTCTAATGATGCTGATTTCATCAACATAAACAACAATTATAGTAAGCTTACTTCTAGATCTTTTCATAAAAATGCATGTGCATATTGGATCATTTTTGTATCATTCTTTCAATAGATATTCAATTAAGACGATTATATCACATGCGTCCTAATTGCTTCAGGCCATACAGGAACTTATTTAATTTAATTGAGTATTGTTCTCGAGAACTTAAATTAGATGCTTTGGGCATCTTGAGTCCTTTAGGAACCTGTGCTTCTGACACCTTTAGTTCTTTAGGGACTTGTGCTTCTGGCACTTTAAGTCCTTCAAGGACTTTCATATAAATATCATTGTGAAGTGAGTCATACAAATAGGCAGCCATGACATTCATTAGATGCACATCAAGCCCTTCATTTATGACCAGACTAATCAAATAATGAAATGTAGTCGCATCCACTACTAGTGAATAGTTTCTTCACAATTGAGATCAGGCCCATATGTAAAACCTTGGGCTACAACATGTGCCTTATGTCTTATAACTTCACCCTTTTCATTTCTCTTTCGTACAAAGACCTATTTGTATCCAACATGTTTTACATCTTTAGGTATAAGGACTACAGGTCTAAAAACTTTTTGTTTTGCCAATGATTTTAATTATGTATTAATGACATCTTTCCCTAGGGACCAATCCTTTCTTTGTTGGCACTTGCTAATGGATTTTGGTTTATGATCCTCATTATCATTCATTACATCATATGCTATGGTATAAGCAAAGATGTCGTCAATGTTGATTTCATTTTAGTCTCATAGGATTCCATTCATACTATAATTTATTGAGATCTCATTATTTTCACACATTTCAGGTAATTGGGTCTTTTCTAGGACTACTACATTCTCTTATGGAGATAATAACTCTTTAGGAGATGACTCTTTTGGAGTTACTAACTTTTATTGATTATCCTCAACTTGGCTATCTATATTCTTAGCTCATTTTATTTTTCGAGGAATTTTATCGTTAGAAACCGATGCGCCTGCCATGCTTTAGGTTCATTCACAACAGGCTATCCTTTAGGGACATCAATTCTGATAGGAGCATTAGTAGTTAGGACATGTGACTTTGCCAATTTCTTTGGGTCAGTAAATGCTTCTGACATTTGATTAGCTAAATTATGCAAATGAATTTCTTTCAAACTTCTAATTCACATTCTTTTGTACGAGGATCAAAATGAGCCAATGATAATTCATTATAGCTAATCAATTAACCCAACTTGTTATTTTCTCTCTCTAATGTTGGGAAAAGTCAATACAAAAAAAGTCATGTTTTGCGATGGAAAAAATCCGTCACAAAACAAGGATTTTCTGTCGCAATAATGGTTCGTGATGGATTTATGTCCGTCGCAAAAAATGGCGTCCCAAACCTTTTTTTGCGATGGGAAATTGTGTTTCCTTCGCAAATTTGCGATGGAATTCAGTTTCCGTTGCAAAATTTTGAATTTTGCAATAGAAAATGATTTCCATCGCAAATTTCAAAAATTGCGACGGAAATTCCGTTGCAAATTTCTGAATTTGCGACGAAAATACGTTTCTATCACAAATTCAAAATTTTGCGACAGAAACTGAATTCTGTCGCAAAATTGGGAGGGAAATTTGCGATGGAATCCCTCTTTGTCGCAAATTTCTCAATTTTTTGATGGAATGGGATTTCCGTCGCAAATTTTGCCAAGTTGCAATGGAAATCTGTTTTCGTCGCAAAATTCATTTCATTAAAAAAAATATAAATAAAAAATTACAAAATAAAAAATTACGAAATAAAAAAAAACTTGTATATCATGAAAATATATAGTAACAATCATAAGAGTTTATATAGAGAAAACAAAATATAAATAGTAATGTTGTGAACAATTTGAACTAAAAAAAGTCTAAACAGTAGCAGTATGATCATCATCACCAGGAGCCGACCCCACACCCTTGTCCTTCATTAGCGACTGGAGTACAAGTTGCATCTGCTTCGTGACATTCCCAACATTCATAATCCTTTATGAATCCCTTTCTACACAAATGGATTCTGATCGTACTCGAATCTTGAAATTTTAAACATCTACATTTCACACACGGACAATTGATCATGGTACTTTCATTAGTTGCTTGTGCCAAAGCAAATTGGTGAACTCTTCCAAATCCTCCAATAATGCTTGAGTTTGTTGTTTTCTTTGAGTTAGACGATTGTACATCCAACTCCTATCACGATCACCTTCCATACTTCCCCAACCCAACCCTACACAAATATATACAGTGGGGACATACCCTAGTCCACAAAACAACAAGTCTGAAATATAAGTGGCCAATACAACTAGCCACTTATACCAACCAATTGCCACTTGATGAAGAAAGTGAGAAACAAACATATGCATTGAACTAAGAACAAATCCCAGCAAGCAACTAGAGAATGAGGATAGTACACTAGAAGATGGGGACATGCATGTGGAGGGGGCAAAAAAATAATAATATGAAACTACACATTGAATTAGGGAATGAGCAAACCATTGGAATTTTAACATTATCACTTACTACAATTTGATATAATAATTTCTGGGACATATAAGTGTTTGTGGAGTTTGAGGGTCATATTAAAGGCTAATGCAATGTTATAACATGACATATAATGAATTGGAGGTTTTCTAATATATATGGGGCAAATCCATATGATTATTTAAGACAATAATATCCTTAATCAAGTTTATATAATATATAAAATCAACTTTATCTTTTGTATTTATAATTACCTTTTAATCTAAACAGTATTTATAATTTGTTTTTTCAAATTATCCATGTTTATTGTATAACTTGTTAAGGATAGTTTCAAATAAAAAATTTAAATGACATATTTTTTTTAAAAAATTAACAGTCATTTTAATAAAAGACTAACTCAACTAGCTAATTTCACTAATTTTTATAATTCATACAAAGTTCTTTATTCCCTAAACTCACACCTTTCTCATACTTTACGTTAATTAATTAATTCTCTTATCCTTAAACATTACTTTTCAATACTTCACTTTTCTCATTTCAACACCATCCTATTTATAGATTTATGTATCATTACCAATTAATACAATATCATAAGAATTATTATCATTTCTATTTTAACCCTTAATAAATACCATATATTTAAAAATATACTCTCTATTCTCTTAATTTATAATTGAGACCATATTTGGGATAGAGCAACAAACGCTACGTAAACTTTTATAAAATGCCTTATATCAACAACAAAACTTATCTCTTCATGAACTCAAGATAAAAATTTACTATCATTTTTATAGATAATAGCAAGCAAAAAGATGAGATCAAGGTTTAAAAAAAAAAACTTATAATTAAACGTAGCTTAATTATTAATGTTTTTTCTGGTTATGAAAATGATGGAAGCTCACTTCTTTGTTTCCATTGGTTCTTCCATCACATTTTCAAGTTTCTGATCATTTCCTCTCCCAGTAAAAATATCATCATTTTCTTTAATCAATGAAGTATAAGTGTGGTTTTTCTTCAACTTAGAGGCCACTTATAAGAATAATATCCTACTCTAACTAGACATTAACACACTAGCTTTCCATTCTAGTATATTTCTTTTCAGTATTCCAACTACATCAAACCCAACAAAATGAAATAAGAATATAATCCATCTTTCAGATTGCTTTAGAAAGGAAATTGGTTCGTACAAAATAAAAGTTGTAAGATCCTTGCAATAATGGTTCTATGACAGAATGGGGAGAGAGAGAGAGAGAGAGGGACGTTACCAGAGGTCGCAAGGAGGAGTAGAGGACCGGAGGTGTGAAGCTAGTAGGAGTGGAGGGCCGGAGGTGCGACGCAAGGAGGAGTTGAGGGCTGGACGGACGATGCAAGGAGGAGGGGAGGGTTGGAGAAGCGATCCAAGGCGGAGGGAGGAGAGGTGCGCGGACGAGAAGACGCACAAAACCGAATCGGAAGAGACGAGAAAGTGAGAAAACCGAACGCCATTAGGTGTTTAACTCCCGATTTTGCGACAGAACAAGGTTCCATTGCAAAATCAATTTGTGTTTGTGGTGGAATAACAGGATCCGTTGCAAAAAGCAAGCAAGTTTGCGACGGAATCGGGATTCCATCACAAATTGTCGATAGAAGCCCTCCGGTTTGGTTCCGTCGCAAACTTCCGGGAAAATCCCTCCGGTTTGCTACGGAATCGGGGTTCCGTTGCAATCCGACGAGCAAATAGCCCTCCGATTTATGACCAAACCAGGTTCCGTCTCAAACTTACAGGAAAATCCCTCCAATTTGTGACGGAACTAGGGTTCTGTCGCAATTCGGCAGGCAAATAGCCCTCCAGTTTGCGACGGAACCCCGATTCCGTTGCAAACTTCCGATATAATCCCTCCGGTTTGCGATGGAATAAGTGTTCCGTCGCAAATCGTGCTTCCTTTTGCAACGGACATATACTTCCATCGCAAATTTTCTTTTATTTGTGACGGATTTCATAAATCCGTTGCAAAAGTGCTCATTTGCGACGGATTTAAAATTCCGTCGCAAATATCCTCACATTTGCGACGGAAAAAAGTTCGTCGCAAAATTTCGTCGCTATTTTCCTATTTTCTAGTAGTGAGTGATTCATCAAAATGACAATTGGCAAATCGAGCTGTAAATAAATCTCCTTTTGATGGTTCTAGATATTTTATTATTGAAGGAGAATCATACCCAACATATATTCACATCCTTCTTTGAGGACCTATTTTGGTACGTTGTGGTTGTACTACAGGCACATATACTGCACACCCATAGATTCTAAGATGAGAAATATTAGGTTCATGATAAAAAACCATTTGTAAGAGGGAAACCTTTAGATAACTTGTTGACCTAATGCGAATTAACATTGTTGCATGCAAAATGATATGGCTTTAACAGAAATGGGAGATTGTATCACATAAGCAAAGGTCTTGCAATATTAAGACATTCATGATTATTTTCAGTTGTTGTTTCTATATAATATCCATTTCTGCGGATATCCTTAAAACTCAATAAGTTTCTCTTAGACTTGGTGGAATAAAATGCATTATCAATATATAATTTTGTTCCTTTTGATAACAAAATATTAGGTCCTCCAAAGCCTTCAATTAGATTTATTCTTCTGGATATAGTCTAAACAATAGCTTTGCACATTTCTAGATCTAAGGAAGACAAAATTTAGCATTTTTTTTAGTATGATGTGGGTTGTTGCACTATCATAAGACATAAATCTTTAGAATTGTTGTCAATAAAACTCATTCTTCTTTAAAAGAAAAATGAAAATAAAGGAAAATATAATTAAAATACAACATATTAAAGTATAATAGTTCAAATAAACAAAGATAATTTATACTAAGAAATGATCAACAACATACAAATTGGTATTGTTCGTGTCATCATACTCAGAATTGTCAGCCTTATCAACATGATTTATTTTAATTTTTCTCCATTTCGAGTAGGAATTTGAACCACCGTGATTATGACTATGGTTACGCCCATGGCTATAGCCACATTTACGTCCATGACCACAATTAGATTCAATTGTTACTA
Source organism: Acacia pycnantha (assembly GCA_025563575.1). NCBI lineage: Eukaryota > Viridiplantae > Streptophyta > Magnoliopsida > Fabales > Fabaceae > Acacia > Acacia pycnantha. The sequence continues at coordinate 887,984 of JAMWYP010000074.1, read as the reverse complement.
CATTTACTTCTGGGAATGTAGTAGAGCTTGTTAGACATGATTCATGATTCTTTTTTTTTTTTTTTTACAAAATATCATTGTTTTGTTTGGCCACATGGAGGCAAAAAAATTCATTCAGCATATTTCTTTAAACCTCTAGTACTATATTGCTTATGTTGTTTGGCGAAACCTTTCTTTCCTTTTTACTGTATTATTATCTGTATGTTCCAAATGCTAGAAAATAAACCCATCACACCCCTTGGAGTGGGATTGTGATGACAGTTCTAAAGGTGCTAGAGCTATGCTTAGTGTATATAAGGTGACTAAGCCTACACTATATATATTACAAGTGTATAAAATGAATTATTTGCCTCAAAATATAAACAATGGCGGGATATATGACAAGTGTATATGAGGTGACTGCATTTTAGGTATGCTTAGTACAATGCATACCATCTATATTTCAAATTACAAATGTTTCCGTATTTTAATTTAATTTTAAAATTAAAATATTTTTAATTAAAATATTTTTATTCACCTACATTCCTCAAAATCTCATAGGGTATACAGTTGTTAAAAACAAAGGATAGGGTATACATCCCTATCTGTAAAATTTTTATATCTTAAACGCCCGTTTAATTGTTTCTTAATTACCTTGGTAACTACATATTCTACTGAGCTTAAATATTTGGGTTAATACAATATTTAATCCTTATAGTTTGTCCTTATTGGAGGTGGCAATGAACAGGATATTGAAGTTCAGCAATGATGAGAGTGTGAAGGTGAGAGTAGAAGCAGGTTAGACCGCCACTGTACTTTTTTTTGAAAAATATATATTAATGATATATGTATATTTTTCTAATACTCCTATGGAAGAACATGAAAATCTTTTAGATCAATTTATAACATTAATGGAACAAAAAATGGAACAAAAAGGATCATAAAGATATCACCAGAGAAAGCTAAATTAAGAAAAACAGTAGTGCGCTTCTTGGGACAATATGCATCTTCTAATGGAATAGAGTTACAAGAACACATTAGTAAAAAGGTTCTAGAATTCCATGGAATTAAAAAAAAAAAATCTACAATCCTTTTTAGGATTAGTAAATCAAGTCAGAAATTATATTTCTAATTATCTAAATTAACCACAAAAATATCTAAATTAACAAGAGAAAAAGGTATGGGTATGAGATAATGAAACTCAAAGGATATAGTAAACCAAATCAAACAATTATGACAAGATTTACCGAAATTAACTATTTCCACAAATAATAATGTAAAATTAATTATTTACACTGATGCTTCAGAAAATTATTGAGGTGCCGCATTATATCATGAAGACGGTGGAGGAAAAGGGGGGAAAAACTAGGTATGCTAGTAAGATTTTTTTGGCAATAGTAAAAGCGGTATAAAAATTTAAATTATGTACCATAAAAGTAAAAGTTTTGCAAAAGAATTTAAAGGTGGGCATACCCAACTCTGGTTACATTACCCTAGTTAGTTTCTATAAACTCTAGTTTCTTTTTACCATTATTCAAAGGAATCTTTAACTTTTATTTTTTGTATGTATATGTAAACATATTTAGTTTAGACCTTATTATCGTATAATTGAATTTTCTATAATATTTTATAGATAACAAAAAATATAGAGACTAATAAAAAGGTTCCAACCCAAAATCACATATCAAAAAAGTCTCAAAGAAGTCCCAAGGACTTTTTTGTTATTAGTTGTGAATATAAAATTACTAAGTTGCCCAAAATGCATAGAAAGTGTTAACAACAAGAAATGCCATTTTGACAATTGCATTTTAAAACCTGGAGTAATTTTGAAACTTAAGTATATTATTGTCCCAAAATGCACAGAAGGCGTTAACAACAGAAAAAACCATTTTGACAACTGCATTTTGAAACTTAAGTATATTATTGTCTCAAAATGCACAGAAGGCGTTAACAATAGGAAATGTCATTTTGACAACTGCATTTTGAAACCTGGAGTAATTTTGAAACTTCAACATATTATGCCCCAAAATGTAAAGAAGGTGTTAACAACAGGAAAAACTATTTTCACAACAGGAAATGTCATTTTGACAACTGCATTTTGAACAGTGTTGTTAAACTCGCGAGTCAACTCGCCGAGTTTAACGAGTTTGCGTTCTTAGCTCAAGAAAACGTGTTAACTCGGATGCAAAATCGTTCTAGGCTCAAACTCGGTCAAACTCGTTTCTGACTCGGTCAAACTCGTTAAACTCAACGATTCAAAACCGAGTTAAGCGAGTTGTAAATTTGAGTAGAGAATGGCTAAAAATTGCCCAGAAGAAAGAATAAAAAACATATGAGGTTAAAAAGAAGCTACATATTACTTATTTAGGAGCCCTATTTTCATCTTGAGAACTTTTTGCCGCTGCCACCTGCTGCCATCTTCGGTTTTTTTTTTTTTCAAGATCACACCTTTGTTTTTCTCCTTCTTCGCGTACGCCTGTGACTCTGCTTGCTCTATTCTCCGTTTCTGCTTGAACCGGAGATTGGAGACGCAGGGACAAAGAAGAAAAGAGAAAGAGAGAGAGAGAATAAGGAGGACGAAGAGAGAAAGAGAGGGAAAGACCTGACTACTGTAATGCAAATCAGAAAAGTAAAACATATAATCGGTGAGTGTTGATTTTTATTTTTTTTGTAAATAAAGGGCCCGTTTGGGATAGCTGTGGGAGAAGTGGCTTATGTTTCTGATGGACTTTTCTTGATGGACTTATTTTCTGATGGACTTTTTCTAATGTGATTTGTGTTTGGGATAGCAGTGGTAGAAGTGGCTTATGTTTCTAATGGGCAATTGTTTGGCATAGCTTTTAAAAGATGGATGAGATGAAAAATGACCGAAAAGGGCATGAATCAAATTCACACAAACACACACATATATTGTATAAAATGTGATAATTTGGCATAAAAAATTAAAAATAAATATAAATTTACTAAATAAAATAGTAAAATTACCATTAAAAAAATTACAACATAATGAAGTGTTTAAATAAACCTAGACCCTACAAGTTGGTCTCTAATTTGATCACGAAGACGATTCATTTGTGGTGAAGATAATGATGAGGATGCTTCATCAATTGGATCATCATTATCAAGTGGATCATCTTCATCACCCATATTTCCTTCTTCAGCTTCATCAAATTCCACATCATTTTGGGAATATCTCCGGATAAAATTATGTATCGCCATTGTAGCACAAACTATGCGGACTTGTGTTCGAAATTTATATGAGTGCATATTTTGTAAGATGTGAAACCTATTCTTCCAGACTCCAAAGGTCCTTTCTATCGTGCATCTCAAACTTGAATGACAAAAATTGAAGTACTCATTAGGATTTCGAAATCCTGACTGTCGCCTGAATTCTGGAAGGTGATAACGCTCACGTTTATATGGACCAATATATCCAACTGGTGTTGGATAGCCGGCGTCGACCAAGTAATATTTCCCTGATAAATGTTGACATTCATTTGACATTAGTAAATTACAGGAAATGTGAAATAAAGACTGAGAAATTAGTGTAATTTAAGTGAGGATGTCATAGATATACCGTCAGGTGGATGGGGGGAGTTCATACGTGGAGTCTCGATCGCAGTCCGAAAGACACGAGCATCATGGGCAGTACCCTCCCACCCTGCCAACACAAAAGTAAAGCACATATCCCAATCACAGACAGCCATGATATTCTCGTGGGATATCCCTTTCTTCCAATATATTTGTCTTGCTTCGATTGGCTTACCACACACTTTGATGTGCGTTCCATCAATTGCTCCTATGCAATCCTTGAAAAATGGGTGATATCGTAAATCGGCGACTATTTTCTGTGACAACGACGAAACTCCGGATCAAGTGGTTTGATATTTTCTGTTGAAAGACGGTACGAAGCTCTTAAAACCTTGTGGAAAATCCTACTAACCGTTTCGCCTGAATGTTGAAATCTTTCCTGGACAATTCGATTTCCTTGTCCATGCCCAACTGTATATAAAAACATTGCAACCATTTCTTCAACGCCAATTTCCCGAGTGTGCCGTAATCCATGTTCCCTCAATTTAGAACATAAGTAAATGAATACATGTTTTTCCACTCGGAAATTTTCCCGACATCCTACATCATGGCCTTGCAAAATCTCCTGCACCCACATTGCCCCTGTTTGCATACTAGTTCTACGTGGTTGTTTGCAAAAAAATGGCGCGATATACTGAGCCACCAAGTTACCAATCTGTGCATATTTTGTCATTTGTTCATTTATAATAGCAAGTTGTAGAGACCTTCTTTGTTCATGGGATAATCCTTCTTCATCCGAACTGTTTGAAATATCCTCGTCACTCGAACTTGCCATAGATATATAATGAAACCTGTGTGATAAATGTTGCAATACTTAACCAAATCAATAGACATAATAAGTGTCATTAAATAATATATATTGATAATAATAGGTAAATAATAGACATGCTATCTAGGTGTCATTAAATAAAAATGCATCATACAATATATAAAGTACTAATGTAAATAATAGGGTTTAATGCTTCGGGCCTATTTGCCAATGCGGGCTATTGTAGGCATGCTCGTGCAACCAATCCATCAAGAGACATTTATCTCCTTTTAGGCCTAAAAACATGTTCTGAGGCGTTCGGTGCATCATCATGTTACAACATCGCCTTCGAAAATCCATGTCACTGCCAATCTCCGGCATGGTAAGTAATTCAGCTACAATGACACTTGTTCGATCATCACGGTCAGATATCTTTTTGAGGGCATCTATGCTACCCTTAGAGGCCTCAGCTATCACACTAACAGAATCAACTAGTTGTTTCTCCATCCGTGAGTTTTCTTACTACAAATTAACAAATTAATCGAAGCAAAAAACCAGGAACAATATCCCAAGAGGAACAACACTAAGTATCTAAGATCAAAGCAGTGAACAAATTAATCTATAAGTTGAACCATTCACTACTTCTGACAAAAACCAGGAACAATATCCCAAGTAATATAACAACAAACCAACTGCCAATCCATCATCCAAGGCACACAAAAGAGGAGGAAAGTAAACGAAGAGAGCCTAAGAACCATTCATTTAACCAATGCCGTCAATTGCAATGAAAACCAAAATTTTCCCCAGCAGATTGTTGAATAGCAAAATGTTGCAAAAATTATGCATACCAAATATTCAGCTGACTTTTAAGTAAAAACTAACAGAAGCAAAAGTCTCACTTATGAGTTGTGAGGGCTGAAAATTGAGATAGTTGACAGTAGTAGAAAACATCCCGAACCGTTGAAAGCAAGATAGCAACGAAGCGAAGTAAAAGAAAGAATCAAGAAGGTTGCCAACTTCTACTAAGAAGCTAACAGAACTTTGTCACGATCCGGCGAATTAAAACCAAATATTGCAAACAGAGCAGAGGATTCGAGCAGTGAAAAAAAAAGCAATTAAAACCAGAACAAGATCAGAGCAGAATGAAGAGCAAAGCAGAGCAATTAACTAGTACAAACCAAACAAGAACAAGAATAGTAAATGAATAAATGAAGAAGAACAAGGATCTGATGAATTACGGCTTATCAGAGAGATTGACGGCGACGCAATGGAGAAGTATCACGGTCAGATCCGGCGAGATCAACGGAGACACAATGGAGAAGAAGACCAGATCGGACTGAAGAACAAGAGTTGAATCGCAAAGACGAACATGAACTGAACAAGAGATGAAGTAGAGTTCAATTGAAGAGGAAACGAGGTAGGTCGGATTTAATAGAAGAGCAGACGAGGTAGGTCGGACTTCATTGAACAGGAGGTAGCTCGCCATTTAATTCGATTCGAGAAGAGAGGAGTTGAGCAATTAATTTTGCTGAGGAATGAGAGAGCAGGCGGAGAAGAGAGGAGCTGAGCAATTAATGGGAGCTGAGGGAAGAGAGAACAGGCACGGGGTGGGTTGGGGCCCACTTGTTTTTGATGGGGTTGAAGCTAATGGGATAATAAGCTGCATTATCTAGCTTCCAAAAAATTATCCCATTAGACCATGAAGCCCATTGGATTTTTCACTCATCCAAACACCCAAATTTTTTTTGATGGACTTATTACCCCATTTGATGGACTTATAAGTCCATATGGGGCTTTGCCAAACAGGCCCAAAGAGTTGGTGACTGGGGGTACGATATTAGAGATTGTGCAGCAATTCAAAAAGTTAAAAATTATGTGAGTGTTTATTTTTTTTAAATAAAGGCTGGTGTACGATTGAAACAGGGTATGTGTCAGGAAAATTATTACCCACTGGTTCATTTGTTGTTTTGTTTAATTACACACTGGTTCATTTGTTGCATCACCATAATTGCAATGGTAAGGAGTGGCTTCAGACTATCATGTCAGGCGAGAATATCAAGTAATCAAATAAACAAAAAAAAAGGAGTTGTTGGGCCCTGGGTATTAGGCATTAGATATGCAATAGAGCAGGAGTAGATTAGATAGGTGAAGAGTCCGGGTGATTCCAAAACTTCCTTCTTTTCAAAATTTTTATAAAAAATTGTTCTTGACTTAGGTGAGACTAAAGTGTTGGAGTATTGTAAAGAAATTCAGCAAAAGATTATACCGGACGCTATAGTATTTAGGTGAAGGTGTTTCGTCCTTTCCTTCACAGATTTTAACTTATTGTTAAGTATGAAAATTATGAATGTTAATAAATTTAATTTTAGTTATTTGGATTTCAAATATATTTAAACTAAATTGTCATTGTTGTGATTTTTAGTATTTTAATTATTTTATCATATAATTTAAATTGTTATTTATTAATATAGGTAAACTCTTACGAGTTTACGTCCTTCTCACGAGTTTGCTTAAACTCACGAGTTTGACAACATTGATTTTGAAACCTGGAGTAATTTTGAAACTTAAGTATAGTTTTGTCCCAAAATGCATAGAAGGCACAGGAAAAACCATTTTGACAACAAGAAATGCCATTTTGACAACTGTATTTTGAAAACTGGAGTAATTTTGAAACTTAAGTATATTTTTGTCCCAAAATGCATAGAAGGCGTTGACAACAGGAAAAACCATTTTCACAGCAGGAAATGCCATTTTGACAACTACATTTTGAAACCTGGAGTAATTTTGAAACTTAACTATAATATTGTCTCACAATGTACAGAAGAAGTTAACAATAGGAAAAGCTATTTTCACAAGTGGAAATGCCATTTTGACAACTCCATTTTGAAACCTAGAGTAATTTTGAAACTTAAGTATATTTTTGTTCCAAAATGCACATAAGGCGTTAACAACAGGAAATGCCATTTTGACAACTACATTTTGAAACCTTGAGTAATTTTGAAACTTGAGTATATTATTGTTCCAAAATACACAAAAGGCGTTAACAACAGGAAAAGTCATTTTCACAGCTAGATTTTGTGATAAGAGTAATTTTGAAACTTCAGTACTTCAAGATAAGTTTCACATCAGTAGCTAATAGGTATTTTCACAACGTCGTATACCTGTTTTAACAACATCATGAGCCTATTTTGACAACATCTACAGAGAATGTTGACAGCTATATCAGCCTAGGTTGAGAAGTGAATATCATATCAAAATATTAAGTTGTATGAGTATTTTATGTCATGTTTTCCTTATTATGCGTGACTATTTTGTATGGTGAATATAAAGTTAAATTTATCTACTCTGAGTAAAATATGCCATAATTCACGCATATAGGGAAATGTAGGATGAATCTCATAGATAGTGGTAATCGCATAATTATCCTACACATGTGCATAAGAAAAGGACAAGTTTGAGGTTTACCGTGAAAGCACATAGTATAGCGGCACAATGCTATAGCATCTGGTAAGCCATGGCGAGCCATCAGTACAATGTAACAAGAATGCTATAGCATCGTAAGTGAAGCAATGCTATGTGCCTTGTGTTCTGATTTTCCTCAAGGTTGTTTCAGGAAATTAAGTGCAGGTTATTGAACGGATGTTTAGGCGGCGGTTAGATTGCTGACGGCTGAATTAGAAGATGCGAATGATTGAAGATAAGATTTGGAGAATCTCGCAGTACCAACAGAATCAATCAACCGAATTTGGAAAGTTGGACCTGACGGATTTAGAAAGGCCCAGCTCACTGAACATACACCGAAGGAAACCTGACTATAAGAGGAAAAGACGGCTAATCCTAAAGATCATCGAAGTCATGAAGGAGTAAATATAATTCTTATCCGGCTAGACTCCAAAGAAGAGTAAGAGAACTTGCGAAGCATGAAAGCTCTAGAAGAGACCTAGAATTCTTCCCTGTAGTGAGATGGAGATTAAAAGACGTAGAGACTGTTGGAAATTATGCCTAGGGGCAAGTCATTGTACTTTAAACGTCATTAATATTTAAAGCATTTCTCCTTTTTGTTATCATATTATTTGCATGTTTGTTATGATAACTGTATCCTTGGACATATCATATAGATTGTCCTAAATGTCCCTGGTCGATCGTCTATGCGGGAGCAAAGATGAAATAAGACCGGTATGACTTTGATGAGTATGGAGATACGAATCAAAGTCATAGGCACTTGTAAGAGTACAAGGTGCTGGATCGACCCACTATGAGAAAGCTGTATGGCTTTAGTCATAAACTTATCTCATGTAGAACCACGTCACAACGCCCTTTGACTTGAGATCATCATGGATTCCTACATGAGAGTCGCTGATCTTTGACCTAGTCAAAAGTCACCTTTGACCGAGTGATGATAAAGGCTTGGATCGGGATTAGTGGTTTTCATGCAGAAGAATGTGAATGGTCAAGACGGAATTTGTCCCTCACATCTTAGAGAGATAATACTGGGCCCCTCGATGAGTGAGTCTGAGAAATGTATGGCCATACTACGATGGAAAGGAGTTTCCATTTCAATTGTTAGACTACTCAAGAATCGAGAAAGTAATGGTCAAGAAAAGGAAGTTGACATCATCCATGCCTCATCCTTGACCAAATTATCGTGTGACAAAAGGGACGTGACATGGTTATACAATAGGTTGTATCGTATCATCGATCCCCATATGAATTGGGTAGTCGCAATGTCTTGCTAGAGGCCGCTTGCGACATGTGGGCTAGTACAATATTGGTCCGCTGCCAATCTCATGTGGGCCTGCAGGGTCGCACACAAGAATAGCCTAACACGAGCAATAGTGTCCAGATTCATTGAATCTTATATATGTCTAAGATTTAATGGATGCAACATTTATCTAGGATGGATATCTATATATCTATAGTGTGTGTGTGTGTATGTGTGTATTAAATTCGAAATTAAATATTATTATTTAGATAATGATATTATTTTTTTGAATTTAATTTATTAGATAAATTAAGTAACTAAAATAAATAGAGATATCACATATTTGATTTAATTTAAATTGAGATATAGTATCTCAGATTTAATTAAATAGACAGATATCATATCTCATATTTAATTTTTGAATAGAGATATCATATATCTGATTTAATTTGAATTGAGATATAGTATCTCAAATTTAATTAAATAGACAGATATCATATCTCAGTTTTAATTTATAGAGGCAAATTAAATCAGCAGGCTTTTAATGTGGATTAATTAAATAGATTAGATTAGATCTGTTGGATAGATATATTTACTATATTTAATTCAAATTCAAAATTCAAGGATTAATTGATATTAGTCTTGAATATTTTAATACGGCCCAATTAGGGTTTTAGAAACTCTGTAAAGAGATATTGATCTAAGTCGTATTAGCATAACGAACTAACAAGCCTCGAAAGAAATCCTAGAGAGAAAAATGAGAGACACAAAGCAAGAAGGCGCTAGCACGCTACCATACATGTTGGAGAGCTGTTCGGTGTGGATACCGGTAGAGGGAGTGGATTCGTAGAGTCGGCTCCTAAAGATTGATCGAGCAAGAAGGTGTTAGCCCACGTGTTTGCAAAGGTCGCTCACGAGTTTGCATAGGTACGGTTTTCCTAACGAACCTTGATTTAAACGCCGTTGATAGATCCTCTTTGGGATTCGTAAAATTTTAAATGGATGAGATTCCTTCCACTGCATGTACGGATTCCAACAGAGACGTCACATGACAGGCGCCTCCTATCCATCTATTGCTGAATAGATGGATATGAAATCGAGGAAATTGACCAACGAGTTTTTGGCACCGTTGCCAAGGACTGTAGATACCTTTTATGATTACAAGTTTATTGTTGAATAATTGTGTTTCATATAATAAGCTCACTTCTTCTCTGCTTTTTATTTTTAGGTACCTTCTGTAGTGTATGCATACCTCGCCCTCACAAGCAAAGGCGCATGAAGCAAAAGCGAGGAAGTCACCTCTGTGACTCCGCAGACATGGCAAATATACTAGTTATTCATGACTAGGGTCAAGGAGAACAACAAGTAATAAATGGAGCCTATCAAGCCCCTCTACCACCAAATGCTGATTTGAACAAAGTCATTATGGAGTTTGGGATTCCAGATTTAACCAAGCTCAATTCGGCCATCACACCCTCGACTTTCAATACAGGGCACTTTAGGATTAAAGGTGTCATGATTAAAATGCTGAATTCGGTCGGGCAATTTGGAGGACTCTCGTCTGAAGATCCTTATATGCATCTCAAGTCTTTCATGGAGGTCTGCGACTCATTTGTCATTCTCGGAGTCACACCCGACGCCTTTCGTATTAAATTATTCCCATTCTCTCTTCGGGATAAGGCTCGGACATGGCTGAACAACCCACCTGCAAATTTTATCACCTCTTGGAATGACCTGGGGAGTAAATTCTTGATCAAATTCTTCCTACCAACAAAAAATGCCCAGCTAAGAGAGGATATCACTAGTTTTCGATAGAGATCTGGTGAGTCAACATATGAAGCATAGGATCGATTTAAGGATATTATCAGGAAGTGCCCACAACATGGATTGAGTGAGTGGATTCGGCTGGAAACTTTTTACAAGGGACTAGATGGACAAACACATTCAATTGTGGACGCTTCTGCAGGCGGTTCCATTCTAATGAAATCCTATGAAGAGACTCATGAAATGCTGGAACGAATGACAATGAATAGCCATCACTGGCCAGCTGACAGGACAACTCCCTCCAGAACTGTTGCAGGAATACATGAACTAGATGCTATGAATGCCCTTACAGCCTAAGTGTCATCCCTAACCAACATGGTTAAAGGGTTGACCCTTCCTGTTAACAACTCCCTAATACAGCCAGCCCAAGTAGCTTGCGTGTACTATGGTGGAGAGCACTCCTACTCTCAGTGCTCTACTAACCCTGAATTAGTCAACTATGTTAACAATTTCAACAGGGGTAGTAACACCAATAACCCATATTCAAATACATACAACTCAGGATGGAGGCAGTACCCTAACTTCTCATGGAGTTCTCAGGGTCAACAAGTAGCAGGACAATCAGCCAGCCCATCATACTCAAATAGACCATCAAACCCACCAGGGTTTACCTAGCGAGCAAGGTAGTGACTTGGACCCTTAGACCTCTATGACAAATCTTCTGAACATGGCAAAGAACGATGCAATCATCCATAACCAACAGGTCACTTTTCGGAACCTTGAGACCCAAGTTGGACAACTCACAACTGCTCTTAACAACAGACCCTTTGGCTCTCTGCCGAGTGACACTGAAGTCCCCAGGATTCATGGAAAAGAACAAGTAAAGGCCATAGAACTCAGAAGCGGCAAGAATGTGGTACCCATGAAAGTAACCAAAAGGCCAATCGAAGACGCTGATCCTGAATTTGGTCAAACATAGAGGGGCAAAGAAACTATAGAGCAATCCCTTGAAGAAAAACAACAACCTCCAATGCCACAACAACTTGACAAGGGTACAATGCTACAACATCTCAATCATTTGTCACGTTAGATGACCATGTATCAGAACCAATAAGAAATGCTATAGCATCTTTGTCACAACAGTTCATCGACCCAGGACCCTCTCGGGTAATAAGGCAACCTCCTCCGTTGTTGCAAAGACTGCAAAAACAGAGCCAAGAGAAGCAATTTCAGAATTTCCTCGACATGCTTAAACAGCTGCACATTAACATCCCTCTGGTAGAAGCATTAGAGCAGATGCCTAGCTACGTCAAATTCATGAAGGACATCCTAACCAAGAAAAGAAGGCTGGAAGAGTTTGAAACTGTAGAACCGACCCAGGAATGCAGTGCCTTACTATTGAATCTGCTTCCCCCAAAATTGAAAGACCCTGGTAGCTTCACAATCCCCTGTGCCATTGGGCCACAATATGCAGGAAAAGCATTATGTGACCTCGGAGCTGTAACACCCCTACCGGCCTCACCCTTTCAGGTGGAAAAATATATTTTTTCCTTCTTGACATTACTTATCTCAAATTATCCATAACCAAATTTATCACCCCCATTTCAAATAATTCCACATTATTTTTCCAGTAATTAATTTATCTTGCCAGAAAAATAATATACCATTGATCACTACTTGGTGAAAAATTCTTGTATTCCATTAATTAATTCATATGAAAATTGGGGATGTTACAAGAGCCAACATTAATCTAATACCAATGTCTATATTCAAAAAACTGGCAATTGGAGAGGCAAGACCCACTACAGTCACGTTACAATTGGCAGACCGCTCCATTGTCCTGCCTGAATGAAAAATCAAAGATGTCCTGGTAAAGGTGGATAAATTCATTTTTCCTATGGATTTTATCATTCTTGACTTCGAAGCAGACAGAGAAGACCCGATTATTTTGAGGAGACCGTTCATGGAAACTATGAGAACGTTGATTGATGTTGAAAAGGGAGAGCTCATTATGCGAGTTAATAATGAACATGTGACTTTCTCAATTTTGAGAACAGTGCAGTATGCAGACTTATAAGATGAATGTTCACTACTATAGGATGACGAAGATGGAAGCATAGGGATAGCCAGCACCCTCGCTTCTCCTATGAATTAAATGTTGCGACAAAGTCAGACTGAAGACTCTAAAACAAGCGCTATTGGGAGGCAGCCCAAAGTTGCATTTTATTAATTAATTTTTTCACAAGTGGGATCAATCGTGCCATCAAGTTACATACAAATTTGGGGAAGTCAAGGCACTTATGCGTACAACATTGTTATGCTATAGCAGTCAGTACCCTGCCTCTGCAAGTAACGAAAAAGGCAGAGTCAGTGGTGGGCCATAAAAGTTGGGCCCAAAACATTTCAGTTCCTTCCAATTTCAATTCTGAAAACCACCACCAGCTCCGTTGACTTCCGCAGTAAGTCTCTTTTTGAGATTGTCGAATGAGTTAGTTTCCACACACCCAAACATGTCGCATACCTCAACCCTAATCAAGTCTCACCAACAGCTATAAAGCCTTAAGCCCTCTCTCGGCACCGTTACTCGCTTCATTACCGACTAGCACTCTCATTGCCATCTAGCCTTTCACATCCTCTCACCAAACCCTAACCTCCAGCAATGGCTCGCATTAAAGGAGCTAGCCAGAAAGCACTCGCCGATGCTACAATCAATCTAACATTTGCTAGTAGAGAAGTCGAATCACACTTCCAATCCCTAAAGGCAGAGAACCCTAGCCCTCGAGCGGGGGTTCGACACTGAGATGTTGGAATAGGGTTGTGATAATTCACTTTCATTTGTTGTTTCCTCAAAGACGAAAAAGGTAAGCCTAAAAAAACAACTCGTAACTGCCATTGAAAAATTTGTAAATGCTATTGAAAGATTTGTAAATATCATTGAAAGATTTGTAAGAATTCAATTTCATTTGTTGTTCCCTCAGAGACAAAAAATGGTAAACTTCAAAAAACAACTCGTAACTGCTATTGAAAATTTTGTAAATGCTATTGAAACATTTGTAAATATCATTAAAAGATTTGTAATAATTTACTTTCATTTGTTGTTCCCTCAGAGACAAAAATGGTAAACCTCAAAAAACAACTCGTAACTGCCATTGAAAAATTTGTAAATGCCATTAAAGAATTTGTAAATGTCATTGAAAGATTTGTGATAATCTACTTTCATTTGTTGTTCTCTCAGAAACAAAAATGGTAAACCTCAAAAAACAACTCGTAACTGCCATTGAAAAATTTGTAAATGCCATTGAAAGATTTGTGATAATCTACTTTCATTTGTTGTTCCCTCAGACAAAAATGGTAAACCTCAAAAAATAACCCGTTGCCATTGAAAAATTTGTAAATTCCATTGAAAGATTTGTGATAATTCGCTTTGATGAAATAAAAAAATAAACGCAATTATAACAAATCTTTCAATGGCAATTACCAATTCTTCAATGGCATTTACAAGTTCAGTAATGGGATTTACAAGAGTATTTGTTGATGGAAAAAATGTTAAGAAGAATATATATATTTGTTAATGCATATATATATCAAAGGAACCAAGTGGCCCAGTGGTTGGGCCACTTGGCCCCATGAAGGTGGGGGCTTCGAATCTCACCTCCTTCACTTTCAATGAATCGTTTTTTTTTTAAACCCTACCCCCCCAAAAAAAAAGCATCGCCGGATTTCCAATCGCCGGTCGCGGTGGCCCTTCGACGAGGGTCATTTTTTTTTTAAATTTATTTAAAACTAAAGGCAAAAGGGTAAATGCACCCGAATTTGTAAATCCCTATATGGTCTTGGTACCTTTAAGTCCTTTAACAAATTCAACAGACATTTGGGGGTTTTCAAAATTCAAATGGTATTTAAATGTAATTTTTCCAAATTTTTATGCCATCTTAAAAATGTTAAAGTGAATACTCAATACAACCTTTGTGAGGATCGAAGCCTACCAGACGGACTTCACAAATATGGGTACAGATGGTCTGATACTTAACATGTGTATATAGGCGGAGTTTTCCTTCATGGAAAAACTTTATAGGGAAATTCACAATGAGGTTCCAAGCTACCTAAAGAATAACAAAAAAGTCCCAACCTAAAATCACATAAACAAAAGTCCCAAAGAAGTCCCCAGGGACTTTTTTGTTATTAATTCGTTTTGTCAAATTACTAAGTTGCCCATTTTAAATTTTGTTGTCAAAATAGCACGTCTTGTTGTCAATATAACGTTTATTGTTGTTAATGGTCTCTGTGCGTTTAGGGACTTGAGTTTCAACATGGCTCCAGGTTTTTAAATTTTGTTGTCAAAATAGCACTTCATGTTGCCAATATAGTGTTTACTGTTGTTAATATAGTCAAGTTGTCAAAATAACACTTCCTATTGTCAATATAGTATTTACTGTTGTGAATGGACTTTGTGCATTTAGGGACTTAAGTTTCAACCTGGCTTCATGTTTGAAAATTTTGTTATCAATATAACATTTCTTGTTGTCAATATAGTGTTTACCGTGGTTAATAGCTTTTGTGCCTTTAGGGACTTGAGTTTCAAAATGGCTCTAGGTTTTTAAATTTTGTTGTCAAAATAGCATTTCCTATTATCAATATAGCGTTTACTATTGTTAATACAGTCAAGTTGTCAAAATAGCACTTCCTATTGTTAATATAGTATTTACTGTTGTGGATGGCCTCTGTGTTTAGGGACTTAGGTTTCAAAATGGCTCCATGTTTGAAAATTTTGTTGTCAATATAGCATTTCCTATTGTCAATATAGCTTTTACTGTTGTTAATGGCCTATGTATGTACATTTAGGGACTTAAGTTTCAAAATGGCTCCATGTTTTAAAATTTTGTTGTCAAAATAGCACTTCCTGTTGCCAATATAGCGTTTCTTGATGTCAATATTGCAACACTCAGAACGAAGAGATAAATCCATAATCAAGAGGTAAACTTCAAAATCAAAAGAATTGAAATCCAAAATCAACCGACAAGCTCAAGCCAACAATAAATGATATCAACAAATTCATGACCCCATAAGCATAATTCGGATAAAACCCAGAAAAATAAAAGAAAAAATAGTTGAATTTGTTGAGACAAAAAGTTTTAGACCGTCAGTTGAACAAGAATAAAGACCTAAACTCCCACCATATTCAGTAGATAAAGCTACTCCCAAAACGTGAATCTGGTCCTCTCAATTGTTTCAGCTCACGGTGCCTCCAATCGATCTCCACAGCGTCGTTACTCTCAGCCACAAGTTGAGTAGAGACAACGTTCCCTCTAGTTCCTGCTGACCATCTACTACTTTTGTTCAAGATCGCAGAAGAAGATGATAGAGATTGTGAATAGTTCAGTGGTTGACCTCTCCTCTGTTCTTCACTGCTGGTTCTCTGGAGAAGAAGATGAAAACTGAACAGAACCTGTTCGCCTCAGCTTCTTCTACACTCGACCTTGTGCAACTCGTCGTCGGCGTCTTCGCTCAATCCCATTAGAATCTCTATGAAGATGAGGGAGAGAATGCGAAAGAGGGCTGCTGATGAATATTAAGTGAGCAATTCGTCTATTTTCCAGGGTATATTAGTAATTTTATATTCACAACTAATAACAAAAAAGTCCTTGGGACTTCTTTGGGACATTTTTAATATGTAATTTTGGGTTGGAACTTTTTTGTTATTCTTTATATACCTTGGGACCTCACTGTGATTTTCCCAACTTTATAATATGGAAAAAGACAAAAAAAGAACTTCAAAAATAGGAAAAGAAAAAAAAGTGTTTCTGATATTCATAATATCAGAGAAGTATTTGGTCTAATTTGTCTTTTTTAAAATTAAAAGGAAATGACACAAATGTCCCTCCACCTTTTGTTCTGCAACTGTTCCTCTTTGCTTCTCTCCTTCATTTCAGCTTTGCCGCCAAAACTTTCTCCAAATCATCCTAGAACTTCAAGTTCCACTACCATTAAGGTCTCCTTCCTGGCAAGCCGATGAAGTCAGAGACGATGAAGGTGATAAGATAGAAGTAGCAAAGTTGATGGGCTAGAATCAGGAGCAAATTAACCTTGTTTATTAATGGGTAAAGGTGCAAAAATGCACATGTGCTTTGCCCTTAGGAGCGCCCAACACCAAGTGCTTTTTTTAGGTGCAAAAGTGACTATGTGGTTATAAAATAGGTGCAAAAGTCACAGTCCTTGTTAACGTTGGCCGTTAAATGAAAATAGAGAACATTGATTGTTAAATGAAAACAGAGAAATCCTCTTCTTCCCTGTAGAAGACTAGAGTGAGATAGTGTCTTAACTCTCCTCTGGTTTCTCTTTCATAGTCTCAAGGAAATGGAAGAACTCAGTTGCATCTTCCACTGCTTCTTAATAGCTTCGATACTTTCTTGTTCATACCTCCTATGTTTGATTATGAAAATGATCCTACAATGTTCAATCGCTATCCCTTGTTGAGAAAAGAAGAACCTAGCAACCGAAGGCATCCTCTGATCTGTCGTCAGTGACCTCCTGTAAAGGTAATCAAGAGAACCGAGCACCTATCCTTCTCTCTGGCTTTTTCGCTCAAGTCTGCCTTTGGGGAAGACGATGAACAGTTGCCTCCATAGTGAAGAGCCTCCCTTCCAAAGCGTCACTTCCAGAAAATGCCGCCTTTGCTCCCTTCAATCCCGTCAAACCCAGCGTCTCTGTTTCCCTTTTTCTTTTTCTCCAGTCGTACCATTGCGCCTATGTTTTTTCTTTTTATTTTCTCTCTCACCCAGAATAGCGTATGTGCCTTTTTCTTAGATGTTAGGTCTTCCTTGTGACCTCTCTGTTGCGCTGTGATCATTTAGCGGTCAACGTTTTACATTTAACCGGGACTGTGACTTTTGCACCTATTTTATAACCACATAGTCACTTTTGCACCTAAAAAAGCACTTGGTGTTGGACGCTTCTGAAGGCAAAGCATATGTGCGTTTTTGCACCTTTACCCTTTATTAATCAGAGGAAGCGTAACTGGAAACCCTCGGAGAACCTTCATTTCTTTGAGAGAAAAATTATGTTTTCCATGTTTGAGGTTTGAATCTCTTGGGCACAACGAACCCCACCTTTTTTTTTTCTAAGTTTGAGGTTTGAATCTCTTGGGCACAACTAGGGGAGGAAACAAGCCAGGCCAGGCTTCACCCTTAACAGGCAAGGCCTGTTTTGCAATAAGGTGGCCTAAGCCTGGCCTGTGGCCTAAAACAGGCCATTTTTTCGGCCTGAGCCTAGCCTATGGCCGATTAAAGAGGCCTGTATTAACTCCAAAAACGCATGTTAAATCTCACAAACAAACAATTCATCAGAGTCATTAACATGAAATAGTGAGATAATTCATACTCCCTCTGGTCCTAATTATAGGACATATTTAACCGATTTTGAGGAGATTAAGGAAAGAAGTTAAATTAGTTAATTTTACTCATTTTCCTAAAATGTCCTTATATAAATTTAAAATGACCTAAGTGAAAGTAAATCAATAGTTCTTACCACATGCCTCTCCAACCTAGTTTTTTCCTACATGCTATCTAATTAAAATAATGGTCTTACTATATATACAAATATATATATGTGTATATATATAGATACACACACATACACACACACATATATATGTGTGTGTGTGTGTGTACATATATCGACAAATACATATAGGCATACACACCCCCACACACATATAAACACACACACACACAAAGATATACATGTATATATGTGTGTGTTTATATTTGTACACATACACATATTGACAAACACCCAAATATACATATATGTACACACACCCACATATATGTATGTGTGTGTGTGTGTGTGTATTTGTGTGCGCACACACACATGAAATATATATGTGTAGACACACACACACACATATATATTTGTGTGTACACACACACACACACACACAAAATATATGTGTGTAGACACACACATATATACATACATACATATATGTAGACACACACATATATGTGCGCGCACACACACAAAAAATATGTGTGTAGACACACATATATACATATATGTAGACACACACATATATGTTTATAGTGTCTATAGATATTTGTGTGTAAACACACACATATATACATACATAGATACACACATATATATCTAAAATTTTCGTTGACTGGAAGAGTATACACGTCCACATACATATACTCACAAAAAATCAAACACATTTGAGAGAATAAAATAGGGGTATTTTAGGAAAAATTTGACAATTATTAGAATGTTGTCCTATAATTAGGACCAAAACCAACTCTTAAATGTTGTCTTATAATTAGGACCGGAGGGAGTATTTAGTTTGTAATACTTCACTAAGTATCTTAAAATCAACTTGAACAAGGGAAACAATTATCATTTAACACCATAGGGAGAAAAAATAGAATACTAATTTATCATAATATTTGACTACTTGATAGTAGAGAAATTGACAACTAAAAGATTTTTTAGAAATTTGCCTAAATGAACCAATACAAGGAAGAAAGAGAGAAAGAAATCTTACCAAAGAGCAGCTAGATCTGTTGAAGCATAGTTATAGCCACCATCACTCTTCACAACAATAAGTGGTATGTTTACCCCTTTGACAAATATCACATGAGCTCCTTTACTATCTTCAATCAGTCCTTGTTGATTCATTTTCTCTAAAACCCCAGGAATATATGGATTGTAAACACACTCTCCCTGTGAAGATAACATCATTCAGTGATGGTAAAAAAATGTTATGGTTCACAAACAATGTCCAGTCTAAAGTGATTTTTTTCCATAAGTTTCACTGCTTAAGGTAAATCCCGGGAATTTATAAGGCCTCTGAGAAGTCCTCTTTCACGCAAAAGTTGTATCTCAAAAGTTTCAATGTTAGTAGATAATGTAAGAAAAACCAAATGCCTGATACAAGATCAGAAAATTTTAGAAGGTAAATTTCAATCTTATTTGTGCAAAAGATCCAACCCTCAATCATAATCAAATAAAAACAAACAAGTGATTAGAATCTAAGGCATTCAATTAATGGACTAATAAGCATCTAAACTGCTAGATTTTGCAAAAAACTCAAGAAAAAATAAGCAAGCATAAAAATCCCATCAACAAATCCAAAAGGTACCAACAAAAAGATATCACAATAGCCCTCCCCAATCTAATTGAAAAAGATAACTCTAAATGAACTCCAAGACATTGATAGACCCTGTGGAATTTAGTCCAGCTAATTTCACAAATTTGTGCCCATGCCTTTCGGTATGTGGCTTCTCCACCCAGAAAGTATAATAAATACAAACAACTTATAATAAAGACTTCCATGATCTCAAATGACAAGATAAAAAATAAAGTTATAAAGTTGAAAATTGACATGATCCATCCATTAAGAAACATCAATTAAGATATTAAGAAAATCCAATTGGTTTTTAAAAGATGAATGAACTGGAAAAAAAAGAACAAGGTTTTAACTCGGAAACACAAATAATACAAGAAAGGAGCGAGATAAAGAATGAAGGGCTTTACTTGGTGACCAGGAGCAGCGAGAACCTTACAGATCTGCAAAACGGAGGAGTCCAGAGTGACATAGTTCTGCAAAATGAAGAAAAATAGATAATCCAATAGGTTTTTAAAAGATGAATCAAAAGAGTGTATGACTGATAGAGAGGAAGAGAGGGATTGGGACGAGGAGGAGAAGGTAACCCTTTACCTGGTGTGGCACACCAACAGTTACCGGAAGATGGAAGTGCTTGTGTGATTGAGAGATTGGGACTCGACTTTCTCAATTAGATCCAGGACGAGTTGCCGTCAGCTTGCGTGATTGAGATTTGAGGGAAGACACTGAGTTGAGATTGACAACCAGAGAATGAGGGCAGGCACTGAGCTGAGAATTAGGGCAGTCACTAAGCTGAGAATAAGGAGGAGGAGGAGAGACAAAAGTGCTTGCGTGATTGACTGAGTAGCCAAAAGATTGAATAAAGTTTAGGGTTTTTTTCACACAAGCAGGGGTATACGTGTCACACTCTCAATGGGAGTAAAGGGAGAAATTGCAATTTTATCCTTATAATAGGCCTCCTGACAGGCCTAAAAGGCTTATTATCAAGCCTAGGCCTGACCTGTTATGCAAAACAGGCCTTGAAAGAGGCCTTGGCCTGGCCTTTTAGCTTGACAGGCCAGGCCTCAGGCCCCTGGCCTTTTTCCACCCCTAGGCACAACGAACTTAGCTAGAAATGGCAAAGCTCCAATGAACCCAAACCAAACTAGAAGCAAATTAACAATGACGCTTCCATTGATTAATAAACAATTTGTAACTTTTAGAGTAGGGTTAAGTAGCAAATCCACCCCAGAAGTATACACCCAAGAGCAATGTTGCCCTAGAAGTTTTTTGGTCTCAATGTCGCCCCATAAGTTTAAAAATATAGCAATTTGTGGCACTTTCACATGGCACTCAAATTGCCACCTCATCGCCACCTACTTCTTCTTTGCTCTCCACCTCTTATCCATGTCACCATCTCCTAGTCCCTTCTTTCCTCCCTCTCCTTTCTCCCATGTTCAGCGTCTTCACCCAGAAAATTTTTCCTCTTAGCCACTTAGTGCGTCTCACTGCAATGATTCCCTTGTAGACCTCGACAAAGATCCGATTACAATGAATGAAATCGGCTCTCTTTGGACTCTCTCCCTCTTTCTTTTTGTTGGTTAATTTTGGGGTGTTGTCTGACGTTCAAGCAATTGCTCATGAGGTAGAAAAAAAAAAGAATTCCTTAATCACAGCAGAAATTAGATTATTATTAAAAGCCATGAGTAATAAAATTAATTCTCATGAGTTATAATCCGTAACTCTTTACAATACTCACGAGAAATCATAACTTTTTACGGTACTCATGAGACCTTGTAACTCTTTGCAGTGGTTATAAGTCATGACTTGAAAGTGATTTTGTTTATGATTGAGGTACCCATGACCCTTTACGATACTCATGAGTTATATCGTAACTTTTTACGGTACTCATGAGTTATCACAAATTGGTTTTCTTTATCATTGATGAACCCGTAACTTTTTACGACACTCATGAGTTATAACTCATAACTCTTTATATACTTAATTGAATAAGCGTGCTTTCATAAAATTAGTTGGTATTTGTTAATCATTGTGGAGCCTGTAACTCCTCCTGCCATGAATATCATAAGAACTAAAATAAAGATAAAAAAACAAAATATGCTCAAAAAAATATAGAGATATCTGGGAGATATGAAAAGGTAGTTTCAATTTTTGTTTTTTTAAAAATCTTATCAAGTTGCACCCTGATCCCACTACTAATTATTTTTAGAAATTATAATTTATTTTTATATTTTATAAAGGGTTAAGGTGCAAAAATAGACATATGTTTTTTTCAAAAGAGCGTCCAGTGGCAAATACTTTTTTTAGGTGCAAAAGTAACTACGTGGTTACAAAAGTGGAGCAAAATTAACATTGACCGTTAGTTGACCGTTATCTGACGCTGACGTGGCAGTGGGATCTGACTTTTCCATTAAAATACTCCCACCTGTCACTCCTTCTCTCTCTTCCATATCAACGTGTCACTCCCTTCTTTCCTTCCAACGTGTCTCTCTTCCATTCACTCCCTCTCCCCGATGCCGTCGATCACATCCTGGCCACCGTCAATTTCCTCGTATCCAAGGGCTTCTCCGACGCCGATTTCCCTATATCCTCTTCTCGATCCTTCGTTGCCCCTATATCCTCTTCTCGCACGTTGAGTTCTCGTCTTCACCCTACCCTCCGATTTCTTCACCAAATAGGAGTTGAGAATTTGAATCGGCCCACCAATTTGAACGCCCATTTGTTGAACACGCGGTGGAGAAGCTTCGGAAGAAGATTACATTTCGCAGAGTATAGGATTGTCGTATGAGGAATCGGCTTTTCGAGTCAAGATTTTGGGTTACAGAGTGCCAATTTTTCGAGTTGCATTCATTCTCAGTCTTCGAAATTTCGACGAGAATTTGAGTTTTAATGCTCATATTTTGCTCCACTGTGTATGGGTTTTTATTTAATCAAACGAAGAACTACGGTGCTCTTATTGGATGAATGATGGGTTCTATTTTTATTTATTTCCTCTTTGGCCAAGGTGGGTGGTTCGCTTCCAGGTTGAAGATGGAGATGCGGGCTTTGTAATTTAAGATGGAGATGCGGGTTTTGAAGTCATTGAAAATCTGTGGAAATTTGGGTTCTTAAACCTAACCCCTTTCCTGAATCAAACTTCAATCCTTTGTACAAACCGAAGGTCCAGAGTAAGAGACGTTCAAATCGGAGGGCGATGATGTTGTGGTTGTTGGATTTGCGCTCTTCTTTCCAAATCGGAGTGGACGGTGCTTGATTGGAACGTATGGGGGCCAAGGTCTTGCAGGAATGGAGGATTTGCAGGTTAATTGGTGAGGCTCTCCTAGCTCTGATTTTTCATCATCTGGTTCATTGAGTTCTTTGTTTTTGTTTGTGTGTATCTGGTTCACTGGTTCATTGAGTTCTTTGTTTTTGTTTTTCATCATCTGGTTCATTGAGTTCTTCATCTTGGCCAAAGCTTGCCGGCGAACATGGCATGGCCTCTCGTTCTTGAGGAAGAAGAAGAAGGTCCCTGGTCAAATTGCAAGTTTTGACCAGGGACTTAAATGAAAATTTTAAAAGTTTATAGAGGGACTAAATTGAAATTTTTGAAATGCGTCCGGGGCTGAATCGTAATTTATAAAACATTAACATCCACGTCATCGTCCACGTCATCATTTTCAGTTCAGAAAAAGTCAACTAACGGTCAATGCTAATTTTGCTCCACTTTTGTAACCACGTAGTTACTTTTGCACCTAAAAAAAGTATTTGCCACTGGACACTCTTTTGAAAAAAGCATATGTCTATTTTTGCACCTTAACCCTTTTATAAAATATTTTTTGAATGGATTCCTTTCACCCCATTCTTCACTTCCCATGTTCCGCCCTCAACGCCTTTAGCCTCCACATGCCCTCTATCGTGAAGTTGGTAATCAACTCAAAATTCCCTATAAAACTTAACTTTGCTTTTGCTACATTCATTCGACTACCGTAACTCTATGATGTCTAGATATGAGGTTTTTCGTGATGGTGTTTCAAAGGAAATAATCCTCCGTGATGCAAATGTCAGTTTCAAAATATTTTTGTTTACCTTATTGTTTTACATGATCTAATGTCAATTTTGTTGTAAATATATCAACTTCACTTACATATATCCTGCTCATTTGGTTCATCATGTGATATAGGGTGTAATGCTACCGCAAAAATTTGATCAAAGGGAACACATGGGTGATTTATAATTTCAATGTCAATCTAGATGTGAGATGCTTACTGAACAACTAATCACCCTTATAGACACCACTACTGTGTGGCCTTCATCGATAGGGCCAAATACACAACACCGGGGTTACTACAAGACTTTTTTAAAAAATCAGACAGAAGTTTGCTAATACGCCTACTGAAAGAGATTTGCCGTGATCTCCCAAAATAACCAGGATCAATATAATTTTGCAGTATAATGGAAACCTGGGTCGTTTTCCCAACGAATTCGCAGTGGGTTCAAATCAGTAACAGCGAAACCGAACGGTAAAAATGGGGGGGGGGTTCTTGGTTCAAACAGATTAAAAATGAAATAATAGAAACAAAACGAAATGAAACACAGATTAAACAGATAAACAAAAGATCAACCCAGGATTTCGAATTCCACCACTTTCCTTCCTCGGACGAAAACAGATTTTGAAACGAACTCGTGATTGATTCTGGACGAACCGAAATCTCTGCGTTCGTCCAGAAAATCCCTCAACTAGACGATCTCCTAGCATTTATCCGAACAGTGGCGTGTCACTGTGCGATCGCACAACAAGCACTTGAACCTAGTTCGAACTAAATCCTTGGGATTTCTCAATCTAGGCGTTAAATCTAACACCCAATCCGAAAGTAAATTGAATCTGAAATTACAAAACAAAAACGAATTTGTTACCATTAAGAACGAGTCCTCTGGATAGTAGAATCCTCAATCCGTAGGCTAATCATCGAAGCTTAGCCTATCATAGCTATGCAGAACGTAAATCGAACAGAAATGAAGAAGTTCATCATGAACACGAAGAACACTATGAACAGATGAAGAATAGTTAAGAGAATTTCAAAACTTCTATTTCAATCCGAAAATAATAAAAACATGAATGACATAAGTGTTTGTGGCTGCTGCCTAACTTAACCTAAAATGGAAAAACGAAATGGGGCTCCAACCCACAATTCAAGCCCAAACAGAAATAACATAAAAATGGGCTTTAATTACAAAATTTGAGCCCAAATAAAAATCCAAAAATATACATCTGACTTCGGCTCCAAAATAGACCGCCCTCTTGTTCGAATTTGCCCTTCATGTCTTCAT
This sequence comes from Acacia pycnantha, assembly GCA_025563575.1. NCBI lineage: Eukaryota > Viridiplantae > Streptophyta > Magnoliopsida > Fabales > Fabaceae > Acacia > Acacia pycnantha. The sequence continues at coordinate 862,772 of JAMWYP010000074.1, read as the reverse complement.
AACAATTGTAGCTCTTAGAATCATCTAAAATATAAAACAAGAATGAGGCAAATCCGATGTCTGGTTCAAGAGTTATGGTAAAAAAGTGAAGCAATTAAAACTGGAAATTTATCATTAAATATGGCTAAAAGCTAATCAAAGGCCCAAAGCCCAAATATGTATAAAAACCATTATTTATTAACTAAAGAGTCCTAAATTATTAATCAAGAGATCAAAAGAAGTGTATGAAATATTCAATTATCAAATTCCACCACACTTATCTTTTTGCACTCCTGAGCAAATTCAAAGAAAAAGAATAAAAGGAAAAACTCTTTTCTAACAATTGCTAACAATGCAAAAATTGACCAATGGACACAAAGCTTCAAAAGACCAATCAATCAATACCAAAATCCTTTCATCTCAAATTACAATTCATGGTAATCTCAATCAATGATGCTAATCACAAAAGATGGTCTCTCAAAGGATGCCCTCAATCAATCAATCTCTCAAGTGTTTAGGGTAAATAAGTGTATCGCTCAAATTCTACTTAAGAAAATTGTTCTACCATAAGCTTGCTCAATTTCTACGTCTCCACTACTCATAACACATGCATGTACAAATCAAGAGAGCTTATTATTAAAGGTTGTAATGGGGTTAAGGTGAAGGTAGGTAATAATAGTATGGAATGAGAGGCTAAGCACCAAAGAAATTAAAAATAACACTGATTAACACAATCATTCTCTAAGTATGAATTTTTTTTTCTTATATATCTTCTTTCTTTCCATGTATTTGATTTTCTTTTTCTTTCTTTCTTTCTTTCTTTCTTTCTTTTTCTTTCCTTTCTTCTTTTTTCTTCTTCTTTTCTTTCTTTATAATCACAATGACAAAATCAAATATCTCCCCCCACACTTAAATTGTTGCACTCTTGAGCAACCCCCACACTTAAACACAAAACCTAGGTGAAACCAATGCTCAATAAATTTCCAAGGTGCAGAATAAAATGATTTTATGCTTAGGCTTGTAATGTGGTTTAGAAAAGAATGAGTCAAAAAGGCACAAAGAGACTAACAAAGGAAACATAATGCAAGGGAAAGCTATTTGGCCAAAGTGGGGAAATTAAAAGAAAGAAAACAAGCTTTCATCATATTCATGCACATAAGTGAAAAATGTACTTTCAAAAAGAAAAGGAGCAAGTTCTAGATAACACAAATCATGAGCAGATGCACACATGAAAGAAAGAATGGTAAAAGATGAATTCCTGCATGCCCAAAAACTCACAAGGTCAATACCAACTTAAGCAATCAAAATCACCAAATCAACTACCAAGACATGTAATCGAAGAGTCAAGAATTGTAGACCCAACAGAATGATCCATTAAAACCAAAATGTTCAAGTTCATAATATGTAGCAATCATAGAAAGAGAGACTGTATTTATTTTCAAAAAGCAAAGTGGAAAAAATGAAAACAAATAAAAGAAAGAGGGAGAAGAAAGAAGAATACTCCTAAAGGGGTTTATGGGGGATAAGTGGCATCAATGAGGAGAATCTCTGCTTCCTCAGGCTGCTGCTGGGATCCCTCATGAAATTGCTTGAGGCGATGCCTATTTACCTTAAAAGTTTGTCCTATAGGTGGATCACATAGCTCAACAGCACCAAATGGAAATATGTTAGTGATCGCAAAAGGGCCATCCCATTTAGATCGAAGCTTACCAGGCATAAACTTCAGACGGGAGTTAAACAGAAGAACTTTATGGCCCACAGAAAATTCTTTCCTCAGAATATGCTTATCATGGAATGCCTTAGTCTTTTCCTTGTACAACTGCGAACTCTCATAGGCATCTAATCTAAGCTCATCTAACTCTTACAACTGCAGCTTCCGTTCCATCCCAGACTTAGTCAAATCCATGTTACAATGCTTAATGGCCCAATAGGCTTGATGCTCCAACTCAACCAGAAGATGGCATGCCTTACCAAAGACAATCCGATAGGGGGACATCCCAATCAGAGTCTTGTAGGCAGTGTGATATGCCCACAAAGCATAATCCAATCGCTTGCTCCAATCTTTCTGAGAAGAGTTAACAGTCTTCTGAAGGATTTTCTTAATCTCTCTATTTGAGACTTCAGCTTGACCGTTTGTCTGAGGATGGTAGGCTGTGGAAACCTTGTGAAGCACTCCATACTTGCGTAACAAGGCACCCATGCTTCGATTGCAAAAATGGGAGCCTTGATCACTGATAATAGCTCTAGGGATGCCAAACCTGCAAAAAATGTTAGACCTAACAAAATCCACCACCACAAAAGAATCATTAGTCCGGGTGGTTTTCGCCTCAACTTATTTCGAGACATAATCAACAGCCAGCAGTATGTAAGTATAACCATATGAAGTAGGAAATGGACCCATAAAATCAATACCCCAAACATCAAAGATCTCACAAAACAATATAGGGTTCTGGGGCATCTCATGCCTACAGGAAATACTTCCTGCCCTCTGACAATTATAACATGACTTGCAAAACTGATAGGCATCATGAAACAAGGAAGGCCAAAATAAACTACATTCTAACACTTTCCTAGCAGTTCTTTGGGGTCCAAAGTGACCACCACAGGCAGAGAAGCATGAGAAAAATGCAAAATGGAGTGAAATTCATGATCAGGCACACATCTCCTAATTACCTGGTCACTACAAAACTTCCACAAATAAGGGTCATCCCAAACATAATATTTAGACTCACTTTTCAATTTTAGGGTTTGGGCCCTATTGTAGTCTACAGGAAAAACACCAACTACCAAGTAATTAACCAGATTAGCATACCATGGGATCTTACCCTACAGCTGTAGAAGCTGCTCATCAGGGAAATTATCCCGAATAGAAGAAGGGTGAGAGGGAGAATGGGTGATGCGACTCAAGTGGTCAGCTACCCAGTTTTGTACTCTACTTCTGTCTCGAATCTCTACATCAAATTCTTGGAGCAATAACATCCACCAGATGAGTCGTGGCTTAGCATCCGCCTTTTTCAAAAGAAACTTTAAAGCAGCATGGTCAGAGAAAATAATGACTCTACTAGCTAGCATAGTTGGAAGCATCGCACATCAACTCGAAAGGGAGGTACCAATCAGAAGGGTGGATCACTGGGGCTGTGGTAAGGCAACGCTTCAAGTGATTGAAGGCCACCTTGCACGCATCATCAAATACAAAGTCAGTGTCCTTATGCAGAAGGTTGGATAAGGTCGGTCGAGCAGTCTTGCTAAAATCTCGAATGAAACGCCGATAGAAACCTGCATGACCAAGAAAAGAGTGAACTTCCTGCACAGAAGCAGGGTAAGTCAAAGTAGTAATTACATCTATCTTAGCAGGGTCTACCTCAATCCCTTTCATAAACACTATGTGTCCCAAGACTATACCCGACTCAACCATAAAGTGACACTTTTCATAATTCAGCTTATCATACAACGCTGAAAGGTGCCAGGTGCATTGCAGAGGCCAAAAGGCATCCTTCGGTAAGCATATGTCCCAAAGGGGCATGTGAAGGTCGTCTTCTCCTGATCCTCAGGAGCAATATGGATCTGGAAATATCCGGAGTAGCCATCCGGAAGCAGTAGTGAGACTTACCAGCCAATCGCTCTAACATTTGATCAATGAAAGGTAGAGGATAATGATCCTTGCGAGTGGCTTGGTTGAGTCTCCTATAATCAATACAAACTCGCCAACTATTCTGAACTCGAGTAGGAATGAGTTCATTCTTCTGATTGGCCACCACAGTGACTCCAGACTTCTTGGGAACTACCTGGACCGAGCTAACCCACTAGCTATTAGAAATGGGATAGATGATACCAGCTTGTAAAAGCTTAGTGACCTCCTTCTTCACCACATCCAGGATAAGAGGGTTAAGGCGTCTCTAGGGGTTGCCTCACCGGCTTAGATTCCTCTTCCAAAAGAATCCGATGCATGCACATAGAAGGGCTGATGCCAACTATGTCAGCTAATGTCCACCCAATGGCTTTCTTGTTTGCCCTCAATAAGCTTAGCAACTTCTCTTCTTGATCAGACAAAAGATTATTTGCCACAATGACTGGCAACTACTCATTCACCACCAGAAATGCATACTCCAGGTGATCTGGAAGGGATTTCAATTCTAGTTTGGGCAGTTGCTCAGTGGAGGAAAAAAGCTTGGGTGGTTGTTGCAACAACTCTGATGTCATCACACTAGAAATGCCTAAAACCACATTCAAAGAAGCGGAAGAAGAACTGTGGCTATACAGCTCAATGTTAACATCAGAATTCAGCTTATCAAAATCAGAAGCAAGCTCATCAAAATCAGAATCAGGATGTACATCAGGATCAGGATGAAGCTCAAATTCAGAATCAACATCAGAATCCAAGAGTAATGCAGAATCACTAAGCAAGTCAGAATCACCAAATAATGCAGCATTAAACAAGTTAGTCAAACAGAGCACCATTCATTATCAGCACATGCACAAATAGGAGAATCACTCACAGATGCAAAATCAGGATAATCAGCACACCAATCAGCAAGAACATCATCTACAGCGTCATCAATCATATCAATGCAGAAAACATAATGCTCTTCCCTAGGATGTTTCATGGCATCAAAAATATTGAAATTCACATATATATATCACCAAACTCCATGGAAAGAGTACCAGAATACACATCTATCTTGGTCCTAGTTGTTTCCATGAAAGGCCTCCCTAGGATGATTGGTGACCAACTACTAGGAGACTCATCCTCCATATCTAAAATGTAAAAATCAGCAGGAAATATCAAGTCATTAACTTTGACTAATACATCTTCAACTAAACCAGAAGGATGATCACTACTCCTATTAGCTAACTGAACAACAACACCAGTAGGACGCAAAGGACCAAGACCAAGAGATTTATAAACAGATGCAGGCATGACATTAATAGAAGCACCTAAATCTAGCATGCAATCATCAAATCTATAATTACCAATAAGGCAAGGGATAGAAAACATCCCTGGATCTTTGCATTTACGAGGCATAGTAGGATGGATGAGTGCTGATACATTCTGGTTCAAACTCACTCGTTCATTCCCCTTCAGTCGCCTCTTGTTGGTACACAACTCCTTCAGAAACTTGGCATACTTTGGAATTTGTTTGACTGCATCTAAGAGAGGGATGTTGATCTCTACCCTTCTGAATGTCTCTAGTATATCCTTCTCTTGTGCTTTTGTTGCCAACCTCTTGGATTGAATTGCTCTTTGAGGGAAAGGAAGAGGAATGGGAATGTATTCCTCTTCACCTTGCAGTATTGCCTTTTTATTTTTAGAGTCAATATTCACAGTTTCTGACTCTCTTTCTGATGTGGAAGTCACATCTGCAGCTGGTTTAGGTTCCTCCAATTGTTTGCCAGACCGTAGTGAGATAGCACTCACGTTCCCCTTAGGATTGGGAATGGTTTGTGAAGGAAGAGTGTTGGATCTCTGAGGTTGTAGCTGGTTCAGTGATGTGGCCAATTGGCCAATTTGAGTTTGCAAACTCTGAATGGAAGTTTCAATTTGCTATTGGAACTGCATAGTGTTCGTGGCAAACTGCTTTATCATATCCTCTAATGAGGAACCACTACTACTAGCCTGTTGTTGTGTCACCTGTGGAGGTGCACATATGGCTGGCAGAGGAGGTGGTACTGGCAAAGGAGGTGCAGATTGTTTCTGGAAAGTCTGTGGTCTGTACTGTCTTTGTTGGTAATTCCCAGAATTTTGTTGATACTGGTTACTCTGGTTTTGATTTTGGTTCCAGCGAAAGTTCGGGTGATTTGTCCAACCAGGATTGTAAGTATTGGAAAAGACATTATTCTGCTAGTATTGTGTCTTTCCTGGAAAAACACCCACTGCAGCTACTGACTGGTCTTGGTAAGTAGGATCATGCAAGGGGAAGAGTCAGTAGAATGATAAGGGTCAGAACAAAACCCACAGGAGTACCCAATCTGAGGAGGGGAAGAGTGTATTGTCTGTGTCACTGCCACCTGCCTCACAAGGGAAGTCACATCATCAAGTCTAGTCTCTAATCTTTGAGAATCGTACTGGATTGGAGGTGCTTGAATGTGGTAAACAAGAGTACTATTGGCCCTGGTGCCAAACTGCTGAGAGTTATCTGCCATAATGGATATCAAGTCTCGAGCATCTTCAGGTGTCTTGTTACTCATAGCCCCACCGCTAGAAGCATCCACCAACCCTTTGTCGATCGGTAGCAGACCATCATAGAAATAGGTAATCAAGAGTTGCTCGGTGATCTGGTGGTGTGGACATCTTGCACATAACCTTTTGAACCTCTCCCAATACTCATGCAAAGTCTCCCCATTGGCCTGTTTAACGTTGCCAATTTCCTTCTTGATTGCAGTTGCTCTTGAGGAAGGGAAATATTTCTCCAGAAATAACCTCTGAATATCAGTCCAGCTCCCAATAGATAAGGGTTGAAGGTACAATAACCAATCTTTGGCTCCACCGTCCAATGAGAAAGGAAAAGCTCTCAGCTTGATATGATCTTCATCAATGGCTTGTGGTTTCATTGTGCTGCACACTACATGGAATTCCTTCAAATGCTTAATGGAGCACTCACCTGCAAGACCATAAAACTTAGGCAACAAGTGTATTAGACCAGATTTAAGCTCAAAGTTAGTAGCAATGTTAGGATATTGGATGCACAAAGGTTGATAATTAACATCAGGTGCAGCCAATTCCTTTAAAGTAGGACGATTTGCCTGTTCTTCTGCCATAATGTCTGAGTTAGCGAAATTGCTAATAAAATCAGTGAAAACAACAAGACTATCAGAAATACTATCAGAAACACAATCAGAAAGATCAACAGAATGGACACAATCAGAATGGTCACAATCAGACTCCAGTTCAGTGTCCAGTTTAGTAGTAATCCTATGACTTAGTCTAACAACTCTTCTAGCAGTAAGAATTGTTCTTTCTATTTCAGGATCAAATGACAACAAATCTTTTGGATTAGTAGTATTCCTAGTACTCATGCAACATACACACAAAGCATAATTGACAAACACACAGAATTACGAAACTGCCACCAAAAGTGGTAAAAAGCATCATCTCAGAATTACGAAAATGCCACAAGAAGTGGTAAAAAGTAGAAAAACACTAAGAGAACACAAAAAAAAAAACACAAAAGCAAAAACCGATGTTGGAAATTGACAAAAGCAAGTCCAAATACTATCAAATGATTTTTAAAATTTATGGGACTTAGACAGGGCAACTCCTACACTATTGGGGAACCCAAAAATGAATAAAAAAACTTCAAAATTTGAAAAAGTGGTCTAAACGTTGGAATTTGGCTAATATTTGAAGACCACATCATTTTAGCATGTGTCTTGCTCTAAATACTATTTTCCTTCAGCTCACCAAAAATCAGCCCAATCGGAGTAAGTCAAACAATTTCTGAAATACCTAATATATCTTGTCGAGACCAAAAAAATAGTGAAAACAGGGTATACACGATGGAATTTGGCCAAAACAGATCAGACCTCACTCCCTAAAGGACGTGAATATTGCTCAAAATGACCAATTCCTTTGAGAAAAGACTTGGTTGGAGTGATCTGGGTAAGAAAAATTTATGTCCAGCCACCTGAACCACGAAAAACTACGCTAACTACTATCACTACTTTTACTAATCAAATCGATGCAAATTCCCCGGCAGCAGCGCCATATTTTGAAAGAGATTTGTCGTGATCTCCCAAAATAACCAGGATCAATATAACTTTGCAGTATAATGGAAACCTGGATCGTTTTCCCAACGAATTCGCAGTGGGTTTAAATCAGTAATAGCGAAACAGAACGGTAAAAATGGGGGGGGAGTTCTTGGTTTAAACAGATTAAAAACGAAATAATAGAAACAAAACGAAATGAAATACAGATTAAACAGATAAACAAAAGATCAACCCAGGATTTCGAATTCCACCACTTTCCTTCCTCAGACGAAAACAGATTTTGAAACGAACTCGTGATTGATTCTGGACGAAACGAAATCTCTGCGTTCGTCCAGAAAATCCCTCAACTAGACGATCGCCTAGCGTTTATCCGAACAGTCGCGTGTCACTGTGCGATCGCACAACAAGCACTTGAACCTAGTTCGAACTAAATCCTTGGGATTTCTCAATCTAGGCGTTAAATCTAACACTCAATCCGAAAGTAAATTGAATCTGAAATTACAAAACAAAAATGAATTTGTTACCATTAAGAACGAGTCCTCTGGATAGTAGAATCCTCAATCCGTAGGCTAATCATCGAAGCTTAGCCTATCATAGCTATGCAGAACGTAAATCGAACAGAAATGAAGAAGTTCATCATGAACACGAAGAACATATGAAGAACAGTTGAGAGAATTTCAAAACTTCTATTTCAATCCGAAAATAATAAAAACATGAATGAAATAAGTGTTTGTGGTTGCTACCTAACTTAACCTAAAATGGAAAAAAGAAATGGGGCTCCAACCCACAATTCAAGCCCAAACATAAATAACATAAAAATGGGCTTTAATTACAAAAATTGAGCCCAAATAAGAGACTTTTTTTAACTTGGTGATTTGGTGATTTCAAGAGACTTTTTTTGTACTTATTTCTAGTCCTTGGGACCTGCACGTAATTTTCCCTTCTTTTTTAACTCAATGTGTAGGAAAGATGCACACCTTTCCAAATATATATTTAATATGAATGTAATAGAATGTTGTTTTCCTCTTATTTGACTAATTAAATGTATTCTCAAAATACTTGGGGTGAATTTATTTTATTTGTATTTATAATCAATAAATTTTAAAATTTTTATTTATTTTTATGAATAATGATGAGACTGACTTAAAAATATAAATTAGAGAAAGTATGGTTTATTGAAATCAATAAATATTTGGAATTGGAATTTTTAATCTGAATGTTTTAATCATAACTTTAAATTTTAAATTTTAAATTTGTCAAAAATAAAAAGATAATTTTATCATAAATTATAGCTTCCTATCATTTTCTTAAATTAAAAATTTAAAAATAGTAAAAAAAACCATGACTTGATGTCCATTGATAAAATAATATTGGAAATTTCTCATAAATCAACCGGAATAAATTAAACTCAAAACCTCCTTACTAGAATAATTTTTTTAACTTCCTACTTATTATTGGAATTTAGAATTTTACCAAATTGATATAATATAACTTCCTAATCATGATCAATTACTTCTCATGAATTGAAAAGTTATAAATCAATAGAAAAGTATAAAGTTTCTGAAGAGGTTTTTGGTCCACGGTAATAAATGGAAGATAGTGTGGTAGGTTTATTGCAACTTGTCTCTAATCATTTTTTCAATATTTTTATTCGATTAAGAAAAATGTTACTCCCTCCGATCTTAATTATAAGATATAGTTGATTTTTTTGTAGAAATTAAGGAAGCTAATTAAATTACTTTAGAGTATTTTTATTTTTATTTTTTTATTTAAAGTAATTAGTTTGACTAATAAACTACTCCCTCCGGTCCTAATTATAATACAACATTTGAGAGTTGATTTTGGTCCTAATTATAAGACAAAATTCTAATAATTGTCAATTTTTTCCTAAAATACCCCTATTTTATTCTCTCAAGTGTGTTTGATTTTTTGTGAATATATGTATGTGGACGCGTATTCCCTTCTAGTCAATGAAACTTTTAGATATATATGTGTGTGTCTGTATATGTATATATGTGTGTATCTACACACAAATATCTATTATGTGTGTGTCTACATATATGTATGTATGTATATATGTGTGTGTCTACACACATATATTTTTTTTGTGTGTGTGCACACAAATATATATATATGTGTGTGTCTACATATATATATTTTGTGTGTGTGTGCGTACACACAAATATATATAGTCACACACACACACATATATATATGTGTGTGTATCTATATATATATATACATATATATGTATATATAGTAAGACCATTATTTTAATTACATAGCATGTAGAAAAAAAATTAGGTTGGAGAGTCATGTGATAGGAGCTATTGATTTACTTTCACTTAGGTCATTTTAAATTTATATAAGGACATTTTAGGAAAATGAGTAAAATTAACTAATTTAACTTCTTTCATTAATCTCTCCAAAATTGGTTAAATATGTCCTATAATTAGGACCAGATGAGTAATATATAATCTAAAGATACACATCATATAAAATGATTAAGTAACTTATTTAGATTCCTTAGTCTCTCTAAACAAAGTTAACCATATCTTATAATTAGTACCGGAGGTAGTATTTAGTAAAGAGATGTTATAAGTTTGGTCCTTTTTTTTTGTTTTTTTATAATGTGGTTTGGTCTCTTTTCAATTATTATAATTTGCTTTTAGCATATTGTGTGGCGCATTGCGCGGGTTCTAAACTAGTTATTATTAAAATTGCACCTTCAATCTATATATAAACATGCTCAGTACTGTTGGCATGGAACGTTGTTGGAGGAGACACTCATCCAAACTCAAAGCAAAAAGCCGGCTCCAAGAATTATCCACTCGGGCCGCTTCCCATGCGACTCCCGTGCGGTGGGGTTGTTCAAGAATCCCGAGTCAATTCATATATCGCCACGACTCTCCATTGACCCCATCATCACTAACACGTGACCTCTTTCAATCTTGCCACGTGTCTCTCTCACTTCCCCCTTTCGTCTGCTTTTCACTCTCACAGGCTGTGTGCGCCCTGTGAAGTATACCAAATTCGAGGAAAAACAAAGATCACCATAAAAACCCTTCAAATTTATCTCATAGCCACATCACTCATGGAGTTTCCCGTGGGTTTCATGCCCAAGTTATGGAGCTTTATCTCTTTCCTCCCCTTCTTCTTCTTGCTTTTGATCCTGGGCCTTCTCAAAGGTACACACGTTGGTTCTTGGTTCCCAATTTATGTTACTTTCTCTAGGATTGCTTTGTTTCTTAATCATATTATTGTACTAGCGTCGCTATATTTGCTTAGGTATATGATTTAATTGATGAGAATTACAAATGCGAATGAACTTCAAATTGTGAAAGGTTACTTTGTAAACGTTGGAATCAAGCGAAAAAAAGAAGAAGAAGCTATATCTCTGTTACTGTTATAAAGCATGAGGCATTGTGATTTTGGCTGTAATACAAGTTCTTGGCATTGTTTCAATGTTCAGACTAGCTAGTAGCTTGCATTTCATTCCAGTTCCATGAATTTAGTGAAATATAATGCTTTCATTATAATATAAAATTTAGGGGATGTGGGTGAGGATTTTGTAATCAGGTTATAGTTTAGGGAGTGAACGTGTAGTTCCTCCATGAAACTATGTATTTGGCAAGTTTCCCTTAATAACGGAGTAACCTTTTTTTTTTTTTTTTTCCTTTTGGCAGCGACGATTATATGCCCATTTGCAGTTGCCATCATTGTGATTGGCAATTCAGCTGTAATCATTGGACTTTGGGTAGCACATGTTGTTTGGACTTACTACTGCGTGGCCAGGTTGCTTTAATTTCTCTTGGAAATGGATTTATATTTTTTTCTTATTAAAAAAGATTCTGTTTTTTTTTTTTAATAATTTAATGCTTTGGTCATAGATTTTAGTGTTTTGGTTGCTTGAAATTAAATCTCTCTCTTTTTTCGCTTTCTCTCCTATATGTTTACCCTTTTGTTAATTAATTTTGCCTCTTGAATCAGAACCAAAAGGTTTGGGATGGTTTTGAAGACTCTGATGCTAATATGTTTGCCAGTTCCCTTGTTTCTTGGGCCAATAGTTGGAATTGTTGGAAGCCTTTTAGGTGGAATAGGATATGGCTTTTTCTCTCCCCTTCTGGCAACTTTTGAAGCTGTTGGAAATGGCGTCGTTGACAAATTTTACCATTGCATGATGGTGAGTGTCAATTTCAACTTATGTTTTTCCATTCTCTTTTCATGCAAATGACTATGTAGGAAGTATGGATTTGGAAACAGGACATGACACACCCTGATGTGGCCAAATTTGAAGTGTCTATATGTAACTTAGTACATCTCGTCATTTCTAATTTACGTGACTGAATGCAGTGGACCTGAATACATCTGTGTTCATAGATAGTTATGCTTTTCAAACATTTTGCTTAGTGTTGACTAAAATGGATAATACTTAGTATTCATCTTATCCTTTCTCATAAGACTAGTGATTGTAAACTTCAGTTATAAGTTTAATGGATCTTTTCCTTTGAGGGAACCAATGGCATGTCTGGACCTCAATAGGTTAAGCAGAGCCTGAACCTATATCAAGGTGACTACTTCCTAGAAATTGGGGCCTCTAGAGGACTGTATCTTCCATGTCAGTGAATGCAAATAGTGGAATATCTTATACAAGTAACTAGTGAAATTCTTGGTGTATCAGACAAGCTATATATATAGTAGTTTTTAATCTTGTTAATTAATATGGAGTGCAGGAAACTTAAAATGACTCTTACTTTTGAAACCAGGATGGTTGTTGGCCCACGATTGAAAGAAGCTGCATGGTAGTTCAGGACTTCACAAACTTTTGCTTCCATTCATATTTCTCATACATGGATGAACTGAGAGAGAACTTACCTCCTGATGAAAAACCACTAGATGTGAAGTGAGTTGTTTCCTTTTCTGATTACTTGTTTAAAAATGGAGTATCAAATTTGCCAGTGAATTGTTAGACATTTGCCCATTTTTCATGGCAGATTGTCATTATTACCGAGTTGCTTGTTGGTGATCATGATTGGGGTGCCCATCGATGTTATTTTAATCACTTCTATTGCTATATGGAAAAGCCCTTACATGCTGTTCAGAGGATGGAAGAGGCTACTGGAAGATCTGATTGGAAGGGAGGGACCTTTCTTGGAAACTATGTGTGTCCCATTTGCTGGCCTTGCCATCATCCTCTGGCCTTTGGCTGTTTTGGGAGCCGTAATAGCAGCGAGCATATCCAGCTTATTTCTGGGCCTTTACAGTGGAGTCGTTGTACATCAGGTGTGTCAAAGTATGATACTTTTACCAGACCCCTTAAGTTCTATGGCAAAATTGGGGAAAAGTCCCTCATTGGAAATTTAATTGGTGAGAAAGACTTGATAAATTCTTATGCACATAGAATAATAGTACTTTGCGAATATTTTGTACACACAGAGTACTATTTAGGTCCTTCTCACCAATTAATTTTTTAATGGGGGATTTTTTCCCCCAACTATCCCAAGTTCTATTCATATGATGCTAGTATGCGCTGATTATACAAGTGATGGTTATTTATAGGTTAAATTGATATGTTTCTCTCACTTCAAAATGTGGTCCTTGTAGTTTCGAAGTTTGCAATTGGGTTTAAAGATTTTTACACTCAGTTCCTATCATTCAACTCTCATCTGTCATTCAATTTTATTGGTTTGGCCAATTATATGCCTTCTTTGCACTCTAAATATTCATGATTCATGCTATAGCTCTGTAAAAGTAGATGAGGGAGTGAGATTCACTCATATGAGAGAATTTGTGTGAATTTAAGGGTATAGTGACAGGTTTAATGATAGGGACTAATTAAAATCTGCCTGTATATAAGTACCTAATTGTAGATTTTTATACTTTTAATGGCTAAAGTAAAACTTTAGTGCAATACTTTAATCTTAATTGAATTGGTTCTTTCTTAACATTCTTGGTAAGATTTGAAAGATTTTTAAGTTCTTTTTTCGTTTTTTTAATTATAGGAAGACTCGATGAAGATGGGATTTGCCTATATTGTTGCAGTGGTTTCCCTCTTTGATGAATATGTAAATGATTTACTGTACTTGAGAGAAGGATCCTGCCTTCCCAGGTGCCTTCTAATTCTCCCTCTGAAGTGACTTTTTATTCTTGTTGGAGGTATGAATCACTGATTATGAGATAATTATCGTGACAGTCAGGCCGAGATACCGTAGAAAAATGACAATGACACATACCCATGAGAAGAGAGAAGCAAAGCCTATCCATGAATGGAAGAGCCTTGGACACAATGATATGAATGATATGAAATACAGGAGTGATGGCCCACAGAATTTGAGATTTATCTCGCAGCAAACCAGAACTTTGAAGGAGAAATTACAGCTATACAAACCTGTACAGGTAGTGAAATGACTATGCTGACAAGAAACATTTATGGTAGATCTTATGTTGAGAATCAAAGGTAGTAACTAACATAAAAAAATTAGATTTCATGGTGTTTTATTTATATATATGGCAGTAGTACTATAGGCTCTCTGTTAAATGAGTATAAAAAAATGGACTGGTGTATGTATAATTACTTAAGTAAGCAATTTATGAGATTGTCTGACTTAAAAATCTTTGGCAGGTATGGGATTGGTTGTTCAAGTCATGTGAGGTAAATGGAAGAATACTCCTTCGCGATGGTTTGATAAGTGTCAAGGACATTGAGGAATGTCTGATGAAAGACAATTCCAAGACTTTAACCATCAAGTTACCAGCTTGGACCTTGCTTCAATGTCTGCTAACTTCAGCAAAGTCCGATTCAGACGGACTAGTGATCTGTACTTCTCTTACTCAATCCTCCATTCTTTTGGGGTTTACATCAATTTTCATGCCTCTCACGTATGTGTTTCTTTGCAGCTGATGATACCGAGCTGACTAGGATGAATAAGCCTCAGGATAAAGTGTTTGAGTGGTTTTATGGGCCTTTACTGATCATGAAAGAGCAATTAAAGAATCTTGAGTGGAAAGAAACAGAAGAAGTTTGCCTCAAAGAGTTAGTAATAAGATGCAAAAATGAGATACCTGAAGAATGGGATAGCTCTGGATTCCCATCAAATGATAATGTCAGGAGAGCACAGTTGCAAGCTATAATAAGAAGGTATGGTGGTATATTTGAAATAGTGCAAAAATCCTAATCCACAACTATTAGTATTTAGGATTTGAACCCTTGCCTCATTTCCTCATTACTTCTTAATCAAGATTCCACCCCTTGAGACTTTACTCGTGTACTCTCTCCGTTCCCTATTATAATGCATCTCTAATACCTCATCGGTTAAGAGAAGTGGTTAAGTCATTAACTCTGTCTTAAAAATGAAATTAATATTTGATTTTACCCATATTTAAGTAGAATATTTTCAGATTTGTACTACATTCTCTCTTCTAATTAATTGACGTTAAATAGGGGTGATATTAAAAAAGCTTACTCCCTCCGGTCCTTAATATAAGACTTTAAATAGGGGTGATATTAAAAAAGCTTACTCCCTCCGGTCCTTAATGTAAGACATATATATAGGGAGTTGATCTTGGTCTTAAATATAAGACATAATTTTCATATTTGTCAATCTTTTCCTAATTTATCCCTATTGATACTCCCTCACCAATATTTAGGGAGGAGAGGGAATTAAGGAAGATAACTTAAATGTTTTAAAAATACATGACATACTAACTAGTTCAACCAACTTCATTAATCTAATCAAATTATGTAAATATTTCTTATATTAAGAACTAGAGTGAGTAATAAACACACACCAAGTGACATATAATAAGGACCATTTATATCTTCTAGAAAGTGCTTTAAGGATTGGAGGCTGTTGTTTAGACTAATGGTGAAGGTGATGTGCATGTGACAAATGAGAGTCTAATGCAGCATCTCCAAATGATTACAAGGCTGCTTTAAATCCTAAAGGGTGGTGATGCCTGATGATAATATCAAGTGTCTGCAAATTCTTCCTAATTTCTAGGAGTACCTTTTAATTGTGATTCTGATATCTTTCAATAACCTTGTATTCTTATCTCAAGTGTGATTCCACCCCTCTGATGTGGATATATGAACTAACAGGTCCTTGTGGTTAAATGAGTCGTATTGTATATAATTTGATTATTGCTTTCTCCTTTTCTTTTTCATTTTAGGCTGCAGGGGATCGTAGTTTCCTTGTCCCGCATACCAACTTTCCGACGGCGATTCAGAAATCTGGTAAAGCATTTGTACGTTGAAGCACTGCATGCTAGTGCCTCGGGCAGCCATGTCGGAGGGAATTTAATTCCCAAAAACAGTGGTAACTTCTTAATCCAAAGCACTGATGTAGATTTAGATAAATCTTCAAGTAATGTGAATCACAGGGCATGTCAAGATGAAAATATGGTATGAACTGCTTCAGAACTGAACTTCCCTCCTGTATATTTTGCACAAGATTGTGATTATTTTCTTTCTTCATAGTTTCATTTATTGTATTGGCTTTCTTGGAGATTTTACAGTGTAAAATGTAGACATATTATTGTTCATATACACGTATATATCTATTTTGTATGCGCTTGTGCATGTGTTTTTTTGTTTACCTTATAAATTGAGAGGATTTAATGCTTTTTCATGGGCAGGATAGTTGGATTGTTCAATGAGTCTCAGCTAAAGTTAGAGGTACCTGTTGATTTCTCACCAGCAAAAGTATCATTACCTTTTATAACCTTTTTTTGTCTCTGAACAAGACTTCTTTTGTAAACAGAGTTCTTCTGTCACTCTGTTTATGAATTTCATACTTAGTCATGTGAGATTAGTTGTTTAAAAAACAAAAGATTATGCGTGCTAATGGATTTCAAAATTGGCTCCTATATAATCTGATTTTGCAAATTCGTGCTAGTTGTCCGGAAGCTTTTTTTTTTATTATTCAATGTCACTTCGGAAGTGTTTCAAAATGGAGCAATGTTACCTCATCTTGTTAAAAAAAATAACATTAACCATAAATATGTTTAATAGTATAGGCACATTGATCTATTTTCATACTTTTGGGGAAACTTTTAACCCAAGAGAAAACTTTCGCGGCAACATTACTTCAACTTTCAGAGTAAATTTGCATTTTATCTTTCCAAAAGATTCCCTCAATTTCAAAGAACAAATTAACATAGAGGGACTAAAAAAATAATAATAGAGAGAAAAATAGAGAAGCATAAAATAAACTCCTTGTAATTGAATGTCAATTATGCCTATACACACTGATTTGGTTACACTCAACCGTGTACAAACAGAATATTTACAAATGCATCAACAATCATCCTTTGCATGTAAAAATATATAGTTTGAAATTATTTACTTTGAGCTTGAAAAAGCTAATTAGCTTTTATTTTCTGAGTTTAATCTAATTTGTAGGCACAAAGAATAAGGCAAAATTCAGAGGAAGCATTTCTAGTTGAGTAATACACAGAAGAATTACCATATTCATTGTCATAACCTTCTGTATCACTCATATCTGATTCTTTTGCTTCTGCAAATCCCGGCTTGAACATGAACACACCAGGCCCTGATGAATCATCTGAACCACTAAACAACCAATCATGAACATCCCAATACACTTGAATTGCTTTCTCATTATTATTGACCATTACCGTCTCGTTTCCTCTGAACTTCCATTGTAGATTCTTCACATGTATCAACTTTACTCCTTCTATGTATATCGACATCTCCGGCTCGCTCACTCCACTACTCATCAAGCTCTCCACAATAACTTCGCTTTCTTTTGTCTTCGTCCTCGCCATAGTCGCTGCCACTGTCGTCTTCTCACTGTTGAGCATTGCCCTCGTGACAAAGGATTTCTTGGCGAACACGTTTTCTTTCTTTACAACTTGCATGGCTTCAATACTGGCTGGTTTTGACTTCGTTCTCTTGTATGCTTTCTTCTTTAAATCCCCCACCAACAGTGGCACCTCGTCATCGAACACAAAGGCTACGTAGTAATCGCTCGTTGGCTCCGGGCATCCTCCTGAGAATTTCGCCGACCGGACGTCCCAGTACACTTCAACCTCATGCCCGTCAACATCCAACGATTTGCAGCCTCTTTTGCTCCAGAAATTCCATGGCTTCACGTCGATCTTGCAGGTGTACTTAAGTTTTCCTATTGTGCTATCAATTGTGAGGTGCAATGTGTGGCTCATTAGGGTTTTGCACCATGTCATGTTCACATTTCGCCAACACCTTCCTATGTTGGCTTGGTATATATAAGTCACTGTGGTTTGAGCAATTTTGCTTGGGAGGGGTTCTTGATCTGGCTTTTTCTTTACAAAAGTTGAACCTTGATGATTGATTTGAGAAGCCATAATAATTAATAATCTCTAGAATCTTGAATTGAGGTGGTCAAGAGATTTTGAACCCTTAAAACCTGGGATCAAAATGTTAGTGGTTGGGTTAAATGAAAGGGATTTGACGTCCAGAAGGTCTTCAAATTCATGATGGGAGAATTAATTTCTCTTATTCGAATCTCAAGGACAGTTTGGTAATTTCACATACATAATCGCCTGGGAAAAGGAAAAGAGGATGAAGGGAAGAGAAGGGACTTGATGCTTTTCAAAAAGATCCCATCTCAAATCATGTCAGTGAAAAAGGTAATCGAAGGCTTCTTGTATGAAAGCTCTTGATGTGACTCAAATTCAAATTAGTGGAGGGCAAAACGATAAGATGTAGGTCTTATAACCCTAGGATGTATAAGTTCTTGTATGAAGCTGTTTGTCACAAGCATCTCTAAATTCAATATTTGGATGAATATGGATGAAAACTGATTGAAATTTTAGACAACCCCTTTTGATTTGAAGACTTTGGTTGATGAATCAAAGCATGAAATGACTTGGAAACAAACACCAAAAGTGAAACCTTTCAATGATGAATTCAGAGGAAATTTTTTTGCTGCAATATTTCTCAGGTTATTTGGTGAGAGAAGGGAGAAAAAAGGCAAATTGGAAAATTAACAAGAATGTTTTTCTTGTCTACTATCCCGAGAAAGTTTCCATGTAGAGGCTAGAACTGAAGATTCATCCGAATCATTAGGAAATCGTTTAAATTAAATATGGATGGCTTAAATTTATTTATTTATTTAAGTTTAATTTTTTGGTGATATTTACTTAAGAAAATATTGAGCTTAAAACATTTAAATTTAATTTTATAAAACATCATGTCATTGATACTAGCTCAAACATAAGAACACAAATGGTGGGGAAGAGGATACTCTCCTTTTTCCTAATTTGCATTATCTTCTCAGAAGAATCAACTTGCCAAAATCAGGCTTCACAAATGGCGTTTTACCTTGTACTCTTCAACAAGCTTCTCTCTTCATAAACTTTGACATTTTAGTTCTACTTTTTGCGGATCCAAAATTAAGAGTGACGTGATATCCTTGGATTACTTCCTCCGATCTTAAAAATAAGAGCTAACTTAGGGGTTTGTTTTAATTCTAAATGTAAGATCTTAATGCTTTTTATTTCCTAAATATATATTTGCTCTTTATTTCCTAAATATATATATTTAGGAAAATTGCAAACAGGTCCTAATTAACAGAATTAATTACAATCAAATTACTTGAAATCATTAAATTTCAGTGAAGTTCCAAGGGATTTGGGTGCTATTAATTCCAAACGTGAAAGTACAATTATATGGAAATCAATGACTGATTACATGACAACTAATGACAAATTTAGAGCACAAGTTACATGGCAACAACATAAGTTTTATAAATAAAAACTATAGACAGGCAAAGATTGTTCATTGTATGCTACCTTTATGATTTATGTTGTTGTTTTATTGAGTGTCAGGAATGGTTTGGATTTCTACTATGTTGCTATGGAGATTGTACTATGTTTTCGTCTTTTTAGATAAGGATGAATTGAAAGGATAAAGCTTTATGCGTTTTTAACCCTTGTTATGTGATTTTAAAATATGTCATCAATATAGTGCTATAAAATTATTAATGTTGCTCATATAATTGCCAATAATAATTTTGTTCCGTAGGGTGATAGAAAAGATGGTAAGTATGTCTGCAAAGCATATATTATATTTATTGCATATAAGGGGACAATTTCTAAATGGAGAAGAAGGTGATTTGCAATATGGGGGTAGCGTTAAAACAAAAACTATAAAGGAAGACATTAAGTATGAGGAGTTGAGAACAATTGTAATATCAATTGTTTGAAAAGAAAGTGGTGGAATTATCATGAAATTCACATTGACATTTGATGTGGCAACAACATTTGTGGACATTGAAGATGATAAAAGAGTAGAACATTTTATTAAATTCAATAGAGAAAGTAATTATGTGTATATAGGAGAGAATATAGATGATAATACACAATCAATGAGAGATATGCAAGAGAGGAACACGTGTAAGTTGTACTCTCTCCGGTTCTAATTAAAAGAACACTTTTGTAATGTAATTTGTAATACAAAAGTATTCCTATAATTAGGACCGGAGGTAGTATTTACTTTTTGAACTAATATTTTATGTAGTCACTTGTTGTCATGTAACTTGTCACTATTTCCTCTAAACTTGTTATTAGTTGTCATGTAACTTATCATTGGTTGCTCTAAACTTGCCATTAATTTCTAAATATACTTGTCAATGGTTACTCTAAACTTGTCATTGCATGTTCTAAACTTATCAATGGGGCAAAATTGTACTTTCACTTTTGAAATCATTAGCACTCAAATCTCTTAGGGTTTCACTGCAATTTGATGATTTTAAAGGAGTTGATTGTAATTAATTATGTTAATTGAGATCTAGTTGCACTTTTCCCTATATTTTTCTTAGACTCTCGCTGATGCATAAATTTAAATCAAAATAAACTCTTCAAATAGTTTCTATATTTTTTGCTCAAAAGATAAGTTCCTATAGTTGGGATATGAAAGAGTATTGCATTTATCAGCTATAATAATGCAGTAGAATAGGGCTTGATTGTTTCAACGTAATATAAATGGCTTTTATTTCAGCTCATCACTTTTAAAAACTCAAGTTAGGATAATATTCCGTTAATGTGATTTATGTTTATGATTTAACGTAATGTAACTTCTAAAAACTCAAGTTATGGTAAAAGTTAGTTTGATAAAATGATCATACTTGCTTGAATAGTAAATTGAAAAGTATATTTAGATGTAAAATGATTTAAAACGACATAAATTTTATTTCACTCATACGCATTATATATATACAATTTGATAACTTTAAAAAATATATTAAAATTAAAATTAGAAAAAAAAGAATATTATATTATTGAGAAAATTGTAAATGCTAAAAAATAATTAGTTAAGTTTTTTCTCCTGAGGATATTTTTTCAAACACAAATTATATTGAGCCTTTTAAAGTAATTTTTTATTTCATTTTTTATTGAAAGTAGGTAGGACCCAAGTTTAGTGCCATTTATTCCCTTCAACCCCTGAGTCAGTTTTCGGTTTTCTCTTTTCACCAAGCTTCTGAAACCCGAATCGGTCACTGAACCGGTCGTGGTACTGGGTTAAGGGTTAGTGGGTCAAACCGGAGTCAACCCGAGCCTAGACCGGTGAGGTATAAAAAATTAGAAAATAATTAATTTCTCATCACACTAACCTAAATTTGACATACTATATATCATTTCAATACTTTGGATCAATAGCAAAATAATCATATACTCCAATACTCATGACATATTCAGATATTCTTAACAATTTTCTTTACAACCTACATTTGAGACAAAATATTCATGGTAGCAAAATATCAAAAACAGGTATATGATGACAAAATATGAAAATATTCTCACCTTTGATAAACTAATAATCATCATCATTAACATCATTCAACTCTCTAGGTATTGAGACATCAGGAGGTGGAGGTGGAGCTGTAGGAGGAAAAGTAAAGGTACTAGAAGCAACAAGATCATCATTTAAAGGTGGAGGCGCAATACTAAAATCATCATCACCTATATATGAAACAAATAGAATTATTAATACTTATGTAAAAAACATAGTCAATTAGTCATATTATTTTGTGTAGGAATATAATCTTATATAATAGAAGAGATAGTTAGGAACCTCCAAAATCCCTTGCCATTTGTTCAAGTTGAAGATTTGTTGCATCTACATCATCAAATTCAGGAGTTGAATCATCCTCTATCACCCAAAAGTCAACTTTATCAATTGATTCATAATCAATGGGATCATAATTATCTTTCTTCTTCTTCAATTGATTCTTATAATGCCAACATGATAGAATACCAACATTAATAAAGTGTATATTTGATTATTTGTCTATATGTAATAAAAGTATACAACTATAAAAACAAGTAATCAAAAGTCAAGTTTACCTAAACTTTAACCTCAAATTGTAGTTAGTGAACACCAAGTCATCAAGCCTTTGATGCTCCAATCTATTTCTTCTTTTAGTATGGATACGCTCAAACAAGCTCCAGTTTCTTTCACATCCAGAAGAAGTAGAAGTTTGACTAAGAAAGCGTAAAGCATTTTTTTGCAATTCTGGTATTGAACCCCCGTAATACAACCACCAATCATCTGCAAAATAAAATGAAAGACATTTAGTATGTATTATTAATGTCAGAAATCTCAATATGCACTTTTGAATATGAAAGTCAATGTACTTACGTGGGACTAGTGTCTGGGCTGATTTTTCACATGAAACTTTAGCAAAGGATTCTTTTCGTTCACGGTATACACCAATTTGCTTCATCATAGTAACATAATAATCAACATCATCAGATGAGTTTGCCACAAACAAATCAATCACAGCTTCCATACATCGATGCTTTCTGACAAAATCAGGACTATACAAAAATGCAGGATTCAACAAATACGCCGTTCAGTTTTCAAATGCTTATCCCAACGACTTTGGATAATATTTGTATAAGGCTTGTATTGTTCCTTTTTCTTTTGAAACACGTCCTTGATCACATTTTTAGCCCTCTGCATGCCTTCATAGACATATGGCATTGAAGGCTTCTCATTAGAATCAACAATTTGATCAATGGAGACACAAGTCTCACAATTTGAAAGTAATCGTTCTAAAACCGGTTATCAAGGATGATTGCACTAAAAGTTTTTCCGGCTTCAGTTGTTGCTAACTTATGCTGCAAAAAATGCCCATCAATAGCCAAAGCTTGTAAATCATGCTTGTGTGAATATATGCTATGAAGCGTGATGAATGTGGTGGCAAATCTTGTAGCACCAGGACGCACAATTTCCTTCCAACCAGGTCTTTTTCTTAGCCATGACAAGAAGATCAAATGGTTATAAGCGACACAGTGATTTTGGATGCCTTCTTCGCAAGGTCTGAAACATGAGGCATTGATGCAATATTTTTCAAAATTAGATTTAAACAGTGAGTAGCACAAGGTGACCAATAGATGGTTTTGTATTTCTCTTTTATCAATCTACCACATGCTACATAGTTTGCAGCACTGTCAGTCACAATGTGGACAATATTTTCAGGACCCACCCACTCAATGACTTCTCTAAACAATGAGAATAATGTATTGGCATCTTTATCAAATATGAAGCATCAATTGATTTCACAAAAACCATGCCATGTACAAAATAGACTAAGAAATTGATCAAAGTTCGTTGTCTAACATCCGTTCAACTATCAGCCATAAGTGTGCAGCCATTTTCTTTCCATTTGGCTCGATGGCTATCAATTAGAAGTTGGCATTCTTTTTTACAATCACCCAACAAGCTAACTCTATACTCATGATAACTAGGGACCTTAAACCCAGGCCCAATTGCAGTAGCAGCGTCATGGCTTTTTGAAATAAAAGACAAGTCAATGCATTAAATGGAATGCAATTCGCATAAGCCCATTGAGCAAAATCTTTTTTCGCATTATGTTGAGCTTCTTGACTTGCCCAAGTACTATTGATGCTTGGTTGAGCACCATGAGTTGTCCTAGGTGCAAAATAATTTTCAACCCCCACAGTGTTAGGCGCTTTCCTCTTTGATACAATCGGTTCTACACTTTCTGTAGCTACATTTCCTTCATCTACATTATCATTAGGTGCTGGGCGCTCCCAAAACGTAACCACGTGTGTACTTTTGCTCCAGAAAAAAGCTCGTGGTGCTGGGCGCTCTCGGGGGTAAAGCACATGTGTAAAATTGCACCTTTACCCAAAAAAAAAAACCTAAATAGGCCATATGTTGAACAATCCATTCCTTTATCAGAAATTTTAGTGGGCCATTTTTGCCAAGTTTAATGGGCCTAAATCTTGTTGCTTCTTAGGGTTTGTTTAGATTTAACTTTTGGAAAATAGCTTTTAGAATTTACCAGGTAAAAATGATTTTTAGAAAATAGCATTTGGATAAAAATGATAGTGTTTGTATATTGTTAACAACATAGCTTTTTTAGGGTCAATTTTACCAAAAAGGACATTAACTTTTGGTATAATTGCATACAAATGATAAGGTTGTATTTTAAACATTATATTTTATAATAAATACAAAAAATTACATAAATTTGTGTACAAAATTAAAATACTTAAGGGTATTGAATGGTACTAAAAAAAATACTTCATGATCTTAAAAATTTATTTTAGGATATTAAAAAATATTTCAGGATAATGACTAATCTTGAAAAAATATTTCTGGGTAGTGACAGGTATTAAAAAGATACTTAAGGATGCTCTAAAAATACTTCATGATCTTGGAAATTTATTTTAGAATACTGAAAAAAAAAATTTAGGTAATGAATGATCTTGAAAAAATATTTCAGGGTATTGATGGGTACTAAAAACATATTTAAAGATACTAAAAAACACTTCATGATCTATAAACGCCTGTCTGTTCATTTATATATCTACTTCAATTAATCATACAATGTCTCACACAACTAACCAATATGCAGTTTAGATCGGGCTCACCCTAATTTGATTATACCGAGCTTCTAGGTATATGTCTGTGCTAGACACAAATTAAATTTAAACCTAATTCCACATTATTTAATCTCAAGGTCAATTTAACATTCCCTTTATCAAGTTCAATCCTAAATCCCAAAACATGCTTAATAGTAGCCAATTACTAAGCAATAGCAATAAATACAAGATTAAATAAACTGAAATAAAATTAATCAAAACTTAATTAATGGAAATAATCTCTAAGTCTCAAATAAGTTCATAGGTCTTATAGGTTACAAAGAAAAATTATCCCTACATGACTATAATAAAATCCATAGTAAAATCAAGAAATTCAGATTCAAAGAAAAGAAGAAGAAAGCAAGACTGTAAAAGAATCTGCGAGTGTTCCTCGCTGCTATCGGATCTCTAAGGTCTATGCTTGTTCCTGTTCGGATCTCTCCATTCGCTGCTCTCCCATTTTGTGCGTCCGTTACTTCTCGATCGCCTATATAATATATATAGGCCGGCTTGCGCCTTCCATTTTGATCAAAATCTCCTTCAAATATTTTATCTATTTTCCCTAAAAAATTAATATCTTCACACACACACACACACAGATATACACACACACACATATATATAGCTAAATATTTGAAGACACGTGAGGCTTTTGTGGGGTCACGTCTCTATCTCCATTAGGAGAAGTATGGTCCTTCAAGTTGCTTCTTTCAGATACCAGCACCTTCCCATCCCTTGAACTGCCTCAAGGACCTTGATTTGTTTTGGACCTTTTTCTTCGAGCATATGTGCGGAAAATCGCAATCTTCGGAGTCCTTGGCATTTTGACTCCCACCAATTTTGGAAGATTGCTCCGATGGAGCAACATTGTTCCTTCTACTTTGATGAACAGGCCTCCTTTCACCTTTAGCTAACTCATTATCAATACCCCAAACTAAAAGATTATCAGCAGTGTTAGGTTCACTAACGTAAGGAGTACCTGGTCTAGCACTATTGTCAACAGAGTCACCGTGAGGGGAGGCCGTCAAGGAAAAATTTCCTTTGGCTTCACTGGTTACAAACTGCTCATGATGTTGATAATGATCAGTGAGAGAAGTAGACTGAACACTGGCTGAAACAACATTCCCAAACTTGAAATCCAGAAGATTCCCACCTTTTTCAAGAAATTCTAGCTCTCTTTTTCTTTCCTCACGCACTTCACATTCCTGTCTGAGTTCTGCCTGAGCCTTTTCAATGGCTGCTCGGCGGGGAGAGGTTTTCAACCCTATGCCAACTTCGCCATCAATAACTCCTCCCATGGAATCAACCTCAGCATTTACAGGAGAGCGATCCAGAATTATATCAATCTGAATGAATGTTGTGAGAAGTATATATTTTATAATTAAATAAGTATAAATTATATTGGATTGAATTTAGTAATATTTTATACTTATTTAATTATCTTTTATCTATTTTTCTACCCTTTAATTAATCATAGGATAAAAGAAGATTTTAATAAAAAATCTACTTATATTCTATTTTATTGGGGAAACCCATATAAAGCCACTTAAAATAGGAAATTTCTAAATCACGTTGGCAAATTTAATAAAGGGTTTAAACTTCTTATGTTGCATGAGAAGAAGATTCCTACCCCCATGAAATGGTGGGACCCACATCTTTTTTTTTTTTAAAGTTGTGGGTCCCACCATTTCATGTGTGTGAGAATACACTCCTCCTACCATATGAGAAGTATATTTCCCATTTAATAAATTATTAATTAAGTTATTAATCCAATTTAAGATTTCAAAATATGGGTAAAATGACTTTAATACCCCATACTTTCTTCTCTTCTCTTACTAAAGAGTTTCATTCACTTTGTAACTTATATATTCTTCATTATATATATATATATATATATATATATATATATATATATATATATAGAGAGAGAGAGAGAGATAAACATTAATATTTAATAAAATAAAATATGATTAATCTATAGTATACTAACTATAATAGTAAGAAGAAGAAACAAGCGTACAACAAAGACAAAGAGTTCATTTTAAAAGTAGTATTGGTTAATCATGTTTTCTATTTGGATATTATTTTTACCAGTGATTCTGAACATTTTTATTTTATTTATTAAAAACACCTATAAATGTATAATTACAAAAAAGGTATGAATTTAAAACACATGTTCCAATCACCTTCATTCAAAAATTTAAAACATGTCTCAATCACATGAGACCCAAAGAGTTCATTTTAAAAGTAGTATTGGTTAATCATGTTTTCTATTTGGATATTATTTTTACCAGTGATTTTGAACATTTTTATTTTATTTATTAAAAACACCTATAAATGTATAGTTACAAAAAAAGTATGAATTTAAAACACATGTTCCAATCACCTTCATTCAAAAATTTAAAACATGTCTCAATCACATGAGACCATTTGTCTCAATCATCACTTTGCTTGAGAATCCTTGAGATACATTTAAATTAATGTTTGCTTAGTTTCCAGGTTCAAATTCTCACCATCCCCATATCCTTCCTTCCTAGGAAGACCCTTGTTATTAAACTTGACAAATTATAGATTTTTTCGCATATGTCCCATAGTCAATCTTTTTTATACTATAACTAATACTAGAATTAATAAATATAGATAGACTATGGGATTTCACATACCCTTTTATATTATATATAAGTTATAAAGTGATTGAAACTCTCTTTAAAGGGGAGAGAAGAGAGGAGATGATATTAAAGTCATTTGACCTATATTTTGAAATCTTAAATTGGGTTAATGACTCAATTAAGAATTTATTGAATTTACCAACCTAATTTAGAAATTTTCTATTTCAAGTGACTTTATATAAAATCTTTCCTATTTTATTTTGAAAAAAATATTTACAGATTTAGGAGAAGAGTATTATATATATTCTCAGCATTTCCCAGGAGAGCCGATCCAGAATTGCATTAATGTGGTTGTGATAAGTATAATTAAATAAGTACAGATCATGAGATATATTAAGGATATATTCGATTGAACTTATTAATATTTTATACTTATTTAATTATGTTTTATCTATTTTTCTATCCTTTAATTATTCATGGGATAAAAGGAGATTTTCATATAAAATCTACTTATATTCTATTTTATTTTATAGGAAATATTGACATATTTAGAAGAAGAGTATTAGGTGTGTATTATTGTATTACAACAAGAGAAAAGAAGCCGATAAGGCAAACTAGGAGCCTAGGAGGATATGCAAGCAGCCAAAATATGGGCTCCAGGTAAGGAAAATGACAAAATCTACCGTTGTGATGTGGGGAGGAGATTTGCACAATTAGTATATCTCTCTCTTTTTTTTTTAATCAAACAGAAAAGATATTTTGATAGAGATGGAGATCACACGGCCAACAACACACAAGCTCAAGGTTTACGCATTTATACGGAGCTTCTAGGTATATGTCTATGCTAGACGTAAATTAAATTTAAACCTAATTCCACATTATTTAATTTCAAAGTCAATTTAAGATTCCTTTCGCCGAGTTCAATCTTAAATCACCAAACATGTTTAATAATAGACCATTACTAAGCAATAACAATAAATACAAGATTAAATAAATTGAAATGAAATTAATCAAAACTAATTAATGAGAATAATCTTTAAGTGTCAAATAAATTCATAAGGCCTCGAGGTTAAAAAGAAAAATTAGCCACACATCAGCGTAATAAAATCCATAACAAAATTAAGAAATTCATATATTAAAATAAAAGAAGGAATTGAAAGAGAAAGCAAGACTATCAAAGAATCCGTGAATGTTCCTTGCTGCTGTTGTTGCTGAATGTTCACTGTCGATATCTCTCCCTCTTTAGTCGTTCATCTCTACCGTCAAGGTTAGTTCTTGTTGATGTTTGGATCTCTCCATTCGCTGCTCTCCCATTCTGTGCGACCGTCCCTTCTCACCTATATAATATATATAGCCTATTATATAGGCCGGTTTGGGCCTTCCGTCCTAATCCAAATTTCCTTCAAATCTTTTATCTATTTTCCCTAAAAAATCAATATCTCATATATATAGCTAAATATTTGAAGACACGTGAGGGTTTTGTGGGCTCACGTCTCTATCTCCATTAGGAGAAGTATGGTCCTTCAAGTTGCTTGTTTCAGATACCAGCCCCTTCCCATCCCTTGAACTGCCCCAAAAACCGTGATTTGTTCTGGACCTTTTTCTTCGAGCATATTGGCGGAAAATCGCAGAATCTTTGGAGTCCTTGGCATTTTGACTCCCATCAGTTTTGGAAGACTGCTCTGATGGAGCAACATTGTTCCTTCTACTTTGATGTAGAGGCCTCCTTTCACCTTTAGCTAACTCATTATCAATACCAAAAATTAAAGGACTATGAGCATCAGTATCAGGTTTACTAACGGAAGGACCACCTGGTCTAGCAGTACTGTCAACTGAGTCACCGTGAAGGGGGACCGTCAGGGCAAAACTACCTTTCGCTTCAAACTGCTCATGGTGTTGATAATGATCAGTGAGAGAAGTAGACTGAACACTGGCTGAAACAACATTCCCAAACTTAAAATCCAGAAGATTCCCACCTTTTTCAAGAAATTCTAGCTCTCTTTTTCTTTCCTCACGAACTTCATATTCCCGTCTGAGCTCTGCCTGAGCCTTCTCAATGGCTGCTTGGCGGGGAGAGGTTTTCAACCCTATGCCAACTCCGCCATCAATAACTCCTTCCATGCTGGTGAGGGCACAACTTGAAATTCCTTGAGGCCTTGCCACGTGGAACTTCCTGTTTCCTAGAGTTTTGGAAGAGGGACCTTTTTGTTGAAGGTAACGAGAACAAATTAGCCCTAAAAACCTAACATTCAACAACCAATGTCAACCATGAAAGCATATCTCAGTGTCCATGTGGAATCCAACCACGCCAATTTGATTCTCTCGCTTTTGTTTCTCTCTCTATATCTGCAAGTTGCTTCTTCTTCGTGCGTGAGGAGAGGGACTATGCCTCTACCCCTAAAATTTATATATTAAGAAAAAACAAGAGTGCCTTTGTGGCGGATTAAGAAAGTAGACCTACGCGCCGAACATCACATGAAATAATTCTGCGCTGTGATTTCACATCACTTGTGAATATAATTTTCACCATCTACTCATAAGTAGTGATCTTATAATTTTGAAAATATTATGCTCTCATGTAATAATTATTAAATATGAAATAATATATTTGATAAGTATATCAAATAAGTATAGATTCTAAGATATATTGAATTGAATTTATTAATATTTTTTATACTTATTTCATTATCTTTTATATATTTTTCTTTCCTTTAATTAATTATGGGATAAAATGATATTTTGATATAAAATCTACTCATATCCTAATTTATTAGGCTTATTTTATATATATATATATATATATATATATATATATATATATATATATATATATATATATATATAATATAATCAATATATATCATATCTAAAAAGGACGACATTTTGGATGATGATAGCATCGTGGAACTGAGGATTTGAGATTTGAATGGATTCAAGCATTTTGAGATACACGTGGCAGGGAGGAATTAAATTATTAAAAAGACCCAAGGTGATGTATAAAAGACGCAGAGAGCCAGAGAGACCGTACGGAACGCACGGGTTAAGGTAGGGGTGGAGTTAGAAATTGTAATTTGGGAGGCGAAAATTACAGGATAGAACCCAAGCATTTATTAATATTTTATACTTATTTAATTATCTTTTATCTATTTTTCTATCCTTTAATTAATCATAGGATAAAAGAAGATTTTAATAAAAAATCTACTTATATTCTATTTTATTGGGGAAATCCCATATAAAGCCACTTAAAATAGGAAATTTCTAAATGAGGTTGGTAAATTTAATAAGGGGTTAAAACTTTTTATGTTGCATGAGGAGAAGATTCCTACACCCATGAAATGGTGGGACCCACATATTTTTTAAAAAAAGATGTGGGTCCTACCATTTCATATGTGTGAGAATACATTCCTCCTACCATATGAGAAGTATATTTCCCATTTAATAAATTATTAAATGAGTTATTAATCCAATTTAAGATTTCAAAATATGGGTAAAATGACTTTAATACCCCCTACTTTCTTCTCTTCTCTTAAGAGAGACACACATAAACATTAATATTTAATAAAATAAAATATGATTCATCTATAGTTTAAATATACTAACTATAATAGTAAGAAGAAGAAAAAACGTACAACAAAGACAAAGAGTTCATTTTAAAAGTAGTATTGGTTAATTATGTTTTCTATTTGGATATTATTTTTACCAGTGATTTTGAACATTTTTATTTTATTTATTAAAAACACCTATAAATGTGTTATGGACCTAGTCAAGGCCCACTAGCCAACTGGCCTACACAGGGGGCAGTCTGTGCAAGGGTCGCAACACACTAACCGAAGGACCTAGTCAACAGGGCGGTTTCCTAGATCCTCGGACACACCTGACGTAGGAGCCGGAGATCTAACCACCAGGTATACTCTATATATACATATAGGAGATACGCGACCAAGGTACACAGATTCTAACCCTAAGCTATTTACATTCACACTGTGCACACACCCCACCCCCTTGGCTAAGAGCCTGGTTGTGTACAGTGATCCCATCTCCTTCCGAGTGCTTCGCTAGTAGGCATTCGAGAAGAGACCTTTGATCCCACATCAAAGTACCAGCCCATTCACGTGGCTGGACATCCGTGTTCTACACCTGAACAATGGCGCCGATCGTGGGGATTGGTAAATTTCGATTCCCGTGACCAATGAGGGTTAACACCCGTTGTTCAAGCCTGAAGCAGCCGGAGATGGTTCGACCGACAGGCCAGCGTCAACCACCTCGGCAACTACACAACACTGAGTAGCCGATCAACGCTCTCGGTGACAATGAGCAGGACGCAGAAGACCGGCTATCACAGCCGGAGCAACAATTAGAGGAACCTGTCATTCCCAACAATGATCAGCGCTTGGAATACAATCCATCCGACAAGGAGTCCTCCACTCCAAAAAATCATAGCCATGATCCTCAGAACTCGAACCCGGTCGTCAACTCAGAGATCCCGGCCGCTAATCCAGATTTTCTCCTCCTCCCAAACTCGCTACTCGCAATGATGAGGCGTATGGAGAACATGGACAAACGCCACACCCTCTACTTCCAACGATTGGAAAAACGTTTCAAGAAAAGGGACTCAGCCTCCTCCAACGAGGACCGGGATGACAAGACTTGGGAAGAGAACCAAGAAGGAGACAGCTCGCATGCTCACCAAAGCACACAGGAGATGGAAACTGGCCAAAGCAGAAGACCAGCCTCCTCAAACAAGGAATCAAAAACTGAGAAAGAAGCCTGGGTCGACAGGCCTCCCCGGCCTCCCCCAACCGGGGATCAACGGAGAAGGTATGTTGGAAAGCTGGACAACAGCCCTTTTGCAGATGAAATCCTCAACGCTCGTTTCCCGGAGAAGCTTAATCTTACTGAATTCACCAAATATGATGGTTCTCAAGACCCGACAACCCACCTGGAATACTTTGAGATGGTCATGGTCGTAAGAGGGCTTGGAGAACCCATCATGTCACGGATCTTCACCGCAACTCTTAAAGGACCAGCGTTAAAATGGCTCCACACGTTGCCCAGGGGGTCGATTCATAAATTTGATGACCTAGCCGGGGCCTTCAAGCTACACTTTACAACTAGCAAATGGCAACCGAAGTCCCAATACACCTTGTCCAAGATTAGGCAGCGTCCCGGCGAGACACTTCAAAGTTACTTGGATCGCATCAAACAAGCAGCCCTGCAGGTACGCAGTTTAAACGAGGTTGTACATGTCCATCTTTTAGCCGACGGCCTAAACGGAGAGTCCCGCCTGGCAGAATCATTCTTTAAGGAGCCGGCTAAAAGCCTTAACGATTTCATAACTCGATCAAAAAAATACCTTGAAGTGGAGCAGATGCGCATGGCAAATAATCCAAGGTGGGACCGAGACAGAGCCACCCCACCTAGAGACAAGGACTATTCGGGAAGCAGGAAAAAAGACACCCGCGTAAGGGGTTCGGATAGCAGAAGCTGAGGCGGCAAGTTTGACACAAAAAGCAAATATGACAAATACACGGCCTTGAATGTGCCACGATCTCAGATCTAGAAAGAGGTAGCGATGGCCGAGATGAAAAGAGTTGATCGACCTCGGTTGTCTTATCGCAGAACCGGGGTAGACCAGTCAAAATATTGTGCATTCCATGATGGCTGGGGTCATACAACGGACGAATGCTATGAGCTTCGTGACGCAATTGAAAAGTTTGTCCTGATGGAAAGCTTCAACAATATGTGATTGAGCACCAGGGAAAAAGCGGCATGTAACATCCCGTTTTTCAAAAGCAGTATATATTTTTTTCATCAGAGTAGAGCATCGGAGCGATTGAGTAACAGATACTTGTATTTCAAATGCCATAAGTCTGGCTAATTACAACAACGGTACAGTAACCGAGTGTTTTAAAAGTACATAACGACAAAAGAAAGGCTTCCGCCGGAACAACGAAAGGAAGTCCTCAGCTTGATCTTCTATGCGGGTGCTTGCCTCTCTCCTCGCACTCGGTCCTCCCGACCCGACGCTATATTAAGAGCCGAGGTCCATTGCAATCGGACCTCGTGTAACAGTTAACCTCATATTTACATATAGCAGTATATGGAATACGAGACAATCACAACATTAACAAAGACCAATTCATTCAAAGAGATATAGCACGATAAACATATTCGACAAAGACATAGGCCTACTACGTATCCGCCCTACCCCTGCAACGTATCCCAATATCCAGCAAGTATAATCATAACAACGGTACATAATCATACCACAGAGAATACAATACACATAGCACATATATGCATACCATAAACATCAGAGTTAGTGTTACAGTACGCGAACGTACCTTCGTTGACGAGCGTTTAGTACGTTTACGGAAAACTGTACTTTTGACGAAAAACGAAAACCAGCACGTCAGACAGCGGTTCGACAGTAGGTCAAAACGTATTCAGGGATATCCTATCAATATAACAACGTACTTGTTAAGGATCTATCATTACGACGGAAATTTTCAGTCAAAATGACAATTTTACCCCTGACCCCCTAATCGGCGGAATTTCGTCAGCACTTCGTTACTTTGACCCTAATCTTCCAAAATTTCAACATAACTCCTCTTCCAACATAATTTTCAAAATATAAATCATATTAATTAATGATTCACATCATAACAGGCATTTTTAGGTAAAAATTGCCATTTTGCCCCTGATGCCCCTAATCGGCGGAATTTCGCCAGAGCTTCGCTATTTTAACTCTAATCTTCCAAAATTTTGCCAGAACTTCGACCCCACCAAGATTTTCGAAATAATGACTAAAATACCCCTAACATATGATATCTAATCATACTTGGAAGATTAAAGACTAATATAGCATTTCTACTCTAACTACCGAAAGAACTACGGAAGCTTAAGCCTAAGTACCGAAAACTTACCCAGAGCTTCGCTGCTTTTTTTCCTCCAGAGCTTCTCTCTCTAAAACCTCTCTCTACTTTCGAAATTCTCAAGAGAATTGGTGTGAGATTTGAAGAGGAAATGCATGCCTATTTATAGGAGAATTTTGGGTCCAACTTGGTAATTTTCCCTTGCAAACTTGGTAATTTTCCCTTCCATTTTAACCAAGCATTTTAGGGTTTCTAGATGGATGTTTGGTTGCCATACAACACACCAAAACGTCCAGCTACCCCCCATGAGTCACCATTTCAACTTTTGCTTTTTGCCCCAGTCCGATAGAATTCCTCGATCGGTGTCCGCTTCGCGTAATCTTGTAAAATCTTAGAAATCCGGAATTATAACTTTGAAGACATTTTCTCACTTATTAGAAATGTCCGGGCTAAATAAATTTTTGATTCCATACAGGCTTCCAACGGTTCAGACGAAGTTTCTCGAAAAACGTGCTCGGTTACGGAACAAACTTCTGAAATCCTCAACCTCTGGACAAAAATCCACTGATTCCAAATATGTCCAGGAAATTCTCAACTCATTCCCAGATGTTGAGCTATGATTTATTTTCTTCAAATTCTAAATCTGTGACTATCTGCCTTTTTCACAGATTACCCTATTTCGTCTTATTATCAAAATGCTCCACCGATCTCGGAATTAACTTCTGGAACAGTCTATCTCAAGATAAAAATCCACTCTTTCATATTCTTTACTGACTTTAGAAATATTTTTCATGGTTCTCCAGATAGGATTCAATTTCTATCGGTGTTTATTTACTTTTTTACTTTTTACTTTAATTAATATTTAATCAAGTGTTTTAATCTAACACTCAACATTTATTAATCACAAATTTTTTTTTTCCTTTTCCCTACTAGATGTCGGCACACACACACACAATTTATATATATTTTTATTTTATTTTTTAATTAATTATTATATATTTTAATAATTATTTTTCATAACTTTTTCCCAAAATTTCCTATTGGCCCATACTTGTATTTAGGCTTAAAATTATTTAATCTCACATATTTTTCTCAATATTTTCCAATTAGTTAGCAAATATATTTATGCTAATTTTCTAGCCATAAATCACTAATTATAGAGTTCTACATAATTTATCACAATTATTCCATTGTTCAAGCTTAAATAATTAACCAATAATTATTTAATCCATCACTTATTATTTGTTGATAATTTTCTTATCTAGAACTAATTACTTCCTCTCAAAATCTGAACTAACATTGCTATTTTATCTCCCATGTAAAATATCAATAATTATGGAGTTAGTTATGATCTCCAAATACTTTATAATTTTTATTTTACAATTTTTCCAAGCTTATAATTTATTAAATTACCAAAATTAGAGACAATATATTCTCTTAATTTTAATAATTATTTTACTACCTCTCAGGATTTTTCATAATTTTCCTAAGTTATTTTATGCCTCCACAATGGCATTTTGGTCATTTCTGACACATTATTAATTCTTCCAAATTTCCAAGAAATTTTCCTTACAAATTTGATATCACATATTCACCTATTTCCAATAGGTATTATTTACTCAATATGATACTTATCATAAGTGAGATTTTCAGGGTATTACACGGCAAACTCAAGCCCAGAAGCTGTAGCAAAAGCCCCGCCCGTAAGTACAAAAAGCAGGATGAAAAACACAAAAAACTGACCGGGGGGAAGATGAAGATCAATTTCTCGAAACCGAGTTTGACTGTAATGTGATAAGCGGCGCAATGGGTGGAAGCGGAGATACAATGAGCTAGCGAAGAAAGTATCTACGAGAAGTCCTCTCTGTTAGAGATCGTACGAAGTTCAAAGAAAGTTTCAACGGACCGTCTCACCCGCCATTATATTTCACAAACGATGATCTCAAAGATGTTGTACCCGGGCATCAAGATGGCCTAGTCGTGACCGAGATCTTAGTCCATTGCCGAGTCAAACACATATTTGTGGATGCTGGAAGTTCTGCTAACTTCCTCAGTTGGGAGGCATTCAAAAGAATGAGCCTGGACCAGGAGGATTTGAAGCCATGCAAGACGACCCTCATCGGGTTCAACGGAGAGCATTCACGCCCTAAGGGATTTATTGACCTCAGGTTCACCCTGGGAACTAGGGACGCCTTCAAGTCAGAGCGTGTGCATTTTATAGTGGCAGAGTTCCTTTCACCATACAATATGATACTGGGCAGGTCGACTATCCATAAGTGGGACATGCTGGTCTCCACCAAGCATCAAAAGCTGAAGATGGGGAGCAACCAGGGAACCGTGATCACGGTTAGGGGAGACCAGAGAGAGTCTCGACAGTGTTATTTTGAAACTGTCAGAGTGGGTGAGGGCAGACCTTCATCGCAGCCACAAATCCGATATGACGAGAGGTATCCGAATCAGATGAACCCGGATTCTCTTGACCGAGATGTCAATACGGTCGAACTGGACCTTCGGGATGAAGAGCTGCGCCCAGAACCGGCCGATGACTTGGAGGATCTTGTGTTGGGAGACCCCCTCCAGAGCACAAAAATCAGAAAACAATTATCCCCAGAACTTAGAAACGTCTTGGTCGACTTTCTGGGAAAAAACCAGGATGTCTTTGCCTGGAACTCATCTCAAGTACCCGGAATAGACCCGGAGTTTTGCTGCTACAAGCTGGAAACCTACTCGGGCTCAAAGCCGATATCCCAGAGAAAGAGGAATCTCGGCCCGGAAAAGAGGAAAGCATTGGAAACTCATGTTCAAGAGCTCTTGGAAGCCGGATTTATCCGAGAAGTTCAATACACCACCTGGTTATCGAATGTGGTGATGGTCAAAAAGCCAAACGGAAAGTGGAGGGTTTGTACGGACTACAAAAACCTAAATAAGGTATGCCCCAAAGACTCATACCCAATGCCGAACGTTGATCAATTAGTGGACAACTCATCGGGTTTCCAACTTCTCTCCTTCATGGATGCGTATTCTGGATATAACCAAATACCAATGTACCCCGATGACCAAGAGAAGACATCCTTTATTACAGAAAGGGCTAACTATCGCTACAATGTCATGCCTTTCGGATTGAAGAACGCAGGAGCTACGTATCAAAGAATGATGAACATGGTCTTCGCTGACCAACTTGGTCGTAATATTGAGGTCTACATCGACGACATGATCGTCAAGACTTTGGATCCGTTACTTCATATTCAGGATTTGGAACAGACGTTTGACAAGCTCCGGGCTTACCAAATCCGCCTGAAACCGGCTAAGTGCGCCTTTGAAGTCTCGACTGGAAAATTCTTGAGCTTCATGTTAACTAACTGAGGCATCGAGGCTAACCCGGACAAATGCAGGGCTGTTCTCGAAATGAAGGCCCTAAAAAACAAAAAGGAAGTTCAACAACTAACTGGAAGGTTGGCTGCCCTCACCAGGTTCCTGCCTAGATTAGCTGAAAAGGCCTTACCTTTGTTCAGACTTCTGAAGAAAGAAGCGTCGATTGAGTGGAATGCAAAGTGCGACGCGGCGTTTGAAGAGATAAAACAATGCCTGGCTAATCCTCCAGTTTTATCCAAACCCGAGCCCGGCGAGAACCTTTACATTTACTTATCTATTGGCGAGGAAGCCTCCAGCGCAGCCCTGGTAAGGGAGGTAGATCACAGCCAAATACCGGTATACTTTATAAGCAAGACTCTACAGAGCTCCGAAATCCGGTATCAGAAGTTGGAGAAAGTGGCATTCGCACTACTCACCTCGGCTCATCGGTTGTGACGTTACTTCCAAGGCCATCCTATCATCGTTAGAACCAGTCAGCCGATACGGCAAGTTCTACACAAACCAGATTTGGCGGGAAGAATGACAAATTGGGCGATTGAGTTGTCTGAATTTGACATCACCTACGAAGCTTGCAATGCAATTAAGTCACGGGCATTAGCCGACTTCGTCAGGGAGCTAATCCTGACCGACAAAACAGGCTGCGAGCCGGTCGGAGAGTGGAAGGTTTACGTCGACGGATCGTCGAATGTCAAAGGCAGCGGAGCCGGCGTCATCATTGAAAATCCAGAGGGCGTTACGATTGAACACTCGCTTCATTTGAAATTCCCGACTTCAAACAATCAAGCTGAGTATGAGGCTCTGATAGCCGGACTCCAACAGGCTAAAGAGAATGGCGCCACAAGAGTTAAGGTTTTCACCGACTCACAACTTGTGGCAGCTCAAATCGAGGGAACCTATCAACCAAAAGGCCCGTTGATGGAAAAGTATCTTTTCAAGGCAAAGGAATTAATGTCCGATTTCGAGGAAGCAACCGTTACTCACATTCCTATAGGAGAAAATGTAAGGGCTGACATCCTTTCAAAGTTGTCGAGTACTAAGAGCGCGGGCTGCCACCATAGGGTGGTTCAACAAAAACTAGAAAATCCAATATGTACCATGGCTATATCGGTTGAGTCGGATTGGAAAAAGCCAATTGAGGATTACCTCGAGCGTGGAATCCTCCCAAACGATGCCTTAGAGACCAAAAAGTTGGTTCGAGAAGCAGCCAAGTACACCATGGTAGAAGATCAGCTCTACTGAAAAGGCTTACATTCCCCTATGTTAAGATGCTTGAACTCGAACGAGGCGGGATACGCTCTAGCCGAGATACATGAGGGAATGAACGGCCAGCACATGGGCGCTAAGGCGCTCGCTAGAAAAACGTTGCGAGCAGGGTACTACTGGCCGACTTTGGAGGCCGACTCGAAGATCCTTGTTATAGTGGCCAAAAACACTCGAGGGTTATATGGTCCCCCCGGCCGAACTTCATTTTATCTCGGCCCCATGGCCCTTCTACAAATGGGGCCTGGATATCCTGGGTCCGTTCAAAACAGTACCTGGACAGTTGCGATGGCTCGTTGTAGCCGTTGATTATTTTCACTAAGTGGATCGAGGCGGAACCCCTCACTACGATCTCTTCGGCCCGCGTACAACGATTCTTTGAAGTTAACATCATCACGCGATTTGGGGCCCCAGCCGAGATAGTTACAGACAACGGAACCCAGTTTACTGGCGTAGGATTCCAGGATTTGATGTCCGAATTCTCCATCCAGCACCACTTTGCTTCCGTAGAGCATCCGCAGTCTAACGGACAGGCCGAGGCCGCCAACAAGGTCATTGTTGATGGATTAAAGAAACGCATGCTGGAAGCCGAGACATCCTGGGTAGATCAATTACCTTATGTTCTTTGGGGGTACCGAACCACTGCTCAGACCTCCACTCAAGAAACTCCTTATAGGCTCACCTACGGCTGTGAGTCGATGATCCCGGTCGAAATAGGTCTTCCCACTTGGCGCAGGAAAAGCATTCTCTCGCAAGGTGAGGCAGCCAATAACGAGGCACTGGCAGTCGAGTTAGAGCTGGCTGATGAAGTTCGAGTTACGACACACTGCCGGGCCATTGCTACGAAGTAGCTAATCGCGGCCTGATATAATAAAAAAGTTCGACCCCAGTCCTTCCAACTGGGCGACTTAGTTCTCAAAAGTGCCGACATCGGAAACAAAAATGCCAAAGATGGCAAACTCGCGGCTAACTGGGACGGGCCCTATCTCATTCGGGAAACACTTGAAAAAGAAGCATATGTTCTGGAAACCTTGGACGGGAACCCAATCAAGCGAACATGGAATGCGGATAAGCTAAGAACTTACTACAGTTAGACTTACCTTCGTTAATAATTTCTTTGCAGTCTCTTATTCATTTAAGTTAGTTCTTGAATTCGAATGTTGGCCTTATGGCCTTTCCCTTGTTAGCAATTCGTTTGTTGAATAAAAGTGAAACTCTTATTCGAGAGCGTTTTTAGATTCCAAACATCGTTCTCATCAAGTATTGTTACTCATCCCGGCTTTTCAGTCGGAAAAATGTGTCTCCAAAGAGCTATCGCAGCCTAGGCATCTCTCAAACTGCTCCGGGATATCAAGAGGAATTGCCATGTCGACCCTGATCAGGTCAAAATATTCGGACGTTTTGGTGAAAAGCTGAACCCGGGTAGGTGACAACTTCCCTTTATCTTAGGATGACCCGGTCAACGAGCCCGGACCTATACGAGACAGTGTTAACACTGACCACTCAATACACTACGGTTTTAATACCATACGCGCTCTCGCAGATTCTGCACATCTCATTTCCGACCCTGGCCCGGTCTCTTGCGATAACATATGCGAATTAAATTCCTAGGTTCAGCTTATATACACTAAGTTGTTTAAACAGGAAGATGGTATTCGCATTATAGGACCAAATAAAAGAAAAGAAAAAGAAAATGTCAATTAGCCTGCAGGAGCTCCGGTCGAGGCCTCCTCCCCTTTTTCAGCTTCCGCATCGGCTAAGGTACCTTCTAGACGAGACTCGGAAGCGGTGACGGGCTCCACATACGGGACAAATTGACCCTCATCTACAAAGGAGTAGAAATGATAACCTGCGAGGTTCAGCTCGACTTCCGGATTGAGATGTTGGATTTGCGCCAACGCATTAGCAAAGGCATCCACCACCGCTCCCTTCAACAGCCCTTTCACCCGAGCCGTCTCCTATTGAGACTCCGCTAGGGAAGCCGTCGCATCAACTTTTAGTTTATCCCTCTCGGTCGTCAGGGAGCTGATCTCTTGTTCATCATCAACTTGTGTCGCTTTGAGGATAGAGATCATCTTATCCGCCTCAGACAAGATGTCCTTCATCCTCCTCAGCTCTTCCTCCACTTTTTCAAGTTTCTCCTGGCTGGCCTGGAACTCGTTCGAGGCTGCTTGCCACTGCTTCAGCGTCTCGTCACGTTCTACCCTTGCACGTTTTAAATCGGCAGACGCCTCCACAAAGCTGTGGTGTAGGGTGATGAAGGTCTGAGGCAAGCCGGCACCCTTCAGGAAAGCATTGTCGACGGCCTGGATATCCCTTATGTCGGCCTCCAGCAATGGTACGGCTTCGCTATACCGACGTGGTGGCAGGAGAGCAATACTCAACTCCTCTGTGATCCCCCTACTCCATGAATGGGAGCGAGGAAACACAAAGGGCAGAGGCGGCAGGGTAGGGCTGGCTGGTACAGACGAGGGTCCTGCAATCGCCGAGCTGGGAGGCTGTGCTGAAACGGGTGTAGATGGCAGGCTTGGTTGGACCGGGACCACACAAACCGACGCCGCTGCCCCAGTCTTCCTTTTCTTCGGATCAGCTGCCTTTGAGGATTGGCCGACTTTCGACTTGCCCAAGTCGGGAGCCGACCTCTTTTTGCCCTTG
Source organism: Acacia pycnantha (assembly GCA_025563575.1). NCBI lineage: Eukaryota > Viridiplantae > Streptophyta > Magnoliopsida > Fabales > Fabaceae > Acacia > Acacia pycnantha. The sequence goes on along the minus strand of JAMWYP010000074.1, from coordinate 821,422 downwards.
GCGGGCACCGGCACTTCGTAGGAAATTAATGTTTGCCTAATTTCCAGGTTCAAATTCTCACCATCCCCATATCCTTCCTTCCTAGGAAAACCCTTGTTATTAAACTTGGCAAATTATAGATTTTTCGCATATGTAATCCCATAGTCAATCTTTTTTATACTATAAATAATACCAGAATTAATAAATATGGATAGACTATGGGATTTCACATACCCTTTTATTTTATATATAAGTTATAAAGTGAATGAAACTCTCTTTAAAGGGGAGAGAAGAGAGGAGATGATATTAAAGTCATTTGACCTATATTTTGAAATCTTAAATTGGGTTAATGACTCAATTAAGAATTTATTGAATTTACCAACCTAATTTAGAAATTTTCTATTTCAAGTGACTTTATATAAAATCTTTTCTATTCTATTTTGTAAAAAACATTTACAGATTTAGGAGAAGAGTATTATATATATTCTCAGCATTTCCCAGGAGAGCCGATCCATAATTGCATTAATGTGGTTGTGATAAGTATAATTAAATAAGTACAGATCATGAGATATATTAAGGATATATTCGATTGAACTTATTAATATTTTATACTTATTTAATTATGTTTTATCTATTTTTATATCCTTTAATTAATCATGGGATAAAAGGAGATTTTCATATAAAATCTACTTATATTCTATTTTATTTTATAGGAAATATTGACATATTTAGAAGAAGAGTATTAGGTGTGTGTATTATTGTATTACAACACAAGAAAAGAAGCCGATAAGGCAAACTAGGAGCCTAGGAGGATATGCAAGCAGCCAAAATATGGGCTCCAGGTAAGGAAAATGACAAAATCTACCGTTGTGATGTGGGGAGGAGATTTGCACAATTAGTATATCTCTCTCTGTTTTTTTTAATCAAACAGAAAAGATATTTTGATAGAGATGGAGATCACACGGCCAACAACACACAAGCTCCAATGCTGGAGCTTCTAGGTATATGTCTATACTAGACGTAAATTAAATTTAAACCTAATTCCACACTATTTAATTTCAAAGTCAATTTAAGATTCCTTTCGCCGAGTTCAATCTTAAATCTCAAAACATGCTTAATAATAGACCATTACTAAGCAATAATAATAAATACAAGATTAAATAAACTGAAATAAAATTAATCAAAACTAATTAATGAGAATAATCTTTAAGTCTCAAATAAATTCATAAGGCCTCGAGGTTAAAAAGAAAAATTAGCCACACATCAGCGTAATAAAATCCATAACAAAATTAAGAAATTCATATATTCAAAGAAAAGAAGGAATTGAAAGAGAAAGCAAGACTATTAAAGAATCCGTGAATGTTCCTTGCTTTCTCACCTATATAATATATATAGCCTATTATATAGGCTGGTTTGGGCCTTCCATCTTGATCCAAAACTCCTTCAAATCTTTTATCTATTTTCCCTAAAAAATTAATATATCATATATATAGCTAAATATTCGAAGACACGTAAGGCTTTTGTGGGGTCACGTCTCTATCTCCGTTAGGAGAAGTATGGTCCTTCAAGTTGCTTGTTTCAGATACCAGCCCCTTCCCATCCCTTGAACTGCCCCAAGGATCGTGATTTGTTCTGGACCTTTTTCTTCGAGTGGCGGAAAATCACAGAATCTTTGGAGTCCTTGGCATTTTGACTCCCATCAATTTTGGAAGACGGCTCCGGTGGAGCAATATTGTTCCTTCTACTTTGATGTAGAGGCCTCCTTTCACCTTTAGCTAACTCATTATCAATTCCCAAAATTAAAAGACTATCAGCATCAGTATCAGTATCAGGTTCACTAACGGAAGGACCACCTGGTCTAGCAGTACTGTCAACGAGTCACCGTGAGGGGGGACCGTCAAGGCAAAACTACCTTTCGCTTCAAACTACTCATGGTGTTGATAATGATCAGTGAGAGAAGTAGACTAAACACTGGCCGAAACAACATTCCCAAAAACTTAAAATCCAGAAGATTCCCACCTTTTTAAAGAAATTCTAGCTCTCTTTTTCTTTCCTCACGAACTTCATATTCCTGTCTGAGCTCTGCCTGAGCCTTCTCAATGGCTGCTCGGCGGGGAGAGGTTTTCAACCCTATGCCAACTCCGCCATCAATAACTCCTTCCATGCTAGTTAGGGCACAACTTGAAACTCCTTGAGGCCTTGCCACGTGGAACTTCCTGTTTCCTAGAGTTTTGGAAGAGGGACCTTTTTGTTGAAGGGAACGAGAACGAATTATCCCTAAAAACCTAACATTCAACAACCAATGTCAACAATGAAAGCATATCTCAGTGTCCGTGTGGAATCCAACCACCCCAATTTGATTCTCTTCCTTTTGTTTCTCTCTCTATATCTGCAAGTTGCTTCTTTTTCGTGTGTGAGGAGAGGGACTATGCCTCTACCCCTAAAATTTATATATTACAAAAAAAAAAAAAGTGCCTTTGTGGCGGATTAAGAAAGTAGACCTACGCGCCAAACATCACATGAAATAATTCTGCGCTGTGATTTCACATCACTTGTGAATATAATTTTCACCATCTACTCATAAGTAGTGATCTTATAATTTTGAAAATATTATTCTCTCTTGTAATAATTATTAAATATGAAATAATATATTTGATAAGTATATCAAATAAGTATAGATTCTAAGATATATTGAATTGAATTTATTAATAATTTTTATACTTATTTCATTATCGTTTATATATTTTTCTTTCATTTAATTAATTATGGGATAAAATGATATTTTGATATAAAATCTACTCATATCCTAATTTATTAGGCTTATATATATATATATATATATATATATATATATATATATATATATATATATAAATATATATATATATATATATATATATATATATATATATATATATATATATATATCATATCTAAAAAGGACGACATTTTGGATGATGATAGCATCGTGGAACTGAGGATTTGAGATTTGAATGGATTCAAGCATTTTGAGATACACGTGGCAGGGAGGAATTAAATTATTAAAAAGACCCAAGGTGATGTATAAAAGACGCAGAGAGTCAGAGAGACCGGATGGAACGCACGGGTTAAGGTAGGGGTGGAGTTAGAAATTGTAATTTGGGAGGCGAAAATTACAGGATAGAACCCAAGCGTTAACACAATTACATTTCAGCCTCAAAAAATAAATATTTTCATTTTAGTCCCTCCATAAAACTTTTAATAGGGACTAAATTGAAGATGGTGAAATTTTTATGAGATAAAAATATAACTTTCTGAAAATCTGGGTCCATTATATTCTGTAATTTTTGGTTCTGCCATTGGGTTTAGGAGCAATGGACTGACAGACCTGGACAACAGCGTTGATAACAGATTCGTGACGAGAAAGAACAAGAAATCGAGAGCAAGAACTTGCAAAGAAGAGAGCGAGGGGAAGGAGTTTGAGTTTCATTCTTTTTCTTCACGGGAGGACGAGAAGACCATGGAATAGAGAGAAGATTTCGGATTCACCGCTTGGACAGAAGATGAGGCTTTGAATTAATACGCTGTTCCTTTTCCTCTTCTCTTTTTTTTTTCTTGAGATTTTTAATTATGAACTTGTTGTTGTCTTTTCCTTAGTTATTTTTTTATTAGTTTGTTCTGCAACCTAGAAAAGCTATAAACTTATGAGTGGATTAGACTTTGTTTTCATTGTTTAGTTAAATTTAATATTAATTTTGGTTACTTAATCTTGTTTTTTTTTATCAAAACGATATTTATATTAATAATAAGAAACCATACAATACATAAGAACAGAGTACACAACGAAACCAAATACAAGAAGAACAATTACAACAAAACAAACCGAAACCAAAAACAAGAAGAACAAGTCACCACCCATTAAAAAGATAATAGCAGAAGAAGAATCAAGGACAATATCAGCCTCCTGGATACCCAATGTTAGAAGAGACAACAAAGAAAATGTTGGTTGCAAAACCCACCTGATCGGGCACATCTTCTTATAAGTAAAAGCTGCATCGAGAGCAGCTACACAAGTACCCCGTGTTGGGGTAAAGATCCAAGAAAACCCAACCTTAGTAGAAAGGAGACCCATGATGTCCTGAAAACCACTTCTGCTCCTCTGATCACACAGATCTGATGACTTTGACCGCACACCAAACAAAACTTCTTTAGATCTGCCCCCAAGAACGCAGATCCGAGCTACCAGATGATAGTTGGATCTAAAAACGTTCAAACAGCCAACCAACCAAGAAGATTTGAACGCAGATCTCACATATTTGTTTATTTCCTTAAAAGAGAAGAACACCACCACCAAAAAACCCATAACTACACAATAAGAAAGTAAGAAACAAAGAACTCTTACATCTACAAAACAGATCTGAAGAAGGAGAGGGGAAAAATCGCCATAGGGATGACAAAGGAGCTCGCCGGCAGCTTGTGGTGGAGCTACAAGCCACCAGCGAGCGAAGAAGATGAAGAGGAGTTGCAGAGAAGAGAAGAGAGATGAGCCCTTCTCCCTCAGCAAGTTTGTCTCGTGTAATAAATACTAAAACAAAAATACAAAAACACCCTTCATTAATTTCCTTAACTCCCAAAACAACGTAGTTTTGGGCTCACTTGACATAATCTTATGTCAAGTGACATGATAAACGATAAACCCTATATATATATAGATAGAGACACACATAAACATTAATATTTAATAAAATAAAATATGATTCATCTATAGTTTAAATATACTAACTATAATAGTAAGAAGAAGAAGAAACGTACAACAAAGACAAAGTTCATTTTAATAGTAGTATTGGTTAATCATGTTTTCTATTTGGATATTATTTTTACTTGTGATTTTGAACATTTTTATTTTATTTATTAAAAACACCTATAAATGTATAATTACAAAAAAGGTATGAATTTAAAACACATGTTCCAATCACCTTCATTCAAAAATTTAAAACATGTCTCACATGAGACCATTTGTCTCAATCATCACTTTGCTTGAGAATTCTTGAGATACATTTAAATTAATGTTTGCCTAGTTTCCAGGTTCAAATTCTCACCATCCCCATATCCTTCCTTCCTAGGAAGACCCTTGTTATTAAACTTGGCAAATTATAAATTTTTTCGCATATGTAATCCCATAGTCAATCTTTTTTATATTATAAATAATACCAGAATTAATAAATATGGATAGACTATGGGTTTTCACATACCCTTTTATATTATATATAAGTTATAAAGTGAATGAAACTCTCTTTAAAGGGGAGAGAAGAGAGGAGATGATATTAAAGTCATTTGACCTATATTTTGAAATCTTAAATTGGGTTAATGACTCAATTAAGAATTTATTGAATTTACCAACCTAATTTAGAAATTTTCTATTTTAAGTGACTTTATATAAAAACTTTCCTATTTTATTTTGTAAAAGATATTTACAGATTTAGGAGTAGAGTATTATATATATTCTCAGCATTTCCCAGGAGAGCCGATCCAGAATTGCATTAATGTGGTTGTGATAACTATAATTAAATAAGTACAGATCATGAGATATATTAAGGATATATTCGATTGAACTTATTAATATTTTATACTTATTTAATTATGTTGTATCTATTTTTCTATTCTTTAATTAATCATAGGATAAAAGGAGATTTTCATATAAAATCTACTTATATTCTATTTTATTTTATAGGAAATATTGACATATTTAGAAGAAGAGTATTAGGTGTGTATTATTGTACTACAACACGAGAAAAGAAGCCGATAAGGCAAACTAGGAGCCTAGGAGGATATGCAAGCAGCCAAAATGTGGACTCCAGGTAAGGAAAATGACAAAATCTACCGTTGTGATGTGGGGAGGAGATTTGCACAATTAGTATATCTTTCTCTTTTTTTTAATCAAACAGAAAAGATATTTTGATAGAGATGAAGATCACACGGCCAACAACACACAAGCACAAGGCTTATGCATTTATGCGGAGCTTCTAGGTATATGTCTATGCTAGACGTAAATTAAATTTAAACCTAATTCCACATTATTTAATTTCAAAGTCAATTTAAGATTCCTTTCGCCGAGTTCAATCTTAAATCTCAAAACATGCTTAATAATAGACCATTACTAAGCAATAATAATAAATACAAAATTCAATAAACTGAAATAAAATTAATCAAAACTAATTAATGAGAATAATCTTTAAGTCTCAAATAAATTCATAAGGCCTCGAGGTTAAAAAGAAAAATTAGCCACAGATCATCGTAATAAAATCCATAACAAAATTAAGAAATTCATATATTCAAAGAAAAGAAGGAATTGAAAGAGAAAACAAGACTATCAAAGAATCCGTGAATGTTCCTTGCTGCTGTTGTTGCTGAATGTTCACTGTCGATATCTCTCCCTAGCTCTTTAATCGTTCATCTCTACCGTTAAGGTTAGTGCTTGTTGTGGTTCGGATCTCTCCGTTCGCTGCTCTCCCATTCTGTGCGACCGTCCCTTCTCGCCTATATAATATATATAGCCTATTATATAGGCCGGTTTGGGCCTTCCGTCTTGATCCAAATCTCCTTCAAATCTTTTATCTATTTTCCCTAAAAAATTAATATCTCATATATATAGCTAAATATTTGAAGACACATGAGGCTTTTGTGGGGTCACCTCTCTATCTCCATTAGGAGAAGTATGGTCCTTCAAGTTGCTTGTTTTAGATACCAGCCCTTTCCCATCCCTTGAACTGCCCCAAGGACCGTGATTTGTTCTGGACCTTTTTCTTCGAGCATATTGGCGAAAAATCACAGAATCTTTGGAGTCCTTGGCATTTTTACTCCCATCAATTTTGGAAGACTGCTCCGATGGAGCAACATTGTTCCTTCTACTTTGATGTAGAGGCCTCCTTTCACCTTTAGCTAACTCATTATCAATACCCAAAATTAAAAGACCATCAGCATCAGTATCAGGTTCACTAACGGAAGGACCACCTGGTCTAGCAGTACTGTCAACCGAGTCACCGTGAGGGGGGATTGTCAAGGCAAAACTACCTTTCGCTTCAAACTGCTCATGGTGTTGATAATGATCAGTGAGAGAAGTAGACTGAACACTGGCTCAAACAGCATTCCCAAACTTAAAATCCAGAAGATTCCCACCTTTTTAAAGAAATTCTAGCTCTCTTTTTATTTCCTCATGAACTTCATATTCCCGTCTGAGCTCTGCCTGAGCCTTCTCAATGGCTGCTCGGCGGGGAGAGGTTTTCAACCCTATGCCAACTCCACCATCAATAACTCCTTCCATGCTAGTGAGGGCACAACTTGAAACTCCTTGAGGCCTTGCCACGTGGAACTTCCTGTTTCCTAGAGTTTTGGAAGAGGGACCTTTTTGTTGAAGGGAACGAGAACGAATTAGCCCTAAAAACCTAACATTCAACAACCAATGTCAACCATGAAAGCATATCTCAGTGTCCGTGTGGAATCCAACCACGCCAATTTGATTCTCTTGCTTTTGTTTCTCTCTCTATATCTGCAAGTTGCTTCTTCTTCGTGCGTGAGGAGAGGGACTATGCCTCTACCCCTAAAATTTATATATTACAAAAAACAAGAGTGCCTTTGTGGCGGATTAAGAAAGTAGACCTACGCGCCGAACATCACATGAAATAATTTTCCGCTGTGATTTCACATCACTTGTGAATATAATTTTCACCATCTACTCATAAGTAGTGATCTTATAATTTTGAAAATATTATGCTCTCATGTAATAATTATTAAATATGAAATAATATATTTGCTAAGTATATAAAATAAGTATAGATTCTAAGATATATTGAATTCAATTTATTAATATTTTTTATACTTATTTCATTATCTTTTATATATTTTTCTTTCATTTAATTAATTATGGGATAAAATGATATTTTGAGATAAAATCTACTCATATCCTAATATATTAGGCTTATTATATATATATATATATATATATATATATATATATATATATATATATATATATATATATATATATATATATAATTGAATATAATCTATATATATCATATCTAAAAAGGACGACATTTTGGATGACGATAGCTTCGTGGAACTGAGGATTTGAGATTTGAATGGATTCAAGCATTTTGAGATACACGTGGCAGGGAGGAATTAAATTATCAAAAAGACCCAAGGTGATGTATAAAAGACGCAGAGAGTCAGAGAGACCGGATGGAACGCACGGGTTAAGGTAGGGGTGGAGTTAGAAATTGTAATTTGGGAGGCGAAAATTACAGGATAGAACCCAAGCGTTAATACAATTACATTTTATCCTCAAAAAATAAATATTTTCAGTTTAGTCCCTCCATAAAACTTTTAATAGGGACTAAATTGAAGATGGTGAAATTTTTATGAGATAAAAATATAATTTTCTGAAAATCTGGGTCCATTATATTCTGTAATTTTTGGTTCTGCCATTGGGTTTAGGAGCAATGGACTGACAGACCTGGACAACAGCGTTGATAACAGATTCGTGACGAGAAAGAACAAGAAATCGAGAGCAAGAACGTGCAAGGAAGAGAGCGAGGGGAAGGAGTTTGAGTTTCATTCTTTTTCTTCACGGGAGGACGAGAAGACCATGGAATAGAGAGAAGATTTCGGATTCACCGCTTGGACAGAAGATGAGGCTTTGAATTAATACCCTAATCCTTTTCCTCTTCTCTTTTTTTTTCCTTGAGATTTTTAATTATGAACTTGTTGCTGTCTTTTCCTTAGTTATTTTTAATTAGTTTGTTCTGCAACCTAGAAAAGCTATAAATTAAACTTATGAGTGGATTAGACTTTGTTTTCATTGTTTAGTTAAATTTAATATTAATTTTGGTTACTTAATCTTGTTTAGATTTATCTATTTAGTGACTGTCCATCATTGAATATGAATTTAAGCATTAAGATTTACCTTGACGAACGGAATTTTAGTTAGTTTGTGAGATTAAGATGTGATTAGATTACAATTTAATTTGCTATTAGGATAAACATATACCTAATGGTCACATATAATTGTTGAAGAGTGTGTTCAAGTTTTATTGCCTCATGAGTAATTATGTTAGACATAACAAAGCACACTTAAGAGAGGGTTGTAAGTAGACCGATATACACTTATAGCTATTGATATATAATGCGTCGAACCAATGAAAAATCCGTTGTTGTGTCATTAGTTGAGTAATATATAGCTATTTAGCCCTACTATTATGTAAGTATGTACATCATGTCATGTGTAATTAGTTAATCTTTCTCGGGGAACGTTTGTCACGAATAGGGATCTTTTGTCTTAGAAAAGATTATTATAATATCGTAATAAAATGAAAAATAAAAAACCTTGGATATATAATTATAAAATGCCGTAAGTCTGGCTGGATACAACAACGGTATAAAAAAAAACCGTGTGATTCAAAAGTTTAATACAACAGAAGGAAATCTTCAACCGGATCTTCTACGTGGCCAGCTTGCTTCTTCCCTCGGCCCTTGGTCCTCCGGACCCTGAAGCTATAGCTGAGATCAATTCGGCGCATTGGATCTCGAGTAACAGTTAACCTCATGCTCAAATACAACGGTATACGGATGACCAGATATTCATGACATAACGACGAGATGCATGATCAATAATGACATAACATAAACATAGAAGCGAGGGTATAATCGGTGACCCTAAACGAGTCTCTATCCGTGAATGTATCTCGGTGACCCCTATGAGAATCTCTATCAGTGATTGTAAAATCGGTGACCCTAAAAAGAAGTCTCTATCTAGTGAATGTATAATCGGTAACCCTATAACGAGTCTCTATCCATGAATGTATCTCGGTGACCCCTAACGAATCTCTATCCGAGGTTGTATCTATCACATATGGTACACCTAAGTACAATTCCATAGGCACGGTGCATATAGCTTGAATAGAATGGCCGGAGTAAGTGTCATCATGGGGGCCTCGCTGACTTATACGGCGCCAGAATGGCATACCCACATAGACTAGCCTTGCCTTCGGCACCAAACTATTCACACAACATATCATTACGTATATGCATGTCATAAACATCGAGCGTTAGTGTTACGATGCGCGAACGTACCTTCGTTGACGGTTCGTCGGTACTTCGTGAGGAAAACGGCACGTTTCACGGAAAATCGTCACGTTGACGGAGACGGCGGGTTGGGCAATGCACGTCGGACAAGCGTATCGACAACATATCAAGGTTTACGATGTCTATAAGAGTAATATCACATCTATTAGTGATTTGACATCATAAGCGGCATTTTAGGTAAAAATTACCATTTTGCCCCTATACCCCTAATCGGCGGAATTTCGCCGTGCACTTCGTTACTTTGGCTCAGACTTTCCAAAATTTTGCCGAACTCCGACCCCACCATGATTTTGAAATTCATACTTAAAATAAAACTAAAGATCTATCTAGCATTACTACTAAAACTATTGAAAGAATTAAAGACTAAAAATAGGAAAAATTACCCGAGCTTATTTTGCAAAATTCCCCAGGGCTCCTTCCTCCTCCGAGCACCTCTCTCTAACTTCTCTCTAGGAAAGCTCAACTAGAGAAAATGGTTTTGGTGTGAAGAATGCAAAGGGAGGAGCTTGCTATTTATAGAGTTTTTGTGAGGGCATTTTGGTCTTTTCAATCTTCCAACTTTCAATTTTGGCCACATAACACATCTTTTTGCTCAAACCACTTCTCCACCACAAAAACTCCTCCAAAAACGTGCTCCCCCTCCCCAAAGGTCATTATTGCATTGTCACTGACTTTTGCTTTATGGTCTTGCTTGTAGATAAAGTTCCCGATCCGTGTCCGAATCGCGTAATCTCGGAAAAAATCTCAAAAATCCGGAATTACCATTTTGAAGCCCCTTTCCTTCTCATTAGGAATATCTAATCTAAACTAATTTTTGACTCCATCCAGGGCTCGAAAAGTCAGTCCGAAGTTTACGGGAAAGCGTGCCGGTTAGTGAGAACTTTGCAGGATCATCAATCTCTGGACAAAAATTCATTGATTCCAAGTATGTCCAGATAAATTCAAACTCATTTCCAAATGTTGAGTTAGAATTTATTTTCTTCAGATCTTTAAAATGTGACTATACGCATTTCTCCTATTTCGTCTTATTAGGAAAATGCTCTAAGGCCTCGGAATCAACTTAGGAAAAGGCTAGCGAAGATAAAAATTCACTGATCAATATTTTACTCTGACATTGGAAAACCTATTCCTGGTACTCTAGACAAGATCCGTTTCCTATAAATCTGATCACTGTTCATTGTACTTGTTTATACAATTTTACACTTCAACTTGCAAGTTAAGGCACCATGATTTTTTTACCAACTCTTGTCCTTATTTCTTATTATTTTATTAATTTTCGTTTTAATTAATTATTTAATTAATTAATAATATATAAAATAATTATTTAATAATTATTTAATATAATTTTTTTACAAAATTTTCCTATTGGTCCATTCTTGTATTTAGGCTTAAAAATACCTAAACTCAACTATTCTTCTCCAAAATTTCCAATTAATTAGTAAACATGTTTTTACTAATTTTCAACTATTTTCCACTAATTTTTAGCTTTACATAATTATCCCTTAATTTCCCTTACTTAAGCTTAAGTAATTAGCAGAAATTACTTAATTACTTTATTATCATTAGTTGATAATTTTCTTAATTGGAATACCTCATTACCTCATAATTCTTGCACTGACATTTCTGTTTCCATGTGTTCGGCACTTTGGCCCTTAAGTTCCCTAATTCAAATTTCGGGGTATTACATTTCTCCCAGTTAAACAAAATTTCGCCCTCGAAATTTGTACCCAACCAACTATACTTTGTACTAACTAGACTCAGTCCTACTTGGACTCGGGCTATACGCGTCGGATATTCACTTTGTCGTCATTTGCTCCTCTGGTGATCGAGAATTCGCTTTGGTTTGACCTTAACGATCTTGTCATATCGTACTTTGATATATAGTGTCTCCGAGGCGCCCATACACCGCGGTCAACACCACGAATGCCAAAATGTCTCCATGGCGCCCATACACCATGACAACACAAGATATCATACATGTCACCATGGCGCCCATACGCCTGGCAACACAAGATACCTCCTACTCAATGACATGATCACGGTCTGATTGTACTAACTAAGAAACACGTTACGAGAGGTGGTTTTGTAATACGGACTATTCGTTCATCTTTAAAGTTCTCCATGACATCGGCCACAAGGATGTTCGCAGAAACATATGATCATCGACTTCGAACCACGGAGCCAGGTTTCGATCCTTTCCTTCGCCAGGGGAAACATTAGATACAGGGAAGACATTTAACATCACGCAGGCTTTATCACACCAGTCTTTAGACTCTATCGCGCTTAGCATTTACACTGCTCCCAGCTTTAACCACTCTAGTATTCACACCATAATCGGACAGATACCCGCAACATTTCCTTCGTTAGATTCTCGTTGGTCCTCTATATTCGAAAATGGGTACAGAAATACGTCTCGGAAGTTCTACATGAGTCAAATACTGCATGTACTAAGATAGATTCACCTCCCCTCATTTTCAAAATATGCTCCAACTTTTTGAAAAGGCTTAGAACTTAACTCAGTTATTCGAGCAGAATGGCCGGGTAAGTGTCTACCATGGGGGCCTCGCCGAGCTTATACGGCGACTCAATGGCATACCCACGTAGACTAGCCTTGCCTTCGGCACCAAAGCGTAAGTAATAACATAGTTAAATTCATGCGGGACTCTGCTCACGATGCCAAATGTAACATCCCGATTTCCAAAAGCGGTATAATTTTTTTTCATCGAGTAGAGCATTTGAGCGGAACGATGGCGATATATAATTATAAAATGCCGTAAGTACATTTGGATACAACAACGGTATAAAAAAACCGTGTGATTCAAAAGTTTAATACAACAGAAGGAAATCTTCAACCGGATCTTCTACGTGGCCAGCTTGCTTCTTCCCTCGGCCCTTGGTCCTCAGGGACCAGAAGCTATAGGCGAGATCCATTTCGCCGCATTGGATCTCGGGTAGCAGTTAACCTCATGCTCAAATACAACGGTATACGGATGTGAGATATTCATGACATAACAACCAGATGCATGATCAATAATGACATAACATAAACATAGAGCGTAGGGTATAATCGGTGACCTGAAACGAGTCTCTGTCCAGTGAATGTATCTCGGTGACCCCTAACGAAATCTCTATCCGTGATTGTAAAATCGGTGACCCTAAAGAGTCTCTATCCGTGAATGTATAATCGGTAACCCTTATGAGTCTCATCCATGAATGTATCTCGGTGACCCCTAACGAGAATCTCTATCAGGGTTGTATCTATCACATATGGTACACCTAAGTACAATTCCATAGGCACGGTGCATATAGCTTGAATAGAATAGCCAGGTAAGTGTCTATCATGGGGGCCTCGCCGACTTATACGGCGACTGAATGGCATACCCACATAGACTAGCCTTGCCTTCGGCACCAAACTATTCACACAACATATCATTACGTATATGCATGTCATAAACATCGGCGTTAGTGTCGGAGACAGCGGGTTGACAGCGGCACGTCGGACAGCGTAACGACAACATATCAAGGTTTCTGATGTCCTATAAGAGTAATATCACATCTATTAGTGATTTGACATCATAACTGGCATTTTAGGTAAAAATTACCATTTTGCCCCTATACCCCTAATCGGCGGAATTTCGCCAGCACTTCGTTACTTTGGCTCCGACTTTCAAAAATTTTGCCAGAACTCCGACCCCACCATGATTTTCGAAATTCATACTTAAAATAAAACTAAAGATCTATCTAACATTACTACATATAGGAGATACGCGACCAAGGTACACAGATTCTAACCCTAAGCTATTTACATTCACACTGTGCACACACCCCACCCCCTTAGCTAAGAGCCTGGTTGTGTACAGTGATCCCATCTCCTTCCGAGTGTTTCCCTAGTAGGCATTCGAGAAGAGACCTTTGATCCCACATCAAAGTACCAGCCCATTCACGTGGCTGGACATCCGTGTTCTACACCTGAACAATGGCGCCGACCGTGGGGATTGGTAAATTTCGATTCCCGTGACCAATGAGGGTTAACACCCGTTGTTCAAGCTGAAGCGGCGGAGATGGTTCGGCCAGACAAAGGCGTCAACCACCTCGGCAACTACACAACACTGAGTAGCCGATCAACGCTCTCGGTGACAATGAGCAGGATGCAGAAGACCGGCTATCACAGCCGGAGCAACAATTAGAGGAACCTGTCATTCCCATCAATGATCAGCGCTTGGAATACAATCCATCCGACAAGGAGTCCTCCGCTCCACAAAATCATAGCCATGATCCTCAGAACTCGAACCCGGTCGTCAATTCAGAGATCCCGGCCGCTAATCTAGATTTTCTCCTCCTCCAAAACTCGCTACTCGCGATGATGAGGCGTATGGAGAACATGGATAAACGCCACACCCTCTACTTCCAACGATTGGAAGAACGTTTCAAGAAAAGGGACTCAGCCTCCTCCAACGAGGACCGGGATGACAAGACTTGGGAAGAGAACCAAGAAGGCGACAGCTCGCATGCTCACCAAAGCACACAGGAGATGGAAACTGGCCAAAGCAGAAGACCAGCCTCCTCAAACAAGGAATCAAAAACTGAGAAAGAAGCCTGGGTCGACAGGCCTCCCCCAACCGGGGATCAACGGAGAAGGTATGTTGGACAACTGGACAACAGCCTTTTTGCATATGAAATCCTCAACGCTCGTTTCCCGGAGAAGCTCAATCTAACCGAACTCATCAAATATGATGGTTCTCAAGACCCGACAACCCACCTGGAATACTTTGAGATGGTCAAGGTCGTAAGAGGACTTGGAGAACCCATCATGTCACGGATCTTCACCGCAACTCTTAAAGGACCAGCGTTAAAATGGCTCCACACGTTGCCCAGGGGGTCGATTCATAAATTTGATGACCTAGCCGGGGCCTTCAAGCTACACTTTACAACTAGCAAATGGCAACCGAAGTCCCAGTATACCTTGTCCAAGATTAGGCAGCGTCCCGGCGAGACACTTCAAAGTTACTTGGATCGCTTCAAACATGCGGCCCTGCAGGTACGCAGTTTAAACGAGGTTGTACATGTCCATCTTTTAGCCGACGGCCTAAACGGAGAGTCCCGCCTGGCAGAATCATTCTTTAAGGAGCCGGCTAAAAGCCTTAACGATTTCATAACTCGATCAAAAAAATACCTTGAGGTGGAGCAGATGCGCATCGCAAATAATCCAAGGCGGGACCGAGACAGAGCCACCCCACCTAGAGACAAGGACTATACGGGAAGCAGGAAAAAAGACACCCGCGTAAGGGGTTCGGATAGAAGAAGCTGAGGCGGAAAGTTTGACACAAAAAGCAAATATGACAAATACACGGCCTTGAATGTGCCATGATCTTAGATCTAGAAAGAGGTAGCGATGGCCGAGATGAAAAGAGTTGATCGACCTCGGTTGTCTTATCGCAGAACCGGGGTAGACCAGTCAAAATATTGTGCATTCCATGATGGCTGGGGTCATACAACGGACGAATGCTATGAGCTTCGTGACGCAATTGAAAAGTTTGTCCCGATGGAAAGCTTCAACAATATGTGATTGAGCACCAGGGAAAAAGCGGCATGTAACATCCCGTTTTTCAAAAGCAGTATATATTTTCTTCATCAGAGTAGAGCACCGGAGCGATTGAGTAACTGATACTTGTATTTCAAATGCCATAAGTCTGGCTAATTACAACAACGGTACAGTAACCGAGTGTTTTAAAAGTACATAACGACAAAAGAAAGGCTTCCGCCGGAACAACGAAAGGAAGTCCTCAGCTGGATCTTCTATGCGGGCTGCTTGCCTCTCTCCTCGGCACTCGGTCCTCCTGACCCTGACGCTATATTAAGAGCTGAGGTCCATTGCAATCGGACCTCAGGTAACGGTTAACCTCATATTTACATATAGCAGTATATGGAATACAGACAATCACAACATTAATGGCACCAATTCATTCAAATAGATATAGCACGAGATAAACATATTCTGACAGCACATAGGCCCTACCCCTGCAACGTATCCTGACAGCACATAGGCCTCTGACAGCACGTAGGCCCCCCCTTGACAGCACCTAGGCCTCTGACAGCACATAGGCCCCCTTGAAACGTATCCCAATATCCAGCAAGTATAATCATAACAACGGTACATAATCATACCACAGAGAATACAATACACATAGCACATATATGCATACCATAAACATCAGAGTTAGTGTTACAGTACGCGAACGTACCTTCGTTGACGAGCGTTTAGTACGTTTACGGAGCTTGTACTTTTGACGAAAACGAAAACCAAAGACGTCGGACAGACGGTTCGACAGTAGGTCAAAACGTATTCAGGGATATCCTATCAATATAACAACGTACTTGTTAAGGATCTATCATTACGACGGAAATTTTTAGTCAAAATGACAATTTTACCCCTGACCCCCTAATCGGCGGAATTTCGTCAGCTCTTCGTTACTTTGACCCTAATCTTCCAAAATTTCAACATAACTCCTCTTCCAACATAATTTTCGAAATATAAATCATATTAATTTATGATTCACATCATAACAGGCATTTTTAGGTAAAAATTACCATTTTGCCCCTGATGCCCCTAATCAGCGGAATTTCGCCATAGCTTCGCTATTTTAACTCTAATCTTCCAAAATTTTGCCAGAACTTCGACCCCACCAAGATTTTTGAAATAATGACTAAAATACCCCTAACATATGATATCTAATCATACTTGGAAGATTAAAGACTAATATAGCATTTCTACTCTAACTACCGAAAGAACTACGGAAGCTTAAGCCTAAGTACCGAAAACTTACCCAGAGCTTCGCTGCTTTTTTCCTCCTGAGCTTCTCTCTCTAAAACCTCTCTCTACTTTCGAAATTCTCAAGAGAATTGGTGTGAGATTTGAAGAGGAAATGCATACCTATTTATAGGAGAATTTTGGGTCCAACTTGGTAATTTTCCCTTCCATTTTAACCAAGCATTTTAGGGTTTCTAGATGGATGTTTGGTTTCCATACAACACACAAAAACATCCAGCTACCCCCCATGAGTCACCATTTCAACTTTTGCTTTTTGCCCCGGTCCGATAGAATTCCTCGATCGGTGTCCGATTCGCGTAATCTTGTAAAATCTTAGAAATCAGGAATTATAACTTTGAAGACATTTTCTCAATCATTAGAAATTTCCAGGCTAAATAACTTTTTGATTCCATACAGGGTTCCAACGGTTCAGCCGAAGTTTCTCGAAAAACGTGCTCGGTTACGGAACAAACTTCTGAAATCCTCAACCTCTAGACAAAAATCCACTGATTCCAAATATGTCTAGGAAATTCTCAACTCATTCCCAGATGTTGAGCTATGATTTATTTTCTTCAAATTCTAAATCTGTGACTATCTGCCTTTTTCACAGATTACCCTATTTCGTCTTATTATCAAAATGCTCCACCGATCTCGGAATTAACTTCTGGAACAGTCTATCTCAAGATAAAAATCCACTCTTTCATATTCTTTACTGACTTTAGAAATCTTGTTCATGGTTCTCCAGATAGGATTCAATTTCTATCGGTGTTTATTTACTTTTTTACTTTTTACTTTAATTAATATTTAATCAAGTGTTTTAATCTAACACTCAACATTTATTAATCACAATTTTTTTTTTCCTTTTCCCTACTAGATGTCGGCACACACACACAATTTATATATATTTTTATTTTATTTTTTAATTAATTATTACATATTTTAATAATTATTTTTCATAACTTTTTCCCAAAATTTCCTATTGGCCCATACTTGTATTTAGGCTTAAAATTATTTAATCTCACATATTTTTCTCAATATTTTCCAATTAGTTAGCAAATATATTTATGCTAATTTTCTAGCCATAAATCACTAATTATAGAGTTCTACATAATTTATCACAATTATTCCATTGTTCAAGCTTAAATAATTAACCAATAATTATTTAATCCATCACTTATTATTTGTTGATAATTTTCTTATCTAGAACTAATTACTTCCTCTCAAAATCTGAACTAACATTGCTATTTTATCTCCCATGTAAAATATCAATAATTATGGAGTTAGTTATGATCTCCAAATACTTTATAATTGTTATTTTACAATTTTTCCAAGCTTATAATTTATTAAATTACCAAAATTAGAAACAATATATTCTCTTAATTTTAATAATTATTTTACTACCTCTCAGGATTTTTCATAATTTTCCTAAGTTACTTCCAAGGCCATCCTTTCATCGTTAGAACCAGTCAGCCGATACGGCAAGTTCTACACAAACCAGATTTGGCGGGAAGAATGACAAATTTGGCGATTGAGTTGTCTGAATTTGACATCACCTACGAAGCTTGCCATGCAATTAAGTCACTTGCATTAGCCGACTTCATCAGGGAGCTAACCCTGACCGACAAAACAGGCTGCGAGCCGGTTGGAGAGTGGAAGGTTTACGTCGACGGATCGTCGAATGTCAAAGGCAGCGGAGCCGGTGATAATTGAATATTTTATACACTTATTTTTGTCTATTGAATAATAATTTAGGACCCTTTAGCTAATAAATAATGGCTCTTATGTTTATTTGGGCCTTGGGCCTTTTATTGCATTTTAGCCATTTTTAATAATAAAATCCCAGTTTTGTGTTGCTTCACTATTTCTACCATAACTCTTGAACTAGACATCGGATTTGCCTCATTTGTGTCTCATATTTCAGATGATTCAGAGAGCTACAATTGTTATGAAGACATCAAGAGCAAATTCGGTCAAGAAGGCGGTCAATTTTGGAGCCAAAGTCGGATGTACAATTCTGGATTTATTTTGGACCCGAATTTTGTAATTTAAGTCCAGTTTTATTTTATTTACTTTTTGGGCTAAAACTATGAGAGCCCATTTCGTTTTAGGTTATTTTTAAGTATGGCAGCTGCCACAAACATATTCATTCACGTTTTTAACATTAGAGTGGATCAAAATACAAGTTTTCATTTTCTCTCATACATTCTTCATGTTCTTCGCGCGTTCTTCGTGTTCTTCGTTCGTTCTTCGATTTTACCGTACCATGATCGGCTAAACTCTTGTGATTAACCCAATGATGAGGATTCCATGATTCATCCAGAGAACTCGTGCCTAATCGGTAACTACTCGATTCTGTTTTCATCTTATCGGATTCGATTTAAAATAGTTCGAATATTAGATTTAATATTCGGTTTGGTTCATCCCAAGGACTTAGTTCGGACTAGGCTATAGTGTTGTTGTGCGATTGCACAGTGAGACGCATGCTGTCGGAGCAGATTCTAGGCGATCGTCTAGGCGAGGAATCTCCGGATGAATGCGAGAGATTTCGATTCATCAGGAACCAAACGTGGGTTAGTTATATTTTCGTTCAATGATGGAGGTTTACGGAATCAATTCGTTGGGTTGATCATCTTTAATCTGTCTCTGTTTATTTGATTCTATTTGACTCTGTTTATTGCATTTTGGTTATGTTATTTCGTTTTGTTCTATTCTGTTAAACCAAACCCCCATTTTATCATTATTGTTTCACTATTGTTATTAAACAAGCCCGTTGCAAATTCGTTGGGAAACGACCCGGGTTCCCTAATTCCGCAAATTAATTACGAACTTGGTTTATTTTGGAAGACACGGCAAAAATCTTTCCAAAAATGGCGCCGCTGCCGGGAATTTGCATCGGTTTGATTAGTGTGAGTATTGTAAATAGCTTAGTTTAGGTAGTTTAGGTGGTTCGGGTGGCCGGACAGAAATTTTCTGACTCCGATCACTCAAACCAGGTCTTATTCACAAGGAATTGGGTGTTTTAAGCAAAAGTCACTTCCTAGGAGGAAGTGAGGTCTCACTCATTTTCCCCAAATTCCAACGTTTAGACCATTTTTTTCACTGTTTTAGGTTCTGCTTTTTTGATTTCCATCAGGACCATTTTTTTTGAGTATCTCTGATTGAGTTGAAATTTGGTATGGTGATAGAAAATGGCGAATCCTTAGACCCCACATCGAAAATGTTCCATTTTCCATGTGGTATCCTCCGTTTCGCCAAATTCCATCGTTTAGGCCACTTTTTCAATTTTTGAAGTTTTTATTCCATTTTTGAGTCCCCAATAGTCTAGGAGTTGCCTGTCCAAGTCCCAAAAATTTTAAAAATCATTTGATACTGTTTACTGAACTTGTTTTGGTCAATTTCTAGCATAGGTTTTTGCTTTTGTGTGTTTTGTCTTTGTGTCTCTTAGTGTTTTTCCACTTTTCACCACCTCTTGTGGCATTTTCGTAATTCTGATTTTACGGTGGCATCTTTGTCATTCGAGTATTTGCCAATTCGCTTTGTGTATATGTTGCATGAGTACCGGGAATACTACTAATCCGAGAAGATTTGTTGCCATTTGATCTGAAATAGAAAGAACAATTCTTCTTGCTAGAAGAGTTGTTAGGCTAAGTCATAAGATTAATACCAGAACTGGATACTCAATTAGAGTCGATTACGGCCATTCGATTGTGTCCATTACGGTGATCTTTACGATTGTGCTTCGATAGTATTTCGATAGTCTTGTTGTGTTCAGCGATTCTAGTAGCAACTTTGCTCGCTCGGACATTATGGCGGGAGAGCGGGATAATCATCATACTTTGAAGGAATTGGGTGCACTGATGTTAATTATCAACCCTTGTGCATCCAATATCCTAACCTTCTTTGCTAACTTTGAGTGAAATCTGGTCTAATACACTTGTTGCCTAAGTTTCATGGTCTTGCGGTGAGTGCCCCATTAAGCATTTGAAGGAATTCCATGTAGTATGCGGCACTATGAAACCTCATGCCATTGATGAAGATCATATCAAGTTGAGAGCTTTTCCTTTCTCATTGGAAGGTGGAGCCAAGGATTGGTTGCTTTACCTTGACCCTCATCTATTGGGAGCTGGGTGATATTCGAGGGTTATTTCTAGAGAAATATTTCCCTTCCTCAAGAGCAAGCTGCAATCAAGAAGGAAATTGGCAACATTAAACAGATCGCTTGGGAGACTATGCATGAGTATTGGGAGAGGTTCAAAGGTTATGTGCAAAGCTGTCCACACCATCGAGATATACGAAAAAGACTTGATCAACTCTTTCTATGATGGTCTATCATCGGTAGACAAAGGGTTGGTGGATGCTTCTAGCGGTGGGGCTATGAGTAACAAGACACTGAAGAAGCAGAGACTTGATATCCATTATGGCGAGATAACTCTCGCGGTTTGGCACGGGGCCAATAGTACTCCTGTTTACCATATTCAAGCTCCAGTTCGAGTATGATTCTCGGAGATTAGAGACTAGACTTGATGATCGGCCTCCCTTGTGAGGCGGTTAGCGGTGACACGAGCAGTACGATCTTCTCCTCCTCGGCATGGGTACTCTTGTGGGTTTTGTTCGACCCTTATCATTCTACGACTCTTGCCCTACCTTGCATGATCCTACTTACCAAGATCGGTCGGTAGGCTGCGGTGGGTGTTTTTCCGGGAAGGCCACAATACCAACGAATAATGCCTTCTCCAACACTTATAATCCTGGTTGGAGAAATCACCCCAACTTTCGCTGGAACCAAAATCAGAATCAGAGTAACCAGTATCAGCGAGTGCAGGAGCTACCGCCCGAGGCCGTACGGACCACGAGACTTTCCAGCAACGATCTGCACCCCCTTTGCCTTTGCAAGCACCACCTCCTCGACCGGCCATATGTCCACCTCCCGCGGCGGCACTGACGAGGCTAGTAGTAGTGGTGGTTGGTTCCTCGCTTGAAGATATGATGAAGCAATTTGTCACGACCAATATGCGGTTCCAACGGCAAGCGACACTTCCATTCGAGTTTGCAAACACAGTTGGGCAATTGGCAACATCATTGAACCGGCTTCAACCTCAGGGATCCAATTCCCTTCCCTCACAAACAATTCCCAATCCTAAGGGAAATGTGAGTGCTATATCACTACGGTGCGGCAAGCAATTGGAGGAACCTAAGCAAGCTGCGAGATGTGACTTCCACATCGAAAGCGAGTCGGAAATGTGAAGATTGACTCGAAAAGAAAAAGGCGGTGCAGCAAGGTGAAGAGGAAGACATTCCTATTCCTCTTCCCTTCCCTCGAGAAGCGATTCGGTCAAGAAGTTGGCGAGATAAAGCACAAGAGAAGGATATACTTGAGACATTCGAAGAGTAGAGATCAACATTCCTCTCTTAGATGCAGTCAAACAAATTCCTAAATATTCCAAGTTTACGAAGGAGTTGTGCACCAACAAGAGCGGCGAAGGGAATGAGCGAGTGAGCTTGAACCGAGAATGTCTCGGCACTCATCCGACCTACCATGCCTCGTAAATGCAAAGATCCAGGGACATTTTCTATCCCTTGCCTTATTGGTAACTATAGATTTGATGATTGCATGCTAGATTTAGGTGCTTCTATTAATGTCATGCCTGCATCTTTTTTATAGATCTCTTGGTCTTGGTCCCTTGCGTCCAAGCTGGTGTCATTGTTCGAGTTAGCTAATAGGAGTAATGCCCATCCTTACGGTTTAGTTGAAGATGTATTAGTCAAAGTTAATGAATTGATATTCCTGCTGATTTTTACATCTTGGATATGGAGGGTGAGTCTCTAGTAGTAGGTCACCAATCATTCTAGGGAGACCTTTCATGAAAACAGCTAGGACTAAGATAGATGTGCATTACGGTACTCTTTCCATGGAGTTTGGTGATATATATGTGAATTTCAATATCTTTGATGCCATGAAATATCCTAGGGAAGAGCATTCTGTTTTCTGTATTGATGTGATTGATGATGCTGTGGATGATGTTCTTAATGGTTGGTGTGCTGATTATCCTTATTTTTCATCTGAGAGTGATACCCCCATTTGTGCATGCGATGATAATGAATGGTGCTCTGTTTGCACTAATTTGGTTAAGACTGCATTGTTTGGTGATTCGATTTGCTTGGTGATTCTACATTACTTGTAGACTCGATATTGAGTACGAGTTTGAGCTTCACCCTGATCCTAACGTGCATCTGATTCGATTTTGATGAGCTTCATTCGATTTTGATGAGCGAATTCGATGTTAACCTTGCTTTGTATAGACACGGATCCTTACCTTGTGCTTCTTTGAATATGGTTTTGGTATTCCCGGTGTGATGACATCGAGTTGTTGCAACAACCACCCACTTCTCCCTCCATTGAGCAACCGCCTTGAAACTAGAGTTGAAATCCCTTCCGGACCATCGAAGTATGCATTTACGGAGGAGAATGAGCGGTTGCCGAGTCATTGTGGCAAATAATCTCACGCTTTGATCAAGAAGAGAAGGCTGCTAAGCTTATTGAGGGTGAACAAGAAAGCTATTGGGTGGACATTGGCTGACATAGTTGGCATTAGCCCTTCTATGTGCATGCACCGGATTCTGTTGGAAGAGGACTCTAAGCGGTGAGGCAACCCCGGAGACGCCTTAATCCTCTTATCCTTGATGTGGTGAAGAAGGAAGTCACTAAGCCACGCAAGCTGGCATCATCTATCCTATTTCGATAGCCGAGTGGGTTAGCCTGATCCGGGTGGTTCCTAAGAAATCCGAGTCACTTGTAGTAGCCAATCAAAGAATGAGCTCATTCCTACTCGAGTTCGAGAATAGTTGGAGAGTTTGCATTGACTATAGGAGACTCAACCAAGCCACTCGCAAGGATCATTACCCTCTACCTTTCATTGATCGGATGTTAGAGCGATTGGTGGTAAGTCTCATTACGCTTCTTGGATGGCTACTCGGATACTTCCGGATTCATATTGCTCTGAGGATCGGGAGAAGGCGACCTTCACATGCCCCTTTGGAACATATGCTTCCGGAGGATGCCTTTTGGCCTCTGCAATGCACACGGCACCTTTCGGCGTTGCATGGTGAGTATTTTCTCGAGTTCCTAGAGGCTGCATGGAGGTTTTCATGGATGATTTCACCGTATATGGGTCGATTTTGATGCATGCTTAGCTAATTTGTCTAGAGTCTTGCATAGGTGCATTGAATCTAATCTTGTGCTGAATTATGAAAAGTGTCACTTTATGGTTGAGTCAGAGTATAGTCTTGGGACACATAGTGTCTAGGAAAGGGATTGAGGTCGACCACCGCTAAGATTGATGTTATTCTTTGCTTTGCCTTACCCTTCTCGTGCGGGAAGTTCGCTCTTTTCTTGGTCATGCGAGGTTTCTATCGACGTTTCATTCGAGATTTCAGCAAGGCTGCTCAACCCTTGTCCAACCTTCGCATAAGGACACGACTTTGTCTTTGATGATGCGTGCAAGGCGGCCTTCGATCACTTGAAGCGTTGCCTTACCACGGCCCAGTGATTCAGCCCCACGATTGGCACCTTCCCTTTGAGTTGATGTGCGATGCTTCAACTATGCGGTTGGTGCTATCTTAGGCGCAGCGGGTTGATAGAGCTTCCCATGTCATTGCATATGCTTCCAAGACTTTGGACTCTGCTCAGTCTAATTACACCACTACTGAGAAGGAGTTGTTGGCTATTGTATTTGCCTTCGATAAGTTTAGGTCATATCTGCTAGCTAGTAGAGTCATTGTTTTCTCGACCATGCGGCTTTAAAGTTTCTTTTGAAAAGGCAGATGCTAAGCCACGACTCATCCGGTGGATGTTGTTGCTCCAAGAGTTTGATGTGGAGATTCGAGATAGAAGTGGAGCACAAAGCTCGGGTAGCTGACCACTTGAGTCGTATCACTCATTCTCCTCTCAACCTTCTTCTATTCGGGATGATTTCCACGATGAGCAGCTTCTACAGCTGCAAGTTAAGACCCCATGGTATGCTGATTTAGTTAACTATTTGGTCGCTGGTGTTTTTCCTGTAGATTCCACTAGGGCCCAAACCCTTAAATTGAAAAGTGAGTCTGATTGTGAGTTTCAATCTATATTGCATTTTACTCATGCTTCTGCCTGTGGTGGTCACTTTGGACCCCAAAGAACTGCTAGGAAAGTGTTAGAATGTGGTTTGTTTTGGCCTTCCCTGTTTCATGATGCCCATTTGTTTTGCAAGTCATGTGATAACTGTCGAGAGGGCGGGGAGTATTTCCGTAGGCATGAGATGCCCCAAAACCCTATATTGTTTTGTGAGATCTTTGATGTTTGGGGTATTGATTTCATGGGTCCATTTCCTGCTTCATATGGTTACACTTACATCTTCTTTGGGCCGTTGATTATGTTTCGAAATGGGTTGAGGCGAAAGCCACCCTGACAAATGATTCTTCGTGGTGGTGGATTTTGTTAGGTCTAACATTTTCGCAGGTTTGGCATTCCTAGAGCTATTATCGGTTATCGTGGTTCCCATTTTTGCAATCGAAGCATGGGTGCCTTGCTACGCAAGTATGGAGTGCTTCACAAGGTTTCCACAACCTACCATCCTCGAGTACCAATGGTCAAGTTGAAGTCTCCATAGAGAGATTAAGCAAATCCTTGAAGAAAATCAACTCTACCCGTAAAGATTGGAGTAAGCGACTAGATGATGCTTTGTGGGCATATCGCACCGCCTACAAGACGCCGATTGGGATGTCTCCCTATCGGATTGTCTTTGGTAAGGCATGTCATCTTCCGGTTGAGTTGGAGCATCAAGCCTATTGGGCTATTAAGCAATGCAACATGGATTTGGCTAAGTCCGGATGGAGAGGAAGGCATGCCTGCAAGAGTTAGATGAGCTTAGATTGGATGCCTATGAAAGCTCACGGTTGTATAAGGAAAAGACTAAGGCATTCCATGATAAGCATATTCGAGGAAAGAATTTTCGTGGGCCGAGAAAGTTCTTCTATTTAATTCCCGTCCTCGAAGTTTATGCCCGGTAGCTTCGATCTAGATGGGATGGCCCTTTTGTGATCACTAACATATTTCCATTTGGTCTTTGTTGAGTATGTGATCCACCCACGGGACGGACTTTTAAGGTCAATGGGCATCGCCTCAAGCCATTTCATGAGGGATCCCCACAGCAGCCTGAGGAAGCAGAGATTCTCCTCATTGATGCCACTTATCCTCCATAAACCCTTGGGGAGTATTCTTCTTTCTTCTCCCTCCCTCTCTTTTACAATTCTCATTGTACAATTCTGGATTTATTTTGGACCCGAATTTTGTAATTTAAGTCCAGTTTTATTTTATTTCTGTTTTGGGCTAAAACTATGAGAGCCCATTTCGTTTTAGGTTATTTTTAAGTACGGCACCGCCACAAACATATTCATTCACGTTTTAACATTGGGAGCGGATCAAAATACAAGTTTTCATTTTCTCTCATCTGTTCTTCCCGCTCTTCGCGCGTTCTTCGTGTTCTTCGTTCGTTCTTCGATTTTCCCACCATGATCGGCTAAACTCTTGTGATTAACCCAACGATGAGGATTCCATGATTCATCCGAGAGAACTCGTGCCTAATCGGTAACTACTCGATTCTCGTTTTCATCTTATCGGATTCGATTTCGGAAATAGTTCGAATATTAGATTTAATATTCGGTTTGGTTCATCCCAAGGACTTAGTTCAGACTAGGTTACAGTGTTGCTGTGCGATTGCACAGTGAGACGCCCTTTGTCCAGGCCGCGATTCTAGGCGATCGTCTCAGGCGGGAATCTCCTGATGAATGCGAGATTTCGATTCATCCGGAACCAAACGTGGGTTAGCTTATATTTTCGTTCAATGATGGAGGTTTCGGAATCAATTCGTTGGGTTGATCATCTTTAATCTGTCTCTGCTTATTTGATTCGTTTGACTCGCTTTTATTGCATTTTGGTTATGTTATTTAGTTTTGTTCTATTCATTTAAACCAAACCCCCATTTTATCATTCTGTTTCACTATTGTTATTAAACAAGCTCGCTGCAAATTCGTTGGGAAACGACCCAGGTTCCCTAATTCTGCAAATTAATTACGAACTTGGTTTATTTTGGAAGACACGGCAAAAATCTTTCCAGCCGGCGTCATCATTGAAAATCCAGAGGGCGTTACGATTGAACACTCGCTTCATTTGAAATTCCCGACTTCAAACAATCAAGCTGAGTAAGAGGCTCTGATAGCCGGACTCCAACAGGCTAAAGAGAATGGCGCCACAAGAGTTAAGGTTTTCACCGACTCACAACTTGTGGCAGCTCAAATCGAGGGAACCTATCAACCAAAAGGCCCGTTGATGGCAAAGTATCTTTTCAAGGCAAAGGAATTAATGTCCGATTTTGAGGAAGCAACCGTTACTCACATTCCTATAGGAGAAAATGTAAGGGCTGACATCCTTTCAAAGTTGTCGAGTACTAAGAGCGCGGGCTGCCACCGTAGGGTGGTTCAACAAAATCTAGAAAATCCAATCTGTACCATGGCTATATCGGTTGAGTCGGATTGGAAAAAGCCAATTGAGGATTACCTCGAGCGTGGAATCCTCCCAAACGATGCCTTAGAGACCAAAAAGTTGGTTCGAGAAGCAGCCAAGTACACCATGGTAGAAGATCAGCTCTACTGAAAAGGCTTACATTCCCCTATGTTAAGATGCTTGAACTCGAACGAGGCGGGATACGCTCTAGCCGAGATACATGAGGGAATGAACGGCCAGCACATGGGCGCTAAGGCGCTCGCTAGAAAAACGTTGCGAGCAGAGTACTACTGGCCGACTTTGGAGGCCGACTCGAAGATCCTTGTTATAGTGGCCAAAAACACTCGAGGGTTATATGGTCCTCCCCGGCCGAACTTCATTTTATCTCGGCCCCATGGCCCTTCTACAAATGGGGCCTGGATATCCTGGGTCCGTTCAAAACAGTACCTGGACAGTTGCGATGGCTCGTTGTAGCCGTTGATTATTTCACTAAGTGGATCAAGGCGGAACCCCTTACTACGATCTCTTCGGCCCGCGTACAATGATTCTTTGAAGTCAATGTCATCACGCGATTTGGGGCCCCAGCCGAGATAGTTACAGACAACGAAACCCAGTTTACTGGCGTAGGATTCCAGGATCTGATGTCCAACTTCTCCATCCAGCACCATTTTTCTTCCGCAGAGCATCCGCAGTCTAACGGACAGGCTGAGGCCGCCAACAAGGTCATTGTTGATGGATTAAAGAAACGCATGCTGGAAGCTGAGACATCCTGGGTAGATCAATTACCTTATGTTCTTTGGGGGTACCGAACCACTGCTCAGACCTCCACTCAAGAAACTCCTTATAGGCTCACCTACGGCTGTGAGTCGATGATCCCGGTCGAAATAGGTCTTCCCACATGGCGCAGGAAAAGCATTCTCTCGCAAGGTGAGGCAGCCAATAACGAGGCACTGGCAGTCGAGTTAGAGCTGGTTGATGAAGTTCGAGTTACGACACACTGCCGGGACATTGCTACGAAGTAGCTAATCGCGGCCCGATATAATAAAAAAGTTCGACCCCAGTCCTTCCAACTGGGCGACTTAGTTCTCAAAAGTGCCGACATCGGAAACAAAAATGCCAAAGATGGCAAACTCGCGGCTAACTGGGACGGGCCCTATCTCGTTCGGGAACACTTGAAAAGAAGCATATGTTCGAAACCTTGACGGAACCCAATCAAGCGAACATGGAATGCGGATAAGCTAAGAACTTACTACAGTTAGACTTACCTTCGTTAATAATTTCTTTGCAGACTCTTATTCATTTAAGTTAGTTCTAGAATTCGAATGTTGGCCTTATGGCCTTTCCCTTGTTAGCAATTCGTTTGTTGAATAAAAGTGAAACTCTTATTCGAGAGCGTTTTTAGATTCCAAACATTGTTCTCATCAAGTATTGTTACTCATCCCAGCTTTTCAGTCAGAAAAAGGTGTCTCCAAAGAGCTATCGCAGCCTAGGCATCTCTCAAACTACTCCGGGATATCAAGAGGAATTGCCATGTCGACCCTGATCAGGTCAAAATATTCGGACGTTTTGGTGAAAAGCTGAACCCGGGTAGGTGACAACTTCCCTTTATCTTAGGATGACCAGGTCAACGAGCCCGGACCTATACGAGACAGTGTTAAGACTGACCACTCAATACACTACGGTTTTAATAACATACGCGCTCTCGCAGATTCTGCACATCTCATTTCCGACCCTGGCCCGGTCGCTTGCGATAACATATGCGAATTAAATTCCTAGGTTCAGCTTATATACACTAAGTTGTTTAAACAGAAGATGGTATTCGCATTATAGGACCAAATAAAAGAAAAGAAAAGAAAATGTCAATTAGCTGCGGGAGCTCCGTCGAGGCCTCCTCCCCTTTTTCAGCTTCCGCATCGGCTAAGGTACCTTCTAGACGAGACTCGGAAGCGGTGACGGGCTCCACATACGGGACAAATTGACCCTCATCTACAAAGGAGCGGAAATGATAACCTGCGAGGTTCAGCTCGACTTCCGGATTGAGATGTTGGATTTGCGCCAACGCATTAGCAAAGGCATCCACCACCGCTCCCTTCAACAGCCCTTTCACCCGAGCCGTCTCCTATTGAGACTCCGCTAGGGAAGCCGTCGCATCAACTTTTAGTTTATCCCTCTCGATCGTCAGGGAGCTGATCTCTTGTTCATCATCAACTTGTGCCGCTTTGAGGATAGAGATCATCTTATCCGCCTCAGACAAGATGTCCTTCGTCCTCCTCAGCTCTTCCTCCACCTTTTCAAGTTTCTCCTGGCTGGCCTGGAACTCGTTCGAGGCTGCTTGCCACTGCTTCAGCGTCTCGTCACGTTCCACCCTTGCACGTTTTAAATCGGCAGACGCCTCCACAAAGCTGTGGTGTAGGGTGATGAAGGTCTGAGGCAAGCCGGCACCCTTCAGGAAAGCATTGTCGACGGCCTGGATATCCCTTATGTCGGCCTCCAGCAATGGTACGGCTTTGCTATACCGACGTGGTGGCAGGAGAGCAATACTCAACTCCTCTGTGATCCCCCTACTCCATGAATGGGAGCGAGGAAACACAAAGGGCAGAGGCGGCGGTGGTAGGGCCGGGCCGGGCATGCACGCAGGGTCCTGCAATCGCCGAGCTGGGAGGCTGTGTTGAAACGGGTGTAGATGGCAGGCTTGGTTGGACCAGGTCCACACAAACCGACGCCGCTGCCCCGGTCTTCCTTTTCTTTGGATCAGCCGCCTTTGAGGATTAGCCGACCTTCGACTTGCCCAAGTCGGGAGCCGACCTCTTTTTGCCCTTGGCGGGCACCGGCACTTCGTAGGAAATTAATGTTTGCCTAGTTTCCAGGTTCAAATTCTCACCATCCCCATATCCTTCCTTCCTAGGAAAACCCTTGCTGTTAAACTTGGCAAATTATAGATTTTTTCGCATATGTAATCCCATAGTCAATCTTTTTTATACTATAAATAATACCAGAATTAATAAATATGGATAGACTATGGGATTTCACATACCCTTTTATTTTATATATAAGTTATAAAGTGAATGAAACTCTCTTTAAAGGGGAGAGAAGAGAGGAGATGATATTAAAGTCATTTGACCTATATTTTGAAATCTTAAATTGGGTTAATGACTCAATTAAGAATTTATTGAATTTACCAACCTAATTTAGAAATTTTCTATTTCAAGTGACTTTATATAAAATCTTTCCTATTCTATTTTGTAAAAAACATTTACAGATTTAGGAGAAGAGTATTATATATATTCTCAGCATTTCCCAGGAGAGCCGATCCAGAATTGCATTAATGTGGTTGTAATAAGTATAATTAAATAAGTACAGATCATGAGATATATTAAGGATATATTCTATTGAACTTATTAATATTTTATACTTATTTAATTATGTTTTATCTATTTTTCTATCCTTTAATTAATCATGGGATAAAAGGAGATTTTCATATAAAATCTACTTATATTCTATTTTATTTTATAGGAAATATTGACATATTTAGAAGAAGAGTATTAGGTGTGTATTATTGTATTACAACACGAGAAAAGAAGCCGATAAGGCAAACTAGGAGCCTAGGAGGATATGCAAGGAGCCAAAATGTGGACTCTAGGTAAGGAAAAGGACAAAATCTACTGTTGTGATGTGGGGAGGAGATTTGCACCATTAGTATATATCTCTCTCTCTTTTTAATCAAA
Organism: Acacia pycnantha; assembly: GCA_025563575.1. NCBI lineage: Eukaryota > Viridiplantae > Streptophyta > Magnoliopsida > Fabales > Fabaceae > Acacia > Acacia pycnantha. The sequence continues at coordinate 790,254 of JAMWYP010000074.1, read as the reverse complement.
CATAAAAGATATTTTGATAGAGATGGAGATCACACGGCCAACAACACACAAGCTCAAGGCTTACGCATTTATGCGGAGCTTATAGGTATATGTCTATGCTAGACGTAAATTAAATTTAAACCTAATTCCACATTATTTAATTTCAAAGCCAATTTAAGATTCCTTTTGCCGAGTTCAATCTTAAATCTCAAAACATGCTTAATAATAGACCATTACTAAGCAATAACAATAAATACAAGATTAAATAAACAGAAATCAAATTAATCAAAACTATTTAATGAGAATAATCTTTAAGTCTCAAATAAATTCATAAGGCCTCCAGGTTAAAAAGAAAAATTAGCCACACATCAGCGTAGTAAAATCCATAACAAAATTAAGAAATTCATATATTAAAAGAAAAGAAGGAATTGAAAGAGAAAGCAAGACTATCAAAGAATCCGTGAATGTTCCTTGCTGCTGTCGCTGTTGAATGTTCACTGTCGATATCTCTCCCTCTTTAATCGTTCATCTCTACCGTCAAGGTTAGTGCTTGTTGATGTTTGGATCTCTCCATTCGCTGCTCTCCCATTCTGTGCAACCGTCCCTTCTCGCCTATATAATATATATAGCGTATTATATAGGCCGATTTGGGCCTTCCGTCTTGATCCAAATCTCCTTCAAATCTTTTATCTATTTTCCCTAAAAAATTAATATCTCATATATATAGCTAAATATTTGAAGAAACGTGAGGCTTTTGTGGGGTCACGTCTCTATCTCCATTAGGAGAAGTATGGTCCTTCAAGTTGCTTGTTTCAGATACCATCCCCTTCCCATCCCTTGAATTGCCCCCAGGACCGTGACTTGTTCTGGACCTTTTTCTTCGAGCATATTGGCGGAAAATCACAGAATCTTTGGAGTCCTTGGCATTTTGACTCCCATCAACTTTGGAAGACGGCTCTGATGGAGCAACATTGCTCCTTCTACTTTGATGTAGAGGCCTCCTTTCACCTTTAGCTAACTCATTATCAATACCAAAAATTAAAAGACTATCAGTATCAGGTTCACTAACGGAAGGACCACCTGGTCTAGCAGTACTGTCAACCGAGTCACCGTGAGGGGGGACCGTCAAGGCAAAACTACCTTTCGCTTCAAACTGCTCATGGTGTTGATAATGATCAGTGAGAGAAGTAGACTGAATACTGGCTGAAACAACATTCCCAAACTTAAAATCCAAAAGATTCCCACCTTTTTCAAGAAATTCTAGCTCTCTTTTTCTTTCCTCATGAACTTCATATTCCCGTCTGAGCTCTGCCTGAGCCTTCTCAATGGCTGCTCGGCGGGGAGAGGTTTTCAACCCTATGCCAACTCCGCCATCAATAACTCCTTCCATGCTAGTTAAGGCACAACTTGAAACTCCTTGAGGCCTTGCCACGTGGAACTTCCTATTTCCTAGAGTTCTGGAAGAGGGACCCTTTTGTTGAAGGGAACGAGAACGAATTATCCCTAAAAACCTAACATTCAACAACCAATGTCGACCATGAAAGCATATCTCAATGTCCGTGTGGAATCCAACCACGCCAATTTGATTCTCTTGCTTTTGTTTCTCTCTCTATATCTGCAAGTTGCTTCTTCTTCGTGCGTGAGGAGAGGGACTATGCCTCTACCCCTAAAATTTATATATTACGAAAAAATAAGAGTGCCTTTGTGGCGGATTAAGAAAGTAGACCTACGCGCCGAACATTACATGAAATAATTCTGCGCTGTGATTTCACATCACTTGTGAATATAATTTTCACCATCTACTCATAAGTAGTGATCTTATAATTTTGAAAATATTATGCTCTCATGTAATAATTATTAAATATGAAATAATATTTGATAAGTATATAAAATAAGTATAGATTCTAAGATATATTGAATTGAATTATTAATATTTTTTATACTTATTTCATTATCTTTTATATATTTTTCTTTCATTTAATTAATTATGGGATAAAATGATATTTTGATATAAAATCTACTCATATCCTAATATATTAGGCTTATTTTATATATATATATATATATATATGAATATAATCAATATATATCATATCTAAAAAGGACGACATTTTGGATGATGATAGCATCGTGGAACTGAGGATTTGAGATTTGAATGGATTCAAGCATTTTGAGATACACGTGGCAGGGAGGAATTAAATTATTAAAAAGACCCAAGGTGATGTATAAAAGACACGCATAGGTTAAGGTAAGGGTGGAGTTAGAAATTGTAATTTGGGAGGCGAAAATTACATGATTGAACCCAAGCGTTTATTAATATTTTATACTTATTTAATTATCTTTTATCTATTTTTCTATCCTTTAATTAATCATAGGATAAAAGTAGATTTTAATAAAAAATCTACTTATTTCTATTTTATTGGGGAAATCCCATATAAAGCCACTTAAAATAGGAAATTTCTAAATGAGGTTGGTAAATTTAATAAGGGGTTTAATGTTTTCACCCTAAAAATGGAGCAGCTATAAATTTCAAGAAAAAGCGCATTTCGCCTATTACCAATGCAAAGGTCCCTCTAATGGGCCTATGCTGCCTTTTATCCAAAGAGCCACCTTGGGATACTTGAAATGCTCCTTTACAAAGATAATCATAATTGCATTATCAATAAAATAGTACGTTTGATTATTCTTTTACATGGTAATAGTGTTTACCATGATTATCAAAAAATTGGTAATCTCCATTCATATCTCCTCCCTTATGAATACTCATTAACACCTTGTCTACATAGTTAAAAAAGTTCAATTTACCTCTTAGTTTCATTTGTCTTTATTTCATTTATCTCATTCACCTGTTACACTATGCTACAACCACCGATGTCATTACCTCCTTCTCCACCGCCGCCACTTCGTCCTCTTTCACCACCGTTGCTGCCTCCCCATGCCGTTGTTGCCACCTTCACCATTGCCTCTGCTACCCTCACTATCTCCTCCTCCTCCACCGTTGTCACCACTACCCCACGCCACTACCACCACTTCCACTGTTGCTGTCGTTGCCACCCCACACTGCCATCACCACCACTACCTCCTCCTCAACCACTGTCACTGCCACCCCACGCTTTTGCCGCCACTTCAACCGCCGTTGTGGCCACTGCCACCACATGCCACCGTCACCACCACTACCTCCTCCCTTGTCGTCGCCACCACCTCACACCGCTACCTCCACCTCCACCATTGTCGCCACCACCACCAACTGCCTCTTCCTCCCCTGCAGCTACCTCCGCCTTCTCCTCTATGGCCCCTAGCCGCCGCCGCCACCACTACCTTCTACTCCACCGGTGTCGCTATCACCACGTACCACCGCCACACCACCGTTACCGTCACCTCTACTATCACCATTGGCAATCCTCGGCGTGATAGCACGACGGTTATTATGAGGAGGGGATTGCTCTTGACTATTTTTCCTACAAAAATTATATTAAGTGTAAAATAGATTTTGTGTAATATATTAATTTTAAGTAACTATTAAAAAATAACTTATTGCATCTTGTTTTAAAAGAAAACCAAACACTAGCCCTATAATTACTATTGCATTGCATTGTACTGCACAACAAGGTATAATGGGATCGAACCAAACGGAGCATAATTGTAAACTAGTTAAGCAAAAAATTTAGGGAAAATGACAGCCAAGTCTCAAGGACCATAAAAAATAGCAAAAAAAGTCCCAATAGAAATTCACATATCAGAAAAGTCCCTAAGGAATTTTTTGATATTATTTGTATTAACAACAAGAAGTGTTATATTTATAATAGGAACTGTTATATTTACAACAAAATTTAAAAATTTGGCCATTTACAACAGAAAAAGCTATATTCACAACAAGAAGTGCTATATTTACAACAAAATTTAAAAACCTAGCCATTTACAACAGAAAAAGCTATATTTACAACAGGAAGTGCTATATTTACAACAAAATTTAAAATTTCATTTATAATAGAAAAACTATATTTACAACAGGAAGTGTTACATTCACAACAAAATTTAAAAATCTGTATTTTGTTTCAATAAAAATAATATCTAAAAAGATATGTGAATTTCTGTTGGGATTTTTTTGCTATTTTTTATGGTCCTTAGGACGTGGCTGTCATTTTCCCCAAAATTTATCTCTTCTTTTGTGGCCCTTTTGATCCTAAATATATGATGAGTTAGATAAAAGATTTACTTTGATTAAAATATATACACAAGGTCTTAATCTATTTTTTTGTCTCGAATTTATAATTTTTTTTTCAATCTATCCTTATTAATTACACATATTAATGGGTAATTTTGATAGACATAATTAAAAAGAGTACTTGTATATTAGAAAAACCAAAATAAGTTTTTTACAAATAACTAACTAAATTAAATAATTTCTTTTATATCAACAAATTAGTTACTCACTAGTCCTTATTAATATAAGACATATTTGAGGAGGAGTTAATTTTAGTCCTAAATATATTATAATTTTTTTCATAGTTTTCATTTTTTTTTTCTAATTTACCTTTATTGATGTTCCCTCAACAATAATCAAGGAAAATGGAAGTTAATTAATTATGGAAGATGACTCCTGTGTTTTAGAAAATACATATCGTATTAACTAACTCAACTAACTTCCTTAATCTAATTAAATTAGATAAATATGTCTTATGTTAAGGATCGGAAGAGAATTTAACTTTTATAACAAGAAATGGAGGGAGTGTATGTATATACTGATTTAAGGGGTAAGCATTGACAACATGAAGTTATTAAAACCACAGCTTCTCACTTACATGCTTAGTGCTTTTAAACCACAAGACAATTAACATTTATTTGTGTGTATGAATCTCATACTTTTGAGTTAGTATACTCAATCAAATTTCATTTTTCTTAAAAAAATTAATAAATAATCGACTTAGAGACAAACTAAACTTGTTACAAAAGGAAGAAAAAGAAACTGCATTATTATGGGTATATGATACACTCATAACTCAATCATAGATAAGAATATGCAAGAGATTGAGTAGGAACGCATTGTCTCTCAAAAGCCCAAATTTCAGGAAAACAAAAAAAAGTACAAAAACAATTCTCAACGCTGAACTCAAGCTTCTTTATACCTCAAGGTGTCCAGGGTGCCGGCGGAGGCGGGCTCGGCGGCCCAAGTGGCGGAACACCAGAGAACATGGTGTTTCTGTCAACACCATTATCAGTTGCATTGGTGACCGTCAAGGAAATCAAAGCAGCGACGAGGCCAGCGTTTCCGGCGACAGTGGGTTCTGATTGGCCATAATCTATCCTTACATCACGAAAATGGTCGAATTTATCGGGTCCTCCGACCATGGCTCCGGTGATGGTGTTTGGATTGGGGTGTGAAGTGTCACGCCACTTCCACCCTCCTGTGCATGAATAATGGGTATGATCGTTTGGTGTGGAAGCCCCTCTATGATGCACATGTCGTGGGAATTTTTTTCCATACCCCACTATGTAGCTCATCTTCATGGGATTTTTACCCATTATGTAATCAAGCTGCATATTAATATTAAAAAATAAAATAAAAATCAAGCTGCATATATGGTTCAAATGTCTTAATTCAAAACATGATGTACATTTGTGTAATATATAACTTAGAGAGTAAACTATTCTTGTAATTCTCCTGTTTTGCCTTAATGACACATAATTTCCTTCTATTTTGAAAACCCATAGAAACTTCCCTTAAAATTCGAGTAAAATACTCTGACCACCCTCCTGTATTGCCTTAATTATACAGACTTTCCATCTATTTTGAAAACCCATAGAAACCTCCATTGAAATTAAAATGTATGTTACATAAACCTCCCTTATATTTTAAGATTATATTTTCATCCCCCAAACCGTTAGTTAACAGTTAAGTTTGACTTTTGAACCTTTTTTTTTTTACCAAAATGTCCCTCTTCAGTATTAGAATTATTTAAGTATATAAAACCAAATTTATACAACCAAAAATGTACTCCAATAGATTTTCTAACTTTTTAATTTGTTAAAAAATTTATGAGTTGATATTATAAATTAATTTTGACTTAAAAATGTAAATTAAACACATATATTTTTATCAAATATAATAAACTATATAAGTTTGAGATTTCATGTGTCATTTAAATTTCTAATTTAATGATTTTTTCATAAATATTTATAAACACATTTGATCAAGCACATGTTTATTTAAAAACTTATTTGAATATTCAACATTCTGTGATATTTACATTAACCAATGCTAAAATAATTAAAGAGATAACTATATGTAAAGACAAAAAACTCTTAAATTATTTAAAACAATATTAGTCAAAATATAAAAGTAAAACTAGGGATTAATTATTAAGGATAAAATAATATATAAATTTTATTTTTATATAAAATTTAATTAAAAAATATATTTTTAGAATATTCTTAACGTAGCTAATTATTTGAACTTAAGTGTATGTTTTCAAAATAGATGTGAGGTTTGTGTAATTAAGGCAAAATAGAAAGGTGGTCAGAGTATTTTACTCATATGAGGGAGTTTGTGTAACATACATTTTAATTTTAAGGGAGGTTTTTATGGGTTTTCAAAATAGAGGGGAGATCTGTATAGGAGGGTACTCAGAGTATTTTACTCTATAATTTATAGTAAACTACACATGGACAATTGTGAAAAACATGAGCCTACAAATTCTAGTTATTACCACGAAACATGAGCCTAAACATAAATCTTTTTTCATACGAGTATGTGTGTGTGTGTCTATATGCAAGTATGTATGTGTGTGTTACAATTACATACACCTCCCTCATATGAAAAAGATTTGTTATAATTATTTTCTTATTCCTATTATAGACTCATATGAGAGACTCATTCACCAGGAGGCCCATATGAGAATCCTCCTTCATTATCGGCCAATAATGAATTGAAGGAGGATGCTAATTAGGCTATAATCAAGGAATCACAGGTGAGGCGGCATCAACATGGGCTGAGAGGCACACAAAGCCCAAAAGTCCAAACCCTAAGGTAACTTCTATAAATAGGAAGTTAACCTAAAAGGTACACATTCTATATTAATTCTATTTACTATTCAGCATCACTGTGCACACGCCCCACCCCTTTTTGGCTAAACGTCATATTTGTGTAATCATCCTCTATTTGATATCAGCATGATATGTATCTTAGAGAGACAATCTGATCTAATATCAATATACTAGTCCATTGAGACTAGACATCTGTGTTCTACTATTCCAAATCAAAAAAATTCCCCAAGTTTACAGTTGATAATTATTGCTTCTCCCTTTTTATATGTTCATTTTCAAAATAAGCAATTAAAATTATATAAATGTGATTTATGTTTTTAAATCTAATACTTAAAAAATATCCAATGTATTTAAGATTGCGGAGACTCTAGAATGCATTAGGAATTATATCAATAAATTATAAACAGTGTTATACATACATATATCATTTTTAATATCAATATAAATATAAAGTTAATATGAAAAATGTTTTTCTCTCAATAGAATTAACGTAAATTTTATTTAAACTTTAATTTGTTAAAATCATGTAAGCTTCTTCTCTGTTTATAAAATAAATAAAATTCTCTTATAAATAAAAGAGAGATCTGTTCAACTTTAGTAAAACTTAGAGAGGGATTCTGTAATTTATTTTTAGTTTGTATTTTTTTTACAGAGTGATTATGAAGATTCTTAAAAAATAAAATAAAATAAAGGTTCAAAATAACTTTGGAAAAATCAAAAGTAGTGATTTTAGTTTTTTTCCCTGTTTCTGATGTTTACACACACACATATGTTTAAAAAAAGCATAAGAAATTAATGTAATTAATTTACTCTGATTAATTAATAATATTGAAAGAAACAACTGATTAATTACCTGAGAGGCAGCAAAATCCTTGAGAACTTTGTTTGCAAAAAAAGTACCGCCACAGTACCATCCAGGGACTCTTGCGGCTTCATTGTAATCTGCATATAGTGAAGCCAAGAAAGCAGCATTTGCTACAAATTGCAAAGTTTGTGGCTTTCCATTGTTCAACTGTATTAATCCTCCTGCCACACGTACGTACATCTCACCATCTTATACTCTTATCAAGTAATTAACAATAATAGCAAAATAGTAAACAAATCCCCCTTAAAAGAGGGGAAGTGATCGATCAGATCTCAGACCCACATGGATTGAATGACTAGCTAATCAGTATAGAAGTGTCATGACCCATCTCGAAGTATCAGTATAAGATTCAGTTGACTAATTAATTTGGAGAAATTCATTAAAGAAGTTAAATAAAATAATTTATAGTATTTATATTTATCATTTTCTCTAAACTAATTTTTTATATTTATAAACTGATATATAATCTAATGATACACATATATTTTATATTTTAGAGAGATCACATGACATACAATATAATTAAGTAACTTTTTTTAGTTCCTTAATCTTCTCAAATTAGTCAGTTAGGGCTTATATATCTATTAAGGATGAGAGATAGTGTGTGTGTGTAGAGTATATATTTAGGAGCTATGCATACAAAACAACCCACTTGGACAATTTGAGAGAGGTATCCAATTTGAGTTTCTAGTCATATATAAACTGACGAAAATAATTCCTGAATATCAAATGATTGTAGCATATGGAAAGTAAGTTTGACTACTTATTGATGCTAGCTAATCCACATGTTAGTTGTACGTAATGGAAATATAAAATTGAAGACAATATATTGAAGTGATTCTCACCTTTAGTGAAGTTGAAGACGTTGTACTGATGAAGATAAGAGCACATGGTAAGATCAGTGATATTGTGGTACATGCCCAACATCTGCTCATAAGGATAGCCAGGATTCAGAAAAATCCTTAACCTCGTCAACAACAACATAGCTAAAGGTAACTTGTTGTCCCAGCTGGGAACAATCAAATCTCGAACCATAAGCAACGCCTTCGAATTCCTCGCCACCGCAGGATTCGTCGCCAAATTGAGGTACGACGAATTTCCTGTGGCATAGAACAACCATGCACCACTCCACATGTACTCGTCAAAGTAGCCTGAAGAGTTGTAATAGGTTTCTATGTTTGGATTCCCGCGGCTGTACGAGGATCTCTTGCCCCTGTCTCGTGCGAAAACGTAGAGTTTCGCGGCGTTGTTGACGAGGGTTTGAGAGTAGGAAGTGTTGTCTTGGAACACTATGGATGCTGCCGCTAATGCCGCCGCCATTTCTCCGGCAAGGTCAGGGCCCGCGGTTATCATTTGGGTTGGACGTGGATAGTCCATGTCTTCTGGTCTTTCCCAGCAGTAGTGATCATCTGGTGTGGTTGCAATTATGCTGCCTACGCCAGCCTGAAATACAACATTGCAAGGTAGGATATGTGATATTTTGTAATGTCTTCCCACTTTCTTTTTTCTTTTTTTTCGACATAAAATAAGTGGTATTTTAATATTTTAGAGGCATGTGCAAATTAAAGGGAAAAAAATACTTCAATTTTAAATTGTGCGGTCGTGATTTTCTTTTTCTTTTTTTAAATTGTGAAAAATTTAAAACTGTATTTTTTTCATGCCCATAAAATATTAAAATGTCACTTACATATTTTATATAGAATTTTATAACCAAAAAACATTTGGAAAGTTGTGTTATTATAAAAGACACTAGAGAGTATTAAAGAAAGACTCATTGAACGCACAAGTCCATGAAAATCATTCGTTGATCATCTCAACAAATCATAACGAAGACAGTAATTAAATTGTCAAAACTCTTTGGGGCAAGTGGAAACACATGCCTCCACAATTTTAAGTTTTAACCTATGAATTAAGACCCATTAGGAATTTAGGATCACTAACTCATTCCTACCTACAAAATCTTAACAAGTTCTCTCACTACAAAAAAAGTGCCACTTTGTGGCGGTTAATTTGTAGCGGTCAAAATAAACCGCTACAAATATGCGAATTTGTAGCGGTTTATACCGAAACCGCTACAAATTTGTAGCGGTATGACTCGCGCTAAGTGGCGAGCTGGTTCAGAACGACATTTGTAGCGGTTATCATAAACTAACCGCTACAAAATATGGCGCGAGTTGGCGCCAAATTTAAACAGTTATTTTGTAACGGTTTATTTATAAAAACCGTCACAAATATGGCGCCGCTTGGCGCCTTATGGCACGCCATTAGTGGCGGTTTTGAAACCGTTACAAAATGCAAAAAAACGTTACAAATGTGAACCGCTACAAAATCATTACATCAACCGCTACAAAATGTGTAATATTGAAATTTGAATATTTCGAATCCCGCCAAGTTTATTTGTTTTAAAAAAAATATGTTCATATTTGTAGCGGTCGTTAGTATAACCGTTACAAAATGTGATATTTTGATTTTTTTTTAAATACCAATGAATTTTTGTAGAGGTTTTGAAACCGTTACAAAACGCAAAAAAAAACCGCTACAAATGTGAACCGCTACAAAAACTGTTACATCAACCGCTACAAAGTGTGTAACATTGAAATTTGAATATTTCAAATCCCGCCAACGTTCATTCATTTGTAGCGGTTGTTAGTGTAACCGCTACAAAATTTGAAAATTATATATATATTTTAAAATACTAATGAATTTTGTAGCGGTTTTTAACCGCTACAAAACATTAAACCGCTACGTAATCCGTCACATCAACCGCTACAAATGTTACGTATATCCCTATAAATATCCCCACCACACCTCATCTCACACACTCATTCATTTCTTCCCACTCACTTCTCTCTCGTTTTCTCTCATTTCTTCCCACTCCTTCTAAAATCTTTGATTTCAATGTTTTATTTTTTACTTCTTATAATACTGATACTATTTTTTTTTCCTTATCTAGAACTTTAAGTATATTTCCTCAATATTCCTTCTATCATCATCAACTTTCTTTATATAATCAAATATCATCTAATGCACAACATAATTTTTTTTCTCAGAGGTGGGCAACACAATAAATCATTATTATCTACATATTCTCAATATTATACCTACATAATATTTATACTTATCTAACTTAAGTTAATCAGTTTTTTAAATATTAACTATTATCATTTAATTTGTCACTTAAATAATAAAAATATTCAATATAATATTGCAACAATGGACACAAATTACGATTTTTTTTTTCTTTCAATTTTTCAATATTTTGTAGCGGTTGTAAAACCGCTACAACAACCGCTACAAATTTTAATTTAAATTCGGATTAAATATTTGTAGCGGTTTTACAACCGTTACAAAATTTGGACGCCATTTTTTTCAATATTTTGTAGCGGTTTATCATAACCGCAGCAGATATAGTAGCGGTTTATATGTATGTAGTATCGGTTTTTTTAACCGTTACAAATCGGCTTGCCACAGGCGTTTTTGTCGCGGTTCCTCTAACCGCTACAAATGTCGTTTGTCACGTCAAAAACCGTTACAAATAGGTCATTTTAACCGCTACTAATTGTCGTTTTTTTTGTAGTGTCTATTAACTAATGTGAGTTTGATAGCTTTATCTTTAATAAATCTAAATCCTATCAATAATGACCGTTTTTACATGAAAGTGTCCTTTAAGAAATCGAAATTCAGATAATTATTACTCCCTCTTGTTTTTAAAATATGACTTAATTAAGGAGTTAATCTTACTCATAAATTCAATAAATGTAAGATATATTTCTCATATTTGGAGATATTTTTCATAATTTATCTTCAAGTAAGAGAAAGATGGAGGAAATTTAAATAAAAAAAAAAAAATTGATTAGAATAATTTAGAAAAAGCATGTCATATATTAACCAACTTAACTAACTTTCTTAATCTAATTAAATTAGGAAAACAAGTTTGACATTAAGTAGCAGAGGGAGTATGAAAGAATACCTGGGCAGCGATCCTGTCAATTCTGGGGGCAGAAGAATTGAAGGTTTTGAGGAGGTAATCAGCACCCCACTTGATGAGTTCTCGAGTGTGAGAGTATTCATTAATGGCTTCGTATTTTTGGCGATACTCAATCACACTCCAACTCATCATCGTCATCGTGAAAGCCATCGGAAAATGAAACTTTATGTTGTCCCCGGCGTCGTAGTATCCTCCGACCAATCCTCCTGTCAGCTCTGGTACGTCGCTTCCGTCGTTCAGCCCTGAGTTACTCCTCCATGGTATTCCGTTGCCCTTTGGTAATCTCCCAGCTTCATTCATTCATTAATCACACCAAAAATAAAATTAGCCCCTTAATTTAGGAAAAAAAAGACTAATAAATGTACACTAATTTGCATGTGTGTCACACTTTTTATGAGTTTAATTATAAGGATTTTGATTATTGCATGCGTAGTTTGTGATATTCAGTTTAATTATTGTCGCCAAAAAAAAAAGTTTTGCAATGGTCATCTTATTCGAGCTACCATCGAGTACTAAATATGCATTTAGGTTCACGAATGATATAATTAAAAAATGGTAGAGGCAATCTTATTCGAGCCACCATCGAATACTAAATATGCACATCTCTCTTAATAAAGATTCAAACATTGGTTTACTATGTTATAAAAGATTATCACCTTCAATTCCATTAGATCCAACTCTGTCCATACATGTTTTAGAATGACATGATTCTACCCTACATATAACCATCAAATCAAGTCAAATGGATAAAATAATACTCCCTCCGGTCCTAATTATAGGAACACATTTTGGAGTTGGTCTTGGTCCCAATTATAAGACCAAGTTTTAATTTTTGTCAATTTCTTCCTAAAATACCCTGATACTTTCTCAATAATAATTAAAGACAATAATAATTTCTTTTATTTTTACCAAATCTTTTAGTTTCATTTACGTATGTTCTCCTTGTATGTATGTGTGTGTGTGTGTGTGTATATATATATATATATATATATATAAGGCCTTCAGCCATTTAAGGTTGGAATTAAAAATGTTGGAGAGATAAAAATCATACCGGACTTTTGTTGAAATTTTGGTTAATTTTTATTTAATTTTCAGTATTTTCCTTCCTATATAATTGTTAGACGACTAACCTATATATGTAATGTTACATAACATGAATTAAAGGCCAACCTTATTTTTGAGTATCAGACGATGTAAAACAATGGGCTTCATATGTCGTCTTTATACGTCCCTATCATAATTAACTATGCCTAGATGGCGTATTCGTAATGGGACCTCGGTCAAATTCTTTTCTGATACATGGCTCATGCAGGGAACGAAAATTCAGGATTTGTGTATTAGGCCTTTAAATGCTGAAGATCTTTCGTCCTCGGTCAGTGGCGGATGGTCTTGATGGCCAGCTGGGGCCACGGTTGATCTTATAAAATATGTTAATATGTACGTGTATTTATTATATGATATTTTATTTGGCCACAAATTTGGCCCCAGCTAATTTTTAATCTTCTTTGTAAGGATAATGTTTGTTTCATTACTCATTGGGTTGTGAGAGGAAAATAATATTTTTGTTTGAGATACTGAAAATGTTAGTATCATCTTATATATTGTTTTGATTTACAATTATCGGTTATTATTTATTTGTATTTTCAAGGTTATTTGACAGTATTTAGTAAATACTCCATTTGGTCCTTATTTAAGGAACCAACTAACAATTCTCACAAGTCAATAAAAACAATTAAAGTCATTAAATTTGTCCTAAAATTTAAGTATTTTTCATTATTATCCCTATTAATTACACTAAACTCTAATTTTATATTAATTATTATTCTTTTTTTGCTCGAAAAAAAAGAATAATAATTAATTTATTAATTATTACTTTCACTCACTACCTTTTTATTATGGGTATACATGAGAAAAAATATTTAATGCAATTTGAAACAAGCAAGTGCCTTATAAAAAGGACCAAATTATACTTGTTAGTTGATGCTTTATAATTAGAACTAAAATGAGTAGTTCAATATGTTTATTTTTTGGCCCGGGCTAAAAAAATTTTCTGGTTCCGCCACTGTCCTCGGTGGCAGATCTATCTGTTAATGGTAGATGGGATTTCTCCAAGCTTTGCTCGATGGTGTCTTCTGAGGTAATCCAAAGGCTGTCAGCTTATCCTTCTCCGGTAGCTAATTCAGGTGAAGACCGAATGGTATGGGCGGGCACTCATGATGGTAAATTTACTGTTAAGTCAGCTTATTTCTTGATTGAATCTCCTAATGTTCAGTTCTCTCATCCCTGTTTCAAGTTGATCTGGAAATGGCAGGGTGCCGAGAGAATTCGGGCTTTCATGTGGCTAGCTTTTCGGAACAAACTTCCTACTAACGAATGGCGTAGTAGATGGTCATCTTCTTCATCACTATGCTGTTTTTGTAATTCTCATGTAGAAAGTCTGCTCCATATTCTGCGCGATTGTGTTTATGCAGAGAAAATGTGGCGTTGGTTGGTCCATCCAAATTTTCACTTGCCTTTCTTTTCTACGCATTTACGCGATTGGTTTCATCTGAATCTCAAGAAGGAATTGGGTTATCAATCACAATCCAATTGGAGTCTTTTGTTTGGTATAGGAGTTTGGATGTTATGGAATTGGAGGAATAAGTCAATTTTTGAATCTGATTTTGTGAGACCATGTAATCCGGCTTGGGTTATCAGAAATCCCTTCCTCTATATGGGACCCATGTTATCCAAGGGTCTGATCTTACTTCTAGCCAAGCCTTAGTTTGGCAGCCTCCTATGCAAGACTGGATTAAGCTTAACGTGGATGGAGCAGTCTCCTTATCTAGAAACATTGCGTCATGTGGTGGGGTTCGCGTGACTCTTTTGGTCGGTGGATTGCGGGGTTCTCTTTAAAGCTTGGTGTTTGTGAACCACAGGAAGCTGAAGAATGGGCCTTGCTCAAAGGCTTAGATTTAGCTTGGACCATGGGGATCAGGAAATTAGTTGCTGAGTCTGATTCTTCTAATCTGGTTCATATGTTGCTGGAAAGTAGTAGTGATGGTTTCCTGAACTTGGTCACCTTACAGATCAAAGACTTCATGTCGCGGCCTTGGGATATTCATATTTCACATATTTCGCCTTCAGAATAGGGTGGCAGATCGTTTAGCGAAAGATTGTCTTTTGCATTCTGGTTTTATTGACTCTTGTCCTTCTAGTTTAAGGACCTTGCTTTTGAATGAGTGTATGGGAACTAGTTCCCCTCCCTTTACATTTTAATTAAAAGGCTATGCCTCCTTTCATACCAAAAAAAAAAAAAAACTATGCCCCTTAGAAAGATAGAAAAAATATTCTTACAAAGAAATTAACAGTATTTTATTTTATTTTAAATTTAAGGAAAACCTAACTGTGATTACTAATTAAAAAGGTTGAATAATTAGAGTTAACATTCACAAATGATAAAGGTTACAAAGTAATTTGTCGGAGCAAATTCAGTGGTGTGCTTCTGGGCATTTAAGTCATGCGTTTGGTATAAGCCAAGGGTATTTTTGGAAAATAATTATAATTAATTAATTTAACTTCTCTCCTTAATCTCTCCAAATTCTGGTAAAGTGTTCTTATAATTAGGATCGGAGGGAGTATAATCTATTAATTGAATTTAATGACTTTGATAGATAGGCTTGATTCCATAGTATGTAGGTGGTGGATCAAGCTCATCCCATCCCTAATTAAATACTTATATTATTGAGGCAAACTCATCAAGAAAGATGCCATATAGGAAGATGCAAGAGAGATTTCACATGATTCGATCCCAATAATGTATGGGGTTCTCAACACCATAAACTAGCCAGTTCACATTCCTTTGAGAATCTAATACTCTGATTAAAAAAATTTAATCTTTTTATTGTTTAATTTTTAATAAAATTATTTTTCTCTCACTAAAAACAAACAAAATTAGAAAGATGATAATACTTGTTTGGAATTGAACTCCTCCTCCCCCCTTCCCATGAGATCAACATTTGAATTATCCAAATTTAATTTTATACTAAATATTATATTTATTTTCTTTATTATAGTTTTGAATTATTCATATTAAATTTAGTAATTTGTATTTAATTAATTATTTTTCTTATTTCTTATTTATTATTTAAATATAATTTTATAAAAAGCCAAATATAAACTATTCAAATGTTGATCTTGTGATTAAAAAAATTGAAGAGAATGGGAAGGGAGGAGCTAGGGGTATTATAATTTCTATTTACTTTGATGACAATATATAATACCTTCTTCAAATAAGACCGTGTAGCTTGATAACGCGAAAAGCCACATTAGCATTCGTTTTCACTACCAAAAATTACCGACGGAATTCTGTAGGTAATTGCATTAATTACCAACGGTATCAATTTTATTCTGTTGGTAATTTTTTCACAGAAGAAAAAATTGATTTTTGTCATGGCAAAATTACCGACGGAAATTTTCCTTCGATAATTTTTATTTTTATGATAATGACAAGGAACCAATTAAAATACTTTCATGAGTATAATACAAATTTCTTAGTTTTAGCCCTACAATTAAAAAATTAAGCTTTTAGAACAAGTCAAAAGCTGGAACCTAAACGTAGTCTTTCTTTGAACTGAATGGAAAAAAAAATAAAATAATAATAATAATTTCAGTATCAACACTAACAACAACCTTTTTTTTTTAATCACTGGATCCCATCAAGAGTTTACTTATACAACAGCATGACGACGACGTGCATGTATAAAATTAATTGTTTGTTGCAATGATTTTCTAAAATTATGTTAAAATCATTTAAATTTTTGTATATTCTTAAAAAATGTATATTAATTAAATTTAATTTTTAAAATATGCATTTAGGTTCACGAATGATATAATAATATTTTTTTGAATTACACTAAATTTTTCAATAATATTTTATTTTACAGAAAATTTGTATCTATACATTTTCAAAATGAAAAAAAAAAATCAGGATTCTCACATAAATTTTAAGAATATTTTCTTGTTACATTCCTATATGATCATCATCATCCATATATAATAGTTTGGTTCTGACCATATCTTACTTGGACACAGCAATTTAATCTCTGACCATATCTGACGCCACATAGAGAAAGATAAACAATTTTTTTTTTGTTTAATTCGATTTTTTTATTAAAATACCCTCCATAAATTTGAGTAAAAATTAAGTAAATTATACTTCCTCTAGTCCCCAACACACACACATATATATATATATAAATAATAGTTAGTTTATTTTTTAGAGATTAAGAGAATTAAATAAATTATATTAAATTATTTAAGACATATTTAGTTTTCTTAGTCTTTCAGCTCCTAAAAAAAATTAATTAACTCTTATATATTAAGGACGTGAGGTAATCCTACATTAAATTTAAGCTCAGATTGAGCTTGTCATTAAATTTAACTTAGAATGTGATGATTTAAAAAAAATTAATAAATGAAATTGAAAATGATGTAATGGAGGGGAGCAGATTGTCTCAGCTCCCTCCTCATCTCTCAATATCATTTCATTTCATCCGTCCAATATTTGATCTAACGTTTTAGAGAGAGACACGTCATTTATTTTAAATTACTGTACAGGTAAAAACTACCGCATGCGGTAAGATGAAAATTTAAAAAGTAGATGATTTGTCTCTCTCTGGACGCTTAGATCAAATATTGGACGGGTGATATGGAAGATACTGAAGATGAGGAGTAAGCAGAATATTGAGATAATCTGCTCCAGTCGTAATGGAGTGAGACTAGAGAGAGAGAGTAAGAGAGAGGACGTACATTTTTGAGCGTTGAAGAAGAGAAGCGCCTTGTGGAGGGCAAGAGTGTAATTATCAGGCGGTGCAGGTTTGGCCTTGTGTTTGGGCAACGACTTAGCGGAAATGATGGGAAGACCGATGACGATGAAGGCGATGAGAATTCTAACGATACTCCATTTCAAAAGCTTCCTCTTACACACAATGCATCCTAAATCCACATACTCCTTCTTCTTCTTCTTCGGATCCTCTGGCCCTAACAGCCAACTCTGTTGCATCTCATCCAGATCTTGATTTTGATTCTGAATATGGTGCTGCCGTGACGCTGCTCCTTTGTCCTCCCACTCCATCGTCGTCTCGTACTGATCCGCCGGTCCCGAATTGTACGGTCCTCCAAGAATGTCGTTGCCTATCTCGATCGATCCTCCCCAGTTGTTACCTGTATGCATGATGCTTCGGCCTCAATTCGATCCTCTTCCTCTGCTCTTAATAAATAACTCAGTTTCTTCCTATCATGAAAGCTGAAAAACCGATAAAATATTACTCTAACAGTAGTCAATTTCCAGAATACTCTCTCTTATCTTTTGTCTTCCCTTGATTAATTTTTGATGAAGTTAAGAGAGAGATAGAGAGAGTATTCATCTAATAGTAGTCAATTTCTAGAATACTCTGTATCTGTTTTAATGTTGATGAAGCTAATATGAGAGAGATAGAGAGACTGAGAGGAGAGAGTATTAATCTTACAGTAGTCAATTTGAATACTCTGTATCTGTTTTAACGTAGATGAAGCTAAGAGAGAGAGACAGAGTATTAATATAACAGTAGCGGAAAAATTAATCTTACTGATTTTCTTCTTCTTTGTCGGCTCTTAATTGATTCAATATCTGTCTGTTTATGAAGCTGAAACAATCTCGATCTCTCTTCTTCTTCTTCGATCTTCTTCTCCGGATTTATCAGTATATAGCTGTCTGTGATGAAGCTAAGAGAGAAGAAGGAAGAGAGAGTATGAATCTCGCAATTCTTTCACGCTTCTTTATATGTGTGTGCGTGCATGTGGTGCAATTCTTTCACGCTTCTTTATATGTGTGTGCGTGCATGTGGTGAGCCAGCTAAGGCATAGCTTAGCTCAGCGTTTTATGGAATTCTCAGTAATACACGCTTTTTGCGTTAAGGCAACAAGATTTGTTGACTATCCAAAGGATAGACACCATTTGTCTATCTGATCTAGACCGTCTAAATTAGATCTGGACGGTCTAAATTTTATTTTTTTTCAACTGCTGCTTTTTAAATAAAAAAAATCAATTTTAAAAAAATAATTAGTTGAGAGATTATCTTTATAACACCCCTAATTTTCATGTAAATTAGTCAAGGAAATATATGAATATTTCATCAAGTAGTAGTAGTCAATGGTATTTATTTTTCTGACAAGATATATTAATTATGGGAAATAATGTGGAATTATTCAGAAAATGTGGTTAAAAAATTTAGTTACAAATAAGTTGAGATGGAAATATCAAAGAAGGCAAAAATATATTTTTTCTCTCATTATTCTTATATTATATTTTTCGATCAATAAAAGGAGGAGAAAATTTTGATGAAAAATTAGTGGAGTTTTAACATAGGTCTAAATTGCCTTTGAAAGGTGGACATTAGATGAGACTTAGTTTTTTTTTTTTTTTTCTCAAAAGATGAGACTTAGTTAATCAGATAAGGAATGGAAGAGCACACATTTTTTTCCTAAGCATCTGACGTGAAGAAGAGGAGGGGAAAATGATTAATTAAAGTAAAAAATTATTTCCCCCAATCCCTTAAAACCGTCGGACCATTAGTCTCCATTGAGAAAGGAATGATTTGATGGATATGACCATACCCATTTAATGGAAGAGGCTGGACCGTTGTACTAGTAAAGGGAACAAATATATGATATACTATTATATACCTTTAGGGCCTGTTTGATTCAAAGAACTTTTAAGGAGGGAAAGGAACTTAAAGGAAGGGAAAAGAAGATTTGAAAGATGAGGGAAGATGACTTAAGTTGTTTGGTTGGAAGAAAATGAAGGGATGGTAGTTGGTAAAGAATTAGAAAAAGTCTATTTTACCCTCTAAATAAATTAATTCAAAATAAAAAAGAAAAATATTTTTTTTTGCGAAAATATATTTTAAAAAAATATATTTTTGTTAAGTTCGAACTTGTGTAAAAAAAATTTCTCCAAATTCGAACTTTTCCGCCAAGTTCGAACTTCCCGCCAAGTTTAAATTTCAGGGACAAATTTGTCCAAAAATATGAATAGTGACGTGGGAACTTGAGATCCCACCAATTTTGGTGGGAACGCAAGTTCCCACAAATGAGGGAAGAGTGGTGGGCCCGGTGTGGGCCCAGGAACTTAAGTTCCTAGGCACTTGGTGAACCAAACATGTTTTTAGGAGGGAACTCTATTAAGTTCTCATTCCCTCTCCCAAATTCTTTGAACCAAACGGGCCCTTAGGAATCCTTGGCCGCGGGAAGAGCAGAAGAGGAAAAAAAAAAGAAAAGAAAAAAATATATATATTTACCTACTCCCCATTAAACCACCGGCTTGGAAAGAGAGTGGGAATGAGGTGACAATTAGCATTTAATGAAGAAGTAGCAGTAGTCACGTGGAGGATGGCAAAGGAAAATAAAAAAAAAAACAAATATTATTCCATGCTCTTCAAAATGCAAGACGAAGAATTGAAATTTTTTCTCCGGGCTTTCCTAAACCACCGGCCAAGTGAAGGTGAGTTCAGAAGGGAAAAAAAATATAAATTCCCTAGATTTCTCTAGAATGATGGAGAACGATCTAGGGGGCTAAATGAAGCAACCTTGAAGATTTATTTAAAGGGCTTGCCTCCCCCTTTTCTACTGCTGGACGAATTTGAAGAGGCAGAGAAGAAGAAAGAAATTAAAGATTAAGAAGAAGAAGACATAAGGTGAACCAAACAACACGTCCCAAAGGAAGGTAAGGACTTTGAATACTTATCCCACCGTCTTCTACTTTCGTTTTTGGGAAGTTAAAATTTTGAAGGAAAACTCCTTCCTTGTTCTGTGAAGGTGAAGGACGAAAAGGAGGAAGAAGAAATATTGAGGATCAAGGTTCAAGCTAGGGGAATACCAAGATCAAGTAAGTCATAGTTTTATTCACTACCTTACAAATTCATGATTGCCAAGTTGGGAGTATCCTGCGTTTTGTTCATATAAAAGGTCTGATTAATTAATAAAGTGGTTGGATGAAGAGTCAAAATCAAGATTTAATGCTGGGAAGAGAGGTTACTATGATATAAGAACAATGGTTGGGGGGAAATGGAGGTCTGTTGGTTCGGCCAACCTTGAGGATGTGAGAAACTAATTTTGTTGTGGGTGTTTTTGATGCCTTTAATGTTTTCAGAATAGGATTTTAGGGATTTAGAGATTTTTGAATGATTGGGAAAGGCCTATTTTTAAGACAATAAATAAATATTTTAAAGAAGAGTTACTTATATTTATATTTTGGTTATTTTAGGATCACTTTGATTCTGTGCACCCGGAGGAAAATTATACTGATAATTTTGATCAACTATCAGGTAGTAACCTTAATCCTCATATGTCTTGTATTGCCTTGTATGTTTGTTTTTCCATGATTGTGGACCCGTGTCTCCGTGTATGTAAGCATGAGGTTAACTGTTACCTGAGGTCCGGCAATGGACCTCAGCTCTTAACATAGCTTCAGGGTCGGGAGGACCGAGGAGAGAGGGAAGCAGCAAGCTTAGAGATTCGGCTGAAGACTTTCTGTTGTTGTATATTACTTTTGAACCACTCGTATAATGTACCGCTGTTATAACCATCCAAACACACTACTGTTGGCATTTTGAATACATATATCAGTTACTCAATCGCCCCGGTGCTCTACTCTGATGATTTGAAAGGATGTTTTAAATGAAAAAAAAAATACTGCTTTTGGAAACGGGATGTTACACACCACCGTTACCGTCACCTCTACCACCACAACCATCACTACTGGTGATCCTCGGCGAGATAGCCTGACGGTTATTATGAGGCAGGGGATTGCTCTTAACTATTTTTCGTACAAAGATTCTATTAAGGATAAAATAGACTCTGTGTGATATATTAAATTTAACTATTAAAAAATAAAACATTGCATCTTATTTTAAAAGCAAACCAAACAGTAGCCTTATAATTATCATTGCATCGCATTACACTGTACTGTAGGGTATAATGGAATCGAACCAAACAAACCATAAAGCTATAGACACACAAATTAAGCTATTGTAAACTAGTTGAGCATAAAAATTATCTCTTCTTCTATGGCCCTTTTGATCCTAAATATATGATGAGTTAGATAAAAGGTTTACTTTGATTAATGTATATATAAGGTCTTAATCTATTTTGTGTCTCAAATTTATAATTTTTTTTTTTAATGTATCCTTGTTAATTACACATATTAATGGGTAGTTTTGATACACATAATTAAAGAGAGTACTGGTATATTAGAAAAACCAACATAATTTTGTTACAAATAACTAACTAAATTAAATTATTCCTTTTTATATCCACAAATTAGTTACTCCTCCAGTTTTTAATATAAGACATATTTTGGGAGTTGATTTTAGTCCTAAATATAAGAAAAAAATTCATATTTATCAATCTTTTTCTAATTTACCCCATTGATGATCCCTTACAATAATCAAGGATGAGAAGAATAATAGAACTAAAGAAGATAACTAGGTGTTTAAAAAAAACACACATACATTAACGAACTTAATTAACTTTTTTAATCTAATCAAATTAGGTAAATATGTATTATATATATTAAGGATTGAAGGAGAATTTAACCTTTATATCAAGGAATGGAGGGAGTGTATGTGTATACTGATTTAAGGGGTAAGCACTAACAACACGAAGTTATTAGGCTTTTTGACCGTAATAATCTTTGTAAAAAAAAAAATTATCAAACTAAAGCGGATTGTAAAGTATTTACCGGAATGAGTCTTACGCCACAAATGGCGTAAGGAACTGCTGCGGAACTTAGAGTGGGACACCCAGGTGGCGGTTGAAAATTCCACGCCACCAAGGTGGCGGCCAAAAAGTTCACGCCACCTTGTGGCGTGAAACTTTTCACCGCCACAAGGTGGCGTGAAAAATGTCACCGCCACAAGGTGGCGGTAACATTTTCTCCGCCACCTTGTGGCGACACGCCACCTGTCGGCCCCCTCCCCGCGCGAGGCCCCACATGTGGCGTGAAAATGTCACGCCACAAGGTGGCGTGAACATTTTCTCCGCCACCTTGTGGCGTACACACACCACCCGTCGGCCCCCCTCCCCGCGCAGCCCCCACATGCAAATGTCGACCCCACCGAGACCCCTTTTGACCGCTTCCCCTCCCCACACACCGACACTCCTTCCTCTCCCTCTTCGTTTTTTCTCTTCGTTTTTTCTTTGCTTCGTTTTCATCTTCTTCTTTCTCCATTTTCATCTTCTGCGCGCACCAGCACCAGCACCAACCCCCCATTTTTGACCTCTTCCCCCACCCCCTTCCCCACACCCACACCCTCATCCTCGCCCTTTTTTCGTTTTCGTTTTTTTCTTCATTTTCATCTTTTCCACTTTCCTTCATTTTCACATTCTTCATTCTTGTTTACTCCTTCCCTCTCCCATATTCACACACACATACACCTCCTCATCCTTACAATATCCACCTAATCAAGAAGAAGAAGCGGGAGGCTCAATCTTTCTCACTAACTTTACCTCAAGTCCGATCCGAACAGTAACATTTAATTTTTTTGGTTATGTTTATTGTGTATTAAATATTTGATTTAACTCTTAATTAGATACATTGATTTATTATAGATGTTTAATAAATGTATGACAGTATTAGGATAGATAGATGATTATCATTTAAATTTTTTGTTAGGTTTATTGTTTAATAAATATTGGATTTAAGTCTTTAACATTTAATTTTTTTTGTTATGTTTATTGTTTAATAATGTTTTATTGCAGCTTGCATGTCACTCTTGGACGCGAACTCTTGTTTAAGATATAATCCATCTCCTCTAACCCACGGTCCCTGGCCTTCATCCAGTATATCCTCATGTGGGTAATCTTCATGTACAGCCTCATAATGTGGAATGTCATGCCAAAACGGTGTAATATCTGCATGCTCACACATAATACAATTTATGCGAAAATAAAGTAACCAAAAAAAAAATAAATTATATAATCATTACCTCGATATTCATCATCTGCATCACTATCATTCTGTTCATGTTCATTATCTAATAAAGTGTCTTCATCTTCTTCCTCTTGCTCCTCCTCATTGTCACTCAATATTCACATATAACTCAAGAAATCCAGACGTACGGTTTTCCACGAATGTTTGTACAAAAACATCCAGATCCTCATCATCGGATATCTCAAAACCCGCGTATTTACGGTTTCCACAAGGTACTCTACCATCACCGATGATATTACGATTTGGTTGCAACTTTAACTTTCGACGGACCTTTTCATGTAAATCTTGATAGACATGCCTCGAACAATATACATTCCTCTTCTTTCACCTTCAAAGCTCATACCGTTTGGACCTATCTTTTAGAACCATTAAAATACACAATTGAACGAATTTCATTCATTTTTTTCTTATTTTATTATGAAAATGAAGATTAATTAAATTAAGATAAAACAAATGACAACAACACAATTGTAACTTAGCGAAGAAGAAAAACAGACTACTATACTATATAAATGGAATTAGATAAAATAAAAAATAAAGAAACAAATGATAAAAAGATGGAGGACAAATGGTGGTTCCAAGTGACAAAGAATGGTGGATGGAGAGAATTTTTAAAGAGGGGGATGAGGGCTAAAGAAGCAAAGTGAAGAAGAGTTAGGAATGAAAAGAGTTGGAAGGAATGAAAAGCAGTCCGGAAGCAAAATTTTAGAGGAAAGGGAAGAGCAAAAGAGTGAAGGAGTGAAAAGAAGAGATGGAAGCAAAGTTTTTTAACCGATAATCTTATAGGAGGAGGCAACACGGTAGAATTTTTGAATATTAACGGAAGAAAAGCCACGGGGCGCCGTGGTACGTTACGAAAAAGTCGAACGGGAGGGAAATTGGTGCACAAATGGCGTGGGGATTTCCCATGCCATTTGAAGTCAAATGGCGTGGGAAATCCCCCGCCAAATCGCGTCTCCCTTTCTTACGCCTCTTATATCGTTCTGTCAGATGCCGCCACCAATTGCATTAGTTTAGTAAATAGTTTCAATTTTGATTTATTTTGGTAAATTTTTTTTTTAAAAAAATTAGATAGGTAAAAAAGCCAAGTTATTAAAACCACAACTTCTCACTTACATGCTTCGTGCTATTACGCCACAAGACAGTTGACATGTGTGTGTGTGTATGAATCTCATATTTTTAAGTTAGTATACTCAATCAAATTTCATTTTTCTTAAACAAAATTAAATAATCGACTTAGAGGTAAACTAAACTTGTTACAAAAGGAAGAAAAAGAAACTGCATTATTATTGGTATATGATACACTCATAACTCAATCATAGATAAGAATATGCAAGAGATTGAGTAGAAGCACATTGTCTCTCAGAAGCCCAAATTTCAGAAGAAAAAAAAAGACAAAAACAATTCTCAACGCTCAACTCATCAAGCTTCTTTATACCTCAAGGTGTCCAGGGAGCCGGCGGAGGCGGGCTTGGCGGCCCAAGTGGTGGAACACCGGAGAACATGGTGTTTCTGTCAACGCCATTATCAGTTGCATTGGTGACCGTCAAGGAAATCAAAGCAGCGACGAGGCCAGCGTTTCCGGCGAGAGTGGGTTCTGATTGGCCATAATCTATCCTCACATCACGAAAATGGTCGAATCTATCGGGTCCTCCGACCATGGCTCCGGTGATGGTGTTTGGATTGGGGTGTGAAGTGTCACGCCACTTCCACCCTCCTGTGCATGAATAATGGGTATGGTCGTTTGGTGTGGAAGCCGCTCTGTGATGCGGATGTCTTGGGAATTTTTTTCCATACCCCACTATGTAGCTCATCTTCATGGGATTTTTACCCATTATGTAATCAAGCTGCATAAAAAAATCAAAAAATCAAAAATCAAGCTTCCTATATGGTTCAAATGTCTTAATTCCAAACATGAGGGACATTTGTGTAATATATAATTTATATCAAACTACACATGGACAATTGTGAAAAATATGAGCCTACAAATTCTAGTTATTACCACTAAACATGAGCCTACACCAGGGAGGGACCCAGCAATTGTAATTAGGAGGGGCGAAAATTACATAAACGAACCCATAGTTTCAGGAAATCACATTCTAACCTCATAAAAATATTAATATTTTCACTTTAGTCCCTCTATGAAACTATTAGGAGAGGACTAAAATGCAAATACTTTTCATACGAGTATATATGTTTGCAAGTATGCGTGTGTGTGTTACAATTACATATACCTCACTCGTATGAAAAAGATTTGTTAAAATTATTTTTTTATTCCAAATCAAAAAATTTCCCAAGTTTACAGTTTATAATTAATGCTTCTCCCTTTTTACATGTCCATTTTCAAAATAAGCAATTAAAATTATATAAAAGTGATTTATGTCTTTAATTCTAATACTTAAAAAATAACCTATGTATTTAAGATTGCGGAGACTCTAGAATGCATTCGGAATTATATCAATAAATTATAAACAGTGTTATACATACGTACGTATACATACATATATCATTTTCAATATCAATATAAATTTAAATTTAATATGAAAAATGTTTCTCTCTCAATATCATATAACGTACGTACGTATACGTATACGTATACATATACATAATTTATTTTTTGTTTGTATTTTTTGTTTTACAGAGTGATTATGAAGATTCTTAAAAACAAACAAAAAAATGTTCAAAATAACTTGGGAAAAATCAAAAGTAGTGATTTTAGTTTTTTCCCCTGTTTCTGAGGTTAATATATATATATATACATAAATGTTTAAAAAAAGCATAAGAAATTAATGTAAGTAATTTACACTGATAATTAATAATATTGGAAAAAACAACTGATTAATTACCTGAGAGGCAGCAAAATCCTTGAGAACTTTGTTTGCAAAAAAAGTACCGCCACAGTACCATCCAGGGACTCTTGCGGCTTCATTGTAATCTGCATATAGTGAAGCCAAGAAAGCAGCATTCGCTACATATTGCAGAGTTTGTGGCTGTCCATGGTTCAACTGTATTAATCCTCCTGCAACACGTACGTACATCTCACCATCTTATACTCTTGTCAAGAAATTGACAATAATAGCAAAATAATAAACAAATCCCTTTACAAGAGGGGAAGTGATCAGATCTCAGACCCACATGGATTGAATGACTAACTAATCAGAATAGAAGTGTCATGTTAATAGACACTGATAAATAATCTAATGATATACATATATTCATTTTACTTCCTTAATCTTCTCAAATTAGTCAACTGGGTCTTAATCCACATGTTAGTTGTACGTAATGAAAATATAAAATTGAAGACAATATATTGAAGTGATTCTCACCTTTAGTAAAGTTGAAGACGTTGTACTGATGAAGATAAGAGCACATGGTAAGATCAGTGATATTGTGGTACATGCCCAACATCTGCTCATAAGGATAGCCAGGATTCAGAAAAATCCTTAACCTCGTCAACAGCAACATAGCTAAAGGTAACTTGTTGTCCCAGCTGGGAACAATCAAATCTCGAACCATAAGCAACGCCTTCGAATTCTTAGCCACCGAAGGATTCGTCGCCAAATTGAGGTACGACGAATTTCCTGTGGCATAGAACAACCATGCACCACTCCACATGTACTCGTCAAAGTAGCCTGAAGAGTTGTAATAGGGTTCTATGTTTAGATTCCCACGGCTGTACGGGGATCTCTTGCCGCTGTCTCGTGCGAAAACGTAGAGTTTCGCGGCGTTGTTGGCGAGGGTTTGAGAGTAGGAAGTGTTGTCTCGGAACACTATGGATGCCGCCGCTAATGCCGCCGCCATTTCTCCAGCGAGGTCAGGGCCCGCGGTTATCATTTGGGTTGGACGTGGATAGTCCATGTCTTCTGGTCTCTCCCAGCAGTAGTGATCGTCTGGTGCTGTTGCATTTATCTTGGCTACGCCAACCTGAAATACAACATTGCAAGGTGGGATATGTGATATTTTGTAATGTCTTCCCACTTTCTTTAATGTTTTTTCCTTCTTTTTTTATCAACAGGTTCTACATAAAATATGTGATATTTTAATATTTTACAGGCATGTGCAAATTAAGGAGAGAGAAAATACTTTAATTTAAAACTGTATTTTTTCATGCCCATAAAATATTAAAATGTCGCTTATATATTTTATATAGAATTTAATAACAAAAAACATTTGGAAAGTTGTGTTATTATAAAAGACACTAGAGAGTATTAAAGAAAGGCTCATTAAACGCACAAGTCCATTAAAATTATTCGTTGATCATCTCAACGAATCATAACGAAGACAATAATTATATTAAATTGTCAAAACTCTTTGGGGCAACACATGCCTCCACAATTTTAAGTTTTAACCTATGAATTAAGACCAATTAGGAATTTAGGATCACTAACTCATTCCTAACTACAAAATCTTAACAATGTCTCTATTAACTAATGTGAGTTTGATAGCTTTATCTTTAATAAATCTAAATCCTACCAATGCCCGTTTTCACTTGAAATTGTCCTTTAAGGAATCTAAATCCAAACTCTCTCTCATCTTTAATACATAACTTAATTGAAGAGTTGATCTTGATCATAAACTCAATACATGAAAAATATATTTTTTATATTTATGAATTTTTTCGTAATTTATCCTTATTGATACTCCTTGACAATAATTAAGTAAGAGAGATGGAAAAAAAATTTAAAAAAATGATTAGAATATTTTAGAAAAAGTATGTCATATATTAACTAACTTAACTAATCTAATTAAATTAAATTAGGTGAACAACACATTAAGTACTAGAGAGAATATGAAAGGATACCTGGGCAGCGATCCTGTCAATTCTGGGGGCAGAAGAATTGAAGGTTTTGAGGAGGTAATCAGCACCCCACTTGATGAGTTCTCGAGTGTGAGAGTATTCATTAATGGCTTCGTATTTTTGGCGATACTCAATCACACTCCAACTCATCATCGTCATCGTGAAAGCCATCGGAAAATGAAACTTTATGTTGTCCCCGGCGTCGTAGTATCCTCCGACCAATCCTCCTGTCAGCTCTGGTACGTCGCTTCCGTCGTTCAGCCCTGAGTTGCTCCTCCATGGTATTCCGTTGCCCTTTGGTAATCTCCCAGCTTCATTCATTCATTAATCACACCAAAAATAAAATTAGCCCCTTAATTTAGGAAAAAAAGACTAATAGATGTACACTAATTCAAAATGCATGTGTGTCACACTTTTTATGAGTTTAACTATAAGGATTTTGATTATTGCATGCGTAGTTTGCGATAATCAGTTTAATTATTGTTGCAAAAAATAAAAAAGGTTTTGCAATCGTCATCCTCATGGTTATATGCTGCTCTTCACTGTAATTATTCTTAATTTTTTATAGGTATGCAGATATCCTCTTATTGAAAGTAATCTCCTATTCGAGTAATTGTTAGGTACTAAATGTGTTTAATCTAAAAAAGAAGGTTTTAGTTTTATTTATACTTCTACATATATAATTTATATCGTATTCAAGCTGCTCCAAGCATATTTTTTTTTTAGGTGAAGCACAACTGCACAAGTATAATTATGGTAGACCATTGAGTACTAAATATGGACATCTCTCTTAATAAAGATTCAAAAATTGATTTACTATGTTGTACTCCTCCGGTCCTAATTATAAGACACAGTTGACTTTTTTGGAGAAATTAAGGAAGCTAATTAAATTACTTTAGAGTATTTTTATTTTTATTTTTTTCTTCAAAGTAATTAGTTTGATTAATAAATTAATATATAATCTAAAGAAACACAACATATAAAATGATTAAGGAACTTATTTAGCTTCCTTAATCTCTCCAAACAAAGTCAACTATGTCTTATAATTAGGACCGGAGGTAGTAAAAGATTATCTCCTTCCATTAGATCCAACTATACTGTGTGGGTTGCTCCATACATGTTTTAGAATGACATGATTCTACCCTATATATAACCATAAAATCAAGTCAACTGGATTAAATAAAATAATCTATTAATGTAATTTAATGACTTTGATAGATAGGCTTGATTCCATAGTAGGTGGTGGATCAAGCTCATCTCACCCCTAATTAAATACTTATATTATTGAGGCAAACTCATCAAGAAAGATGTCATATAAGAAGATGCAAGAGAGATTTCACATGATTCGATCCCAATATTGTATTGTTCTCGAAACCATATATAAACTAGCCAGCAGTTCGCATTCCTTTGAGAATCTAATACTCTGATAAAAATTAATTAATTTTTGTTGTTGTTGTTTAATTTTTAATAAAATTATTTTTCTCTCACTAATTAAAAACAAAAAATAAATTAGAAAGATGATAATACTTACAAGTTTGGAACTCCTCCTCCCTTCCCTTCTCATGCATTATTTTCCCTTCTCTTTATTTTCTAATCATGAGATCAACATTTGAATAATCCAAATTTAATTTTATACAAAATATTATTTTTATTTTATTTATTATAGTATTGAATTATTCATATTAAATTTTATTAATTTTTATTTTTATAGTTTATTATTTAATATAATTTTATAAAAAAAACAAATCTAAACTATTCAAATATTGATCTTATGATTAAAAAAAATTAAAAAAATTTGAAGAGAATGGAAAGGGAGGAGCAAGGAGGGGTTCCAAACCGCTAACATTGATGACAATATTATAGTACCTTCTTCAAATAAGACCACCGATCAATTATAAGTTTTAAAGTCAAGATCGTGTAGCTGTATGAGTATAAAGCCAGCTGCTACATATATTATATAAAGAGCAAAAGCTTCATAACGCGAAAAGCCATTAGCATTTCGTTTTCATATATGTATTTTGACTATGTCAAATTAATAAATTGTCAACAACGTAACCATTGGTGGACTAATTTGAAATAAGTTCTAAAACAATTAAACCGCAGTAGGTTATGATAATGACAAGGAACCAATTAAAATACCTTCATGAGTATAATACAAATTTCTTAGTTTTAGGCCTAAAATTAAAAAAATTAAGCTTTTAGAACAAGTCAAAGGCTGGAAGCTAAACATAGTCTTTCTTTGAACTGAATGGAAAAATAAAATAATAATAATAATAATTTCAGTATCAACACTAACAACAACCTTCTTTTTTTAATCACTGGATCCCATCAAGAGTTTACTTATACAACAGCAAGATGACAACGTGCATGTACAAAATTAATTGTTTGTTGCAATGATTTCCTAAAATTATGTTAAAATAATTTAAATTTTTTTATATTCTTGAAAAATGTATATTAAAGTTAATTTTTAAAATATGCATTTAGGTTCACGAATGATATAATGAAAAAATTTGAATTACACTAAAGTATTCAATAATATTTTATTTTATAGAAAATTTGTATCTATGTACAATTTCAAAATGAAGAAAAAAAATCAGCATTCTCACATAAATTTTAAGAATATTTTCTGGTTACATTCCAATATGGTGCAAGTCAAATAAGTAGTAAACAAAATACAGCTGTATAAAAGAAATACTACAAAATATAATAGTATTACAAGACTGTGTGCTTTATCGTCAATACATATAAGAGTTTTTTCCATTTATAAATTGATTGTGTCTATTAAAAAGTTTTAAATAATTAATTTCTGACAATAATTTCAACTAGTTTTGTCGTATAATTGATGAATTTTCCAATATCATCAACTCCTACTCCTGACGCCACATAGAGAAAGATAAACAGTTTTTTTTTTTTTTTTTATCATTTACATTTTAGTTTTTCGATCCTTCCTCACAACTCCAGGACAAGCAACCATAATTCTATAATTATCTGAATAATATAAAATAGCAAAGCATGCATCATGTTTTGGTCGGTGTAAACGTAACGCATCATATAAACACAAAAATTCAACATTTATAGGTGAGTCTTCTAATATTTTGTATAAATATAATTTTAAAATACATAAAAATTAATTATCTCCATAAAAATAAGAACATTTACTTAAGT
Source organism: Acacia pycnantha (assembly GCA_025563575.1). Classification (NCBI taxonomy): domain Eukaryota; kingdom Viridiplantae; phylum Streptophyta; class Magnoliopsida; order Fabales; family Fabaceae; genus Acacia; species Acacia pycnantha. Next base: position 758,405 of record JAMWYP010000074.1, on the reverse strand, counting down.
TGTGGTTTAATTTGGTTTTTTTTATTAAAATACCCTCCGTAAACCTAAGTAAATTATACTTCCCCTGGTCCATATATATAATAGATCGTTGATTTCTTAGAGATTAAGAGAATTAAATAAATTACATTAAATTATTTAAAACATATTTAATTTTCTTAGACTCTCAACTCCTAATAAAATTAACTAACTCTTATATTAAGGACATAAGGTAATCCTACATTAAATTTAAGCTCAGATTGTGCATGTCATTAAATTTAACTTAGCATGTGATAATTTATAAAAAAAATTAATAAATGAAATTGAAAATGATGTAATGGAGGGAGACTAGAGAGAGAGGACGTACATTTTTGAGCGTTGAAGAAGAGAAGCGCCTTGTGGAGGGCAAGAGTGTAATTATCAGGCGGTGCCGGTTTCGCCTTGTGTTTGGGCAACGACTTAACGATAATGATGGGAAGACCGATGACGATGAAGGCGATGAGAATTGTAACGATACTCCATTTCAAAAGCTTCCTCTTACACACAATGCATCCGAAATCCACATACTCCTTCTTCTTCTTCTTCGGATCCTCCGGCCCTAACAGCCAACTCTGTTGCATCTCATCCAGATCTTGATTTTGACTCTGAATATGGTGCCGCCGTGACGCTGCTCCTTTGTCCTCCCACTCCGTCGTCTCGTACTGATCCGCCGGTCCCGAATTGTACGGTCCTCCATGAATTTCATTGCCTATCTCGAACGATCCTCCCCAGTTGTTACCTGTATGCATGATGCTTCGGCCTCAATTCGATCCTCTTCCTCTGCTCTTAATAAATAACTCAGTTTCTTCCTATCATGAAAGCTGAAAAACCGATAAAATATTACTCTAACAGTAGTCAATTTCCAGAATACTCTCTCTTATCTTTTGTCTTCCCTTGATTAATTTTTGATGAAGTTAATTAAGAGAGAGATGAGAGAGAGTATTCATCTAATAGTAGTCAATTTCTAGAATACTCTGTATCTGTTTTAATGTTGATGAAGCTAATATTAGAGAGAGAGAGAGAGAGAGACTGAGGGGAGAGAGTATTAATCAAACAGTAGTCAATTTCCAGAATACTCTGTATCTGTTTTAACGTAGATGAAGCTAAGAGAGAGAGAGAGTATTAATATAACAGTAGCGAAAAAATTAATCTTACTGATTTTCTTCTTCTTTGTCGGCTCTTAATTGATTCAATATCTGTCTGTTTATGAAGCTGAAACAATCTCGATCTCTCTTCTTCTTCTTCGATCTTCTTCTCCGGATTTATCAGTATATAGCTGTCTGTGATGAAGCTAAGAGAGAAGAAGGAAGAGAGAGAGTGTGTGAATCTAACAGTATGGAAGAGAGGTGGTGCTTTGTTTAAAGGCAAGAGATGAACGAGGCAATTCTGTCACGCTTCTTTATATGTGTGTCTGTGCATGTGGTGAGCCAGCTATAGCCTATAGGCATAGCTAAACTAAGCGTATTATGGAATTCTCTGTAATACACGCTTTTTGCGTTAAGGCAACGAGCGAGGTCACGTGGGTCCCACTGAAGTGTGTGTTTTTTGATTTTTCTCTTCTTCCGCTGGAAAGTGGAAAACGTGTTTGGTACTTTGGCCATTTGGTGCATGCAAATGAATAATTTTTTTTGCTTATTATTTACATAAATTTCTTTTTAATAGATAATTAAAAAAGCTATGAACGCACATACACCTTTACTAGTAAATACTAATTTTCCATTATTAATTATTAATTTTTCTTCTCTTCATTTATTTTTCCCTCCACTATCAAATTCTTACCTTTTGGATCAAATTTTGAATAGTTAGTATTTAACATATTATACAATATTTTTTTCATTCAAACTTATTTGTTTATTTTTCATAGTTTCACATTTTAATAATAATTTCGTAGCATGCTAAATCCAGGCCATTCAAAATTTCATCTAAGGGCTGAGGTGGAAAGTGGCCATTAGAAAAATGCTCCTTAATATCGAAGGCGTAATGTTTTCAGTGATTGAGTATATTTTTAATTAAACTAAATATAACTCTTTATCAGATTTTTTTTCCTTAGTGTCAAGATTTTTTTTTACCGCAGTTAATTTAAATAACTATCTACACTAATTGTTGTTTTAACTGGTGTCAAAAATGTTTTCCACGCTCATTTCTAATGTAAAACTTATTTACAAAAATGATTTACACAAGAAAGATGTCGGTTAGATCATGAGGAGGAAGAATAATAAAGAGGGGAGATCCGTTGACTCAAGAAGGGAAGAAGAATAACAGGACGTTGAGATGAATAAATATAATTATTATATAATATTTGGATTAAATATTTACAACTAAATAATTATAAAATGGGCTCGTAACGTGTTTGACTTGTCAATTGTGAATAAATAATTATCACAATATACCAATATTCTATATATATCCCTCACGACCACGTTCCAGCAACCCACATTATTTCGGCAATCCCCAAAAAGCCCCTCGCTATTAAATGAAATCCAAATCTTCTCAAGTAAGTCCCAACTCAAGTCTTCGCGTGTCACTTCAAAACTACTCTCTCAGACTTAATTATAAGACTTAGTTAATTTTTTTTTGAAGAAATTAAGGAAGCTAATTAAATTACTTTAAATTATTTTTAATTTTAATTTTTTCTTGAAACTAATTAGTTTGACTAATAAACTAATATATAATCTAAGGATACACAACATATAAAAGGATTAAGTAACTTATTTAGCTTCCTTAATCTTTCCAAAAAAGTCAATTATGTCTTATAATTAGGATCAAAGGTAGTAATATTTTTGGCGTTTCATAGGATTCAAAATGGGGAGGCTAGTTCATTTTAGAGACAGGCTGTGAATGACGAATTTTACGGTTTTTTTTTTATAAATTTATTATGGATCATACTTACATGCATCATGATTATGTATTCTAATTTTTTATTATATGGATTTATAATTAAAAAAATAAGACACGTGTGATTGGAGAATTCAATAAAAGGGATATAAATAACTTGATCTAAGTATTTTTCATTTATTTTATATATATATATATATATATATATATATATAGACATAGACAGAGAGATGATAAGAAAAATGACAATAAAATATCAATTGAATTTCAAAATCTCAAACAAGTGATTTCACAATAAAATGAGTTGTCAATTATTTTATTATTGTTATTAATTTCATTACTCTTGTGAGTAACCGGATTTTGAAATTTAACTGGTATTTTTTTTATCATTTTTCCTAAAATATATAGATTAATTAAATAAAATATGAAAGACAGAAAAGTATTTTCAAAATATGCAAATCTTAATTCAAAACTTTAAATTCAGGTAAAAAAAAAAAAACTTCAGAACTTGAAAATAACTTCATTACCGTGAAGTCTCTAAGGATTGATCAAGAATTGAATTATGAAACCAAATTACCCACTTGTTCTTCATTTAAATATGGAAAATGATAAAACAAAATGACAATATCGGTTTAATAAATAATAACTTTAATTTATCAAATGACAACAATAATTACTAATACAGTGAACCAATTACAGTTAATGCCACAAAAATTTCTTAATACTGAATTTTAACAACAACAACAACAATTTAATAAGTAATAATTTTAATTCATCAAATAACAACTACTACTACTAATCTAGAGACGACTAATTTTACTAGGGACAATTATGGCATATAACAAATGAAATCTGAATTCCAGAATAATCCATAAGAACTTCATAGGAATTAAGTCATTTCAGATACTATTTTTTAATTATCATATTTCAAAGTTCCTTATACACAATGGCAGACCCAAATAGTTGATAAGGGGGGCAAGTGCCCACCCTTAAATTTTGGGTTTTTTTTTTTATAAAAAAAATAAAAATTAATACATGTTTGAATGATTGTCGTCCACCCTTAAATTAAGTGTCTACTCTTAATACATTAAGATTGCACTTCGTAATGGTATAGGAGATGAATGGTTGAATGATTGTTTAGTGCCTTATATCGAAAAAAGATGTATCTTATAGCATTGATAATAAGACAATTATGATGGAATTCCAAAAAATAAAGCTAGAAGGATTACATTATAATTATTTTTATTGTAATATACTTTTTATATTAAAATATATGTACTTGAACTTATTGAGTACCCACCCTTCATTATAATTTATGTAGCTGCATTTATTTCAAACAGTACTTAGCATTGCTTTTTTAAATGACAGGTTTGTAAAATAATTATCTCTCTTATTACATCATCATTATTCATTTGATTTCATAAATATTTTTTTGATTTTTTTTTTGGTTTATATTCTTTTGTTTTTTAATGCATTTAAAACTTTCCTTAAATAAAATTTTAAAAAAAAAATCGGGGGATCTGCCCCCGAACCCCGTATCCCCCTACCAATTGTGCCCCTCCTTCTGTAATTTTCTGTGTCCCCTCCTGCTTATACATATGGTTCCGCCTTAAATAAACGATAGCTTCCCCCAACTGAAGTTTCTCTCCTTTGTAATTCTATTAAAGTTCTGAACTGTTTCAATTATATATCAATTTCTACTTGTAAAAATATCAAATATTCAAATTTAATTCAGCAAGTCACGGCTACATTAATGTTCTCCCAATTATTACGGGTCCCTTAAGTTCAATCTAATTATGATGATGGCCAAAGGGGGGAAAAATCAATCTTATTATGTCTCTACCATGTCACCTTCTAAGACTAACTAGAAGTGCCCTCTTCTTCCTAGCTACCACGGGAGCGGCTACAGTCCATTGCAGTGGACCGTCCGTTGCCCTTTTCTATCTAATAAATGCCCAATAAAAACCACGCGCGGTTTTATGCGGCAAAAATTTATTGTGCAAAGAAGGGCAGCGGACGGTCCACTACAGTGGACCGTAGCCGCTCCTAGCTACCACGACATTGATTATTGAGAAAACATTTTAAATTATTTAGATTTAATTTTAATACTTTATATTTCAAAATAAAGAAAACTAATAATAAATTAAGGGATTAAAGTGTGTCCAACATTCAAAAATATTTTTTGAGCTACAACTTTGCCCCTAAAAAGTGTTATGGTTCAATTTTGTCCCTTGTATATTAAAAAGGGTTAAGTAACAAATTCACCTCTGAAGTACACGTCCAGAAGTAATTTTACCTTGGAAGTTTTTTATGGCTCAATGTTGCCCTGGAAGTTAAAAAACATAGTAATCTTGTCATTTTTCATTAAAAAGTCAACGGTGAATGTCAATTTTTTAACGGTAAACGTTAATTTTTTAATGAAAAAGGGTAAGATTAATATGTTTTTAGACTTCTGAGGTAACATTAAGCCAAAAAAAACATTCAGGGCAAAATTGGTCCTAACCGTGTACTTCAGTGGCAGATTTGCTACTTAACCCTATTAAAAATGGATCAATCATGTCCAAAACTAGCAGTTTAATTAGCAAACGTCCTTTTTCTCATTTGGGAGGGGGAAAAAAAGTTCCATCAACAACAAAAGTCCTCCCTCCCTACATAGCCATTCCCCTTGCGTGTTGCAAAAACTGTTCTCCCCCATCAGCGCACGATCCCATTCACACTACTCCGTCTGTTGTTGATGGAAGCTTCTTTTTCAAATGACCAAACAGACGTTTATAGGATCTGTTAGGTTTGAAACTGTGATATGTAAGAGAAATTTTCAGCCTCCACCAATATGACACTCAAATATAGACTGAAAAAACGAAAGTTTGCTAAGCTGTTAGTTGTAGGCAAGATTGATCCATTTTTAATATATAAGGGGCAAAATTGCACCACAAAATTTTACAGGGATAAAGTTGCACATCAAAAAAATATTTTGGGGTATGCTTGGGACACACCTTAACCCATAAATTAAAATAACATTTTACTTTAAGAAATTATGTTAAATTAAAATAGGGAAAATCTCATTTAGTCGATTTTGTGGAGATTAATTAAGGAGAGTAGTTAAATTAGTTAATTTTACTCATTTTCCTAAAATGCTCATATATAAACTTAAAATGATATGAGTAAAACTGAATCAATAGCTCATGTCACATACCTCTCCGACCTAGAATTTTCTCTTGAGTATATATCAATTTCTACTTTTAAAAGTATCAAATATTCAAATTTAATTCAACAAGTCACACATTAATGTTCTCTCAGTTACTACGGTCCCTTAAATTCAATCTTATGACGATGCCCCGGGGGAATTAATCTTATGATGTCTCTACCTGCATGTCACTTTCTAAGACTAACTAGAAGTGTCCCTCTCTCTCTCTCTTTTTATTTTTTTATTTTTTTTTTTATATAACAGATGACATAAAGCCAAAACAATAAAAGGAAAAGATTACACAGGAAGGAGAATGAATCTCATACTCTTGATCAATCAAGGCTCTCATGCTTAAAGGGCATGCACTACTAAAAGTGCCCTCTTCTTCCTACGACATTGATTATTGAGAAAATATTTTAAATTATTTCGATTTAATTTTAATACTTTCTATTTTAAAATAAAAAAAAGTAATACTCCCTCCGGTCCTAATTATAGGAATACATTTTGCAGTTGGTTTTGGTCCTAATTATAAGAGCAAGTTTTAACTTTTGTCAATTTTTTCCTATAATACCCCTATTTATACTTATTATTAGGAGCATTTATATATATGTGTGTGTGTGTGTATGTATATATGTGTACATATATATGTATATCTGTGTTTCCGTGTGTCAATATATATGTGTGTACAAACACACACACATATATATGTTTGTGTGTGTGTGTGTGTGAGTGTGTCTATATATATATGTGTGTGTAGATAGATCTATATATATACATATATACACACACAGTGGCGGATCTACCTATTAGACTTGGGGGGCAAGTGCCCCCCTTGGATTTGGAGATTTTTTTTAAAAAAAAAATTAATATATGTTTGAATGATTGTTTACCTTTAAATTAAGTGTCCACCCTTAATACATCAAGAATGCACTTCGTAATCGGATGGAGATGAATAGTTGAATGATTGTTTAGTGCCTTATATTGAAAAGGATGTATTTTATAGCATTGATAATAAGATAATTATGATGAAATTTCAAAAAATGAAGCCTAGAAGGATGACATTGTAATTATTTTTATTGTAATTATATACTTTTGTTATTAAAATATATGTACTTGAACTTTTGAGTGCCCACCCTTCATTGTAATTTATGTAGGTGCATTTCTAACACCACTTAGCCTTACTTTTCTAAATGACAAGTTTGTAAAATAATTACCTCTTTTATTACATCATCAGTATTCAATTGATTTCATGAATTTTTTTTTTAATATTCTTTTTTTTAATGCATTTAAAATTTTCCTTAAAAAAAATTTCGGGGCCCCTGAATCCCCCACCAATTGTGCCCCCTTCTATAATTTTTGGGTCCGCCCCTGTACACACACATATATTTATATAGCAAGATCATTATTTCAATTAGAAAGCGTGTGGAAACGAAAATTGGTCGGAGAGATATGTGGTGGGGTTGTAATTCACTTTTACTTATGTCATTTTAAATTTATATAAGGGCATTTTAGAAAAATGAGTCAAATTAACTAATTTAACTCATCTCCTTAATCCCCTCAAAATCGGTTAAATAGTTCCTATAATTAGGACCGGAAGGAGTACTATATTAAGGATTAAGGTGTATTCAACACCCAAAAATATTTTTTGAGGTGCAACTTGCCCTTAAAAATTTTTATGGTTCAATTTTGCCCCTTGTCTATTAAAATGGATCAATCTTGCCCTCAACTAGCAGTTTAGAAAACGTCTGTTTTCTCATTTGAAAAAAAAAAAAGGTTAAATAGCAAATTCGTGCTGAAAGTATAGACTCAGGAGCATTGTTGTATTGTCTTGAAAGTTTTTTTTTTTTTTTTCTCAATGTTGCCCCAAAAGTTTGAAAACATAGCAATGTTGCCTATTCCGTTAAAAAACTAATGTTGACCGTAAAAAATTGACGTTTTGACCGTTAACTTTTTAATAAAAATGGGCAACATTACTACGTTTTGAAACTTCCTGGGCAAAATTGAAATAATAAAAAAAGAACCTTTTATGGCAACATTGTTCCGCTTCAGTGAAAACTTTCGAAACAAATTTGCTATTTAACCAGAAAAAAAAAAAAAAGCTTCCATCAACAACTAAAGTAGTACTCCCTCCCTCCATAGTCGCGTCCGGTTTCTCTACACAGCCAAACTCTGCCTATCCCTCATTGTCGTCCATCCTGGCCGTCCAAATCTTGATCCAATAGTCCACAAATGATTTTGAAAAAACCGCGCGCGGTTTTTCAAAAATCCAAAAACCGAGCGCGGTTTTTTGAAAATCTCTCTGGATCGTTAATGGACGGTCCAGATGGCAATAATGAGGGATAATGAGAGGGAGGATAATGAGAGTATCCTCTTCCCTCCATAGCCATTCCCCTTGCGTGTTGCAAAAACTGTTATCCCCCATCAGCACACGATCCCATTCACACTCCGTTATCTAGGCTTTATGATCAATTCATTCACACTTGGCAATCCTAAAACAGATAGCCGTGGTGCATCTATGTAATTCTTGTGCTGATGGGGGAGAACAGTTTTTACAACACACAAGGGGAAAGGCTACATATATAGGGAGAGCTGGAGGGAAGGAGGACTTTTATATATAGAGTGTGTTAGGTTTGAAACTGTAATATGTGGGAGAAATTTTCACCCTCCACCAACATGACACTCAAACATTAATTGAAAAAACGAACATCTACATGCTAAACTGTTAGTTGGGGGAAGCTGTTAGTTGGGGGAAAGATTGATCCATTTTAAATATATAAAAGGCAAAATTGCACCACAAAATTTTTATAGGATAAGTTGCACATCAAAAAATATTTTGGGGTGCTACGACGCACCTTAACCCATAAATTAAAATAATATTTTAATCTAAGAAATTGTGTTAAATTAAAATAGGAAAAATCTCATTTAAATCCATTTAAAATATATAAATCTTGATTTAGACTTGTACTTTTAACACATACCTAAGAAGGCTAAGAGGCCTTATTAAGGATTTCTGAATTTATTGATTTTACCAATATGTCCTGCTATTTTCTACTCCTCTTCTCTTTCCTATAAAATCTCAATCTCATGGATTCCTTACCTCTCCTCTCCCCATCCTAAGATTTATTCAATATCTGACATGGATTAAGGGCGTCGATCGACATGTGTCGCTCTAGGGCTCTATGTGTGGGTGCGTTGCACTTGTTTCGTAAGCTGGACAAGAGAGCCTGTGATATATATTTAATGGAGTCGGATGTTAATAATTAACATCAATGTTAGTACTATCTTCGATCCTAATTATAAGATCTAGTTGATTTTTTTTGAGAGATTAAGGAAGCTAAATAAGTTACTTAATTATTTCATATGTTATGTATCCTTAGATTATATATTAGTTTATTAGTCAAACTAATTAGTTTTGAGGAAAAATAAAAAATACTCTAAAGTAATTTAATTAGCTTCTTTAATCTCTCCAAAAAATTAACTAGATCTTATAAATAGGACCGGAGGGAATAATATGTAATTATGTAGGAGCAACTTATGTTAATAGAAAGAACCTACACGGGTGGAAAAAAGGCTTTTAAGACCGGATAAAACAGGTACATTAGGTACGGACCCGCGACCAGTCTTATTCCAGGCGGTATTAAAAGTCGACCTTTAAGACCGGACTTTTACACGGTCTTAAAGAGTTTCTTTAAGACCGGACATTTTAAACATCCGGTCTTAAAAGTGTTTCAAAAAAAAAAAAAAAAACTCAAATGAAACAATCGGTCCCAAATCACCAGATCTGGCAACATTTTGAATGTCCCTCCGTCATCAACGACGGAGAACCAAGAGAAGATTGGAAGCAACAACAACAAGAAGAAAAACAAAAAGATGATTACAAAGTCCAGAAATAAACAAAAATAACAAGAAACAGAAATCATTCACCATGAAAATCGAATTTGAAGTCCAGATCTACAAAAAAATCACAAGTTTAAAGTAACCAAATCTGAGCAGGATCCTCTTGTCGGTGCTAGCAAAACTTCAAGCAACCAAAATCGAAGTCCAGATCTGAGCAGGAGCGGTCAATGTAGGAAATAAACAGACTTAAGCAAGAAGATATCTGGGTTTGATTTCAAACCGGATCTATATGAAGGCGGCGTGGAAGGACCCATAGATCGAAGAGGAAAGAGCCGCCGTCATCCAGAATCCTCAAAGTAGTACGCTTTCGCTGTTGCTGAGGATTGGAGTCGACGCCATCGCAAAACCCTCAAAGCATCTCACTGCCAACGTTGCCAAGGATTTGATTGTGTGACTCTTATCACTTACGAAGATTGCGAGTAGGTTAGAGGAAGAGGATGACATTCTTGCTGAGGATTTGCCCGTGAGGCTCTTGGGACACTCGTTGAATCTATAACTAAGAAAATGTTATATCACCAAGAAGACAAAGCAAACTCACGGACTTAACAGGTTTAGCGAATGTAGTTTTTAACACTTTTAAGACTGGTTTTTTGAAACAACCGGTCTTAAAAGTATATTTTTAAGACCGGTTGTTTTAAACAACCGGTCTTAAAAGTGTAAAAAAAAAAATTTGACCGGTGGCAATTTCGTAAATATATAGAACACTTTTAAGACCGTCTGTTTGAAACAACCGGTCTTAAAAGTGCTCTATATAATTTTTTTATTTTTATTTTTACACTTTTAAGACCGTCTGTTTGAAACAGCCGGTCTTAAAAGTGTTCTATATAATTTTTTTTTTTACACTTTTAAGACCGTCGGTTTGAAATGCCGGTCTTAAAAGTGTTCTATATATATATATATATATATATATATATATATATATATATATATTTTTTTTTTTTTTTTTACACTTTTAAGACCGTCTGTTTCAAACAGAGTTAGCGTATACGATTATATTGTGCAATTATCTTAATTAAGTTGTTAGAGAGATTTTAGGAATTAAGTTAGCAGATCAAGGTTTTTGAATTTCGTAATTAAATTCCCGATTGTAATCATCTTAATTAAGTTGTTAGAGAGATTTTAGGAATTAAGTTAGCGAGATCATGATTTTTGAATTTCGTAATTAAATTCTTGATTGTAATCCCTAAATTATAGGAACTGCCTAGGTTTATTTACTTATTAGCATCTGTATATAATTCCAATTAAGCGAAGGAATAAATCATCGTATTCTCGGACTTGATCGCGTCTTCTCACAATATTTACGAAATTGCCACGGTCATACTTTTAAGACCGGATATTTTATAGCCCGGTCTTAAAAGTGTTCTATATATTTACAAAATTGCCACCGGTCATACTTTTAAGACCGGATCTTTTATAGTCCGGTCTTAAAAGTGTTCCATATATTTATGAAAGTGCCACCGGTCATATTTTTAAGACCGGATCTTTTATAATCCGGTCCAAAAAGTTCTTTATATTTACGAAACTGCCACCGGTCATACTTTTAAGACCTGATTCTCTATAATCCGGTCTAAATGAGACGGTCTTAAAGCCATTTTTTGCACTAGTGCTAAGTCCACTTTTCTTGTTCACTTGAGACAGAAAGCTGCTATAAAAATGTTTGGCTTCTAATGGTAATTCAATCTCCTCCGATCCTAAAAATATAAATATGACATAATTTATAGCGTAATCTGGTATTGGAGTTAGTACTAATTACCGCACATAAATATCACTTCTCCTATCAACAGTGACATTATTAGTAAGGTTATACTACCTCCAGTCCTAATTATAAGAGCTAGTTGACTTTTTTTGGAGAGATTAAGGAAGCTAAATAAGTTATTTAATCATTTCATATATTGTGTATCATTAGATTATATATTAGTTTATTAATCAAATTAATTAGTTTGAAGAAAAAAATAAAAATAAAAATACTCTAAAGTAATTTAATTAGTTTCCTTAATCTCTCCAAAAAAGTCAACTAGCTCTTATAATTAGGACCGGAGAGAGTATTAAGGATGTGTTAATTTTTTTCCGGTTGCCCATCCAGTATCCAGAGCTTCGCCCTGACTAATCCAGATCCGACCCGGGTCTCGCACCTGGCTATGGTGGGTGATTCTCCCAATAGGGCTTTTCTACATTCACAAGGCTTGAACTCGAGACCTTGCTTAAACAACACAAGTCACTTACCACTTGTGTCAACCCCCATTGGTTATTAAGGATGTGTTATTAATTCCCAAGAGCAGCACTTTATTGCTTCTCAATTTGCGTCTTTATTTTTTGAGTTGTAAATGAACATAGCATGAAAGGGTAGGGGTTGAGAAAATAGTACTTCTTCCAGTCCTAATTATAAGACTTAGTTGACTTTTTTGGAGAGATTAAAGAAGCTAATTAAATTACTTTCGATTATTTTTATTTTTTTCTTCAAACTAATTGGTTTGACTAATAAACTAATATATAATCTAAGTATACACAACATATGAAATGATTAAGTAACTTATTTAGCTTTCTTAATCTCTCCAAAAAAAAGTCAACTAAGTCTTATAATTAAGACCGGAGATTGTATATATGATATATTGGTAAAATCAATAAATTCAGAAATCTCTAATTAGCCCTCTTAGTCTCCTTTGGGATTTGTTAAAAGTGTAGACCTGCATCTAGATTTAGGCATTTTAAATGGATTTAAATGAGATTCTTCCTTTTATTAAAGACATGAATATACTCTTATAAATAAGATTGGAGAAAATATCGCATAAAACATTTATATGAAAATTTTATAGTTTTTAAGAATTAAATAAAAATTGCAAGGGTTACAGTGAATTAAACGGCGAAACTGGTTTTTAAATCCTCGGCTCCTCGCTACTTTCAATGAAATATGGCTTAATGTTAGTATTTCCTATTTTGTTATATGCTTCAATGATCAGCATGATGTAATATCTTCTTTATGGATATACAGTCCAATATTTAGGTGTTATTTATGCTTTTTTTTCCTAAAATTATATACTCCCTCCGATTCTAATTATAGGAATATTTTTGTAGTACAAATTACACTACAAAAATGTTCCTGTAATTAAAAGCAGAGGTAGTATATTTTTTAATTTAGGAGAAAAAACAAAAAGTGAATTCCACCGACGTAAGTGTTATCTGTAGTCAATGCTCAAATTTGTTCGTCCCCAGATTATTAATGAATAATCTCCATTTTTGTTTTTTTTTATTTGCCATTCCTCACGGCTGACATCACATTTTCAATATTTTAAGAGTGTTAGGTATAAAATAAATATTTATTTTGATGCAATAAAAAATAAGATGTGGTTTTTATGCAAGAAGGACTATCATTTCTTTTCTTTACCTGAAGGACTATCGTATTAATCAGGGTGGAAAATATTTTTTTAATAGTAAGAGATTCAATGTCTGTTTGAATTAGTGTTAAAAGCTGTTTTTCCAACAAGATTTAATACTTGAAATGAGCTATAGCACGAGGTCTTAGCTTGTGCTAGTCATATCACTTCCATGCATGATGCATGACACCTCCAAGGGTTTCTTGGGATTGATTTTCATCCTCTTCTCATCTTATCCACTTCCTATCATCTTCTTCATTTTAGTCGTTAGATTGAAATCTGAACGGTTCAGATTTACTCTTTTATAAAAATATTAACAAAATATTAAATCTGAACCGTTCAGATTTCAATCCAATGGCTGAGATAAAGAAGATGATGGAAAGTGGATGGGAAGGGAAGATGATGGAAGCCAAATTCGGGTTGCTCTCTGTTTTTTTTTCCTTTTTTTTTTTTGAATTAAAAGGACATGCACTAATGGTCTGAGGTTACAAATGGATTGGACCCTTGACCTCCTATTTATAGGAGAGCTTTCATGCTACCGAACTATAAAGACCATCCACTCACATTTCATGCTTCTTCCTTACATGCTTTTTAGGTGCTTGTCCTTCTAATTAAAGCGACGAGGGCATTATATATATATATATATGTTGTATTCTGAATTTTTTTTTTCACCCAAAGAGACATGGAGCTAGATGTGCTTCCAACATGGAACTAAACCAAAGGTGATGAAAGAAGTTGCCAATGGGAGCTAGAAGCTAGGAAGTTGATTGCTTTAAGTTGGCAGGTTGATTTGCGAGTTATCCCTAAAGAATGTAAAAGGGTTGCCGATGGTTTGGCCAAAATGGGTATTTCATTTTCGACATTGCTAGATGAGTGTCCTACCAACCTAAGAGGATGGGTGGACCAAGAGTGCTTGGGAATTAATTCTCCGTTAGTGTAATTCTCTGTTATGTAATTTAGGCTTTTAGCCTCCTTTTATATCAAAAAAGAAAAAAAAAAGCTGCCAATAGGAAAGACAGTAGCTATGATAATGTCTCCATTTTTACAGAGTTCCCACATGCCCACATTTGGGCCTTCTTTCGAAGAGCTCAGTTGGAAAGGACTTTGTAGCAAGAGCCTAAATGATAAATGAGAAGAAGAACTAATGGGCCACACCTAAAGCCCTTCAGGCCCACACCCTACCGAAGAAGTAGAGCGAATCAGAGAGGCCCACATGTGCTGACCTAGGCCCTATCACAAAACTATGGAGGTACACTTTTTAAACTTCTAAGGGATTACCAACAGCCGTTGAATATATATCAAAAAAAAAAAAAAAACAGCCGTTGAATATAGTAGAAGTTATATCAAAAAAATATAGTAGAAGGAGCTAGTCCCTTATAATGTAACAAATAAATGTTCACATTCCCGTTGAGAGATGTGCTCACATTTATTGTTTGTCAGTACCTCGAATAGGATTGCCCTTGATAGGAGGATACCTATAAAAAAAAAAATTAAGGGATTAAACAAAAGTTTGATATAAACTTAGAAGACCAAAGTATGCATTGATCATAAAATTATTATTATTAGTATTATAGTAGTATGATAAAATTTAATAGAGTTTTTTGTTTGGCCAAAACTGAAAGAATTAATTTATTTGCACTTTTATGTGTACCTGTACACTTCTAAAACGCATTTTTAGTGTATTTTTAAATTGGGAGTGTTATGGTATTTTCATAACAATAGCGTAGCCCTCACCATAAAATGTAACAACCATTAGTCTATGTGAATGGTAGTGTCATTTTTCCTCTGATTCTGTAAGTACATGTTTACACCTCCTTCAAACATATTATTAATGTTAGGGTATTTTGGGTAAAAGTTCATAGAGGTTTTTTTTCTTTTTTTGGTGTGCATATTTTACCAAAAACAATTATCCATCAGAGAATGACAGTTAAGTTTGGGCCATATTATGGATTTTAGGATGCATCAAGCCCAACTCAATTGTTTTTTGTAAGGAAGTTTTAATGCTGCATTCCGGCCTCATATCAAAAAATAAAAATAAAAATGCTGCATTCCGGCCAACTCGAATCTTCACAGATCTCTCGCCCCCCTTCTCTATTACTGTATTCTCCCTTACACACAAAAGAACATCAGCTTTCTTTTTTCTTTTTCTCTCGGATTCTAGCCCTCAATATTGTCATCATTGATTTTCGGCGTAAGCTTCGCTCACAGCAGTTGGCGAACGCCAAATTCGGTCCAAGAATTTCTCTCCCCTGCATTTGATTTGTGACCTTGTTCCACAGTCAAAAGAGCCGAATCAAGAATATTCTGCGATCGATTTGGGTAATTTTATTTTTCCGATAACATCACTGTGATTGAGGCTTTGTGTTCTTTTCTTCTTTTGCGAAAATTGTTTCGCCGTGACTGAGGTTGGTCTTCCGATTCAGTCGTTGTGATTAAGTCTCGGTTCTCTGGGTTTTCTTTTGCAAAAATTGTTTCTCTGTGATTGAGGCTCTGTTTCCTCGAGTTTCTTGACTGAAGTGATCATTGCACTATTTTCTCGTGGGGCAACAACAAATCTCACCGAATTAGTCGTACACCACATGGCATCTACTCTAGCTTCTGCTATTGACATCAATCACCCACTTTATCTATACTCTTCTGATGTTCAAGTTCTCACACTCATCCCTTAGGTCTTGATTGGCTCGAATGATTATGTTGTGTGGAATCGAGCAATGTCATGAATGCTGTTTCAACTTGGTCTCTGTCTCTAAATTGACTAAACAAATCAACTGTGCCATTTCCTTTTATCCTGATTATTCTGTACTCTGCAGGAGATATCAACTGGGAAATACCAATGATTGGTAAAATTCTTGATGAACTATACCTAATTGGAAAGAGCTTAAAGGTTGACTCAAATTTGAACTTGCAGCTTATGGCATAATAGACTCGGTCATGATTAGAAGGTACTTAGGCACCTAGATATAATAAATAAGGAAGTCATTTATTTTCTTAAAATTGCTTATTGTATATTCTCAAGTTTCGATTCTTATTTGTGCCTCTGTTTCTCTTTCAACTTTCGATTCTTATTTATGGTATTGTGCCTCTGTTTTAGTTTACTCATCGAAAGCACTTGGGATTTCATGTGGAATTTACTTGGTCTGAAGCTTTGAACTCCATAGAAAAAAGGGAAGAAAAGATAACCAGGTATTAGTTTTTCATTTGACTTATTTTTCCTAGTTGAAACTTAAATCAAACTGTTTATTATGACTTTCGTGTCATGTTTTGGTGTTATTCCTCTCTTGTCCATTGTGGGACAAACTTATCTAGCACCTTAATTGTTGCCTTGTTGCCTTTTCTATTTTTTGTTTTCAGAAAATGTCAAGGATACAATCTTATTTCAAACGTCTAAAACCCACAAATACAGAACCCGAATCTCAAAGTGAGCAAGTTTCAAATAGTATTTCAATTCCAACTGTCCAAGAAGTCTATCAACCACCACAAGCATCTCAATTTCAAAGTTTTCAAAACCCACCTCAAGCAAAAGTTGATATAGAAAATCTTGAAGCGGATCCGGGAAAAAGACCTTCAATTTATTCAATGACATCAAATCCTATAGAAAGAGAGAATATTCGGAGAGCTTATTTGCTAAAGGGGCCAACTCAACCAATTCTTAAATCATTCCCTCAAACGGAAATGTATGGAAAAATGCGTCGATTCAATCCGAAGTGGTATGAAGAATTTGGTTCTTGGTTGGAGTATAGTGTCTCAAAAGACGCATGTTTTTGCTTGTATTGTTATCTACTTGATATGGAGGTTGGAGGTAGTGGTTCGACGCAGGAAGCATTTGTCAGTGTGGGGTTTAAAAATTGGCAGAAGAAAGATAGAATCAAAGTTCATGTTGGAGATCATAAGAGTGTTCACAGTAGATGTTATCAAGCTGGTCAAGATTTGATGAAGCAAAAGCAACAGATGGATATTGCCTTTTCAAATATTTCTGAACAACAGATAATTGATTATCGTATTTGGCTGAAACCTTCTTTAGATTGTGCTAGATTCATACTACGAAATGGCCAACTTTTTTTGGGATATGATGAATGTACAAGTTCAAATCAACAAGGTTTATTTCTTGAAACTCTAAAATTTTATTCTAAGCCAAATAAAGAGATAAGTCATGTGGTCTTGCAAAATGCCCCCGATGATCATATATTGACTTCACCAATGATTCAGAAAGATCTTTTTCAAGCTTGTGCTGATTTGACTGTTAAAGCAATAATTAGTGATCTCGGCGATGATTACTTTTCCTTGCTAGTTGATGAAGTTCGTGATGTTGCAATTAAAGAACAAATGACAGTTGTACTTCGGTATGTAAACAAAAAAGGGTCCATTATTGAATGTTTTATTGGTATAATTCATGTTTCAGATACTACTGCACAATCATTAAAAGCAGCGATTGATGAACTATTTTCTAAACTTGGTTTAAGTTTGTCTAAATGTCGCGGTCAAAGTTATGATGGTGCTAGTAATATGCGGGGTGAATTCAAAGGGCTTAAGAGTTTGATTTTGGCAGACAACACATCCGCATTCTACATTCATTGTTTTGCTCATCAGTTACAATTGGTACTTGTGAAGGTTGCAAAACATCACAAAAAGATTCAAGAATTTTTTGACATGCTTCAAAAGATGGCTACTGTTGTGGGGGGTTCATGCAAGCGTAAGGAAATTCTTCAAATGAATCAATATGAGCAAATAGTTAAAAGAATTGCTCGTGGTGAAATACCTATTGGAAAAGGTTTAAATCAAGAGACAACCTTAAAGCGACCTGGAGACATTCTATGGGGTTCCCATTTTGGTACGGTTACTAGTGTTATCTCATTATTTTCTCCAATAATTTCCTTGATGAA
This sequence comes from Acacia pycnantha, assembly GCA_025563575.1. NCBI lineage: Eukaryota > Viridiplantae > Streptophyta > Magnoliopsida > Fabales > Fabaceae > Acacia > Acacia pycnantha. The sequence goes on along the minus strand of JAMWYP010000074.1, from coordinate 740,223 downwards.
AATTATTGAAGACGAGCCGAAAAATGATGCTGCAAGAACTGATGCACGTTGCATTTTGTATGCCATGGAGGATTTTGACTTTGCATTCTTGTTGCATCTTATGAAATTGATCTTGGGGATTTCTTATGAGTTGTCACAAGCACTACAAAGAAAAGATCAAGATCTTTTAAATGCAATTGGTTTAGTGAAGGTAGTCAAGTCTCGTTTACAAGAGGTGAGAGATCATGGTTTTGATGAATTGCTTCAAGAAACGAACATTTTTGCCAATAAATATGATATTGACATTCCAAATATGAATGATGTTTATTGTCCTAAAGGGAGATCAAGACGGAGATTGGAATCATTCACATTCTTGCACTACTTTAAGGTGGAGTTATTTAATACAGTGATAGATACTCAGGTTCAAGAGTTGGGTGATCGATTTGATAATGTCAATACCAAGTTGCTTGAGTGTTTGAGTTGTCTTGATCCTCGTGATTCATTTGCTAATTTTAACAAAGAAAAGTTGATTGAGTTTGCTAGATTCTATCCTTTGGAGTTTGATGAGCTTGCAGATATTCCTTTTCTTTCTTCAAGTCTCGGTAATTTTATTGTTGATGTAAGAGCTGATTCTGATTTTGTCAATTTGAAAACAATTTCGGACCTTGCTTTGAAGATGGTTGAGAAGAGAAAGGATATTGTTTATCCATGGGTGTATTTGTTGATAAAGTTGGCACTCGTTCTACCGGTAGCAACGGCTAGTGTTGAGCGGGTTTTTTCTGCAATGACTTTTGTTAAGGATAAGTTGTGTAATCGGATAGGTGATGATTGGTTTAACTCATGCATGCTAACTTATGTTGAACGTGATATGTTTGATAAGATTGATGATGAAGATATACTGCTATATTTTCAAGGAATGAAGAATTGAAGAATGTTTTTGTAATCGTTCTGTTGTAATAGCTTAGTTGACTCTTGATTATTATTTTTCTATGTTAAGTTGAAGTTTTCTTTTCTTTTTTTGTTTATATTCTTTTTTTTTAATGCATTTAAAACTTTCCTTTAAAAAAAACCCCCACTAATTGTGTAGACACAAACAAAAAATTCTAGCTCCGCCACTGTTCCTACATAATCTGCCATAATCAAAATCACAGCTCTCATTGCTGCATGGTTCAGCTTGAGGAGGGACTCATCGGGTCATTGGTTCTATTGGTTCATATCTGTCTGCGCTGGCGGCGGTGGTTTCTCTGTTTCCTGCTGCTTGTTCAGCGTTCATCTCAATGCTGACTGAATTTGAGTTCTGGTCAAAGAACGATAGAGGTAATCTTGGTTCCCCCTTCTCCCTTATTAGAAACTCTACTCTGTGTTGGCTGGAATCTCTGTTTAGAGCGAATGTTAGCTTCCTATTTTGGTTTAGTGCCATTCTGGTTAGTTCTATGTCTTGAATCAAGTTGGTAAAGATTAATTTGGGGAAAATATGATATGAAATCCACCAATATTGTCTTATGTTTTGATAGCAATATAGCCTATGTGATTGTTTCAACAAAATATTGGAGCAAAAGTTCAGCATTCTAATTGTGCAGCATACATATGGTTTCTGCTTATCGAATCAGTTTAAGTTAGTATTTTACAACTATATATTTACATTGCGCATCTCACCTAGTAACATAAGCAATTGGGAAGAGAATTTAGCTCTGTGGATTATTGAATGGCCGACTTTATCCATATCTGCTTTGGCCTGTCCTTCAATTCCTTCCTTTCATTTACTTGAACTAACTGTGCTTGACTTCCCCTGCACTTTAGGTCCATGAAGAATGACAGTTTTGAAGCGATATGTGCTGAGATTATTCATATCTATAAAGTACATTACTGCGAATGTGGTAGACAGAAACAATGGACGGATCGTAGCAACTTATTCAACTGCAGAGCATGCCATTAAGGAATCATTAGAATGTGGCTGCACTTACAATGCAAAAGCAGCATATGTTGTTGGAGAGGTATTGGCCATGCGGCTCAAGGTTGAGGGGCTTCATGAAGGACAGGGAAGAGTATCCATGTGAATGTAAACAAGGAAATAGAGAAGAAAGGCTTCAAGAGCCAGACCAACGTATGGGCTTAAACTTTTTCTTGATGATGATAACCACAATGCAAGTAATTCATGGTCGAGTAATTAATCTTCTCAAGATTCATTTGGTCTAGGTATCTCTAAGAAAGATGTCACGAAGGAGGACGAGTGTTTTTAGCTAAAGCAGAACTGAGGATAGGGGAAGGCAGGTCCGCATTCCCTACTCATTGAATATATAAGCACCTCAAGCTCATTTCCTGAAATGAGCCGTCTGGTTAAAGAAGGGATACGAGTCATTGATTGCAAAATTATCTTGGCTGTCCAATTTGGGGTTTACTTTTTCTTTCACCACCTGAAAAGCTTTGGAGACATCAATTGTGAAAACCTCCGCCTGGTTACTAGGCTGAGAATCATGATGGCAAAAGCGGAGTGGCCATTGGCCACTGGACATCAACACATGATGGTCAACAGTGTCAAAGGGTGATTTTGTACAGTCATCCCTGCTGCGCCTTTGGTGGGTGGCGAGAAAGGGTTACAGGGGAAATGTTGTTGAAAAGGTAATGATTCTGAACAACTTCTCTTAAATTGGTGGTAAAAGTCTTGAGGTATTAAAATTTTTAGTTCCTTCGTACTAGTGGTTGAAGCTCTAATTCGTTGTAGTTTGCTTCATAATTGCTTGAGGCCCAGCTATTTCAGTTTAAGTATTATATTTATTTTTCTGGAGTTCCTCATTCTTACTCAAACCTCCATGAGAATACGTTTGGAAACATTTTAATATTTTGAATATGACTATTTTGGAAGGATTCTGAACATGAGTCCTGACAGATTATAGAAGTTAAATCAGTCCAACTTGCTCAATATGCCTGTATTTCTCTATTGCGTACAATAGAATGAAATAATGTTTCAGTGGTTATTTACGTTCCCTTCATGCTGCCTTTTTCTTCTCATTTCATGCTGATAAGGTCACATTAAGTTATTCACTTGTTACCTACTGAAATGAAAATGTAATTTACTTGTTATCCAAAAAAGGCATCCCTCTATTTATTTTACAATGTTAAATGTTAAACGAATATGTGGTTGCTGGTATAGTTTTTAATTCATGTAATGACCTTTTGAAAAGAATTTTTTGAATAAGTCAATAGTGCATTGCTGCTAAAAACTATTCACTTGTTATGTTTTATCATTAATGCAGAGCTGCTAAAATAGACTTGAACTACGGTTTTTATCAATCCTAATTTGTCAAGAACTCAAAAGTCAGTATTTAAAGAAAAAAAGAATAGAATGAAATTAAAATTTTGTATAACAACAATTTTTTGTTTTGTTTTTGAATTTTTGTGTTTAATTCAAATATTTATTGCAGGATGAGTCTGGAATGGAAATGATGCAGAAGAATTTGTTGAGAAGAGCCTGTGCATCAATTTCAAGTGCCCATGTGGTAAGCCAAACCAGATCCTTGATCCTTCTCTCAGGCAACAAATGTTACTTCGAGCTTGTGTAAGAGATGCAAATGCATTGAGTGAAGTTTCATCTTTGTTCATAAGGCTGTTTTTTTTTTGGCTGTCCATTGTTCATATGTAGGATCATACAGCTTTCCATCACTTTCCTTTGACATTGTTATACTTTGGAGTTGAATGAGTCTGTCTACTCTGTGTTCAAGGTTGTGTAAAATGCAAGGTTCTAAAACCAGACCAGCCACTAAACCGGCCGGGGTATTGGGTCAAGGGTCAATAGGTTAGAAATTGAAGATTTCGGGGTAATTAATATGAAATTCTCTAGGGTTGAAATAGCGGTGTTATAGCGCGCTATACCGGTACAGTTGCGGGTTGCGGCACCTGAGCGCCACTTCCACTCCGCAACGCTACAGTTTCCGTTAGCGGGCGGTGGAGGACGATTCAGGCAGTCGCGGGAGGTGGGTTTTGCGGCGCTATCGCGCCGCTACTGTGTTGCTTTTCCTCGGACGCAGGGCATGTCATGGGTTTGGAAATTTGACACCAATCAGGGCTAAAATGGGAAAATGGCCAAGTTAATGAAGGGTATGTAGGTCATTTTACCCTATATCCAGTCTGAAAAAAAAAAAAAGAGGGAAACCGACACAATTTCCCTCTCTTTTTTTCTTGCTCGATTTCTCTCTTGCTTCTTCTTCTCTTTCGGTCACAGATTTCACTGATTCCCTCTTCCCCTTCCCTCTTCGCGTCCGTATTCACTCTTCCCTGTTTGCGTCGCACCAAGAAGAATCAAACCCCAATACACATGCATCAATCTTAACGTTTGAAGAAGCAAAAGAACTCTCGTCTACTTGGGCAGCGGAAGTAAGAAACGGTGCTTGCGTCTCTTCAATAGTAATTTGAAGGAATTGTGGGTTCTGCATCTCGTTCAACACGTGCGAAGTCCTCTATTCTTGATTTTCGCATGACTCTGTGGGTGTGGCAATAACTTCGGGTTCTGATTGTGTCACCGGCAGATTCCAATATTCTGGTGGGGGTATCGCGTCGGCAATCAAGCGGGGTTCAGTTCTTGGTACTACTTGCGTCATCATCAAATATGTCTGGTTCTGTTTCCGCTCTCGTCAATGGGGTCCAAGAAAACGAATTATAGCGGGACTCCTGCCATCGTTTCTTAACTCCATTGTGTCGTCGATCTGGGTATTAAATTCGGTGTTTTTTTAATTGGCTTATCGGTGGCTTGTCGGCTATTTCGTAGACTGCGGGTAATTCACATTAACTGGTCGGTGGATTCTGCACCAGGTGTCGACTAATCCCTCTTGCCTCTTTGCCGAATCTAGTTCTGTTCCTCTTCCCTCTTCTGTTCTGGTTATGTTTCTAGAATTTTATTAATTTAGTTACATTCAATGAACTAGTATGTGGCTTCCTTTATATTTCTTGAATCCTTATTTTGAATGTGTAATATTTTGGGTGATTTCTTATCTTATGTTGCATTTATATATGTGGTATAAATTATTACAAGTATTTATATGAACTTCACAGTAGCGGCTTTACCGTTACCCGCTATACCGTTTTTGGGGTTGGCCGCTACCCGCTATTCAAAACATAGGAAATTCTAAAGAATTCTTTAAAAAAATCGATTTAAAAAAAGAAGGTACCGAACTGGGTTGATGCCCGGATTGGATTGGTAACTGACCAGTTCACCGGTTTCCGGGTTTCAAAACATTTGTAAAATGACAGTGGGTGTTGTATCAATAGTGTCTTGACATGCGTAATAGATATTTGAATGAGGTGAATAATGATGGTAGTTCTTATTATTTGGTTGCCAAAACTTGCCAGTTCGGTGAAAGAAATTACCAGAACATGAAAAAAAAAATTATGTATTTAACTTTGAAGAAGAAAAAGATACTGATAACATTTCTATGGCGTTACATAACTGAAAACAAAATACAATGCCATACTTGAGGTCCTGTCTCATCTAATTTGCTTCTTTTCTATTATATATTGTTGATATAAATTGGTTAAAACGAATAGCAAATTGAACATTTAAAAATAGAGAAGGAAGAAATTGTGGAATAATAATAACCTTTTATTAATTTCAATTTTGTCATTTACAAACCCAAAACATGGGCATAAACATTATCATCATGACGACATTTTGCCAACTCATTATCACAATACAACTTTTACACAACAAATTTAATGACAAGAAAATAGTTCATCAACGGAGAATATTAATAAGGAAAAATCCAAAACCATAATAAATGAACAATTATTAGCTCCAAATAACTTGCCAATCCCTTTGTAAATATACAGAAGGATTTATGCTGGCACCAAATTCCAGCAAAAATGGGATATGTCTAGAAACTTACCATTTCGGGTTCCTATTGGTTCAGAACAAAGACATATGAACATTGTACGTGTGTCTTTTTTTTACCCTTCCTCCCCTCAGATTGAGATGAACCAAGTTTCATTACATCCGTCACTCATTAAGATTGTGAAACATTCTTTTTCGGGTTAAGGTCTATTTGTGTCTCAGAAGTTTTCACTCAGAAGCAATGAGTATCTAGAAGTTTTTTTTTTTTTCTAGACAAATATCGTTGCGGAAGTGTTAAAAATGTAGCAATTCCGTTCCACCGTTAGAAAAGTTTACTGTTTACTTTGACTGTTAGTTTGACTCCACATCATCCACCATCCAGCTACCTCATCATCTGATCACTTCCCCTCTCTCCCCTCCATCTTTTCTTTCCATGGCTATTTGACACAACCAAACCAGCAAACATTACATCCTCATCATTTTGCAAATTAGACAGGAAGCAAATCAAAAGAACAAAATTGAAGCACCCAACCGGAAAAATATCCCAAGGAAATTGTGAGAAGATAAAAATGAAACTGGATGCAAATTAACAAAAAAAAATCCAGCAACTTATAGACTAAATTAACAGAAAAATACAAAGAAATTAAAAGAAGTCATTATGTTAAGAATATAAAGTTTAAAATTAGGATATTAATTAATATTATTATGATTGATTTTTTATTACTTAATATATATTAAGATTTGATATGAACATTCTGTATGATTTGATTTGATTAGTTTCTTGGGTTATAGGTTAATTTATTTGGTTGCCTATATAAAGGCATTTTTGTATTTTTATTTTTATTTATATTTTTAAAGATCAATAATATTAGTATTTTCCATGTGCTTCAATGTGATCCTTTAATCTCAACATGTTATCAGAGCCTTGAGGGTAAAAGAAGCCCTGGTAGTTTCGTTCTTGTATCTCATGATTTAGATTTGGGTATGTGAGTTTTGCCTTCTTTTGTTTTGTCCCTAGTGAGACCTTTTGGAGTGTTGTTTGGTCCATGGCGAGACCTTTGGTGAGACATTTGAAGTGTTGTTTGGTCCCTGGTGAAACATTTGGTGGATGCTTTGGTGTTCGTTGTTGCTTTGGTCCCTTGTGAGAGCTTCAGTTGTTGCTTTGGCCTCTTGTGAGACCTGTGGTGAAGCCATTGGATTATTATTGTTTGAATGTTTCAGGTTGACATTTGGTCAAATTTTCTTGGATATGTCTGAACTTGTTGCTCGATTTAGGATCTCATGAAGAAGCGGATTATTGGTAATAAGTCGTTGCTCTGCTTTCAGCTGTTTCCATCTTGAAGGGGAGTGTCAAGAATAGAAAATTTAAAATTAGGATATTAATTAATAATATTATGATTGATGTTTTATTACTTAATATATATTAAGATTTGATAAGAACATTCTATCATTATATTATGATTTCATTAGTTTCTTAGGTTATGGGTTGGTCTATTTAGTTGTCTATATAAAGGTCTTTTTGTATTCTCTTTTATTTTTAATGATAAATTATAGAGTATTAGTATTTTTCATATGCTTAAATGTGATACTTCAATCTCAACGTTCATATTTTAGAAAGTTAGTTTAGTGATGGAGTGTCTGACTTAACGAAAAATATTGACCAAACATTAAGCATGCTTATATGTTATATTTAATAAATTAATATTTTAAATTCTATTAATTAAAAAATATTTAATCTTCTTCGAAAAAATATATTTAATCTTCACAAACTAACTGTTAAAAACCGTAAAACAGTCGCTGAATTTAATTTTTTTCAATTAATAGGATTTAAAATATTAATTTATTAAAATACTAATATATAAGCATGATTTTTTTTTGCCCAAACATATAAGCATGATTGGTTAGTATTTAACTACACATTACATTAAGGGATTAAACGTGCACTTTACAAATTTAAAAGACTACAATGATATCAGAGGCAAACATGAAGGACAAAGCGTATATTTTAGCCAAAGATTCTATACAATAAAAAATGATTTTTATTAAAAGTCGTCAATTAAAAATTTAGTATGTTCTAAAAATTGTTTTTAGTACATTTCTTAACAGTCAGCAGTTTAAAAAATGATTTTTAAAAAATAATTAAATTTGAACCGCTGAAAATATACTTAAAGGGTCCAAATCTCACCACAATTACCATAATATTCATCACTGTGATGAGTGCTTAAATCGGGTCAATAATTTTCACATTTTTAAATGTTTTTTATTGTAGGTGGAAAGCTTGGAATGAAAATTTAGTGATTTGAATTTAATTATTTATTTCCTAATATTTAAAATTCTACTGATAACTTTATAAAATGGTAAATTTAAAGGTTTCATATTCTAATTTATCTGTTTTAACAGTTGAGATAGGTAGTTGAGAACAAACGCCGGCGAAGAGCTTAGGCCAAATCGTTTTTAAATGCTGAACCCTAATTCCAGTTCTCCACTGGGACTACGCTTGGCCGACTCTCCTGTGTCGTCTCCTTTTCTTCGAATCATCGCAGATCTCTCAAACTCCTTCTTTATTCTCTCTGTCTCACGCTCGGTCTCTACCTAATCTGCCACAATCACAGCTCTCTCTCATGGCTGTGTGGTTCAGAAGGACGGGCTCATCGAGTCACTGGTTTTATTGGTTCGTATCTGTCATTGCCTGCGGAGATTTCTCCGGAAAGTAGAGAAGTAGAGACTTAAAGTAGTATGTTCTATTTCTGATCTCATACGTTCTTTCTTCTCTCTCGCCACCTACCAACCTTCATGAGGAGTACAATTATGACCTTGGATGTGAAACTGGAGCCTTCTTGGTCCCAATGACATTGTTGGTGTCCTGATCCTTTGATGTTTCTGAAATTTCTTGCTTCAGGGCACAACAATGTCATTGGTATCTAGAATACTCTGCAGTTACCTTTTCTGGCTGTCCGGTAGGCTCTCTGCTACGTCTTTGAGATATTAATCCCAAGAACTGGTGGGCATATATATATATATATCATCGTATCTATATTGTGGTTAAAACCTTTGTAGTTATTGTAGCTTGAGTTTTGTAGGTCTGGAAAGTTTATTAGAAATATCACTAGTGGTTTTTTTGACACTTCAAGCAATGTTATTTGGTTGTTATCTGAATTCTTTGAAGAAGAATTATTGCGTTGTGCTATTTAACTATGGCCTTATTTCTTAAAATTCTTGAGAGGAAGGTTTCAGGTGAAGACATGCTTTGCTGCACTAGAAACGTGAAGAAGCCTCTCCTAACTGAGGAAACTGATTGATTTTTTAGCTGTGCACCACTGTACCATAAAAAATGAAAATAAAATATTTAAACACAGCCTGGTAAAATCAGTAATAGGACTATTGTGTTATTGCTCTGCATAATCCACTCTTTTACAGAGGAGACCAATGGAATATTTGAGCTTGTGCTATAAAAAAAGGGAATAAAACACGCAAAAGCACATTTTGGTGGAAAGTAGTTGTTTCAATTTTTAAATGGGTGTTTGAATGTGTTTATTTTCTTTTTGATGGTGCAAGCTCAAAAATCCAGAGGGAGATGCTTCATTTGAAAGAAATCATTGTTCTAATCAGCCATTGATGTTTTGTGCTCTATGTGATGCATTCTGTAGTCTCAGAAGGAGACATTAGTGGAATCATACTGTGATCAGGGAAAAGCTCAGGTGGGTACCATTTGGAGAAACACTTTGGAAGGCGAGCAATCCCTACTTTAGTGCCAAGTACAGAAGTTTTTGTCATGTTATCAGTTTTCTGCTCATGCTCATTGTCATTGTTTGGGAAATGTTATCATGCAGTTCCAATTACTTCAATATTTGGAGGATTGCTAATGAAGTATAAGCTTGTCAATGGCCAAATAAATACTACCTCAGTTCCTTAATATGAGAGTTAGACAAGGGTTCACTTTAGTCCTAAATATAAGACATCAATCAACTTTGTCTCCCAAATTTATAATTTTCTCCCTAAAATATCCCCATTAATTACCCATTTTAAGGGAAGGGTAGTTCCAATGCACATGATTAACAAAGGTATTTTAGGAAAGTCAACACCCATTTATTACAAATAATTGATTTAACCAATTTTCTTAAATCCTCAAATTAGTTACCTAGCTCTTATATTAAAGACCAGAGGTAGTATCATGTAACTCCTAATCCAACAGAGTTCACTGCAACAAGGGAATATAATATATTGTATGGACCCAGTTTAAGACAAACTCAGGTTAGTCACTGGATAAGTTACATTAGGAAGTTGAAGTATGATCCGAAAGTCATTGCACTGGCAATCTGTTTGTTCATTGTGCCTGGTGAATCATTGATTGAAGAGTTAAAATTGATCAAGCCAAGGGTTCCAGAGTCTTCTTCGTGGTTTGCTTGAGAGTTGAGATCAGCTCTGCTGTGGATCTGTGATTTTTCTTCGCGGCAATCCTATGATTTGGGTTTGCTGGAGATCATCTACTACAAGAGGCTTCTTGTTCCAGCATTTTAAATTTCTCAATCTGCTACAAACCTACTGGACTGTGATTTGTTTTATCTTGTCAATCTTTTTGGGATTTTCTTGTTTTGCGGGATAGGACGTTGTTATTGTCTCTGCAGATGCTTGTGAGGCTTATGGCCAAGGATTTTGTGTTTTGACTTTTTATCTTGCACAATATAATTGATTCTCTTTAAAAAAACAAAAACAAATTGCTGAAACCTTCCTTTCACCTGTGCATTGTTCCTATGGGACATTAGAAGTTGATGAGATGCATAAGGTGAAGTACAAATTGATGCAATCTCATTAAAGCTTTCTTATCGCAGTGAAATATCCTAAAGCTTCTTTCTTTTTTTAATTTTGCATTATATAATCTTTGAGAAACAAGTTGCACTATTTCTAGTCTATGAATAGTGTTACTAGTTAGACTTTCTTTTTTTATTTTTTGGATATAGTTAGACTTTCTCTATTATTGATAGATGGTAGAATATAGATTTAACTGGGAATAGTGCCAACCTTTGAAGGGTCATGGTGGGAAAAAAAAAAACTATTTTTTAAGGCCCAGATTGAGAGCATGCGGGCCAAGCCAGAAACTGTTTTTTCATTTTTTTTCAAAGAAATATAATTATTAATTAATAATAATTAAAGTTCTAATTTATTAAATAAATGTTGTTAATATTAAAATCTAAACAACACGTATCATGCATCAAATAAACACAGTGAATTAACTAGTATTTGGCTAAAATTTAGAGACCAAATTGCATCGAGTTAAACTTACAAAGAAGCAAAGTCTATTATCTTCAATCAAGCATTAACTCCGTGATTGATGTCTATCATACATGAATGAACTCATTAAATTGGTAGTAGTAGTGATTAAATTGGTAAGAAGGTAAGAAGGCTGATTTATTTTATTACTTTTTTTTTTAAATAAGTAACAATATTCATTAAAGAAATAAAATGACTAGCAATTCAAAAAGTTAAAGGCAGCATAATGGTTATAAGATAAAAGGATGGGAAGGGAGAATGAGAGGTTGTTTTTGCCAACTGGGCATGTTAAAAAAATATAATAATAATAAGCCTAGCGGATCAGCCCTTTTAAGCCCTTGGCTTTATAGGGCTGACCCTTTTAGCCTGACTTCATTTAGAGACTTCATTTTATACGCCCGGTGTAATACCCTAAAATCTGACTTAGGGTAAAAATCATAAAATGAGTAAATAATACCTATTAAAAATAGGTGAATATGAGGTCTCGAGCACCTTGTATTGAGTTTACCTTGTTGTCAGGGTAATTTCTCTTGAAATTAGATAAATTGCAATTAGGTCCCTAAAATGTTGAAAATTGCATATAGGTCCCTAAAATACATTATGGGTTATAAATACCTGTGAAAGCTATAAAGGAGGCAAGTAAAAATCTATTTGAAATAGGGAAGGATATTGTCCCTAATTTAGGCAATTTATTAAGTTACAAACTTGGAAAATTTGTGGAAGAATACTCAAAAAGTAAGGAAATGACCGAAATACCCCCGTAAATGCTAAGATAATGCAGAGACATGAAAACAAAGATGTCAATATAAAATTTATGAGGTAATGAGGCATTCTAATTAAGAAAATTATCAACAAGTGATAATAAAGTAATTAGGTAATTATTGGCTAATTACTTAAGCATAAACGAAGGAAATTATGAAATAATTATTTAAAGCTCAAAAATTGGTGGTTTTTGGCTTAAAATTAGTAAAAACATGTTTGCTAATTAATTGGAAATTTTGGAGAAAAATAGTTGTTTAGGTATTTTTAAACCTAAATACAAGAATGGACCAATTAGATAATTTTGTGGAATTTTTGGGAAAAATTAAATAAGTAAATGATTAAATAATTAATTAAATAAAAAATAAATATTTATTAGATATAAATGAAGGGCCAGCCGAAATTGGGCCAAGAAAAAGAAGAAAAATGAATAAAAATGAAATGAAAAATAAGTTTGCAACTTGCTATTATTTTAATATTATAATTAATTAAAGTAAAAATTATGAATAGTAATTTAGAAATTAGGAAACGGATCCTATCTAGAGATCTAGGAATGAGATTTCCAAATTCAAGGTAAAATATTGATCAGTGAGTTTTTACCTTTAAGTGACCTCTTCCGGAAGTTAATTAGAGGTAGTTAGCGCATTTTCCTAATAAGACGAAATAGGGAAAAATGCAAGTAGGCACATTTTTGGATCTGAAGAAAATAAATTCTAACTCAACATCTAGGAATGAGTTTGAATTTATATGAACATATTTGGAATCAGTGAATTTTTCTGAAGAAATTGATGATTTCAGAAATGCGTTCTGAAACCGGACGCGTTCGGACGCGTTTTTTATTATTGATAAGAAAGAGAAGATCTTCGAGTTATGAATTCGAAGTTTGTGATTTCTCCGAAATCACGCGAATCGAATGCCGATCGGGGAATTCTATTAGACCGGGCTATAAAGCAACATAAGTCAATACACTTGGAACCACTCATTTGCAGCCACATCAGCTCTCCAATTCGTCCAAGAGGCATGGATGGACAAGAATTATACACCAATTTGGTTTTGATTTTCCATGGTTGAAACAACTTTGAAAATGCCCAAAATACCCTTTCAAATCTCTATAAATAAGAGGCATTGCCTCTTGAAATCTTCACACCAATTTCCACTCCTCCTTTGGCCGAAATATTAGAGGGAGAAAGTAGAGAGAGAAGCTCGGAAAAAATTCGGAGAAGTCTTCAACGGGTAAGTCCTCCGGTCTTTAGCTTTTAGTTCGGTAGTTAGTAGAATTGTTAGATAGATTTAGCAAGTAGGGAGTGAGATTTCTACTATTTTTAGGCCTCATTGCATTGAAAAATATGCCTGAAGAGGTAAAAACATAGTAGGGATTAAGTCCCCGAAAGTTGAAGTCTTCGTAGTTCTTTCAATAGTTAGAGTAGTAATGCTAGAGTAGCCTTTATTTTTCAAAGTATGATTAGATATCATATGATAGGGCTATTCTAGTCTAGAATTTCGAAAATCATAATTGCGTCGAAGTTAAGCGAAATTTCGGGAAGAAAATTTGTAAGAGTAACGAAGTCTTTGGCAAAATCCCGCCAATTAGGGGTATAGGGGCAAAATGGTAATTTTTACCTAAAATGCCAGATATAGTATCAAATCACTAATAAAAGTGATATTACTCTTATAGGACGTCAGAAATCCTAGTTTGCTGCCGTTACGCTGTCCAACGTGCCGCTGTCGGACAAACCGCTGTTTTCCGTCAGAAAGTACAGTTTTCGCCAGAAACATCTACGTACATCAACGAAGGTACGTCCGCGTACTGTAACACTAACTCTGATATTTATGGTATGCATGTATGTGCTATGTGTAGTGTATGTGGTAGTTGATTGCTCTGTGATATGTTATGTACTGTTGATATGTTCACGTTTGCTAAGGGCCACACATTATATGTGCTATTGGGATTCGACTGCTATGGGCCAAACATTGCTAAGGGCCATACGTTGCTAAGGGCCACACATTTTATGTGCTGTTAGAATACGTTGCTAAGGGCCACACATCTGCCTGGAGGGCTTATGTGCTATTGGGATGCGCTTGTTGTATGTGATACTTATGTTGTTAGTGATGTGAATGTATGTAATGCATATGTTGTGTATGTAAATATGAGATTAACCGTTACCTGAGGTCCGGATGCATCGGATCTCAGCTCTTAACCTAGCGTCAGGTTCCGGAGGATCGATGACCGAGGAGAGAGGCAAGCAGCCCGAGTAGAAGACCCGGCTGAAGACTTCCATTTTGTTGTTCCAGCGGAAGCCTTTATTTTGTTATATACTTTTGAACCACGCGGTTTCTGTACCGCTGTTGTAATTAGCCAGACTTACGGCGTTTTATATATACATATCAGTTACTCAATCGCTCCGGTGCTCTACTCTGATCATTTTGAAATGATGTTTGATGAAAAAAAATTTATACTGCTTTTGAAAAGTTGGGATGTTACATTTTGGTATCAGAGCAGTAGTCCTGGCATGAATTTAACTATGTTATTACGGACAGTTTGGTGCCGAAGGCAAGGCTAGTCTACGTGGGTGTGCCATAAGTCGCCGTATAAGTCGGTGAGGCCCCATGGTAGACACTTACCCGGCCATTCATTCGGTTAACGAGTTATGTTCAAAAGCCTTTTCAAAAATTTTGGAGCATATTTTGAAAATGAGTACGATATAGCCCAAGGTCGGTGTACCACCTCATTTTGGTGTCTTGGTTTGAACCAAGTATACCATTACGATCAGTGTACCACTTTCTGTCGGTACATCAATTCTGATAATCTTGATATCGGTTTCTGATAACCCTGATATCAGTCCCTGATAATTCTGATAACCCTGATATCATTCTCTGATAACCCTGATATCAGTCTCTGATACCTCTGATAACCGCCAGTTTGCACTGAACGGTAATTCTATCCTAGTACATGCGGTATTTGACCCATGTTGAGAACTTCTATCGGAGAAATTTCTGTTACACATTTCCGTACTCTTATGAAAGTTGGATTTGATCCACTTTTCATTATTTTCTCCGTACCTGTTTTTGAGTAGAAAGAACCAACGAGAATCTGACGAAGGAAATGTTGCGTGTGTCTGTTCGTTTGCAGTGTGAATACTACGTACGATGGAGTTTATATGTTGTAAGTGCGATAAAGGCTGGGAGCAGTGTGAATGCTAGAGTAGTAAAAGCTAGGAGCAGTATAAATACTAAGCGCGATAGAGTCTAGAGACTAGTGTGATAAAGTCTGCGTTATGCGGAATGTCTTCCCTGTATCTAACGTTTCCCTTAATAAAGGAAAAAGAACGCGACATGGCGAATGTAAGAGGAGCCGGAGCTCCCAGAGGCCGGGGTAGAGGCCAAGGTAGAGGCCGAGGTAGGGGACGAGGTAGACAACCTCAAGTAAGAGCGATACTTGAACTCGAGCACAACCAAGTTCCGAACCAACCGGAACAGAACGAGATGCAGGTGTTGACCGCGGTGTATGAGCCACGGGAGACACTATATATCAAGGTACGATATGACAAGATCTTTAGGGTCAAACCAAAGCGAAGTCTCGATCACCAGGAGGAGAGACTGGCAGACGAAGTGAAGATCCGACGTGTATGAACTAATGCTTAGCTAGTACGGAGATTAGATGGTGAAGTGCAAATTTCGAGGACGAAATTTTGTTTAACAGGGGGAGAAATGTAATACCCTAAAATCCGACTTTAGGTAAAAATCATAAAATGAGTAAATAATACCTATTAAAAATAGGTGAATATGAGGTCTCGAGCACCTTGTATTGAGTTTACCTTGTTGTCAGGGTAATTTCTCTTGAAATTAGATAAATTGCAATTAGGTCCCTAAAATGTTGAAAATTGCGTATAGGTCCCTAAAATACATTATGGGTTATAAATACCCTGTGAAAGCTATAAAGGAGGCAAGTAAAAATCTATTTGAAATAGGGAAGGATATTGTCCCTAATTTAGGCAATTTATTAAGTTACAAACTTGGAAAATTTGTGGAAGAATACTCAAAAAGTAAGGAAATGACCGAAATACCCCCGTAAATGCTAAGATAATGCAGGAGACATGAAAACAAAGATGTCAATATAAAATTTATGAGGTAATGAGGCATTCTAATTAAGAAAATTATCAACAAGTGATAATAAAGTAATTAGGTAATTATTGGCTAATTACTTAAGCATAAACGAAGGAAATTATGAAATAATTATTTAAAGCTCAAAAATTGGTGGTTTTTGGCTTAAAATTAGTAAAAACATGTTTTCTAATTAATTGGAAATTTTGGAGAAAAATAGTTTAGTTTAGGTATTTTTAAGCCTAAATACAAGAATGAACCAATTAGATAATTTTGTGGAATTTTTGGGAAAAATTAAATAAGTAAATGATTAAATAATTAATTAAATAAAAAATAAATATTTATTAGATATAAATGAAGGGCCAGCCGAAATTGGGCCAAGAAAAAGAAGAAAAATGAATAAAAATGAAATGAAAAATAAGTTTGCAACTTGCTATTATTTTAATATTATAATTAATTAAAGTAAAAATTATGAATAGTAATTTAGAAATTAGGAAACGGATCCTATCTAGAGATCTAGGAATGAGATTTCCAAAGTCAAGGTAAAAATATTGATCAGTGAGTTTTTACCTTTAAGTGACCTCTTCCGGAAGTTAATTCCGAGGCCGTTAGCGCATTTTCCTAATAAGACGAAATAGGGAAAAATGCAGGTAGGCACATTTTGGATCTGAAGAAAATAAATTCTAACTCAACATCTAGGAATGAGTTTGAATTTATATGAACATATTTGGAATCAGTGAATTTTTCTGAAGAAATTGATGATTTCAGAAATGCGTTCTGAAACCGGACGCGTTCGGACGCGTTTTTCGAGAAAACTGCAACTGGACTGTTGGAACCCTGTAAGAGACCAAAATCTAAGTTAAATTAGATATTATTGATAAGAAAGAGAAGATCTTCAGAGTTATGAATTCAGAAGTTTGTGATTTCTCCGAAATCACGCGAATCGGGTACCGATCGGGGGAATTCTATTAGACCGGGCTATAAAGCAACATAAGTCAATACACTTGGAACCACTCATTTGCAGCCACATCAGCTCTCCAATTCGTCCAAGAGGCATGGATGGACAAGAATTATACACCAATTTGGTTTTGATTTTCCATGGTTGAAACAACTTTGAAAATGCCCAAAATACCCTTTCAAATCTCTATAAATAAGAGGCATTGCCTCTTGAAATCTTCACACCAATTTCCACTCCTCCTTTGGCCGAAATATTAGAGGGAGAAAGTAGAGAGAGAAGCTCTGGAAAAATTCTGGAGAAGTCTTCAACGGGTAAGTCCTCCGGTCTTTAGCTTTTAGTTTGGTAGTTAGTAGAATTGTTAGATAGATTTAGCAAGTAGGGAGTGAGATTTCTACTATTTTTAGGCCTCATTGCATTGAAAAATATGCCCGAAGAGGTAAAAACCCCCGAAAGTTGAAGTCTTCGTAGTTCTTTCAATAGTTAGAGTAGTAATGCTAGAGTAGCCTTTATTTTTCAAAGTATGATTAGATATCATATGATAGGGCTATTCTAGTCTAGAATTTCGAAAATCATAATTGCGTCGAAGTTCTGGCGAAATTTCGGGAAGAAAATTTGTAAGAGTAACGAAGTGCTGGCAAAATCCCGCCAATTAGGGGTATAGGGGCAAAATGGTAATTTTTACCTAAAATGCCAGATATAGTATCAAATCACTAATAAAAGTGATATTACTCTTATAGGACGTCATAAATCCTAGTTTGCTGCCGTTACGCTGTCCAACGTGTCATTGTCGGACAAACCGCTTTTTCCGTCGAAAGTACGATTTTCGCGAAACATCTACGTACATCAACGAAGGTACGTCCGCGTCTTCGTAACACTAACTCGATATTTATGGTATGCATGTATGTGCTATGTGTAGTGTATGTGGTAGTTGATTGCTCGTGATATGTTATGTACCGTTGATATGTTCACGTTTGCTAAGGGCCACACATTATATGTGCTATTGGGATTCGATCGCTATGGGCCAAACGTTGCTAAGGGCCATACGTTGCTAAGGGCCACACATTTTATGTCTTGTTAGAATACGTTGCTAAGGGCCACACATCTCACTGGGGGCTTATGTGCTATTGGGATGCGCTTGCTGTATGTGATACTTATGTTGTTAGTGATGTGAATGTATGTAATGCATATGTTGTGAATGTAAATATGAGATTAACCGTTACCTGAGGTCCGGATGCATCGGATCTCAGCTCTTAACCTATTGTCAGGTTCCGGAGGATCGAGGACCGAGGAGAGAGGCAAGCGGCCGAGTAGAAGACCCTACCAAGACTTCCGTTTTGTTGTTCCAATGGAAGCCTTTCTTTTGTTATATACTTTTGAACCACGCGGTTTCGTATGCGCTGTTGTAATTAGCCAGACTTACGGCGTTTTATATATACATATCAGTTACTCAATCGCTCCGGTGCTCTACTCTGATCATTTTGAAATGATGTTTGATGAAAAAAAATTTATACTGCTTTTGAAAAGTTGGGATGTTACACCCGGCTCTTGAAGAGTAAGGGCAAGGGTTTAAACAAGCTGGCCCAATTTCCTGGTTCTAGATTTAAAGATGATAGATTTTGCAATTCTTCTTTTGCCTTGTGTAATTAAATCATTATTATGTTACTTATGACAAAATTTGTTCTAGCGACTGTATAGGCGCGAACCTTTTATGTGTGAAGTGAACTTCTATAATATTTTCTTGAGAGCAAGTGTTGAAACAAATTTGTTGAATAAACCTGAGTTGAATTTTATTTATTTTTAAATAATCTTAATTATTTTTTTTTACTAGATAAATGATTTGAAGATAACATTTTGACTGTCATTTTATTTCAAAGAAATATTTTTTTTTTCATTTAAAAATTATAAATTTGAATTCATCAAAGTTTGGACTTCAAGTTTAAGCACTCATTCTTTTTTGACACAAACAGGGGCTGCAATTTCAAATGTTAATGATTAAGAAGGCAAACTAACAATCGCAATAATGTTGTAACTGCATATCTCCAGTAATTCAAAACTAACCCACCAAATATAAAAAGGGGCATGGTCACTCTTGAACTAAATCTAATATAAAATCATTATCTCAAATACATAACCTTTTGCTGTGTGACTGGATTAATTAAAAGGAGCATAACAGGAGAGCCAATTTGGAAACCACAGTGCAACCAAATTGGCCTTTACATTTGGAAAAACAAAATGACAGAAACCACTATAACAGTCCACATCAGTGACCCCTTTAGCCTCACATGTCTCTGTACCTAATGAAGTTGGAGCTAGATCCTTAAAGACGATGAGTGTCCTCAATGCAGTCGAACTTTGACGTTCTGATTTGCTTAACCTGTTGAAGTCGACCATGAGCACTATAACTTCTTCCCCTGTAGGATTTTGAAAGCCACTGCATGAGTTGAGAGGCAGTGGAAATTGGTTTGGCAAAATGACATTAGAAGCTACAAAGGTTAATGTATGAACCTGACCGCAGCAACAAAACAGACAAAAGTTAAGAGTACACCAAAAACCAGTAGATGACAACACTTCAAGATGGACCTCTAAGTGTCTACTAATAAACTTAAGAGATCCCTGTTACTCTGTTAGTATCATGCACATTTGCAGAGCTTTTAGGCTAAAGCTCTATTACAACACAATTCAAGAGCAAGACACTGAATAATTAGTGACGAAATTCCGAGATTTATGACAAAAAATTCTATCACTAAATTCCGTCACTAATTCGCTATATCGTTTTTTTTTGTAGTGATCTTATCCAGTGGACGCTTCCTTTCCCGATACACATGAACCCCGCCAAAGGCAATCATCAACTCTCACCAACCATTTAGTGTATTTGTAACCACAGCTATGATACACAAAACCATTGTGATTGACATAAACTAATCATGAACTTGGAGGAGTACCATGACCTGCAGAATACACTTGTTCACAGAAGAGCAACGAGTGGCAATATTAAAACCCAGACCCCGCAGCTGATTGTGAAAAAATGAAAAAGGATTGGGGTGAGAGAGGCTCGAACTCTCGACCTCAGGATCACTCAACATAGCTATGAGACCTACGCGCTAGCCAACTGCGCCACCACCCCATTGCTGTTTGCAGGAGTCAATTAAATAAAATTAGTACTATTTCAAATTCTTAACGAAATTTGCAGGAATTACTAACTTATTATTTGTCAAAAAAGAAAAAGTATGGCCGGAATCCTGCAAGCTCTCTTCATTTTGGGGGTGATTGGGAGTGGGAGAAACGACTTAAACTTGGTTCCATAGAGGAAGAAATCAGCGATTAATGGTCTGTTTGGTTCCACGGAGGGGAGGGGAGGGGAGAGGCTACCATGACCATAGTAGCCACCAGTTCCATGCCCCAAAACTTTCTGAAAATTACACTGCTCGCCTCACAGAAAATGATCTAATTTTTGTAATCTATGAGAGGCTACCAGATTGGGTTGAATAATGGGTAAAAACGCAGGGCCATGCTCTGTTTTTTTAATCGTTGAAGCTGAAGGTTTTTGCCGCAAATATCTGTTTAAACATGAAGGATTCATGCTCTGTTTTGCAGCAAACCCGTGGCTCTCTCTCTTTCTCTCTCTATCAGCAAAACACGTCTCTTCCTCTTGTTCTTGCAGCAAACCCAGCAGGTGGAAGACAATGATATCAAGTGAAGAGGCGGTGATCTTGGCTTGGAGTGAGAGAGCAGCGTCCGGGGAGGAGAAAAGAGGTTAGGGCAGTTTGAGGATATTGAAAATTTCAAAAAAATTTCCCTCCCCCCTCTAACGTTTCCGGTGCCAAACAAGGGCAAGGGAGCAAAATCGCTCCATCCCCCTCCCCTCCCCTCCATTCCCCTCCAACCAAACAGTTAGTGGTTTAGTGGCAACTAAATAAGGGTTGAACATTAAAGCTTATAATCATGTTTATTGTTGCTTGTGGTTAGATGCTCTTGCATATTGGAGTCCTAACGATTTGAGTCTATTTTTGAATCCGGAAATTTTCAGATTTTAATGATGAGAAGCCACACGAATCCTAAGAAAAGACTAAAGGATACTTGTTAATTATGAATATGTGATATATGGGTTTGGTTGTGAGAGCTAAGTAACTTTCGACAGAGGAACTGCTGCTGGATTTCTTGATGAGAACCAGTAGGAATACGTAAGTGCTAAGAAATTTAACTAGTTTAGATGTTGTTTAGTGTATTATGATGAAATCTTTATTGTTTCGAATCTTTAAGGCCATAGAAATTGTTAAGGGCTCACTATTTAATACTTTAAAATATTAAAGGCTATCATTTGTTACGTCATGTTTTTAGTCTCTAAAATGATAATTTGAGGATAGGTTGTGATCATGTTGCTTTTGCTGTTCGGTTTTTGGGAGATAAAACTTGCAGGAGAAACCGTGTTGCTCCACTGTGTGAGTTAAATTAATGTTCTAAATTATTAGAATGTATCTAAGGGCTCCAATATGATGGTTAGGATAATATTTGTGAAGCTGGAAAACCTCCAAATTTAAAAGGGATGTTGTTCAAGAATTTTAAAGAAACTAGAGCATTCATATATTGTTGGAATAACACACACTACTACGAAAATGGCTATACATGACGGTTATTAACTGTCATGCATAACGGTTTTGAACCGTCATTTATGTGGGTGCTATAAAAGCTCCATGCAAATACATTACATTACAGTTTCGAATCCTTAGTTATTTCAGATATATTATAACAGTTATAACATAACGCCTATTATATATTGAGGTTCGATGAGGTTATAATATGTTTATTGTTGTCATAATAATTAACAGGTACATATAAACAACTGTTATAATATATGATAATGCTTGCATAATACATAAAAGTGAGTGGGTCTTATTATAAAGAGAAGGGAGAGAAAATATTAGTGAGACTTACTCACTTTTATATAAGTGTGGCAGAAAAAATATTTTTACAGCAAAAACAAAAACATTAAACCAATAAAATTAATATAATCTATGATGCTGTGCGTTTAGTGTTTTTAGACGCCAAACCTAAACTCCATTTCATTACACAGTATTCACTCTCCAGTCTCCAGTAGGGTTTAAGCTCGATCGAGGAGGGTCTCAGGCAAACCCTTTCTGTTTGCTAACAATGTGCACTCTGGATTCAATTGATGAATTTTTCTTATGAGATTGCAGTTATCATAAACAATTTCTCCAAAAGATGAGGTTTTTGCGATTCCTACGGTTTTCTCATCTTCGCAAATCTGTAGGTCAAAGCTCCAGCTTCAATGCTCCATCACTTTCTACACAGATTAACTTTCCGGATCGCCGATCGGAAATCCAATATTTTTCCAGTTTCACGCGCTATTACACTACTCCCTCACAAGATTCAAAGCCTGTTCAATCGGAGAAGGTCTCAGCCATCGTGGACGAGCTCATGGGACTCACGCTGCTTGAAGTAATGGACCTTGTTGAAGTTATGAGGGAGAAGAGAGGCGTCAACGAACTCCCACTCATGATGGTGATGATGCCCGGAATGGGAATCGCCGGTGGCCTGAAGGGTGCGGCCAAGGGTGGTGGTCCCAAGGGAGGAGGAGAGGAGAAGAAGGCTGAAAAGACGGCATTTGATGTGAAGCTTGAAGCATTTGATGCTGCTTCGAAAATCAAGGTGATTAAAGAAGTGAGGACGTTTACCAGTTTGGGTTTGAAGGAGGCCAAGGATTTGGTGGAGAAAGTGCCGACCCTTTTGAAGAAAGGTGTAACGAAAGAGGAAGCAGAAACGATTATTGCCAAGATGAAGGACGCTGGCGCTAAAGTGACAATGGAATAAGTTAGGTAATCACATGTTCACCATATGCAGTAGTTCTCTGGTTTGCTTCATGTGTGTGTGTGTCTTCAAGCTATAATTTATGTATGTTGAATGGCATTTGAATTGGTTCCAGGACTAATAATGAGAACACAATTGAATTCTTTCTACTGTTGGATTACGAAAGTTTTAGGCTTGGAAAACTAAGAATTATTTCAAGAAATAAAATCATACGGTGATGCTTATCAAGAAAAACCATTCAATATAATATGCTGTGAACTACTTTTTGAAATGCTACAGAGAATATAAACATTGCTGGTTAGTTTCTCAACTGGATGCTGTCCTAACTTTATCATCACCTAGCCTTCGTTAACTCCCTAGTGAATTATCTTGCTAAAAATTAGGAGCCATACGAGGGAGAATTATCCGCTGTCCTATCAGTTATGGGTGCATTCATTATCAGAAGTTTTAGGACTACCAACTGAGTTATTACGTTATTATAAACAAATGTATAATCTGAAAGCAGCTAAAAGATCTATCATCTATGCTTCTGCTACCTTGGCTTATGTGTAAGGAGGGTTCCTTTGATGTGCTGAGTTACACATCTGCCCTAGAGAAAAATAACGGAGGCGAATCAATCCCATCTCAAGCGCTGTCTGTTATTCCTATATTTGTACTTGTATACTTAATTCATGTGAAATTAGGAGAAAAGGGAAATAATACCAGGCAAAGTGAAAAGAAAGAATTTCATGAAGCCTCTCCTCAATTTATTTTGCCATCACATAAACATTAGAGCCAGAAAACAAGGCTTAATTATATCAAATTATTGTTGTTTGACAATAGTTTCTGTTGCTCAATGCTCTTATATCTATCCTACAAATTGGCTGCTCTCCGGACTATAATAGTTTCCATTGCTCAAGGCTTAATTATTGTTGTTTGACAATAGCCTAGTGAACTATCTTACCAAGCAATATGTGCGTTTACACGGGAGATTTTGTCATTGTCTTATTCTGATGTGTTGAAGGGACATTCATGGACAGAAGTTTAAGATGAACCAATCCCATCATCCCAATAACTGTATTATTCTGATGTGTTATTTTTCTTCTAAACATGAATTTTGTGAAGTTTGGAGAAAAAGGAAATAATGCCAAGCAAAGTAGAAGGAACAAATTTCATGAAGCTATTTTTCCTTTATTTTGGCATCACATGAATTCTACAGTGGGAAAACAGGGTTTAGTTATATCAAAATATCAATGATAAATAATAGTCACTATTGCTTAATGCTCTTGTATCAGACATTAGAGCTGGAAAGGAACAAGGATGATAGAAAAATTCCGTTAGATGATGGAGAAGTAGGGTGCGAAGTTTTCTGACAAATATAGGGTTGAGGTACACCAAATTACCATTGGTAGATGATAGTTGTTATTAACTCCGCCCGCCTATGTTTTATAGCCAATTTTAACCCAAGTAAAGGAGAAGGAGGAGGGTTGTGTTAAGCCCTCATAGCTATCATAAAACTCTATTGAATCTTTTATGACACGGATCAACCTAAAACTCTTGTTTTTTTGGCCAATCAATCAACCTAAAACTCTTTAAGTTAACAATTTATCTAAAGATTTGGTTGGTAACAGAGCAAAATAGCACTGTGTAATTCATGTTGCTGACTCCTCCTAGGATAAGGCTTGAAAAGAAAAAGAGAAAGATGATACTATTATTGCTTAATGTGTTCATTTCTGACATTACCACTTGGACTGTGTATCAGGGAAATCCTTACCTCATGAGCAGAATTTTTGGCTGTGCTAATTCTGGCCTCCTTTTGTTGTATCAGGTTTAGCAGTTAGTTCCTCACACACTTGGGTTCAGTTTGGTCAGATGACGGAAGTCCATTAAGTTCTTCACAATGCGAGGCCCTTCAAGTAGGAAACTGTGCAGAGCCACTTTTACTATCATGGGTCTTTCTCGTTTATCTGGCTTTCTTTTTGTCTTGAATATTCATAATTAATCATTTTTAAGCACTGTTGTAGAATGGGATCTGATGGTAGAATCATTTTTTCAAACTGCCATGCCCTTGATACTCGCTAATAGAGATTTAGATACAGGGGTTGGTCATTTCATTACCACAAGTCCATAACCTTGTAATATTGTTCTTTTAATTGCTTTGAACACTAATTAGAGTACTGTTTTACACTGTTATTTTAATAAGTCAGCGAACTAGAAGCAGCCTTATTTATTTATTTATGATGAGTGGAACTCTGTATTATTTTGAAATTTTGATTGAGATTGACAAATCTACAAAATATGCAGGAGGAAATTAGGAAGGGGGGAAAAAGAGCAAGTAGAAACCTAGTGTTGGGCAATTATATAATTTGTTTTTCCCTGTTTTTTGTGATCTTCACATTTTAAAATTTAAAGTAATAAAATTGTTTCATTTGTACATGTTCCAAAACTCAATAAGGCATAATGGATGTGAAAAGTATATGCTAACTTTCTTTCAGCTATTCAATTATGGTGTATAATGAACTATTCTTAGCCATTCGTGGATGATATTTACTTCAAGAGAGTTTATATACCAAAATTGTTTTTTACATTTATATGAATATGACACATAGTATTTAAGCAATTGTAGCACTTCCAATGATCAATATTAAAGGTTTTCTTTAGGGCAAAGGGGCAAATATAACAACAAAGTTTTATGCAGGGGGTTGGCTTTTTTCCTAATTTGCCTCTTATTAAATAACTATTTACATTAACTTCCAGATTTAATGAAGAGAAAGGAGGAAAAACAAGTGATTCTTTATTGTGCAGGAGATACTAACAATGAGTTATGGCCTTCCGAAGTTTTAACTTTTTTTTTTAATGATTTAGTCGACTAAATGGATTTTTTAATCGACTAAATCGCGGGGGTCTCCAAAAAAAAAATTGGCCCCGCGTTTTAGTCGACTATTTAGCCGACTAAATAGGGGCACATTGGGAAATAGTTTTCTGACAGTGACATATTGGGAAATAGTTTTCTAACGGGGGCATTTTGGTAAATAGTTATTTAATAAGGGGCAAATTAGGAAAAAAGCCCAGGGGTTTATGGCACTATATAATTTTCGGACTTGCCGTTGTCGTCTTATACTTGAAACTGTGCCGTTACAGTTTTAAGTGAACCTTTGCTTTTTTTTTTAAAAAAAAATCAGGATACTGATTGATACTAAAAAGATATTTCAGACTACTGATCAATACTAAAAAAGTACTTTATGATCTTGAAAAATTATTTCAAAATCTTAAAAAAATATCCTATACCCTAAAATATTTTTTCAAGATATTAAAATAATTTTTCAAGATTATGAAGTAGTTTTTTAGTGTCGGTCAATATCTTGAAGTATATTTTTAGTATCAATTAGAAATAATTTTTCAAGATCATGAAGTATTTTTTTTTCAGCAACAGTCAGTGTGCTGAAGTATATTTTTAGTGCCAGTCAGTAGCCTAAAATATTTTTCAATATCTTAAAATAAATTTTTAAGATCATGAAGTGTTTTTTCAGTACTGGTCAGCACGATCTTCTCTAAAGAGCTTAACATTTCGAGAATGATCACCATGGAAGGTATTCTACCTGATGGAGCTTCGATCAACAGACCACCTGGCTTCAGTGGAGAGCACTACTCCTTCTGGAAAGCCAAGTTCAAGGTCTTTGTTATGGCAAGTGAATATGGCTTGTGGAGGGTGTTCGAGATTGGCAACTATTCTCCAACAGTTCTTGAAAATGGACTCCGAGTTCCAAAGCCAGAAGAAAACTATGATGAGAATGATAGAAGAAATGTCACTCTCAACAGCAAAGGCATCCTCATGCTGCAAAGTGCTCTAAGTCAACAAGAGTACTTTCGTATTTGCACATTACCATCAGCTAAAGCCATGTGGGATGCTTTGGAAATAGCTCATGAAGGAACTACCAGAGTGAAAGAAAATAGGGTCAATACTCTCATGACTGAGTATGACCTTCTTCGCATGAAATCTGGAGAATCCATCATCGATTTCCAGTTATACCCTTTTTTTTATATATATAAAAAGCAAAGTTCACTTAAAACTGTGCGAAAACGATGCAGTTTTAAGTATAGGACCAAGTATAGGACGGCAATGTACACTAGACAAGTCCATAATTTCCATAGATGCAAAAAAGTACATAAATGTTCAAACATGGGGCAATTCTGATATTACGTTAACTCCGCCTTAACTCCATTAATTCAGTAGGACCCAAAAGCATTAGCGCATCACCTCACCTCATCCTCTTCTTCTCTGATCTCTCCTCCGACCAGATGAAGAGTTTTACCACTGCTACCTCCAACACAGTCCGACTCCGCCACCAAAGGCCGCTTCTCCTACTCCACCTCTTGTTTTCTTCAATCCCTGCTCTTGAGGAAGCACAAGGAATGAGAAATAATGTTCAAAAGTTGAGAGGGTCTGCACACCTCCGTAGTTCAGAAGCTGAAAGGTAACACATTGTTCCGTCTTAGGGAAAAATTGATGCCATAATCAAATAATTCTACACAAACATTACTAGTCAAATGGAATTCCAGTATAAGTATCACGAGGTATGGCGATGAATTCTTCAATAATTAAAGCTAGAAAAACTCAAAAAAATAAAAGAGATCATGGGAAACGGGGAAAAAAAGCAAATGATGACTTTAATACCTGAAGAATGATCAACACCGGAATCCTGAAAGCTTTTAAGCACCGGAGAGTCAATGCTTCAAACCCAACATTTCAAGAATCAGAGAGCTTCGTGGTGTTGTTGAGAATTCTGAATATCAGAAGCGGTGATATGTTAGAGGCGTGAATTGTTGTTAAATTTGCACCATGCTTCCTCAAGAGCGGGAATTGAAGAAAACAAAGTAGGAAACGTGCCCGTTGGTGGCGGAGTCGTCGAGGACTGTGGTGGAGGTACTTGTGGTGAAGCTCTCCATCTTCATCTGTCGGAGGAGAGAACTGGGAAGAGGAGGAAGAGGTAACGTGCTAAGGCTTGTGGTTCAGTTGCAATTCGAAAATCCAAAATTTGACTGCTAGCTCTGTATATTTTGTTAATAAAGGTTAAAATTAAGTGGGATAATGATCAGGTAAAATTACCCACTTCGCACAAAATTACCCCTTAACCCTTTAAAAATGGAGAGAGAAATGAAATTTGTAATTTTATAATTAGGTTTAAAATTTTAGATAGCTATATATAGATATAAATGGAGATAGAAGCAGAGAAAGATGGCTCCCTATCTAGCATGCAACCATATGTTTGGGTCATAACACAAAGCCCAATGATGAAATGATAATTAAGCCAGTCAATTTAAATTTCAAATGCAGATGACACAAAATATAAATATTACTCCAAAAATAGTGACGTGTAGGATGAAGTGGAATTTGAAGAAGTTGAGGTGGAGAAGATAGTTGTTGACAAGGCAACTTAAATGACATCTGAAATAAAAGAATAAATATAATACTCCCTCCGATCCTATAGGACAACATTTAGGAGTTAGTTTTGGTCCTAATTATAGGACAACATTCTAATTTTTGTCAATTTCTTCCTAAAATACCCCTATTTTATTCTCTCAAATATGTTTGATTTTTAGTGAATATATGTATGTGGGTGCGTAGACTATTCCAATCAGTGAAACTTTTAAATATATATGTGTGTGTGTTTATGTATGTATATGTGTGTGTGTCTACACACAAATATATATATAGACACACACACACACACACACATGTGTGTGTGTGTGTGTGTGTGTGTGTGTGTGTGTGTGTGTGTGTGTGTGTGTGTGTGTGTGTCTACACACAAATATATATAGACACACACACGCGCGCGCGCGCGTGTTTGTGTGTGTGTGTGTGTGTGTGTGTGTGTGTGTACGCACAAATATATAGACACACACATATATGTGTGTGTGTGCATATAAGTATATATGTGTGTGTCTATGCACAAATGTCTATACACACACATATATGTGTGTGTGTGCATATAAGTATATATGTGTCTGTCTGTCAATATATATGTGTATGTACATATATAAACACACACACACACACATCTTTGTGTGTGTGTGTTTATTTGTGTGTGTGTATGCATATATATATATATGTGTGTGTGTGTGTGTAGATATATGTACACACATATATGTATATATAGCAAGACCATTATTTCAATTAGATAGCGTGTGGAAAGAAAAATTCTAAGTCAGAAGAGTATGTGGTAAGAGTTGTTGATTCACTTTTACCTATGTCATTTTAAATTTATATAAGGGCATTATAGGAAAATGAGTAAAATTAACTAATTTAACTTTTTCCCTTAATCTCCCCAAAATCGGTTAAATATGTCCTATAATTAGGACTGGAGGGAGTAATATAAATGGAAAAAGAAATTGGGGGAGGAATCTCAGTGAATTTAGCGTAGCTAATGCCTTGAGCGATGGCGAGGTTGGTGATGGTGAGGTCGACGGCAAGGGCGCTTAGAAGTTCACCATGTAGCAGCCATCGGTTTTTATGGCGAAGGCCATTATGCCGTTAGGGCTCATGGAATTGTTGTTTCTTGGAGAGGAGAGAGAGAGAACTAATCGTTAGTACTGGCTGACACCCAAGAGGGGGTGAATTGAGTGTATGATAAAGATTTAGGAACTTTAAAAATCTTTTCGTATCTTATTAAAAGCATTTTGTATTATAGTAATGAGTTATAAAGCGATAGTCAGTCATCCAAATATATATGCTGGAAATAATAGGAATTTAGAGAAGAGAATATGCAAACTGTGATTTATCCTGGTTTGGTCTAATCCATGATGACCTATGTCAAGTCCCTAGGCTCCTCCTGAAATTTTCAATCCACTATCTTTTTGTTTAATCTGGGCACAAGAGAAGCCTCTAAAATCTTACGAATTTAGCTGGATACTTGTGCAAATCTTTCACAAATCTCTTATCGAGATACTTCTCCTTACACACCATGAGGATACAACATTTATGATCAAGGGTTACAATCAATCTTCTTTCTCAAAAGTGTATAAATGAACACTGAAATACATTAAAAATAATCTCACTTTCTATGGTAAACTATATGATCATTGAGATAACGAAGAGTAAGTGATATAAGCATCGGAGTATTGTCATTTTAATAGTGAAGATGCAAGCTCATGTCATAATGCCTATCTTGAAGCTTTTGTTACTTTTTGGTTCTTGAGCTCTAATCCAAGTTTAATCATAAAATGTTTATCGTTGGCTTTGTCAATACTATCACTTGAGTGTTGTATTAATGACTGATGGAAACTTTTCATTCATTATATTCAAATTATCTGTTAGATTGAGGAGGCTTTCTGTTAGACACAACTTTGAAGACTTTGGAAGATTTTACAGTATGTTGCTTTCGTATCACTGGTAATGGGTCTCTAAGCGTATGATTATTTGACCTGTTTTGATTGAGTTTCTGTGTCCATGCTCTGTTTCTGCAACTGTATTAAATGCTTCTAACACAAATCTTGCTTTTTGAAGATTTTAACGCAATCCTTCGTTTGATCATTTGAAGCTCACTAATAAACATGTTTAGAAGCATCGAGAATAATAATGAGTGGTAATCAGGGATCAATAATTGATAATAAGTGATCTTGAATTTTATGAAGACGATGATATACTACAAATGTAATCAACACTTGAGTTTTGTTTATCTTAACTTGAGTAGCAAACTTGAGTTTTGTTCTCAAAATAAAGACGGTATCAAAAGGAGTTAAGTTGACAATAAGCTTTTCATATAGATACTCGAGTTTTGAAAATTCACACTCTAAAGTGGAACTCGAGTGTTCATACTCATAACTCCAGTTTTGACGATGAGAGTTTGGTAGAAGATTGTTCAAGAGATAGAAAAACTACTAGAACTTGAGTTTCGTTTAATCAAAATCGAATATCATCAAAGGAAACTTCAAGTGTGCCAAAGACTTCATCAAGTATTCTTATCATCAGAGGAGTTGAAGTTAAAGTATTACCTTGGCACTCGAGTTTTCTTTAGAGAACTCGAATGTTACCTTTGTTTGATCCAGAATGAATAAGAGTGTTGTCCTTTAAACGTTAGAGAAAACTTCTAATAGCAACCATGTTCACTCGATTGAAGATCAATTTCCAAAATCCTGTGACTTCTAAAATGCAAGAATATTGGTCGCACGAAGGTCAAATTCCAGTAACCATAATGTCTTTGATATAGCTCCAAATTTGACAAATCACCTATTCTCAGAAAGGTCTCCAAGTATTCTTTCCAATGCAAAAATAATCAGCTCCAAATTCATTGTGTTATGAGCGTTATGATTAGATTACTGACTGTTGTTCTGGACCAGCGTTTTTGCAATGTCCTGATCTGACTGTGAAATTCAAAAAATCATATATCTCTCATTTGATCTTTTTTTTTTTCATGATCTTGATGTTTTTGAAAGGGTATTTAAGTCTAGTTTCATACGCCATCGGTTTCAACTCATTTGGATGTGTATTTTATGAGATACACCTAAATTGTCGAAGTTGCGTCTGTTGTGTGGCGTGATTTCATGTGGCAACTTCTGAAATTCATAGCTCTTTCATTTAAATTCCTTTGAACTTTATTTTGGTGTCAAAATGACACATTGTGAGTCTAGTTTTATATAAAATTGGTTTCACTTCAATTGAATCTTTGGGTTAGGAGATATCATCGAATAATCAGACCTCGCTCAAATGAAATATGCGCAAGCAAATCAGACACACACACATATTCAATTCAATTCATGAGGGGTCGAAAGGATAAGTGGTGAGAGTGGTGGTGGATGGGGGAGGAGGCGCGCAAGGAGCTAGTCGACCCAGGAATTGATTTTAGCGGCTCTATTGATGTTGAGGGTCTTCAAAAACTTGTTCTTGGAAATGGGAGATGAAGCCCACGCTAGGTGGGGCAGGGGGGCTTTTGAGGAGCAGGGATGGCGGCGGTCAAAGCCAGATAGATTCTGGAATTGGCGTCGGAAACTACCACATTCTGCGTCATGTCTCTACAAAACAAGCACCTAGAGAGTTGAAAACAGAGGATGATGATGATGAAGATGTTGAATAAACCCACACTTTCATATCTCTGCAAAATAAACTCACACTTTCGTGACCAATTGCCATGGATACATATAATGATATTGATGATCAATAACTCCAGCTAGAAAAACTAACAGCAAAAAACTAACCACGTCTTTTACAATTAACAGAAAATGTAACTTGTACATATATTTTGTATAGTCACTTTTATACTCAAAAAACATTTGATGTTGGACACTCTTTTTTTTAAAAAAAAAAAAACCATATGGGTATTTTTGCACATTAACCCTATAATATATTGGATTCAATACTTCAGATTTTATGAAAATGTTATTACAATTTCACTTGGAAAGTACATAAATAAATTTAAGCTGTTAAAATTTGATTTGAATATTTTACAACTGTTGGGAAAGATACAGAAAGAAAATCTACATCATTATAACAATCTACCGTTGAGTTCTCTAGATCAAATTTGAGCCGTTTATATTTATTTATATATTTTTAAGTAAAATTATAGTAATAAACTTCTAACTTTTAAGTTGTATGGACAAACTCCAATTATCAATTATATACTCTTTAAATTTTATTTTTATGTTCATATAATCCTTTAAACTTTGATTTATATGTAGATAACTCTAAACTTTAAGGTGTGTTCGCATAAATAATGTGCAAAATTAATCATATGAGAGTTATTTGCATAAATATAAGGGTTTAAGAGATTCGTGGTAAAATGTCCAATTCATGATCAAATTTCCAAAATTTAGAAGTTACATGTAGAGTACATGATATAAAGTTTCCAATTTGAATTGACATAATTGGCTAAGGCTTCAGCCTTCACCTAAAAAGGAAGGAGATTCGATATCTACGGGTTGATGTGAGGGTCTCGTTGGCGGGCGATCTTTAAGTACCTTTGTAAGAACATCTTTGAGCATGGAGGTGTGTTTTGATCCTAGTGGGGTACCAATGTCTACCTCTACCTAAACTTAAAAAAAAAAAAAAAGAAAAGAAAAGAAAGAGTACATGGTATAAAGCTGAGGTCATTGACCAAAAAGAAAAAAAAAAAGGCTGAGGGGTCATGTATAAAGTTTCAAAAGTTAGGCGCTCATATGAACATAATATAAAGTTGAGGGCAACACCTGTATTTTAAACCGTTAAGATTAGTGTTACTGTTCATATTTAGGAGTGAGAAGGGTCAATCCAGACAAAATTTCTTCGTCCTTCAAAATTACACATAACAAGCATCTTCGCAGCGTCTAGATTTTGTTCGAGCAAAAAAAATTAGAGAGGGAACAAAAATGAAGGTAGCCTCCAAGGTCATCTTTCTGTTCAGAGACACGAAAGGATTTGCCTCCGCAATCTCCGATGCTTTCCGCTCAAACCCTTCCCCGTCTTTGCGCTGCCTGTGAGCTGTCTTTCTGTGTTTATCTCTCACATTTTTGTTATTAATATTTGATTACATCAATTATGTCAAATTTTATCTATCTCAGGTGAATCAGAGGGTTTTTATTTTTGTTACAGGGAAGACTCTTTTGAGCTATCCCTGGAGGGTTACGGAATCAAAGATCACAAGGCATCAGGGAGCATTTTTCATTTTGCTAATCATGAGGGCACTTACCAGGTTCTCTTTTCTCTCCCTTTCTCGCTTCGTTAATTTTATATTAGGGGGGCAAATTATGTGTAGGTAAGTTAGCTAATTAAAGAGTTGTATTTAATGAATTAAGCAGTAGATAGCCATTGTGAGCAATAATGTAATAACCGTTCTTGTCCTTCCGATCTCCAAGAAAACGGAAACATCTCTGAATTGGGTTATGCCAATGCGATCCCCTTCATGAATTAAAGGAAAAATTAAGATTAAAACTTGTGTATGCTGCTGTTGACGCAATGCTTTGAAGTCATTTAGTAAGTCTGATTTTTCAGTAGTAAGGATCAGTAACTCTGTTACCATAAACATTTGTTTTTGTTGTTAATAGTCTTGAGGGACCTGTTCCCCACATTAACCTGAGCCATTGAAAAAAATAATTCTATGTGGAAGGCTAAGTAGCTTTTCTCAGGGTCTTCTAAGGCTCCCACTGCCTTAGAAGTCTGTTGCTCACTTCATGGTCTCCAAGAAAATGAAAGCTAAAACTAAAATAATGGAAGAGTTGGAGAGTGAACTTCTTTCTATGGAAGTGGAAGAGATACAAGTAGAATTTGGAGCTGATGTTGAAGGAGGAAAAACTAGGGATGTAAAGAGAATGAGGAAGAGGACTAGTTAGAGATAAATAGAGTAGTAAAGGGATACAGAGATGAAATAAAGACAAAAAAATCACCTTTTTAATTCAATCTGTAAAATTGCAAGAAGGTTTGCAAGCAGAACTTTTATAGGAGTTTATAAAACTCTGTTTTCAGAATACTATAAATAAAGGAACGTAAGAAAAGGGGCTGTAGTTGTTTGTGTGTCTGGTTTTTCTTTAGCTACCAATTTTTGCTAGTAGCAACCTTTATTTACTTTAGTTAACAAAATGGAATGTTCTTGGGGTAGTTATAGGTCAAGCTTTGGCTATACATGAATCATTTGAAGAGAGTTGGTAGACAATGGAAGCTTGATCTTGATTTTACACTACAAGGAAAAAGTAGTGTTAAATTGGATAATTCAATAAAGGGTCAGAAGTCAGAACTTTGAAGTTTGTCTCTTCACTCCAACACATGCCAACTTGATATCTTCTGCCATTTTCTACTGCTTCTTTCACTGCTCAAGGTTATAGTGATCATACACACTGACATTGATATGCAACATGGTGAATTAGTGATAAGCCACCAGGCCTTTTATTCAACAAGGAATGTAAAGGAGAAATGACAGCAGCAATAAAAAAATGCTTGGAGAAATAAAACTTCATGAATGCTCATAAATGGGAGTAGTTTTTTTTATTTTTTTGTTTGGGGGTGGGGTTCACATAACGCTCAAAAGTCTTCCTACACAAGCCTTTCCACTCCTGTTTATTGCAGTTGCCCCTCCAAAGGTTAAACTACCCAAGCAACTAATTCACACACACCCTCACATTACATCCTCTTTCCCGGGTTTTTGGTTACCTTACAATGAATGCTACTACAGTGGGTGTCCTTGGTGTTTCCTTGTGGATTTTGTCTGGCACTGTACACCTTACCGTTTTGCTGTCTAACTTGTTAAGAAGGTTAACAAGTGGTCCACAATGAGGTTAATGATATGAAAATTTCTCAGGATTATACTGTATCCTTCATCCAGAAAATTAAGATCTCCATGTTTGGCTTAAATTCTTAATAACCGGAACACTACCAATTGCTTTTATGTCCGGAACTAATTCCCAAACTCAAATTTCCTCATCCTCTTCTTTATCTCCAGTGGTCACAAAGCGTACTAAGGTATATTCGAGGAAAGAGAAAGGAGAAATACATTACTGGGGCAGCCCCTCAACCAACCCCCGATGACCCTAATTTTGACACATGGTTTGCTGAAAACAACCAAGTCATGACATGGTTGTGTAATTCAATGACCTTGGAGATCAGTGAGGATACCCTTGCACACACGGCAAAGGAAATATGGGATGCCGCTAGGAGGACCTACTCCTCTTTGAAAACACTGCTGCCCGATTCACTTGAAGAGACAACTCCGGATCTACGACAAGGTAATCGATCGAATCGAATATTATAATGCATTGTTGAAATTGTGGCAACAACAAGACTTGTTTGAGATCCACCTTGGGAAACTCTCAAAGATGTACAATTGCACAAACGAATTGTGGAAGAAGGAAGGACACACGACTTCCTCTTAGGCCTAAATGATGTTTTCGAGGAGGTAAGGGGCAGAATCATGGGGCTAAAGCCACTCCCACAACTTTTTGACGTGGTTAACTTTGTGCAATTCGAGGAAAGTAGGAAACTCTTGAACCAGAAAGGACCAAGCAACACTAATTCTATTATTGCCCTCAACGCCGTGATGACCAATGACGATACTGATTGTGGACTCGGGAGCTACGGATCACATGACCGTAACAAAACTCTATTCCGTAACCTTAAACTCGTCATGAACACCTCAAAGTAAAAGTAGCTAATGGTGTATTCACACAAGTTGAGGGTATTGGCATCTGTTACATTATCTCGACCACTTGGCAATACATAATGTTTTGTTTGTACCGGAACTTACTCGTAACCCGATCTCTGTAAGCAAGTTGACTAGAGGTAAAATATGTCGAGTGATCTTTGATGATGGTTTATGTGTGTTTCAGATTTAAGAACGAGGAGGACGATTGGGACTTCTAGAGAATGGGATGGATTGTTCTACCTTGAAGGGTCAACCTCAAAGAATAAAGAAACATGGAAGGCAAGACGAGCAATTGGTTAGCTCGAATTCACTGCATAATGATATATCGTTGTGGCACCGTAGATCGAGCCACCCTAGTTTTGATTATATTTTTCAAAACTTCTATACCTTTGTGCGAACTCAATTCAACACATCCATTAAGGTGCTTCGAAGTGATAATGCCAAAGAATACATGAGCACAACCTTTAAAGAATTTCTTGATTGTCAAGGAATTCATCACCAAACGTCTTGTCCTTACACCCCTCAACAAAATGGGGTAGCCGAACAAAAAAACCGTCACCTGTTGGAAGTAACCCGTGCCTTGCTAATGGAAAGAAATGTTCCCACCATATTCTGGGATGATGCCATCCTCACCGCGGCTTATTTCATTAACCGCATGCCTTCTAAAGTTCTCAAATACGACACCCCACTTCAATATCTCCTGAAATTCTTTCCAAATTGTCCCTTCATCAATTCATTACCTTCCAAGGTGTTTGGTTGTGTTGTTTTTGTTCACAAAAAAGAGGGCAACAAATTTGGCGCTCGCTCTGACAAGTGCATTTTCCTTGGCTACTCCTCCACTCAAAAAGGGTACAAATGCTATTGTCCATCTTCCAAGAAACTCATTGTCTCCCGGGACACCGTTTTCTCAGAAGACGAAGCTTATTATCCTAAATTACCCATTCAGGGGGAGTATTCTGATATTGAATGGCTATTCTTGGAAACATCTAATTCCAACACCACAAACTCACCTGACACATCATCTGAATCACCTAACCTTATATCCTCTCTTGACTCACTTGCTCCCACAAACCAGCCTAACACATACATTCCACCTCAACCTGAACTCAATGAACTGGAAACACATGTTGAGATCAATTCAGGGATGGATGCGGATCACGACAAGAGATAGAAATCGAGCTTGACACTCGGTAGAACTATCTCTCCCATTCAAAGGAACGACCATGAATCCAATCCGGATTAAATCCTCGAAGAATCGGGATGGCCTATTGCCTTGAGAAAGGGGTAAGATCGTGTACTCAACATCCTATTCAACGATTTGTCTCATATGGTAATCATGCGCAAGAATGCAAAGTTTTGTTGTTAACAATTACAGTACGATAATCATTCCAAATACATTTCAACAAGCTATGGCTGATCCAAATTGGAAGCAAGCCGAGAAGAGGAATTGAGGGCACTCAAGGAAAATAGAACATGGGAGATCACGACTCTTCCTAAAGGAAAGAAACCAAGGGATGCAGGTGGATCTTCACTCCAAAATTCAATCCCGATGGCAAAGATCAACAAATACAAGGCGAGACTTGTTGCAAAAGGATATACTGCATATACGGGATCGACTACCAAGAGACATTTGCTCCAGTGGTCAAGTTCAATACCATTCAAGTATTGTTATCACTTGCAATAACTTGGATTGGTCTCTATACCAACTGGACGTGAAAAATGCATTCCTGAATGGCAATCTAGAGGAAGAAGTATACATGGAAATTCCAGATGGAGTTTTAGCTCCTAATAACTCTGTGTGTAAGCTAAGGAAGTCATTATACGGCCTGAAACAGTCTCCTAAGGCATGGTTCGGTAGATTCACCAAAGCAGTGAAAGGGATTGGATATACTCGTGACAAGTCGATGACACATTGTTTACCAAACGTGTTAACGGAAAAGTCACCATATTGATCGTCTATGTTGATGACATAATCATTACAGGGGATGATGAAGAATCCATGGCTCAACTAAAACAGGAGTTGTCAACTGAATTCCAGGTAAAAGACCTTGGACAAATGAGGTATTTCTTAGGCATGGAAGTAGCAAGAACCAAGAAGGGCATCAATGTCTCTCAACGCAAGTATACATTAGACTTGTTACATGAGACAGGAATGTTAGGCACTCAACCAGAAGGAACACCAATGGAAGAGGGATGCCACTTAGAGATCAAACCACAAGGTATTCGAACATATTAAATATTAAATAGAATATATTAAATATATTA
Source organism: Acacia pycnantha (assembly GCA_025563575.1). Classification (NCBI taxonomy): domain Eukaryota; kingdom Viridiplantae; phylum Streptophyta; class Magnoliopsida; order Fabales; family Fabaceae; genus Acacia; species Acacia pycnantha. The sequence goes on along the minus strand of JAMWYP010000074.1, from coordinate 702,167 downwards.
ATATTATTCTATTCTATTTAGTCTATTTAGTCTGTATGTTAGTATATTAGTATGTATGTAGTAGTATAAATTTTTTATACTATTTAAAATTGGAAAATGGATTTCTAAATTTCATTTTAATATTTAATTTCTGAATTTCAAAATGGAATATTTTTTCTTATATTTTATTAGAATATTAAAATGAAATTGAGAATTAACAAAAAAAAAAAAAACAAATAAAATAATTCACTTCTAAAATCAAAAAATGAATAAAATAATGAGATTTTAACTAGTTAATATTTTAATATTAATAAAAAAATATTCCAGCCAATGCAGAGAGATACAGAAGACTTGTGGGAAAATTGATATACTTAACCCACACACGTCCTGACATCAGCTATGCAGTTGGAATAGTAAGTCAGTTTATGCATCAGCCCCAAGAAGAACACATGGCGGTCGTCCACAGAATTTTGAGCTACCTAAAGCTTAATCCTGGAAGGGGAATATTCTTTAAGAAATGTACTACCAGGAACATAGAAATCTACACTGATGCAGATCATGCAAGAGATAGAGAGACCAGGAGGTCAATCTCTGGCACCGTACATACGTGTGGGGAAACCTAGTTACCCGGAGAAGCAAGAAATGATGCAGTGGTGTCACCAAGCAAAGGTAAAGGTAACTAAGAGTCATCAACAAAGGAGTATGTGAAGGAATCTAGATTATCAGATTACTGACAGAGTTGGGAATTCAACATGAGGGACCAATGCAACTCTGGTGTGATAACAATGCCAGCATTGAAATGGTCAAGAACCCAAAGATATCATGATAGAACCAAACATGTTGAGATAGACAGACACTTTATTAAAGAGAAGATTGAAGCAGGCATTATGAGCTTTTCCCTCATATGAATAATAAAACATTTTTGGAACTATAATTTGCCTTCGGTATTATTTGTCTATGAGATATGTGGTACCTGTTCCAAACGTACTCAGCAAATTGAGTTTTATACTTTTATGCCTGTCTAATGTCTCTTCAAATCTTCCTTGTTAGAGTAGCCATCCTGCTTTATCCTCTTGCACTCAAACACCTCCACATGGTTTGACTTCGACTTTCCCAATTTTGACTCAAAGCAAGTACCTCTTTCCTTGCCATTGAACCTTTGTCGTTGTCTGCTTTTTTCCAACTCGAACTTGATGGTCTTATTGTCCCAAACTCGTCTCAATAAACATTACAAAAACCCAATTTTTCTAAAAGATAGTCAGTGTTTTAACCATTTTTAATAATAGATTCCTATGATTTTCATTTTTCCCAACAAAGCTAACAACATCAAAAGCTTTAATATGCCTAACGAAATCAAAAGGTGCATATGGGGATTTGCAGTAATCGATACCCTTAATATGACAGGGATGCTGAATAACTCGTCTTGCTTCCTGAAATAAAGGAAATAAAGTTGGTATCATTAAGAAAGCAAAATAAACGGAGAGGGGGTGTTTGGTTTTAGGAGTGGAATCTTCAATGTTTGGGAGAGTAAGATGTGCTTAGCTTTTGTTCAAGAATGGAGAGAAGATAAATGTATATTGAATGATAAACATATTTTACTAATTGCATTTTCCATACATATACCCTATTTTACACTAGTCGCCTGGTAACTAATCTCATGGTTTTTCTTTGGTTTATAACTAATGTCTGGTTTTCAGTTTTTTGAATGATTAATTTTAGGGGGTACACCTTAAATTTCTTTACCTAACATTCTTTGTAACTCCTGCTTTGAGCTAGAGTATTTGCAGAGGCTGGAATGGTAACCCTTATAGTTAATCTTGCATATACATCCCCCTCTTTTTTTTTTTAAATAAATTTAAAGAGGCATGTACTAATGACTTGAGGTTACGTACGGAAGAGTTTTTCATACCATTAGATAACAAGGCCATTGGCTTGCTTATCTCTTTTTTCATATGTGCACATATGTCATCTTTCCTATTATATATCAGAATTTAATAAACTCAATTCCAGGTGTCATGGATGATCATGCAACATTATGAACCACCTGTCCTCGCATGTGCTGTTAATGAGGTTCTGAGTAAAATAGCAGGAGATAAGTCATCCCTAATACCAAAACTGTATGTACCAATTGTTGTGGAGTCATCCCAAATAAAAGGGGAAAGCAAATCTCAGAGCGGAGCATTAGTTTATGGTATACAGATAGGTCAAGAAAGAGAAACCAATGAGGCCTTACTCTCCAAAATTGTGAAACCACCACCCACACTGCGGATTCAGCATGAGACATTAGCATGTTGTCTTCACTTACTTAACGTGTTGAAGCTACCAACCTTTTTTCTCATTGGAAAAACAGGACAGAATTTACGGAATAAATCTACTGAAGAGTTTGAGGTATATATTTCCCTGAGCCTTTTCTTTCTTAATTATGGATTTTGTGCTATTATATAGGGAAAATTACACTCAGGTCCCAGGGAAGGAAAAAAATTACAAAAAAGTTCATTGAAATCATAAAATTACAAAAAAGTCCCAAGAGAATTTTTGTTGTAAATACATACATTTCGTGTTGTAAATACATACATTTTCTGTTGTAAATGGTTTGAGACTTTTGATATTATTTGTACGAATTTTTAAATGTTGTTGTAAATACATATTTTTTGTTGTAAATACATACTTTTTTGTTGTAAATGGTCAGTGTTTAAATGTTGTTGTAAATATATATTTTTCTGTTGTAAATGGTTTGAGACTTTTTCATTTCGTACAAATAATATCAAAAAGTCTCAAACCATTTACAACAGAAAATTATATATTTACAACAACATTTAAACACCCGACCATTTACAAATGTAAAAGTATGTATTTACAACAGAAAAAGTATGTATTTACAACAACATTTAAAAAATTCCGTACAAATAATATCAAAAAAGTCCCAAACCATTTACAATAGAAAATATATGTATTTACAACAGGAAAAGTATGTATTTACAGCAAAAATTTCCTTGGGACTTTTGGGTAATTTTGTGATTTCAATGGACTTTTTTGTAATTTTTTTCCTTCCTTGGGACCTGAATGTAATTTTCCCTATTATATATCCATGACAAAATGTCCGTTGTGTGCAAATGGTACCTTTGTATGCCCTTACATTTTGCACCCTCGTCCTCTGAGATAAGGGTGAATTACAATTTACCTCCCTTTCATTTGGCCCTAAGGGAGTTTACTCTCTTCAACATTGATATGTTCGATTACTGTTTAACTGCCAGGTGATAATTTTTCTTTGTTTAAGTGATAAAAGTTTCCACGTTAGATGTTTTCCATTTATCTTCAATATTTTTGGTGTTACAGACTAGGATTAAGTGAGCAATTTCAAAATTTAAACTCATCAACTTTTTAAGATCAGTATAGGATGCTTTTAATAGTAAATTAGTTCATCATTTTGACTTTCATATGATTACATAGGCTAAAATTTTAGGATAAATATACATTAAGATGGTTAAATGTTGATGCAAACAAACTAAATGGTAGTTAAGTGAGGTGCTTCGAAATCACATGGAAGCCAACATGTTTGACTATCAATGATTAAACTTTAATTCTTAAAACATGGGGAAACAATTGAGTTATCCTAGCTATTTTTCATATTTTCATATGGTGCCCAAAAAAGAAAAAAATAACCAGCTTCTTTTTCTTCTATAATCCATGGATTAATCTTTAGCATCTAATCCTTGTTGCTCTTTGCTAGATAACTCACACTATTGGCGAGATTTTGGCTAGTGCCACAGGCTTGAACTATTCCAAAGACTCTCTGACATGGAATCCGACTAAGACATCAAGGGATAACAAAGAGCCATGGCTTGCGTTATATGGTTGAGCAGTGACTTAGATGTACACTTGTTATGACGATTTTGGTGCCTTTAATGTACTGAACCTTTCCCTTATGTTTGAATGGAGAAAAAATTAGAGGGAAAAGAAAACTACGGGGGAAAACTCCCAAAGATAGTAAGTTGTTTTACCATTTATTAGTGTTTTCTTTTTCTATTATTCGCCCCTATTTTCCCCTCTCTTTTATCTCCATCAAAACGTAGGATTAGTCCTTTTTTTTTTTTTTTTTGATATTCAAACGGGGCCTAAGCCCAAAAAACTAGAACTGTCTTACAATAGAACGTGGGTACGCAACCCCCACTACATCCTGAAACAGCAATTCACTAACAACTAGAGGAGGAGCGGCAAAAACAGATCTTGCATCCTCTAAACTATAGCTATAGTTTGCAAGTGCATCAGCACACATATTACCTTCCCTAAAAGCATGTACAATCCTAAACTTAGCAAATTTCTGAATTAACCTGCATATTTCAGTCACCAACGTGGGTCCAGACTCCTTTGCCACCTGCATATCAGAAAGAACAGCAACCACAGACAAGGAATCGCACTCAACAATAATGTTTTGCAGGTTATGATTACATGCTAATTCCAAGCTTGTTAAGACAGCCCACAATTCAGCTTTGATGGCTGAACAGCACCCAAGTTTCCTAGCAAAGCCGCCTATCCATTCACCACAACAACCCCGGATCAGTCCACCACAACCAGCTAGATGCTTCTCACCTTTAGAGGCCCCATCAACATTGATCTTAACCCATCCCGTTGGAGGAGTTTCCCATTTAATGAAATGCTCCTGTTTAGGGCCAATGACTCTTCCATACTCCTTCCTAGTAGCTCTAACATTCTCCACATACCTTAGCACCACGTCAACTTGATTGTTAGGAGGAGCAAAGCCCTCCTAAAAAATGCCTCTATTCCTCCAGCTCCAAAGGAACCAGCAGGTTACCCCAAAAACCAACGCCCAATCATTGTTCATTTTACTCAAATTCCATATAAACCAGTCCCTCCCTTGTAAGGCAAAAATTTTTGAATCAGCCCTTCCCTGAAGTAACTCCAGCCACATAGATTCTGCTATCCTACAGTCCCGTAATACATGCATTAGAGACTCAGCCTGATCCGAGCAACGATAACAGCCACTACTTCCCCCCATGATTCGGCTTTTCCTCAACCCTGTTAGAAGTCTATCATGCATAGCAAGCCATAAAAATATCTGAGTTCTTCTCGGTCCCCTCCACTTCAGCCCTGTTACATACATTTATCGCCCGTCCCTGCTCAGCTTTCATGTCATGATACAAATCAGCAGCCACAAATTTATTCTTCAAACCTGAACCCCATTTAATAGTATCCTCTCCATTCAAATCGCTTGGAGGCGGAATAGCTAATATTAATTCAATACCCTCCTCATTTATCAGGTTCCTGATCCGTTTCATATCCCAATTGCCATCCCTTTGAGTCATGTCCCTCACTTTTAAAGAAGCCTCCTCATCGGTTAGAGGCCTAACACACCGACTGGACAACTTCTTTCCATCACCTAACCATACATCAGTCTAGAAATTAATCCCTTTACCATCACCCACCTCCTAACATATTTTACTCACCACACTAGGCCATATTCTAGCCAAGTTCTTCCATACATCCGAGTCATGTTTCTTCCACACAACACCTTGCTGTAAGTTCATATTCCTTTTGTACTTTCCACAAAGAACATGTGAACACAAGCTGTCAGGTTTAGTGAAGGTGTTCCACACAACCTTCCCCAATAATGCATCATTCATCACTTCCAAATTTCTTAAACCAATACCTCCATTCATTTTATCCTTACACAGTAAATCCCAGTTCACAGCATGAATCCGCCTTTTCCCCTCCTCACTTTTCCAAATGAAATCACGTTGCAACTTCTCCATTCTCTGGCTCACACTTACTGGGATATGGGAATGCTGCATGGTATACACAGACAATTGGTTTGTGACTGATTGGACTAGGGTAATCCTCCCAACTAACGATAATGATTGTTTTTTCCAGCTGCTCAATTTTCCTTGCAGCTTATCAATCAGAAACCGAAACTTCCTCTTACTTCCACCCCCTTCAGCACATAGGCCCCCAAATATCTGCCTAAGTCCTCCATTATTTGAAATCCCGACACCTCACTTTTCCCTCTGAATTCTTCTATTAGCATTCTTTGAGAAAAAAAGACTGGTTTTCTGCACATTTATTTTCTGTCTAGAACAGATACCAAAATCCTCCAATACTTTCATAATCGTGTCTAGTTGCTTTAGGTTGGCCTCACACACCAAAAGTAGGTCATCAGCAAACATAAGGTGAGAGACAGCTGGTCCATTTCTACCTAACGTAAATGGTTTCCACTCATTCTTACTTACACAATCCATAATAAGATGAGTTAGTTTTTCCATGCCTAGCACAAAAAGGTAAGGAGAAAGGGGGTCACTTTGCCTCAAACCCCTTGAAGGATGAAAGCGTTCTCTCCTAACCCCATTCCACAATAATGACATTAAAGTGGACCTAATACAGCCCTTGATTACACGCCTTAAGCGTTCATGTAGCCCAATTTCTTCTAGGACTTTTTCAATGAAATTCCAACTCATCCTATCATATGCCTTCTCAATATCAATTTTAATGATCATGTACCCCTTCCGCCCTTGTAACCTATTTAGGGAATGAACAATCTCCTTTGCAACAATTATATTATCGTGAATACTACGTTTTGGGACAAAACTTGTTTGGTAGGGAGATACCAAACAATTCATAAGAGGCTTAAGCTGATTAACTACCAGCTTTGTCAAGCCCTTGTATAATACATTACACAAGGAAATAGGCCGAAAGTGACTAACCTTTTCTGGGTGATCCACCTTTGGGACTAGGACCACTAAAGTATCATTGATTTCTGCAATTTTGTCTGGATTTTGCCAAAGTTTTTTTATCAAGGCCATCACTGAAAATCCCACCATTGACCAATTTTTCTGAAAAAATACAGCAGGGTACCCATCACTACCCGGAGCCTTGAATGGCCCCATTTCAAAGAATGCATGCCTCACCTCTGCGACATTCACATCCAGCCCCAAGTTATTCAGCTTTGCTTGGCTAACAGCCCCCCATCTATGTTCTGTATGACACCATCCTCTCATAGGCATATCCTCCTTGAAGAGTGTTCCATAGAAATCTTGAAACATACTCCCTATTTCTTCCAAATCCTCAATCCACTCACCTCTATCATTTTGAATCATACTAATTTTGTTCCTCCTCCTCCTAACAAGGGTCTTAGTATGGTAGTAGGCAGTATTTCGATCTCCCTCCTCCAACCACCTTCCTCTAGACCGTTGAAACCAAAGAACTTCTTCCTGTCTAAGAGTACTCAAAAGTTCCTCGTCTAACTCCTTTTCTAAGTGAAAAAGGAAGGGATTACTTCTACGATCAATGCTACGTTGGACACCATTCAATCTGTTCAGCAGCCTCCTTTTGCAAGCCTCAATTCTCCCAAACACCTCCTTATTCCATCTGATCAAATCTTGTTGGAAAAGGGACAGCTTAACATGCACATCCTCTTCCCCCTTCCAGTTGTTCTTCATGAGAGTCTCAAACTGATCATGCATAAGCCACATTGCTTCAAACTTGAAATGTCTTACCGAATTCCCCCTAGCCTCCTCACACAGGTTGATCAACAAAGGATGGTGATTCGAGCAAATTCTTGGTATGACTCTCACTTCTGCATTGTAAAAAACCTCCTGCCATTGCGGATTGCACAAACACCTATCCAACCTCTTGTACACCCTATCTAGACCTTCCCATTTAGGCCCCTTCCATGTGAAGAATGGCCCACTCGCCTCTATGTCAATCAAGTTACACTCTTGAATCCAGTCATTGAATTTAGCACACCTCGTTTCATTGTTTCTGCCTCCCCCTTTTTACTCCAAATGAGATTTTATTTCGTTGAAATCCCCATCTAAAAGCCACGGTTCTTCCATCTCACTAGCTATACTCTGCAAAGTATTCCATATACCACCTCTTTTATGCTCATTAAGACTTGCGTATACTGCTGTAAAGGCCATTATATCAGCCCCTAGTGCCACCCTGCAGTGCAGAAACTGTTCTTCTTGTCTTATGATATCCACTACTAAACCGTTAAGCTCCCAAAGGATCCATATACCCCCTGAAAACCCATCAGCTTCCACTTTCCTTGAGAAATTAAAACCCCAGCTCCTGATCACTTTGTTGGCTTGGCTGCCACTTATTCTAGGTTCCAGAATTACCACCATATCCAACTTATATCGTCTTTTCATGTCCCTAACAATAGCCGCAACACCCTTGCTAGCCGCTCCCCTACAATTCCAAACTAAAATTTTCATCACAACGGACATATTAGGAAAAGACAAGTCCCCACGGATCACCTTGGATCAGCTAGCACAGGGGTGGCATATTCGGCTCCTATGCTCATGCCACTGCAATTAATCGGCTCAACCTCCTTGATCCCATTATCCTCTAGGATCATATCATTCATATTGCACTTCGTTCTCTCTTGTTCACCTGGTCTCAAATTCTCTTTCTCTACTGTTGACATTTCTTGGCTCCTGGATAACTCCAAAAAAAGTTCCAGAACAAACTCACAACTGCCTTGCACATTCCGAGAATCCATTGCAACAACCTGCACACCCTGTAAATCACTTTTCAACTGCCCACGTTGTGCCTTCTCCTCATTTTCTGGCCTGGTCACAGGCCTTAACACTCCAGCCCTCTTTGTTTTATGCACTCCAACACCTTTCCCACCTTCACTCGGACCACCACTCTTTCCTTGCTTTTTGTATGCTGAGATAACATCTTCCACCTGCAGCTTCCCCTTACTTCACTCAGCTCTAAAGGTCTCCGGAGCTCCTTTACCCTTTAGCATGTCACCCTCGCCACCTACTTCCCCTTCCAAAACCGAAAACCTTGACCCACGCTGTTGGTTTTGATCAAGAACAAGGGCACGTCTTGGTCTCCTAGGTCTTTGCATCGTCTTCCATTGATCGTTCTTCGTTTCAGTGCTTACAGTAGCATCCTTCTTATTCCCCAGGTTTTCAACCTCCATTTTTTCTTCTATATTCCTCTTCTGGAGTTCCTCACAAACCTCCCTTGAGTGCCCAAACCTTCCGCATTTATTACAAAGCATCCCCAAGCTCTCGTATACAATACTTAGAAACTGGCCTTCTATCTCAAACTCTGGAACTAAAGGTTTTGTTAGGTCCAGCTCAACACACATCCTTGCAAATTTCCCCTAGCCCGTTGAGCAGTGTGAATGTCCAATTTGATTGCCTTCCCAATGACATTTCCTAGATTAAGCAGAATTTCTTATCGAATAACGGTGCTGGAAGGTCCAGGAAACGAACCCAAGCAACCACAGATTCAATTAGAGCACTCTTAGGATTGAATTCAGGCCTCCATCTCGCCACATTCAAATAGGCATCATTAATCACCCAAGGCCCCCCCGTTAATGCCTCCATATAGTCATCAGCATGTTGAAAGCTAACTAAATAAAAATCATTAGCCAGATCGAAGATGTCGATGTTACCTTTCCTTGCCCAGATTTGCCCAGATTTGCTTCAGCTTTTTCACCATAAAGCCATAAGATGGCTGACGCCCAAGCAGTTTGACCACCAGTGTTCTACCAAAAGGTTTCATCAGTCGCTCTTTCTCCTTTTCCTCAAAAATGAATCTCGGACACAACGGATTAGCAGCATCTACACAGATTCCATCATTCGGATTCAGAACCTTACCAAAGTCGGTGCCAGCACCGTAATCTTCCGTCTTATCTTCCTTGTTCGACCATTCCCACCAACAGACACTCGGATTCACATTCTTTAGCAACGATTCTCTGTAAGACTTAGGAGAAGCCGGTTTTTCCTCAGTCCGCATCCACACCTCCTCACGAGGAACCCGCGTCTCACCTCCAGTGAATTTCGCATCGTCAAAACGAACCTTGTGTTTTCGTCTAAGCCACTCTTCTCGATCCTCTTCCATGTTATCCTCACGTTCCCCTCCTCGCAGATCACGAGCAGAGGGGCCACTCATTTCCTCCGCCGCAGTGGGCGACGGAGTGCACAGTTCCGATGGCGCAAACAGAAAGCCCTAGCAGAGCAAATTGGGGACGAAATTAGCTCCATGAATTAACTGTTTTTTTTATTAACGCGGATTAGTCTTTTTTTTATTAGTGAATATTTAAACATTTTGTGAAGCAAAAAGTAAGGTCAAGATTAATTTAAATTTGTGTTTAAATGTTGGATAACAATTTAACCAATGATTTGGTTGTTTGATAGAACATAATGACATTATATAATTCAGGTAAACGACGTCACCTAGTAAGATAAGGAATGATAAGTGTTTAAAACATAGTTTTTTCGTAGGCAGAGCAACAACAAAAAAAGTTCTAAAATACAATTGATTATAAATTCTGACACTTAACATAAATTGTTCATAATCAAATTTTAATAATCGTAGAAGCAGGTTTAGCCAAATATTGTCTGTCTCAAACATAAATAACCACAATAAACTAATTGATGTGTCTATTTTATATTTATAAATTATTCACATTTATGAATTAAATTGTGCTGAAATAAGATGATTAAATTGTCTGATAGATTGACACAATGAGAGAAGAAATTTTATTTGCAATAAATTAAACCATAAACCTCAATTTCTTCCACAGCCTTAAGCAAAATGATGAATCAATAAACTGATTTAAATATACCATTGACATTTATTTAACAAGTTGAGAGGAAATGCAAGAGCATATAAAAGAGCAATACATTAATAGAAAATATAAGCACATACACATAACCATACATGAATATACGTATTGTTGAAGCACCAAACAATACAAAAATATAAGTCTTCCAGGTAGTCACAAGAGAGTCATATGAATTTCTAAATTTTAGATTTTTCTTCATGTAACACGTGGCATAATTGTATTGAGTGTGAAGTGCTATATATTGATGACTTTTTTTTGCTCAGACTATATATTGCAAGGTTATTAAAACCGGACCGGTCACTAAACTGGTTGGGATACTGGGTTAAGGGTCAGTGGGTCAGATCGGAGTCAAACCGGAGCTAAACCGGGACTAAACTGGTAAGAAAGTAAAGATTTTAGGATTATTAATATAAAATTACAAAAATAAATATTTTCAATAATGGATATTACCCCAAAGACTATGCTAAATATCCATTGGATAAAAGAGAGTCAGATGGAAACGTCTCTTCCCTTTTCAATAAAGCCCGCAATCAATTTAATTATATATGTCCCTTCAACATTAAATTTCTGCAAACCACCCTCCACTTCCCAATTTTCGATTTTTCATATCTTCATGTGAGATTAGTCAATTACTCTTTCGCCTTCACTCGCCTCCTTCCTCTTTTTCTTTCCCTAAGCTTCTCTCTTTTCTCTGTCTCTCTCTCATGTTCAGTCTCCTTCCTTCCTTCATCGGTCCTTGCCTCGAATCGTTCAAGGTGTTTCTTTTAGTTGGTGACAGTTTCGTGGTGGTGAGGGTGGAGCTTGCTGGCGACGAAGGTTTATAGTGACGGTGAAGTAGAGGTTGTCGGTGAGGAAGGAAGAAGACGGCGAAGGTGTGGAGGTTGCTGTCCGCTGCTCTGTTTCTCATCTCCTTTCTCCTTTCTCCTTTGTTCTCAAACCCCTCTGCTCCACTTTTAAATTTTTTTTTTTTTAACGTTGGGTTGGCTGATGACTCCAGTTTCTATGATCAACCGGACCGGCTTCACGGCCGGTTCGCCGGTTTCCGGTCCGAACCGGCCGGTCCGGTCCGGGTTTAATAACCATGATATATTGATGAGTTCATTGTACATAATTGATATAAGAAATAAATTAATATATACCACTTTATTGTCTTTGTAGATACATAATATCATCAATATCACTTTAAATCGTGGATATTGTCTAGAAGAAGAATAGAGAGAGGGAAGATGAAAGGAGAGAGAGACTGAAACTTCTCTTATTTATTCATTCATCATAAAGCATAGAGGAACAATAATAAGAAGGCTTATCTCCCTTATATAGGCCTAAAACATCTATAACGGTTTATTCTTTAATAATGATTAGACTAACCATTACATTCTAACTACCTAACTAAACCTACTTTTAATATTTTCTACACTTTACATATGAATACACCTCCCAAAACTTCCTTACCCTCAAGGATGCTGAACAACAAGAATACAACTTCAAAGATTTACACAAAAAACTGAGCTAGGAAATTTCTAAAAGCTGCTGTTACTAAGTACAATTTGTTGTTTGATGCTGGAACAAACAGAAGTAGGGTATGTTTGGGTTGGTGGTGAAAAAACACGTTTGAACCTTTAAGTTGAAAAAACACATTCATATGTAGGAAATTTCGACTTGAAGACTCACCTATTCCACGCACGGTTTGTATCGGATTACGCATTGTTTCATTAAAATGAGTGATCTTGGCCGTTCATCTGATTTTAATCTCAACCATTCATTTATTTGTTTTCTCATTACCCCCAATGATTTCTCTTTCAATCTTTGGACTCGATCGCTGGGTTGAACGCTTGAACCTCATCAGGGGTGGCTGTCCTTGGACAGCGAATGGAGGCAAAGCCCGGCACTTCAACACATTGAGGTAGAAGGCGACACATGGTTCGCGGCGTATGGTGAATTTGGTTAATTTGGTTTGACAATGCTTAGAAGGCTTGCATGAATCTCTTTTTATGTGTAAGGATTTAATCTTCAACTTTTTTGTTCAGATTTAGGCCAAAACTTCAAAATCTATAAGGTTCAGATGCTAATTTTAATCGATTTGTTGTAGAAAAGTAGCCTCGCTCTAGAAAATTGACGAGAATGGATTAGGTATTATTCTTAACTTTTCCTCCTCTTTGCCCTTTTTATGTGGACTGTGCTTTTGAGTATTCTCTTGAAGTTTCAATTGGAGCAAGATGACAGTGACAAAGCATAAATAAGCTTTTTGTGTTACTCTCATAGGTGCCACAGTTAACATGTCCTAGAACATTTTCTCTTTGTTTTTTATTCATGCTTCTGAGCTATGTGTCCATGCCTTTCTAAATGCTTATGAGTTTACCTTGAAATTTTTGGATTCATTATTTTATTCAATGCAATTGGCCAGAGGTTTCGATGTCTATTGCCAGTTGAGATTATTGGAATTAGTTGTGTGTTATTGAGAGCACATGGGATCCTCCTAATTAGTTATCTCTTCATAATTTTATCATGATGCAATGTTTTTTCAAACCTGGAATATTCAATCCCTATACGCTCTCCCTGTTTTAATTTTCATTTTAGTGCAATATCTTTGCCTTTGTATCTGTTAGTTGCTTGGTGAATAGCACATTCATTATTATTTCTGGGTAGAGGTAAAAAATTGTACATGTGCTTTACCCTTAGGAGCGCCCAACACCAAATGCTTCTTTTTGGTGCAAAAGTACCAATGTGGTTAAGAAAGTGGAGCAAAAATCCCACCACCGTTAATTGATCAGATGTTGATCGTTAAACTTAAAGGTTGACAAATAGAACTGCCACATGAAAAACTTGTGATGAGGATTAAAAAAATTTAAATCCACTATCGACTCTTGACCCATTTGCTATTTCGACAAGAAAATCCATTTGAACAGTAGTTTCATGTTCTTGGGGCGTTTCCGACTCCAAACACGAGTTTTGATGCTTCTCATCGGCGGCTAAAGCATCTGCCACAGCCTCCCAATCATCAAAGCACCCATCATCACCTTCTTCTTCCTCTTCGCCCGAAATCAGAATATAAGTTGCATCCATTATAATCGTACGTGAGGAGCGAGGGCAACAGTGGAAAAAGCTTCCTCTTATCTTAATTTTCATTCAAATTCACTATCACCTGCTGATAAACTATATTCAATTTCATTATGTAAAAGAATAATAATTATTATGGTGGGTGACCCATTTAAAAATGATAAGCACCAATTCAAGTCCATGAAATGTTTCTGAAACAGAGATTCAGATTGATTTAGAATATGGAGGCGAAACTTTGCAAGCTTCCAGTTATTGATGAGATCATGATGAGAGGTTTTTTACACAGTAACAAAATTAGAAACAAGACAAGAGTGAAATCATTATTCCAAAAGACAGAGGAGCACGTTGTGTTGGGATCCGTACACGTAGTGAAAGGATTCTCATCCATTAAAATTTTACGAATCCCATAAAGAGGATCTTTCCACGGCGTTTAGATCAAGGTTCGTTAGAAAAATCGTACCTATTCGAACTGGTATGCGTGCCTTGAGAACTCGTGGGCTAACACCTTCTTGCTCGATCAATCTCTAGGAGCCGACTCTACGAATCCACTCCCTCTACCGGTATCCACACCGAACAGCTCTCCAACACGTACGGCAGCGTGCTAGCGCCTTCTTACTTTGTGTCTCACGTTTTTCTCTCTAGGATTTCTTTTGCGGCTTGTTGATTCGTTCTCTTAATACGACTAGATCAATATGTTTTATAGAGTTTCTAAAACCCTAATTGGGCCGTATTAAAATATTCAAGATTAACCTAAATTAATCTTGAAATTCGAATTTGGATATTAATTAAATCTGTCCAATAGATCTAATCTAATATATTCAATTAATCCAAATCAAAAGCCTGCCTAAAATCTGAGATATGATATCTGTCTATTTAATTAAATATGAGATACTATATCTCAATTTAAATTAAATCAGATATATGATATCTAGCTATTCGAAAATTAAATATAAGATATGATATCTGTCTATTTAATTAAATCTGAGATACTATATCTCAATTTAAATTAAATCAGATATATGATATCTCAATTTATTTTAATTATTTAATTTATCAAATAAATTAAATACTATATAATAATATTATTATCTATATAAATAATATTATTTTTAATTTCAAATTTAATATGTATATATATACACCCACACACGCATCCTAGATTAAATAATGTATTCATTAAATCTTAGACATATCTAAGATTCAATGAATCTGGACACTATTGCTCATGTTGGGCTATTCTTGTGTGCGACCTTGCAAGCCCACATGAGATTCGCAGCAGGCCAATACTGTACTAGCCCACAAGTTGCAAGCAGCCTCTAGCAAGACATTGCGACTACCCAATTCATATGGGGATCGTTGATACAACATAACCTATCATACAACCATGTCACGTCCCTTTTGTCACGCAATAATTTGGTCAAGGATGAGACATAGATAATGTCAACCTTCTGTTCTTGACCATTACTTTCTCGATTCTTGAGTAGTCTAATAACTGAAATGGAAACTCCTTTCTATCGTAGTATGGTCATACATTTCTCAGACTCACTCATCGAGGGGCCCAGTATTATCTCTCTACAAATATGAAGGACAAATTCCATCTTGACCGTTCACATTCCTTTGCATGAAAACCACCGATCCCGATCAAAGCCTTTATCATCACCCGGTCAAAGGTGACTTTTGACTAGATCAAAGATCAGCGACTCTTATGTAGGAATCCATGATGATCTCAGGTCATAGGGCGTTATGACGCGGTTATACATGAGATAAGCTTATGACATAATCCACGCAGCTTTCTCATAGTGGGTCAGTCCAGCATCTTGTAATCTTACAAGTGCCTATGACTTTGATTCGTATCTCCATACGTCATCAAAGTCATACTGGTCTTACTTCATCTTCGCTCTCGCGTAAATAAATGACCAGAGACATTTAGGATATTCTATAAGATACATCCAAGTATACAATTATCACTATAAACATGCAAATGATATGATAACAAAACGGAAAAATACTTTAAATAACATAAACATTTAAAGTACAATGACTTGCCCATAGGGCATAATTTCCAACACGTTGTTGATGAAAAAACAGAGTGATTTAGAGAATGAGCTTCTCAGACTCTTGATTACTGGATCGGGGAACCTTGCTGAAGATAGCTCTGGCTAGATCAGTAAAGAGGGGAAATTGGCGACGGCGTAGAAAGTAATAGGCAAGATGGAAGTGGTGTAGAGAAAGAAAACAAACTCCTTGAGATTGTCCTTGAGAACAAAGAAGAACACGGCAGAGAAAGAAACTAGTACGAAAGCTATGGAGATGAAGAGCGAACTCAGACCCATGAGAAGCTTGAGAGGCAAATCTTTGCGGAAATCCCAAGGCTGATGGCGTGAAGTGAGGATTGTAAGGAAGATGATGAGAGAGGTGGAGGAGCAGAAGAGGGCTAGGAGGGATTTAGCTTCCACTTGGCTTCCATATCGTCAACTCTGTTAGTCATAACGATCAACATCTAGTCAATTAATGGTGGTGGGATTTTTGCTCCACTTTCTTAACCACATAGGTACTTTTACACCCAAAAAAGTATTTGGTGTTAGGCGCTCCTAAAGGTAAAGCACATGTGCATTTTTGTACCTTTACCCTATTATTTCCATCAAAACAAGTCATTAGAGATGGCAGATGGTTTGATTGATGGCATATTTGTAATTAATGCTAGGCCTGAGATCATTGATTACCTAGTAAGAGGAGGAGGGGTTTGTGTGTTAGATTTTTACTATGCATCTTTTTTTTTTTTTGTGTGGCCAGTATTATGCATTTTATGTTGATGGCATATTTTTACTATGTGATAACAACCATTTTTGCTACTTCAGTTTCCCATAGTGATCAATGCCTCTATTTTCACACCTGAAGGAATAAACCAATTTAAACATATTGATAACTTTCAGGAATAGCATGGACTCCCATAGTTCACAAAGGCTACTATAAATTATATAGTTTGGCATACATCACTTGCTGAAAATATTATAGATTTAAGAAACACTTAATCTCATTACATGCTGGTATTACGCTAAATTATGTAGTTTGACAACATTGCTTTAAAGTTCATAAATAAAGGACATTGTGATTTTACATCACTTGCTGGAAATTGACCAAAAGTTTTATAATGAAGGATGAGAATTGATTTGCTTAATATTGATTTCCATGTATGTTCTAGGTAGAGGATTGAAGCAAAGAAAGCACTATCCTGAAATAATTTGGCCTTTGAGCTTTGCAGAAAGTTAAAAACTATCCAATGAAGTGCTGTGCAAAAAGTCAAAAACTGGCCATTAAAGCAAAGTAGACAAAACCAAAACATGTAGTCTATGTTGTCCCCAAAAGCCAAAATTCAAAAGTTGTCTTTGTGCAATGTTGTCCCTGTTCTTTAAAAAGAGTCCAATGTGTATTTTATTGTTCTGTATGATGGGAAATTAGTATTTAGTTAGTATTGTAACCTTTAAAGTTTGTAACTGGTTGGAATGTACATAGATTGATTATGTACATCATAAGAAAATTGTATGACATTCTTGAAAGGGATAAAATCTTTTTTTTGCAAATTTTGTGTATCCATTTTTTCTATTCATTACCATATATGTAGTTTGCCATGAGATCTATGGCTTCAAATAATGGAATTTCACTACCTTGTGCCTACAATTGCAAATATTAGTGGCACCAATAGCAAAGTATAATAAGCATGCATAACACTTAGTAGCAATCGATTTATTAATTCATACCATCAATAATCTTGTAAATGACAATGGTTGTTATGGACGGTGGAAAAATATGTTGTGATGGAGCAACTAAGAATGAAGATGTTGTGTTTGTGCAGGTTGTGTTGGAGCTTCTAAGTATAAAATAGTTGAAAATTAGTTTGTAAATCTTTCATTCCATCAACCTTTTTTTTTTTTTTGTGTGATGGAGCCTCTTCTTTTTTCTTACATGGCTTCTTAGATAATGAAGCATCTTGAGATTCCTACAAGAAATTGACACAAAATACAATATAAATAATAGTTTCTTTTTTCTATTGTTGTAAAATGACCTTTGCTCTCACGCTTGGTTTTCAGGTCACTGGCACAGTGAAGTGTAATCCAAAACTAAATGATCATTGACCATTCATATCACTATAGTTTTTAATGTCTTAGCATTTTGTTCAGTTTATCAGTGGCTTCATGATTGAGGTAAAACTTTGCTTACAAGTTTTAAAACTTGGATGTCTTTTAATGTTCTCTTGCAAACTCCTCTTGAAAAGGAAAATAACTTGGAACAAACTAGTCAAAGGAATTCGAGCACATAAACTAGGGATGTCCATAAAATCAAGGTTTGGTCTGACCCGACCCGGTCAAGCAGTAAAAAAATGGTCAAAGACACTTTGAGCAGACTAGACTAGATTGCTCTGCTCGAGCCGGACCAAACATCAGCCAAGGGCTCAGACCCCTTGGTCTGGTTCTTTCTTTCCCAATAATGTTTTTTTTAAGATTACAACTATCATAGGGACCTTGATTTTTTCCATGCTTCTTCTCCTTTCTCTCTCTTACGCGCACACACACTCCTTCTTCTTTGCTCCTCCTCCTCTTCTTTCTTCTTCTTCTTCCGTGACTTCTGAAATCTAATACTTTCCCTCTCGACCTCAGTCCTCGATAGCTCGACCTCTTCGGCTCTTCCAGGTGCCTCTCCTCCTTTCCTCACCCTTCATGTCTCAATCTGTTGGCGGTCACCGCGATTTTTAGTGTTGAGATAAGTTTTGAGTCCGTTGGCGATC
This sequence comes from Acacia pycnantha, assembly GCA_025563575.1. NCBI lineage: Eukaryota > Viridiplantae > Streptophyta > Magnoliopsida > Fabales > Fabaceae > Acacia > Acacia pycnantha. The sequence continues at coordinate 683,745 of JAMWYP010000074.1, read as the reverse complement.
AGACACACTCCGTACCTTTCTCTCGCCCTTTCTTTTCTCGATGATATTAACCCTTTCTGACATTAATCCATGCCTATGGAAGAAATACAGCCACCAAATATGAAGAAGAAGAAGGAAAGAGGAAGAAGAAGTGAAAAATGTTGAAGTGAAGAAGAAGAAAGAGAAAAATATAGGGCGGCTGGGAGCAACTAGGGGAGACAGGAGTGAAAAAAGGGAAGGGAGATAATCGGGCGATTGAAGAGGCGCGACAGGATGGATCAGGGACCATTAATGCTGACAACACAACTCAAAAGGATAGGAGGGAAGTGGAATGGGTGTAGACTCAGATCAGAGGGAGGCTCTATGCGCTTGATAAGTGAAGACTGTCACTAGAATTAGACTAGAGTAGAGTGTAGGTAAGTAGGCATTGTACTATTTGTTTATTAAAGCGTATATTTAATTAATGTACACAGTATAAAAAAAATTAAATAGGTCCTAGACTGCCTAGTCTAGTCTAGGAAGTCCACTGGATCGATCTGGTCTAACCTGAGCTCGGGCTATTGTTGGACCCAAATAGACCTTGGGCTTACTTGTCCAGCCCGAAGTCCTATCAGAACCAGACCTTAGTTGAGGCCAAACCCGATTCGATCTAGTCCATGGACATCCCTAACATAAAGAAAAGGTAGCCTTTTAACTTTTGCTAGTTTCTAAGGTTGCCTTTTTTGGGAGGAGATTATTTATTATTTTCACTGAGAATTGACAAATGAAAATATATATCTTACCTCATTTTAAATTTTATCACTTTGAATGTTATTTATCATATTGCAATTTATGATGAATTTTACCATTGTCATTTGTCTGTGTTAACTTTCTCATTATTGACATAGAAATATGAACAAGGACAAAAGTAAAGCAACCTGGGGTTAAGTTCCATAGGGATTTTCATCAAACTATGCATTGATCAAATATACAAGAAACAATGTGAAGGATCATCATTTACAAAGGAAAGGTGGAAGAACATTATGTCTGGATTTAATGAAAAATCATGAAAATCATATGACAAGAAACAACTTAAAAATATGTTAGATAGCTTGAGGAAAGAATGGAAGGCATGAGACAAATTATTGTCAAAAGAGACTAGTATTGCCTTTGATTATGCAAGGAATATGGTGATCAATTGCAGAAGATGAGTGGTGGGAGAGGAAAACAAAGGTACAAAATTGTTAAGCTTTAATTATAAGTTTGTATTATTATTATTATTATTATTATTATTATTATTATTATAGATAAGGCTTTGATTTTGGTTACTTGTATGCATGCAGGAGAATTCCACATATGAAAAGTATAGGTACAATAGCTTGAAGTTCGCTAAAGAATTACAAATATTATTATGGCATCACACCATCTTCAACACAACAGATGTCATTGGGTGATGACGAAGAGGATGTGTACCGACCCACAATGGACCTAGAAGAAGGATTATGTGTTAGTGAGGAAGAGCTTTTTGGTGCTAATACTAGAGGTAGTGTGGAAGTGACAACTGGTTTGGAAGGCATAAACTTGAGAACAAACACTCCACCTAGAGCATCTAGTGGTTCAGGAAGCATTGGGAAGAGAAAGAGGTGTTAAGGGTCGGAGACATCAAAAAAGCAAAAAATTCCATCCTCAAAACTAATAGCAGATGTTGTTAGTAAGATAGCGATCACATCTAAGGATAGAGCATATGCCCTTAAAAAGATGCAAAAATGATGCACCAATGAGTAGAGCTGTCAAAATGGGCTGGCCCCATAAGCCCCATGTTTGGCCCCTATATTTTTAGCCCCCATATGATGGGATCATTTTTGGCCCTAACCCAAAATAAGCCCCACTCTGTTGGGGCCAACTCGTGGGCCACCAATCAACCCCCCCTTTTTTAACAAACATTTTAGGATACTATAGATATTTAAAAATACTGACTGGTACTGAAAAAATACTAACGGGTACTTCATGATCTTGAAAAATTATTTTAGGATGTTGAAAAAATATTTCAGGGTACTGACTGGTACTTAAAAAATACTTCAGGATACTTGACTGTACCGAAAATATCTTGAATGATCTTGAAAAATTATTTTAGGATGTTGAAAAAAATATTTGAGTACCGATGGTACTTAAAAATACTTCGGGATATTGACTGTATGCGAAAATATCTTGAATAATCTTGAAAAATTATTTTAAGATGTTGAAAAAATATTCAGTCTTGTTGGTACTTAAAAATACTTCGGATACCGACTGCATCGAAAGTATCTTGAATGATCTTGAAAAATTATTTTAGGATGTTGAAAAAATATTTGTGGTACTTGATCGGTACTTAAAAATATTTCGGGATACTTGACCAAGGATACTTGTGCAGTGCGAAAATATCTTGAATGATCTTGAAAAATTATTTTAGGATGTTGAAAAAATATTTCGTGGTATTGGTGGTACTTAAAATACTTGAGGATACTTGGTAGTGCGAAAATATACTTCATGATCTTGAAAAATTATTTTAGGATGTTGAAAAAATATTTCAAGGTACTGACTGGTACTTAAAAAATACTTTAGGATATTGACTGGTACTGAAAATATACTGAATAATCTTGAAAAATTATTCTAGGATGTTGAAAAAATATTTTATGGTACTGACTTGTACTGAAAATATACTGAATGATCTTGAAAAATTATTTTAGGATACTAACGGGTACTTCGTGATCTTGAAAAATTATTTTAGGATGTTGAAAAAATATTTCAGTGTACTTCCCTCTATATAGTTAGATAATGAATGGTTGTGAACTATATTCTGGTTGGAAATGAAGTTGATTATTCAAGCCTAAGTTGATTATTCTAAAATGATTTTTGGCTCGCGGGCTGGCCTTAACCCTTAGGGTTATATAATTTTATGGCCCGTGCGGGCTGTTTAACATGCGGGATTTTTGGCCCTAGCCCGCGCGGGCTAGGGCCTAATGGGCCGGGGTGGCCCGTTTTGACAGCTCTACCAATGAGTGAGGTTGTAGCTGAATTACTGGCCACTTCGGAAATTGATAATGATGATGACTTTTATTGCAGATGTTGTAACATGATGATGCACCAAATGTGTTAGGATATGTTTGTTGGACTAAAAGGAAATCAACGTTTCTTCTTTGCGGTTGCGAGAACATGCTTACAACACCGCATCACTTCAGAAACAACCAAATCACTAAACTACATTTTATGAAACTTATGAATACTTGATTATGTGTAATTCTAATGCTATGATTGACCTTATGAATGTTATGATAGTATTTATTTATGTTATACGATGCAACTATATTTTATGGAACTTATAAATGTTAGCATGTTCTTCTATATCATGTGAATTTACTTGCAACATTCACACTGCTATCTCTACTCTAGCTATGAATTTCCCTCATCTACCTCAAGGTATATCTTCAACACCTTCACTTTGATTACATTTTTTGTGTTTATTTCACATTTGCTATAATTTCATAGTGTCAAATATTACTTAGTCGATGTTGGCTATGTTGGAAATTATGCCCTAGGGGCAAGTCATTGTACTTATCAATGATCCCCATATGAATTGGGTAGTCGCAATGTCTTGCTAGAGGCCGCTTGCGACTTGTGGGCTGGTACAGTATTGGCCCGCTGCCAATCTCATGTGGGCTGCGCAGGTCGCACACAAGAATGGCCCAACACGAGCAAGTGTGTCCAGATTCATTGAATCTTAAATGTGTTTAAGATTTAATGAATACTTATTTAATCTAGGATGTGTGTGTGTGTATATATATATACATACATATATAAATATATTATTTGAAAATAATAATGATATTATTTATTGATAATAATATTATTATATATAGTATTTAATTTATTTGATAAATTAAATAACTATAATAAATTGAGATATTGTATCTCAGATTTAATTTTCAAATAAAGATATTGCATATCAGATTTAATTTGAACTGAGATATCGGATCTCATTTTAAATTAAATATAACGATATCATATCTTGATTTAATTTATAAATATAAATTAAATCAGAGGGCTTTTAATTCGGATTAAATAAATAGATTTGATTAGATCTATCAGATAGATTTAATTAATATATTTTTTAATCCAGATTCAAAATTTGTTTTGAATATAATACGTCTGCTAGGTTTAGAAAAACTTACGGGACTTTTAGTCGAGCGTATTAGAAAGCCGCGAAAAACCCTAGAGCGAAAAAAAAGAGAGAGACACAAGAATACTGAGGCGCTAGCACGCTGCCGTCAGTGTTGAAGGTCATTCGTGTGGATACCGGTAGAGGAAGGCGATTCTAAGAGTCGACTTCTGTTGATCGAGAAGGTAGCCCACCAGTTCAAATTGTTCTGCAAAGGTACGATTCGGAAACCCTAAACCTTGATTTAGACGTCGTTGAGCGATCCGCCTAAGGGATTCGTAAAAGTTAAAAAAAAATTATTCCGCTGCGTGTACGGATCCCAACAGTGGCATCAAAGCCAACTCAACAGAGCGTTTAAATTGGGTTAATTTTAGATGCTTTTATGTATGAGATACATATATGCTAAAATCGAATCCTATTATGTGTTTAAATCGAAAACTTATGTTAGGGTTTCTACGGATAGCTAGTTGGATCTCGCGGCCGTTTCATGTATTTCTGAAGAGTTCAGATCGAACATTCTGAAAACGGCCGACAGACACGTTTTGAAAAAAAACTAACGCCGTAGGGATTCAGCTGATTGTTCGTAGCGCGAGAATTAAATCATGATATTATATTATATTTATAATTTAATTTAAATTAGAGAATTTAAATCATGATATTATATTATATTTATAATATAATATAAATTAGAGAATTAAATCATGATATTATATTATATATAGTATATAATATAATTTAAATTAGAGAATTTAAATCATGATATTATATTATATTTATAATATAATATAAATTAGAGAATTTAATCATGATATTATATTATATATAGTATATAATGTAACTTAAATTAGAGAATTTAAATCATGATATTATATTATATTTATAATATAATATAAATTAAAGAATTTAATCGTGATATTATATTATATATAGTATATAATATAATTTAAATTAGAGAATTTAAATCATGATAAGATTAATCATAATATTTTATTTCATAATTGTATAAATTAATGTATGTTGTGATTTACCTTTCAAAAGTTGTTTGGGTATGGTGAACAATATGGCTCTAGAGTTTTACAATTGTTGTAAATTTTAAATATGGTCTGCGAGCCATGCCTCTCTCTCACAATACTCTTGATGTACATTCTTTTCTCATCTCACTCCCCTCGTATGTTGAAACGAGGTTTCTCCTGATGTATTTCTTTTTGTTTTTAGAGAAGTCCTCTCATTGGCTTGAGAGGATTTTAGGTTAAGGTTGAGCCATGTTGTGTCACAACTTTAATTATGTCTTGATTTGATCATTGCATGATTAATTTAGAGTTTTAATTATGATTTGATTAGATAACTCATAATCAACTTAGAATTTTAATTATGATTTGATTAGATCACTCATAATAAATTTAGAGTTTTAATTATGTTTTGATTAAATCACTCATAATTAATTTAGATATTATATGAGATACAATCAAGGTTTTGAAACCCGGACCGGTCACTGAACCGGTTGGGTTACTGGTTTAAGGGTTAGTGGGTCAGACCGGAGTCAGCCCGGAGTCAACCCGGGCTAGACCGATGAGGTATAAAAAAATTGGAAAATAATTAATTTCTCATCACACCAACCTAAATTTGACATACTATATATCATTTCAATATTTTAGATTAGTAGCAAAATAACCATATACTTCAATACTTGTGACATATTCGGATATTCCTAACAATTTTCTTTACAACCTACATTTGAGACAATATATTTATGATAGCAAAATATCAAAAACAAGTATATGATGACAAAATATTCTCAAGCTGAATCATTTTTAACACCAGAATGTGTGGGCGGATTGCTAGACTCGAGATGAACAAAGCTCTTTCACGTTTTCACCTGAAGAAATAAACGGTAGTGTGAGGCAAAATTTCAAAAAAAAAAACATAAAAAACATTTTAAAAAAAAAAATTGTTTGACCGGGTCAGTCCGGTTTAACCCGTCCGGGTCACACCGGGTTTACCGGGTCAGACCGGTTTAACCCTAAACCGGACCGGTTTCACGGCCGGTTGACCGGTTCCCGGTCTGAACCGGCCGGTCCGGTCCGGTTTCACAAACCATGGATACAATAGTGATTGCATTCATATAAGTAGAATTAATAGGATTAATTAAATTATACCCTCTAAATAAAATCTTAAGTCATAATTCCATCAATAAATGAATACTTGTCAAAACCTAGATCGCCCATTTGTATGTTCCACCAAAGTGGATGCATCTGAGTTATCTTGGTGAGAGGAGAGTGAGTAATGGTGATACTCAATATTCATTAATTGTCTTGACTTAATTGAGATCATCAAAACGGTTTTGGATCTCAAGGCATTAGATGGGATTAAACGTGCCAGTCATATGATGATCGAATCCCATAAAGATCTAAGAATTACATGTGATGTAATTGGAAAATGTTTGCCTACCTAAATAACTTAAATTTAAGCGTCCTGCCAAAGCGAACTTAATTTTAAGCCAAATATGGGTCTTAGCCCACTAATTATAATGAGGGTTGTTAATTCAGTGGGAAGTTACTACTTAAACTTTACATATCTTTAGTTGTAGAATCATGTAGTCTAGTAATACTTCAACACCATCAATGCGATCAGTCCTTGAGAAAAACAAACTCGATGAGACAAACTTTCTTGACATGTTTGGGAACTTAAGTGTTGATCCTAAACACGAAAAAAAAGAGTATCCCATCAATCAACCCATTCGTGACGAGCCTGCAGCTGCTGATCCAAGAGCTCAGACTAATTATTATACGAAGCATAAGGATGACTCTGTGGATGCAAGATGCCTGAAGCTTGCCACTATGCTTCTAGACCTCAATAGAGATCTAGAACATGTGGAGGCCTCTGAGATGATTGTTCATCCTACGGAAATGTTCCAATAACAGGCAAGGCTTGATAGGCTTGGATTCCCCATGTCCCAGGAGTTAGCTACAGATGTGATCTTGAACTCACTCCCAGGAAGTTATGATAACTTTGTCATGGATTACAACATGAACATCATGGAGGAATCAATTTCTGAACTGCATGGGATGCTCAAAACTGAGCCTTAGAGAGGCCCAGTTCTGTTTTGTCCGTTTAGAAAGGAAGGGGTATGAAACGGAAAGCCAAGAAGGCAAAACCTCCGAAGGATAGAGTTTGCTTCTTTTACAATGAACTTGGTCATTTGAAAAAGGAATTGCAAACTCTACCTCGAAGATCTGGAGAAGAACAAGAAGGATAGCGGGGCTATCGCTTCAAGTATCTATGTCATAGATATTCGCTTTTCTACTTCCTCAACATGGGTATTGGATACTACATGTGGATCTCACATTTGAATAAATGTAAGGGTCTCAAGGACAGTAGAAAATTGAATGGACAAATCTATGACATAACTACTAAAAGGTTCAAGTCAAATGATTTGAATCCGACCTACCTATGGCGTTGTCGTCTAGGCCATATAAATGAGAAACGCATTTCGAAACTCCATCAAGATGGATTTCTTGACTCATTTGATTTTGAATCATTTGATACATGTGAGTTTTGTTTATTGGGAAAGATGACAAAGGCGGGTTTTACTGGGCACAGTGAGAGCGCCACTAATTTATTGGGCCTCATACATACCGATGTGTGTGGACCAATGAATACATCTGCCAGAGGGTCATCTGTACTTCATTACATTCATAGACGATTTTAGTAGATACGGGTATATCTATCTAATGAAACATAAGTCTGAATCTTTTGAAATGTTCAAAATATTCCAAAATGAAGTGCAAAATCAACTTGGAAAAACAATTAAGACACTTCGATCTGATTGGGGTGGTGAACATTTGAGCCAAGAGTTCATTGACCATCTTAGGAGTTGTGGGATCGTCTCGCAACTTACTCCTCCAGGAACACCTCAATGGAATGGTGTTTCGAGCGAGGAATCGAACTCTATTAGATATGGTTCGATCTATGATGAGTCAAACAGATCTTCCACCTTCTTTTTGGGGCCATGCCCTAGAAACAATTGCGTTCACACTAAATCGTGTTACGTCAAAGGCAGTTGAAAGGACACCATATGAGATATAGACTGGGAAGAAGCCTAGTTTGTCATTTCTTAAAAATTTTGGGATGTGAGGTTTATGTTAAACAACAAGCCTCTGATAAATCATCATTCAGATCCTCAAAATACCTTTTTGTGGGGTATCCTAAGGAAACTAAAGGATACTATGTCTACAATCCCACCGATCACAAAGTGTTTGTTATTCGGAATGGTGTCTTTTTGGAAAAAGAGTTTATCTCTAAAAGAACCAAAGGGAGTAAGGTGAACATCGAAGAAGTTCGAGAGTCACAGGACAATGTAGAACCACAGATGGAAACCGGAGAAGACTCACAACAAGTTGTTGAGCCTACTCATGTAACACAAGACCCACGAAGGTCCGATAGAACACGGCTACAGCCTCAGAGATATGGATTTTTGATTACTGGAAGTCGTGATGTTTTGCTCATTGAGCACAATGAGCCAACTACCTATCGCGAGGCCATGGTGGGACCCAACTCCGAAAGATGGCTTAGTGCCATGAAGTCTGAAATGCAATCCATGTATGACAATGAGGTATGGGCTTTAGTCGCTCCACCTGAAGGTGTAAAACCGTTGGGTGCAAGTGGGTTTTCAAGGAAAAGCCGACATGGATGGCAAAGTAAATATCTTCAAGGCACGACCGGTTGCAAAAGGATTCACTCAAACTCATGGTGTGGACTATGATGAAACCTTTTCCCCAGTTGCAATGGCCAAATCAATCAGAATCCTTCTTGCCATTGCATCATATCATGACTATGAAATATGGCAGGTAGACGTCAAAACAGCCTTCCTTAACGGAAAGCTCCTTGAGGATGTGTACATGACACAACCTGAGGGTTTTGTGCGTCCAGAGGACTCTGGTAAAGTTTGCAAGCTTCAAAGATTCATTTATGGATTGAAGCAAGCATCTCGGAGCTTGAAGCATCGTTTTGATGAAGTAGTCAAAGAGTTGGGATTCATTCAAAACATCGATGAACCTTGTGTTTACAAGAAGGTTAGTGGGAGCACAGTTGTATTTCTAGTGCTTTATGTTGATGACATCCTACTCATTGGGAATGATATTCCTACCTTGCAGAGTGTCAAGTCTTGGTTAGGAAAGTCTTTCTCAATGAAAGATTTAGGCGAAGCCACTTACATCCTTGGGATTAGGATCTATAGAGATAGATATAAGAGGCTGATAGGCCTAAGTCAGAGCACATACATAGACAAGATACCGCATAGATTCAAGTATGCAGGATTCAAAAAGGGTAATATGCCCATGTCTCATGGCATCCATCTCGGTAAGAATCTGTGTCCTAGTACACAAGATCAAAGAGACCGCATGAGTAAGATTCCATATGCCTCCGCCATTGGATCTATCATGTACGCCATGTTATGTACTCGACCGGATGTCTCATGTGCCTTGAGTATGACCAGCAGATATCAACAAGATCCCGGTGAGGGTCATTGGACTGTTGTCAAGAATATCCTTAAGTACTTAAGAAGGACTAAGGGCTTATTCTTGGTATATGGTGGCTTGGAAGATGAGCTCTGTGTGACTGGTTACACAGATGCAAGTTTCCAAACTGACCAAGATGATTCAAGATCGCAATCGGGATATGTATTCATTTTGAATGGTGGTGCGGTAAGTGGAAGAGCTCTAAGCGAGCACCGTAGCTGATTCCGCAATAGAAGCTAAGTATATAGCAAAGATCGGATGCGGTGAGGAGGCCTTTTGTATTAGTAAGTTCATTAATGAACTAGGGGTGGCTCCTACCATCTCAAATCCAATAGACTTGTTCTGTGACAATAGCGGCACTATTGCGCAGACCAAGGAGCCTAGGTCACATCAAAGGACCAACCATATACTCAAGCGATTTCATCTTATCAGATAAATCAATGATAGAGGTGATGCAAAAAAAATTATTCTGCAAAGTACCAGGAGAAAGCAAGTCATTATACTTTAGACGATGAAAGTATTCTCCTTTGTTATCATTTTGCTTGCATGTTTACATTGATAACTGTATCCCTGGATATATCTAATAGATTATCCTAAATGTCCCTAGTCGGTCATCTACGCGGGAGCGAAGATGAGATAAGACCAGTGTGACTTTGATGAGGTATGGAGATACGAATCAAAGTCATAGGCACTTGTAAGAGTACAAGGTGCTTTGGATCGACCCACTATGAGAAAGCCGCATGGAATAAGTCATAAGCTTTTCTCATGTATAACCGCGTCACAACGCCCTTTGACCTGAGATCATCATGGATTCCTACATGATGAGTCGCTGGTCTTTGACCTAGTCAAAAGTCACCTTTGACCGGGTGATGATAAAGGCTTGGATCGGGATCAGTGGTTTTCATGCAGAGGAATGTGAATGGTCAAGATGGAATTTGTCCCTCACATTTGTAGAGAGATAATACCGGGCCCCTCGATGAGTGAGTCTGAGAAATGTATGGTCATACTACGATGGAAAGGAGTTTCCATCTCAATTGTTAAACTACTCAAGAATCGAGAAAGTAATGGTCAAGAACAAGAAGTTGACATTTTCCATGCCTCATCCTTGACCAAATTATCGAGTGACAAAAGGGACGTGACATGGTTGTACGATAGGTTATATCGCATAAACAATGACGTTGATCCTCTTACTAAGCCGCTTGCACAAGTGAAACATGAGCGTCATGTTAGGGCAATGGGAATTAAGGTAATTAATGAAAACATTGATGCGTGACAAAAAAATATTAAAAGTAAATCAGCTTCAATCATCGTGAAACTTTAAAGGCACGAAAATAAAACCCTAAAGCATCAATTAATGATAATTTCATGGCTATCAGGAACAATTTTTCATAGCTCACCATTCAAGCTTAGGGTCATATTAAACAAAAACAAAAAAAAAAGTTTAATGTTTTTGCTTTTGCTGCATTTATTTTTATTTTTATTTTGCCACACTCACATAAAAGTGAGTGGGTCCTACTAATATTTTCTCTCTCTTTTCTTTACAATGGAACCACTCACTTTTATGTGAGTGTAACAAAAAAAATCCTACATTGAACCTCAAAAAAATATTAGGATATCTCTTAGATCACCTTGTTTTTATGATTACAAAATTTGAGAAAAAAAAATATTGTTTAGCAAGAGATCAAGTTAAAATGGTTACATGGGAAGACAATAATATAAATAATTTAATAAGTACAAAGTGAATAATTTGAAGAATAAATTATAAAATTAAAAGAGAAAATAAATTGAAATCTTTTATTTAAAATCTGAACAATTCTCTAAACTAAATCCTACATTCATGATATAAAGAATATCGTTTAACTAGTGTTTTTTTTTTGATAGTTTAACTAGTGCTTAAACCTTCACGTCTCCTAAGATAACCTCAAAAGTGAATATTTGTAGTTAGAGTCAAAAAAACATTTGTAAAGCCCATCATCCAAAAGCGCTTTCAAGTTGAGATGGAAAATGATTGAAAGTATGAATCTTATTGAATAATATATATATATATATATATATATATATATATATATATATATATATATATATATATTATTTGTAAACATTTTGATAATTGAAGATAAAATTAAAGTTAAAGTTAAAATTTGATAACATAAAAAAAATTAAATTATTATTGATAAAAAAGTTAAAAACACTAAAATCCTTAATTAAATATATTTAATAGATAAAATTGTATATAAATTAGAATGGATAAAAATGTATATAAAAGGTTGATACTAAATAAAACTACATTGCTAATTGGATCATTTATCCCTAATAAGTTGATCTCTGATTCTATCACGAACATGATTCATTTGTATTAAAGATAATGTAGGTATATTTGATGAGGATGCTACATCAAGTGGATTATTATTATCTTCATCCCTCATATTTCCTTGTTCACCTTCAAAAAAACCACATTAGTTCAGAAATTTCTCCAAATAAAATTATGTATAGTCATTGTTACACAAACTATGTAGATTTGTGTTTCAAAGCTATATGAGTGCATATCTTGCAAGATTTGAAATCTATTCTTCCAGACTTTAAATGTCTTTCCTATAGTGCACCTCAAACTTATGATAATAATTGAAAATCTTGTTATAATTTTCAAATCCTAGTTGTCGCCTAAAGTCTGAAAGGTGATAATGCTTACTTCTATACATACCAATATATCCATCCAATTAGTATTGGATAGCCTGTTGGGATCCGTACACGCAGCAGAATAATTTTTTTTTAACTTTTACGAATCCCTTAGGCGGATCGCTCAACGACGTCTAAATCAAGGTTTAGGGTTTCCAAATCGTACATTTGCAGAACAATTTGAACTGGTGGGCTACCTTCTCGATCAACAGAAGTCGACTCTTAGAATCGCCTTCCTCTACCGGTATCCACACGAATGACCTTCAACACTGATGGCAGCGTGCTAGCGCCTCAGTATTCTTGCGTCTCTCTCTCTCTCTCTTTTTTTGCTCTAGGGTTTTTCGCGGCTTTCTAATACGCTCGACTAAAAGTCCCGTAGGTTTTTCTAAACCTAGCAGGCATATTATATACAAAAAAAATTTTGAATCTGGTTTAAAAAATATATTAATTAAATCTATCTGATAGATCTAATCAAATCTATTTATTTAATCCGAATTAAAAGCCCTCTGATTTAATTTATGCAGTAAAGAATTTAAAACATAAATTAAATTCTGGAAATAAACGTGCTAAAGAGAAAAACAGAAATTAAAACGGATCGGGGGAAATCCACTCCGATCTAATACGTAAATAAGGAAAAAAGGAAGATGCAGATGCAAGTCATAAAGAAAGAAAGAAAATAGATCGGTAGTAAACTACACTGATCTAGTTCATAATCAGAGAGAAGAGTAAAGAGAAGATGCAAAAAGACATAAAGAAATCACACGTTTATTATAACATAAAACTTACAGAAGAGAAGGCTGGAGAAAGCTTAAAGAAAGAAAGAAAGAAAGAAAGAACAGGAAAGAAAGCGGAGGACTGAAGAGAAGGAAAGCTAGAGAGAAGGCAGAGCAAAGAAAGATGAGAGAGAGAGGTGAAAACTGAACCTCCCTAAACAGAACAAGATGTCTGCTTAAATAGACTGGCTGAGGGTGAACAGTTCCGGTTAAGGTAACCGGTACTGTTTATTTATACGTAATTAGCTACAGTAAAAACTGTTTCTAACTACGGTGTCTTATGTATTGTGGTGTTCGTGCTACAAGTGTAATTTCCTAGCACTATACACAATACAAAGAAGTTTGTTTATGGAGATTTTACAACTTTATACATGGAAACAGATTTGTTTATTGTCTCCGTCAAAAGTTGTAGAAAATTTTTCAGTCTTCTCCGAGGTTGACAACGAATTCTTCTTTTTCATCATCACTTGGGTCAGACTCATTTGTCTCAGTTCCTTCTTGCTTGAGTTGTTTAAGCAGAATACTGAGTTGTTTAATACAATCTTGTTTATCTTTTGCAGTTGCAAGAGCATGCTGAACAAAGTTTTTCTGGTTCAAAAATCTACTTTGTTCTGTAGCACAGAGGAATTTTGGATTTTCTTTGAACCAATTTTCTACTGCCATACAATCTGCATTTGTTTGTTTATAAGTACCCCACCATCGGACAAAGAGTTGTCGCTGTAGAATTGGCAGAGTTGTTGACTTTCTGTTATTGTGGGAAAATCTGTATTGCCAGGAGAAAATCCAGGATACAGATAATTTTGAAAAATAATGAAGATCAGTAGGGAATGGATCTTCATCACTTTGAAATTTATTTTGAAAAAGACTCAATGCTTTTTGGATTTCTGGTGGAAGGATTTCAGACATAGGTCCAAAAATATGCCACCATCTCAAGAACCATTGAGGGAAAGTATACTCAGTTTTATTCTTCCAATAAATAAACCAAGTATGTTTAAAAATTTTATTTTGATCCCAAAAGATATTATACCAGGCATCACAGTAATCCCAGTATGTATATCCGTCAAGATCCAAAACCTTTTTAGAAAATGGTTTGGATTTATGGAGGCTTTGTCCCCACTGTGTTGGTGTGAGAACTTGCCAAATTTGCATAGTTGAATGAGTTATCATTGTTGGATCTGTTTTAGATTTATATCGAGTTAACCCGATAGATCCAGAATCAACTAATATTAACTCATAGAACTCATGATTTTTATAAAAATTGGTAGGGATAAAATGAAATCCAGAAGGGAAAACATTTAATGCTACCTGGTTTGGGGTTTCAAAGAAAAACTCAGGCTCAATCTGCAGGATATTCAATACAACATTTTGCTTTTCGATGTATGGAGTATCCATTGGATTATTAGCAGAAACTGTTGTTACTGCCAAGGGTTTAGATGCCTGAGGTGGCTTTTGCTGAGCTAATTGGAGAGCAAATTCCTTTTTATCAGAATCATATTCTTTTTTAGTGATTGCCTGCGAAGATGAGGCAAGTAATGATAAAGCAAGTTTATCATGTTCGATGGCCTGGGTTTTTTTTATCTTTCTTAGCTAATACTTCACTCCAGATTTCAGTAGGAGGTTTCTTAACATAAGAATCAATTGTTTTCTTACCAGGCTTGACAGAAATGAGTCCCTGGGTTTGAGACTGTGTTGGAGTAGATGACTCTGGTTTGGGGGTGGAAGACCCAGATTTAGATTGTGAGCGTGTCTGCCTTGTTCCTTGTGTTTGTGAAACTGGCGAATTGCTCGATGTTGACGGTGCTCCTTGTGTTTGGGGAGCAAATTGTTGCTGTTGCAGCAGTTGTTTTATGATTTCGATCAGATCTGCTTCTGAAATCGGACCTTGGGCATCCTGAAAGATGCTTTGTTTATCTTCCTCTTCTTGGAGGACTTGTTTATTTTTCTGATCATCACCGGGTTTCTTTTTCCGACCCATATTCTGGAAAGGAAAAGGAGGTTTATGGTTAGGTTTCACTCTTCCTAGTACTACCTTGGAGAAACTCTCTGGTAAGGAAATCAGGAAGAGAATTTGAAGTGCCTTTGATAAATTCAATATCAAAATCAAAAACACTCAAAATTGCTTGCCAACGTGCAAAAATTTGTTTTGATGCAAGGTTTTTAACATCTTTTTGCAAAACATCTTTTGCAGATTTGCAATCAATACGTACTAAAAACCTTTGATTTAGAAGATCAGCTTGAAACTTTGAAACACATAAAACAATGGCCAAAATTTCTTTTTTGATCGTAGAATAATTCTTCTGGGCAGGATTCCAATGTTTAGACGTGAAAGAAATTATTTGCTCTTTACTGTCTATACGTTGTTTAAGAATACCACCGTAGCCTAACTCGGATGCATCGGTTTGAACGATCTTGAAGGCTGAAGGAATTGGAAGGTTAAGACAAGGAAGTTCCTTAACCTGTTGTTTTATTTGTTTGACAATTTGTGTATGAACATCAGTCCAAGCAGGAGGGTTATTTTGGAGACGTTCATGAAGAGGTTTAACAAAATTGCTAAGTTGAGGAATAAACTCAGCAACATAATTCAAACAACCAAGGAATCTTTGCAATTGATTTTTATCAAGAATTTGATCAGGAAACTTATCTACAAATTGAATTGCACGTTCAATTGGTGTGATAGTCCCTTGACAAATCCAATGTCCTAGAAATCTGACTTTTGTTTGAAATAAACTGATTTTGGGTTTTGAAACAACTAAACCATTTATTTCTGCAGTTCGTATAAATTTAGAAACATGTTTAAAATGATCTTCTATTGAATTTGAAAAGACTAGAACATCATCAATATAAACAATAATATATTGACTTTGAGCCATGAAGATCTCGTTCATAATCTTTTGAAATTCAGAAGGGGCATTTTTTAAACCAAAAGGCATAACATTCCACTCATACTGACCAAAAGGTACTGTAAAAGCAGTTTTATACCTATCTTTTTCAGAAATTTGAATTTGCCAAAATCCAGATTTCATATCAAATTTAGAAAAGATTTTTGCAGAATGTAAATGTTTTAGTAAATCAGCTTTATTTGGAATTGGATAACGAATCCATTGCAAAGCTTCATTGAGAGGTTTATAATGTATTACCAAACGAGGAGTTCCACGTTCAATCTCTGCATTTTTGTTGACGTAGAAAGCTGCACACGACCAAGGGCTTTGACTTCGCCTGATGAGTTTTTTGTCAAGAAGATCTTGAATTTCCTTTTTACAGGTTTCAAGAAGTTCCTGATTCATTTGGACGGCACGCGCTTTGGTTGGAATATGTTTTTCAGAGAAATTTGGTTCGTAAGGAAGATCTACCGAATGATGCTTACGATTCCAGAAAGCGTTGGGTAAATCAGCACAAATTGTTTGGTGAATCTTGTCTAGGCAAAGTTGGATTTTTTGTTGGACAAGAGGTTGTTGGAGTTGTTCTTCAATTCTTTTAAAAGAAACTTCTTCTTTAAGAAAATTGATCTGGTTTTGTTTAAGGGAAATATTGTTTAATTCTCTAAATTTTGGTTTTTGAGTAAAAGGGAAAAGAAGATCTTGTCCCAAATATTTAATTGTAACTCCCTCAGAATTAGTTCCATATGGCATTATCATTGTAGCAAATGGTGCTCCAAGGATAATATTTGATGCCATTGTTTTCATTAAAATAAACGGAACTTGGAGTTTCCAACTATTATTTTGGACAGTAGCTTTAGAAATCTTGTACTGAACAGGACAATAGGTATTTGCAACACCTACAAATCTTTCAGTTGTTTTTTCAAAATATTTGGTAGGAACTAAGCCTTGTAAAATACAATTAGCTTGAGCTCCTGTATCAAACAAAACTGGTTGATCAAGAACAAAATCACCAATAATGATTTTGACTTTTATGTAAAACTTTTGCGTAAAACATTTTGCAATCACATTTAAAAAAGGAGATTCTAGAGAATCATCAATATTTTCTTCTTTATCTAAAACTTGATCAATTTTCTCATCAGAAGGTTTTTGGTTCTCATTAGAAGGGTTTTGAGAGGATGAAAGAAATTGTTGGATTTCAAAGAGAGCGGACTCATGAGTGGGGCAATTCGCCTGCCTGCCTCAACATACGGGACTTATGGACTTACAGCCTAGACATGGATTAATTAGATCTGGACTGCATATTTACCCTCTCTTTATGTTTTGTTGCTCTATTTAGTGTTCTTCTTTAGATCTATGCTCCAGAACTAAAAAAAAAAAAAAAGAGTCTAGAACCTTCACAAGAAATTTTATATTTTATTTCCTGCATATGACAGCTGAGTTCTTCCGTGGGATGTCTAGGCTGTAAGTCCATAAGTCCCGTATGTTGAGGCAGGCAGGCGAATTTCCCCACGCAGTATGCTTTCATATGTGTGGATCTTGAATATAAGATTTCAAGTGAACTCTGGATTCATCACCTAGTACCGTCTTCTTGACTGGTTTTAGGAAATTTTAATTTTCTGTTATTTTTTCACTTAAGGAGCACTAGATCTAAAGGTTATACTAAATGACCACCCAAACATATTGATCGGTAAATTGTAGTAAATATTTAATTAATATACCCCTATTTTACCTGAAGGTAATGATGCTAATTGAAGGGAGATTTACAGATTGTATTAATCTCGTTTTATCTTTCTGTATTTTATTTTCTACCATTTACCATTTCTGCTATTATTTTTTGTTTTAATTTTGTATCTTAAAATTATGTCGTTTCTTTTCCGTTCACGCTCTTCCTCCACCTCTTTCTCTTCCTCCGCTCCAAACTCTTCAATAAACACTTTTTCAAACAAGGAGGATCCAACGTCCTCATCCAATAACATTTTCAGCGAAGAAATCCAGTTTAACAACATAAATCAAAACGTTGATAATTGGACTCTTCCACCTATTGACAAGAAAACTCTTTTTCAGAAGAATAAGGATTGGTTTTTCCAGACAGATTATGTCATCAAAACTGTCGAAGAATCAATTCCTATTCAACCTGAAAAGGAAGAATTTTACCTTCTTTCTCCTAAATCACTTTAAAACATAAAGAAAAGTACAGATTTATACACATCGGTTGTGTACAGATCGCACTTAAACCATTGTTTCGAAAAGGGTTAAACATTTCTGGTATTATCTGTCTTCGTGACGAACGCCATGATATCTTCAACGATTCTCTTCTCGCAGCAGCTGAATTCGGTCTGCATAACGGACCAGTCTATTTCAACTGCTATCCTGCCCAATCCATAGATCTAAATGATAGGCAAGTCATGGAAGAATAGATTTCAAATCTTGCAAGATATGCACTCATATAGCTTTGAAACACAAATCTACATAGTTTGTGTAACAATGACTATACATAATTTTATTTGGAGAAATTTCTGAACTAATGTGGTTTTTTTGAAGGTGAACAAGGAAATATGAGGGATGAAGATAATAATAATCCACTTGATGTAGCATCCTCATCAAATATACCTACATTATCTTTAATACAAATGAATCATGTTCGTGATAGAATCAGAGATCAACTTATTAGGGATAAATGATCCAATTAGCAATGTAGTTTTATTTAGTATCAACCTTTATATACATTTTTATCCATTCTAATTTATATACAATTTTATCTATTAAATATATTTAATTAAGGATTTTAGTGTTTTTAAATTTTTTATCAATAATAATTTAATTTTTTTTATGTTATCAAATTTTAACTTTAACTTTAATTTTATCTTCAATTATCAAAATGTTTACAAATATATATATATATATATATATATATATATATATATATATATATATATATATATATATATATATATATATATATATATATATATATATATATATATATTATTCAATAAGATTCATACTTTCAATCATTTTCCATCTCAACTTGAAACTGCTTTTGGATGATGGGCTTTACAAATGTTTTTTTGACTCTAACTACAAATATTCACTTTTGAGGTTATCTTAGGAGACGTGAAGGTTTAAGCACTAGTTAAACTATAAAAAAAAGAACACTAGTTAAACGATATTCTTTATATCATAAATGTAGGATTTAGTTTAGAGAATTGTTCTGATTTTAAATAAAAGATTTCAATTTATTTTCTCTTTTAATTTTATAATTTATTCTTCAAATTATTCACTTTGTACTTATTAAATGATTTATATTATTGTCTTCCCATGTAACCATTTTAACTTGATCTCTTGCTAAACAATTTTTTTTTTTTCAAATTTTGTAATCATAAAAACAAGGTGATCTAAGAGATATCCTAATATTTTTTTAAGGTTCAATGTAGGATTTTTTTTGTTACACTCACATAAAAGTGAGTGGTTCCATTGTAAAGAAAAGAGAGAGAAAATATTAGTAGGACCCACTCACTTTTATGTGAGTGTGGCAAAATAAAAATAAAAATAAATGCAGCAAAAGCAAAAACATTAAACTTTTTTTTGTTTTTGTTTAATATGACCCTAAGCTTGAATGGTGAGCTATGAAAAATTGTTCCTGATAGCCATGAAATTATCATTAATTGATGCTTTAGGGTTTTATTTTCGTGCCTTTAAAGTTTCACGATGATTGAAGCTGATTTACTTTTAATATTTTTTTGTCACGCATCAATGTTTTTTTAGTGGGGATTAATCTTTGGCCTATCTTTAAAATATGATGTGTTCTTTTGGGGTTGTTTTGAATGCTTGGGATTTCAAATCTTTCAAAATAGCTGTGGCCCCAAAAAATCTTTCATACTATTTTGGTCCTATTTATAAGTCCATTTTGACTAACAAAATTTGGTCCTATTTATAAATTCAGTTTCATATAATAAATGAGATTGTGACAATTTTACCCATATTAATTATACTCCCTCTGGTCCTTATTATAAGGTACCAACTACCAAATGTATTTGGTCCTTATTATAAGGTACCAACTACCAAATGTATTTGGTCCTTTTTATAAAGCACTTGCTTGTTTTCAATTAGCAATAATTATTTTTTCCATGTATGCCCATAATTAATAAGGGCAATGGGTGAGAGTAATAATAATATAATATTAGAGTTTAGTGCAATTAGTAGGGGTAATATTGTAAGTTACTTAAATTGTAGGACAACTTTATTGACTTTAACTGTTTTTATTGTTGTGAGAATTGTTAGTTGATGCCTTATAATAAGGACCAGAGAGAGTACTCATGAAGATAGAGAGAGAATAAACAATTGAAAAATACCCATTTCTTTCGCACTTGACAAATTACATATGCGAAAGTATTGCTTTTGGCTAAGTACGCTCTGAAGCATCAAGATAGCTTTACTATTAAGAGTTATCTTCCTTCGGTCATTTTCATCAAACTCGTCTTCAACCTTAGGAATGTGGATTCCGCCTTCTGTCTTTGTAGGAACGTAATCCCCATTCTCGAATATGTGACATAGACCATATTTACTAGCTAACACAAACACTCCGAACTTTGCCTTCCAGAATGAGTAGTGTATACCACTGAAACCAGGTAGTCGGTTAATGGAGGCACCGTTAAGCAATATTCCTTCCATGATATTTCTCGGGATGTTAAGCCCAACTAAGAATACTAGCTCTGATACCAAATGAAAAAGAGAATATCACCTAGAGGGGGTGAATAGGGGATTTCAAAATTCTTTTTGGATTGAACGAAGAGCAATAGACACAGAGAGAATGAACACAGAGAATTTATCCTGGTTGGCTCCAACTCTTTGACCTACGTCCAATCCCTAGACACTCTAGGTATTTCACTAACTCACAATCACGGTTATAATTACATACTCTGTACTCGAGATGATCCTTTTACACTAGGACTTTCTCCCCCTTACAAGTCGTAATTGTGACCTATACTCAAGGTTCCTCTACCTTGAGATTTGACACATAATAAAGAAATCAAATAAGTGTTTAACTCCTCACTGAGTGGATAAATGATCGGTGAAGTACAAAAATATCTGAAGATATTAAATGAAGTAAATGAAACAATTGTTTGTTGAATGCACAAAGTTTCAGTAGGTGACGGAATTGAATGTGATGAGCTTTTATATCATCTTCCATTAATGCCATTGTGAAGAGCTTTGAATGTAGCCGTTGTGACTTTTCGAACTTCCGTTAGGCACGGATGGCTTTCGTTAGGTACAGTCGACCATTGCTTCATTAATTGGTTCACAGTCGACGTACTTGCACACAGAAGTTGACTTAGAGTGATTGTTGAAATAGGTATGCCTCCAAGGAATGATTTTGACTGCTACAAGGTCTTATTCTGTTTGTAGGCTCTGTTTTCTGAAGGCATTAAATGCCTCTAAAACATCGACTAGCTTTTCGGCTAATCATAATTTAAAATGTTTGTTAATCACTGAAATCCACTCAGAGAAGATTTAGTAATATCATAAATACGATTGAGTATAGTTTAAACAGAAACAGTTAATAGCCTAAATCATTTAAGTTTAGGATTACTATTACAAAGAATGTCTTCTGATAATTAAAGCCTTATACTCAAGTATTAATGCCATGTTACTTGAGTAACATCGCAGTAATTGATATTAGTGGCTTCTGCAACAAATATACTCGAGTAGGATTATGTGTCTACTTGAGTAGATACAAACCTCTACTCAAGTAACATCAATTTTCTGCTAAGACAATGAACTGAGAGAAAGCATTAGTAACTGTTACTCGAGTATTATTTTCCCATACTCAAGTATTATTTTCCCATACTCGAGTACCTTACTCAAGTGACACAGGAGCATTGCTCGAGTAACTATCAGACAGAGAGCAAAAATGAATTTGAGATGAGCTTACTTGAGTAATTCACTTACCTTACTCGAGTAGCAATGAGATAGTACTCGGGTAAGCTTTATACATAGAGTAAATATGAAATATAACAATGATACTTCAAGTAATCACGTACCTTTACTCGAGTAGGTTACTCGAGTAACACTTACCCTGTACTCGAGTAACCTAATGATCCTGCTCGAGTAATGATGGTAGCTTCTCTTAACTTTGCTCCGAGTCTTCAATACTCGAGTAACACAATGTGTTTACTCAAGTAACTATCTTTTTGATATAAGCATAGATGTTGCAACTGATATACTACTCAAGTAATTTTGAACTATTACTCGAGTAGTGTTATGTGAACACTTAAAACAACTATCAGATTGAGCATACTCGAGTAAGCACAAGGGTCTACTCAAGTAACACTCTTAATATAGGCAATACATACTGATTCAAAACCTTGACCATTTTCAATATAAAACTTTAGATAACTAAGTCTTGTTGTCATCAAAACTCCGAGAACTAACAATAGATTCCCATGTTTTGTTGTTATCTAAAAAATAGCTCCCACTCTCACTTGCTAGCAGAAAGGAAACAACTCCTTTTCATAGAGACAATAATAAGATGATCACGATCATGCGAGGATATGTGAAATAAATATTGATAGTTGTCCAGTTATTTATTTTTGTTTTCCTTCAAAATTTCCAAGATGACACAATCTGACAAGTAGGCGGTAGAGAGATGAGCATGTAAGGAAGAGAAACTGGGGTTGAGTCAAGCGTGATAAGGCCATTGTTTTAAAATGACCTTTGCTCTTACACTTGGTTTTTAGGCCACTGGCACAGTGAAGTGTAATCTAGAACTAAATGATCATTGACCATTCATATCACTGCTCTATGGTTTTTAATGCCGTAGGGTTTTGTTCAGTTTATTAGTGGCTTCATGACTGGGGTAAAACTTTGCTTATGATTTTTAAAACTTGGATGTCCTTTAATTTTCTCTTGCAGACTCCTCTTGAAAAGGAAAATGACTTGGAACAAACTGGTCAAAGGAATTCGAGCACATAAAAAAGGGATGTCCAAAAAACTGAGGTCCAGCCTAACCCATCCTGACCCGGTCTGGCAACAAAAAAATTGGTCCTAGACACTTTGAGCTAACTAGACCAGATTGGTCTACTCAGGCCAGACCAGACATTAGGCCAAGGGCTTAGACCCCTTGGTCTGGTCCAGTCTTGCCCAATATTTTTTTTAAGATTACAGCTATCATAGGGACCTTGATTTTTTCCAATGCTTCTTCTCCTTTCTCTCTCTCACGCAAACACACACCCCTTCTTCTTTGCTCCTCCTCTACTTTTTCCAGTCACATAGTCAATATTGTGACTTTGCTCCTCCTC
The DNA here is from genome assembly GCA_025563575.1 of Acacia pycnantha. Lineage (NCBI taxonomy): Eukaryota > Viridiplantae > Streptophyta > Magnoliopsida > Fabales > Fabaceae > Acacia > Acacia pycnantha. The sequence continues at coordinate 660,450 of JAMWYP010000074.1, read as the reverse complement.
CTCTTCTTTCTTCTTCTTTTGCGACTTCTAAATTCTAATACTTTCCCTCTCGACCTCAATCCTCGATGACTCGACCTCTTCGTCCTCTTTGGCTCTCCAATGCGCCTCTCCTCCTCTACTCACTAGTCACGTCTTAGTCTGTCAGCAATCACAACATTTTTTAGTGTTGAGGTAATTTTTCAGTCCGCCTGCGATCAAACATACTTTGTACCTTTCTCTTGCCCTTTCTTTTCTCTTTGGTATTAACCCTTTCTGACATTAACCCACACCTATGGAAGAAGTACAGCCACCGGAGATGAAGAAGAAGGAAAGAGGTAGAAGTGAAAAATGTTGAAGTAAAGAAGAATAAAGAGAAAAATATAGGGCGGTTGAGAGCAACTAAGGAGAGACAGGAGTGAACAGAGGGAAGGGAGATAATCAGGCGACTGGAGAGGCAGTAGGATGGATCAAGGACCATTAATGCTGACAAAACAACTCAAAAGGACAGGAGGGAAGTGGAATGGGTGTAGACTTAGATTAGAGGGAGGCTCTATACGCTTGATGAGTGAAGACTATCACTAGAACTAGACTAGAGTATAATGTAGGTAAGTAGACATTGTACTATTTTTTTATTAATGCATATATTTATTTCATGTACAAAGTATAAGAAAATTAAATAGGTCCTGGACTGCCTAGACTGGTCCTGGCGATCCATTGGACCGATTTAGTCCAACTCGAGCTCGAGCTAGTGCTGGACCAGACCAGACCTCGGGCTGACTTGCCTAGCCCAAGGTCTTATAAGGACCAGACCTCGAGTTAAAGCCAAACTCGGTCCGGTCTGGTCCATGGACATCCCTAACATAAAGAAAAGGTAGCCTTTTAACTTTTGCTAGTTTTTGTGGTTGCCTTTTATGAGTGGAGATTATTTATCACTTTGACTCAGATTGGACAAATGAGAATATATATCTTACCTCATTTTAACTTTTATCAGTTTGAATGTTATTTATCATAGTGCAATTTATGATGAATTTTATTATTGTCATTTGTTTGTGTTAACTTTCTTCCCATTCTTGACATAGAAATATGAACAAGGACAAAAGTAAAGAAACCTAGGATTAAGTTCCACAGGGATTTTCATCAAATTATGCATTGATCAGTCATACAAGAAACAACGTCAAAGATAATCATTTACAAAGGAAAGGTGGAAGAACATTATGTCTAGATTTAATGAAAAAGCATGAAAATCATATGACAAGAAACAACTTGAAAATATGTTAGATAGATTGAAGATTAGATAGCTTCAAGAAAGAATGGAGGGAACGGAGGAAGTAGGATTGTCTCCTGAAGATAAAAAGTCCCTACAAATTTCTCTTTTAGACAAATAGATGACAGAGTATGAATAGATCGGTGTATTGATGGCCTTGGAGCCACATTGACTCATTGATAGCACTGGGATGAAAGACCTGCTTCTTCAATAAAACAACTGCTGAAGAAACTGAGGCCAGTCTTCCTCTTCCTAAGGCCCTAGAAACTACAAAATCACATAGCTACATTGAGATGCTGCATTCTTCGTTGCCTGGGTTTGGCAAGTCTTCCAAGGAAGAGTTCGGAACTTCCTAACTCAGTCGACCAGGAAAGCAATATAACAAGCCTTATGTTTACAAAGAGCTACATAGAACTAGTAAGCAAAATAGGTGCAAGAGGTTTTACAAGGCCACAACACAATATGTCATGAAAATTTTCAAATTGAAAAACATATCTTCTTTCACTTATGCTCTAAATTGGTAAAACATGGGTTAAGGAACACTATGTACATAGGACTATAGGAGTTAAGAAATGGTTGCCATGTTCTCATATATAGTTGGACATGGATAAGGAAATAGAATCATAGAGGAACAATTTCAACATTCAAGAGAAATTGTCAGTAGGATTTTCATATGGTTTTAAATGTTTGTGTCAATCTATCCACAAAAAATATAAAACCACTTGATTGACAGTTTCATTATTATCATCCAAAAATAAGTAATGATATGTGATAGTACCCATATTTCAAGGATGTAAAGCAATTGGTGGAACCCACATCAGGTGTGTGGTCATACAATCTAAGCAAGACAAATATATCATAAGAAAGGGATATCTAACACAGAATAGCATAGCCGTAGGTGATTATGATATGTGCTTTACTTTTGTGTTGGGAGGATGAGAGGGTACTACATATCATGTTCGTGTGTTTCACACTGCTATCTCTACTACAGCTATGAATTTCCCCCATCCACCTCAAGGTATATCTTCAACACCTTCACTTCAATTACATTTTTTGTGTGTTTATTTCACATTTGCTACAATTTCATACTGTCAAAAAAAAAATCATTCATCAAGGAAATATTACTTGGTCAATACTGGCTATCCAACACCAATTAGATTTCTTGGTATGTATAGAAGTTAGCATTATCACCTTCCAGACTTCAGGCGACAACTAGGATTTGAAAATTATAACGAGATGTTCAACTATTATCATTCAAGTTTGAGGTGCACTATAGAAAAGACGTTGGGAGTTTGGAAGAATATGTTTCAAATCTTGCAAGATATGCACTCATATGGCTTTGAATTAGAAGTCTACATAATTTATGCTATAATGACTATACATAATCTTATCTAGAGAAATTCCCAAACTAATGTGGATTTTTTTTTTTTTGAAGATGAACAAGGAAATATGAGTAATGAAGATAATAATGATCCACTTGATATAGCATCCTCATCAAATATACCTACATTATCCCTAATACAAATGAATCATGTTCGTAATAGAATAAGAGACCAACTTATAAGGGATAGTGATCCATTATCAATGTCCTATTATTTAGTATCAACCTTTTATATACATTTGTATGCATTCTAATTTATATACAATTTTTTCTATTAAATATATTTTTTTAAGGACTTTAGTGTTTTTAACTTTTTTATCAATAATAATTTATTTTTCTATTTTATCAAATTTAAATTATTCTCTTCAATTATCAAAATATGTACAACACACACACACACACACACACATTTGTATTCAATAAGATTTTCCCTTTTCAGTCATTTTTCATCTCAACTTGCTTTTCAAATAATAATTCAAACAAGTTTAAGCTTGAAAAAGAGTCACTTTTTTCTCCGTCAATCCAAACACAAATCATATGTACAATATAACTTTTATCCTATCTTAAGTTTGCAAAAGTCAATTTTTTTTATAAAAAAAAAGTCACTTTTGCCACCTCTAATCGAAACAGACCTTTATAGCTTATTCTCCTATTCCTCTTATATATATTGATAATTTATTTGAAATTTTGGAGTGTGGCATTTTCTTGTCTTTCTAATTAAGTGCTTGTTTCAGAGAGACTTGGCTCCCACCCATTTCTCTTCCCATCCTCTTTTCCATCTCAACGTTGGATTGAAATCTCAACGGTTCAGATTTAATATTTTATAAAAATATTAATAAAAAATTAAGGATTAAGGTGCAAAAATACACGTGCTTTGGTCAGAGGAGCGCCCAATAGCAAGTGTTTTTTTAAGGTGCAAAAGTGACTATGTGGTTACAAAATAGGAGCAGAAGTCACAAAAACCGTTAAAGGGGAGGATGTTGACCGTTAATTTGGAAGGTTTGACCTTAATTAATGACGTGCTCGCTGACTAGGACTGTGTATCATACTAGTGGAATCCTAAATGGCTGAGTAATTGATGACTGAGATATTTCCATAACAGTAGGCGACTTCATATTTGGGGGAAAATCTTACTCTGCGATTGAGCTTCTCGTCCCCAACCCCCATTCTTGTCTGCAACCCCGACGGAGCAGAGCATCGACCATGATGTGAGGTGTGAGGAACGAGGAATCGAGTGGGAGCTCGATGCAGTCATCTTCAACAGTGACGAGAGGGAGAAACGAGAATCGCGAAGGAAAGTAGTATTCACTTGGAATTGAAGAAAATAAGGTTTATTTTTTAATAGAAACACCTGATTCTATAGTAAGATTTATGAATTTCTTTTGATCTGCCTAATGTTTTTGCAGGTTTCTAAAATGGGTGTGACAAGTATTCTGGTTGGCAATGGAGTAAATCTTGCGGACTTGAGGAGTGGATTGTCTTAGTTTTCTCAAAGCTCTGGCTCATCAAGCAGTAGCTAATGATTTTTTTTGTCTTGGCAAATGAAATTAGGTAGCATCAAGGCGTTGAGCCTGTATTGTCCCAAGTTTAAAATTAGGTTTATCAGTGGAGAGATTCTAGTTAACTTGATTCATTTGTAAACCCTTTCCAACATACAAATATGACAATATTTCATTTATTATTGTAAGATTAACAATGCTGGTTACACGTTTCTCTACAAATAGTTAGGTAGACATATGTAGCTTTTATAACTCCGTATAAATGGAGTGGTTTCTGAGAGAGATCATTGGATTTCGTCTGAGAATTGACCATTTTAAACCTTTGGCACTAGTGCAAAAAAGGGATTTAAGACCGCCTCATTTAGAGCGGATCATCGACTCCCCGGTCTTAAAGGTGTGACCGGTGGCAGTTTTGTAAATAAAAAGAACTTCTTATACAATGAAGGGCTATAAGACCGCCTCATTTAGAGCGGATAATCGAAGCACCTGGTCTTAATGGTGTGACCGGTGGCGCTTTGTCCGGTGGCAAATTTGTAAATATAAAGAACTTCTTATTCTGATCATTTTTTCATAGATATTATCCAGACCTGTTAAAATAACAACCGGTCTTAAAAATGTTAATAAAAAAATTGAAATATCAATTACTTTTATGGAGAAATCTCATCAAGGCAGACTTATATTTTCTACACTCCAAAATAATACGGAAAAATATAAATATAAAGGTATTAAAGTTTTAAGACCGAACATATATAATAGCCGGTCTTAAAACTTTGACTTTTAAGACCGGACTTAAAATTTGTCCGGTACTAAAGTTTAAATAAAAATTAATAAATGTTAAGACCATAGTTATAGAATGACCGGTCTTAAAAGTTAGACTTTTAAGACCAGGACAAAAATTTGGCGGTACTAAAGTTTGAATAAAAAATTAATTAATTTTAAGACCGGACATATAGAAAGACCGGTCTTAAAGGTTATCTTTTAAGACCGTATATATGTATTTGTCCGGTCTTAAAAATGAGGCGCCAAATAAACGTTACTTCGCGCGGAAGCTTTTGTCACTCTCACTGAAGAACCCCTGTTCACGTTGTGAAACCCTTCCTGTTGCATTACCTCTCTTCCTCGCCCCGCGTACCGTTAGCCTCTGTTACTCCCTCATTTTCTCAGGCATTCCTCTCTTACTGTCTTGAAAATGAACGGTGAAAACGATTTCACTCGTGTTCCTGAAACTCCAGATACTGGTTTGACTGGTGAGGGTCGGACGAACGAACCCTCTTCATCTCACATTGAGCCTCCTCAGCGCCGTGCACGCCATGGTAGAAGCGGCACACGAATGATGGAAGTATCCCTTAGTCGGAATTCTGGGACAAAGCTCGAGATTCTTTTTGATGAAAATTTGCAACCTTTCGGTCCTAATAAAAGCACATATACTAGTTTTGTCGGCGCTCTAGTACGCAGCAAGGTTAGCATTTTGACAGATGAGTGGAAAAGTGTGGACCAAAAAATAATAAAGGATCCTATGTGGGACACTATCCGGCTTACATTCACCGTCCCTGATTCTGAGAAGTTGAAAGACTCAACATTGTCTTATTGTGAAGTAGTTAGTTAGTTATTCTAATATGTGTAGGAACCATTTATGATTAATGAATGAATTGACTGAGTTGGCAGCATTTCTGCAACTCCCTTTCCTTTGGTTTTCCCAATTTCTTCTACAATGCTACATCTTCCTTAAGTAAAATGTTGAAACTTGATGAAGTGAATTTGATTAATGTTTGACGTTCATATCAAGCAGAAGTTCTCTAATTTCGTTAGTGACATGGCTGGAATTCATAATTGATATATAGTTGTTTTCAATCTCGATTCACGTAAAAAAAGGGAAAATATCAGGAGATTGGGAGAAAGAATGATTCCCCACACAGGGCTTCTCGCGGTGGATATGAAAAGGCCGAAAAAAATTTGATGGCAGCGAAACGGAAGAGATTGGAAGATGAAGCTGAATCCAATCCTTCTACGGTAGTTGACCAGCTGCCATCTCCAATACGTCGCGAGGAGCTGTGGTTGTATATTCGGCAAAAGCCAAGCGGCGCCTACACGAGTAAAAAACTCGTGTAGTTGCTGAACGAATTGTAAGTATCGATATTGTTATTTTTACTTACTAAACATGTTTCATCACTAAGCTTCTTGTTATCTCGTATCTTACAGAAGATCTTAAAAAGAAAGAGGCAGAGGGATCTTTTGCGTCGGACGGGAGGAATGATGTTCTGACCGCTGCAACCGGAAAACCAGATCACTCGGGGCGTGTAAGGGGGTTTCAATCTGAGATGAGCAAGATGAAGGAGGAGATGGAGAAAATGAAGTTCCTCCCGAGCTCTCGGCCGAGACCAGTGTGGATCCCTTGACACCTTCAGCCTGCACCTATGCAGCAGACAGAGCACTAGAGGGAGCTGCATTGTTGGACAATCGAGCAACCTTGTCATCCGTATGTGGAGGATCGTGATGGTCATAGACAATTGGTTGCTAAAGGGACTGTCCACAACTTGGGATCTACCGTACACCACGAACAAATGGCGATGATGAAGTCAGAGTGTCAGTTGAAGAGGTGATCAATGATGCACCTGTCCCTCTCCCAACTGATGAGCTGAAGCTTGTGAGTGATGTCAAGGGAACCTTCATCTCTTGGCCAGTGAAGCTTGTAGATGTCTCTACTCCTCGTCAAGCTCCATCCCCTCATCAAGCTTCACCCCCTCCTCAAGTTCCATCCCCTCATCAAGCTTCGTCCCCTCCTCAAGTTGCACCCCCTCCTCAAGTTCCATCCCCTCATCAAGCTTCGTCCCCTCCTCAAGTTGCACCCCCTCCTCAAGTGCCATCCCCTACTGCTAACTTGACGGCCAAGGAAAAAATATCCGATTTGGTAGCCAACAGATGGTTTAAAGATAAATCGTGGCCTGTCAATGAAGTAGTAGGCCTCCCTCATCCTGAACCGGTTTACATTGATAATGAAGATGTAGAGTCCATGCTGCTCCTGGAAAGCAGGTTACTAGTCCATGTGTTCAAATATTTATGAAGTAAGTATCTTCTTCCTTGATTACATAATTTAAATGCACCGTTTAGACACACATACATATATACTAATTCCCTGATCGATGTCATTCTTGTAGGTGCATGCACGAGAAACCGGTTCAACAGGCGAGAATTTCGGATTTTGGATTCTTGTGCCCAGGTGTATGCAAGTACAACACTACCTCTGGAAATGAGACAGGAGTACATATCAAAGAGGTTGTGTCAAGTGCCAAGAAAGGTGTACTTGTTTCCATACTGGCTCGGGTACATATATATCACAATTCTTGTCTGCAATTCACTTAATTATGCTAAATATATACTGAGTACTTTATTGCTGTGAATTTTCAGCAACCACTGGCAGTTGGTCGTCATGAACATGGAGTCGCATTATGTTATCTTCTTATGTTCCATTCACCTGGATTCATCGCCTGTGTTGAAGCAGATCATCAACGAGTAAGAATGTCATTTTGATTGTCTTGTCTGAAATCTCTGTTGTGAATTTTCAGTGAACATTACTGATAAATTTGTGATTTTGATGATAGTGGCATGAAGACCTTCCAAGTTGATGTAAAAAAAAAGCGTGGGGTTCAGCTCACAGATCCTAAATGGCACAAAATTAAGGTTAGTACATATTTGGACATGGCATAATTGCCTTCTGAAGTTTGTCAGTAAGCTATATATGCTCTTATATATATTTATTGTTATTTTTAGACTCGTCGGCAACCGCAAGAATCGAACTTATGTGGCCCGTACGTCATGAAACACATATATGATATTGTGACGGAGGGAAAGACTAAATTCACTTTAAGGGTAAAATGTTATGGCTGAATTCAGTCACTGATGGCTTAATGTTACATATGAAATATGCACGTAATAATATGTTATTTCTGTTTCTGTCTTTGATGTTACAGAGGTTTTCTGTCCAAAACCATTTTCTGATGATGAAGTGGAGCACATACGCGATGTGTTTTGTAAATATCTGTATAAACTGGTCTTAGAAAATCTAAGTCAGGACAATAATTAAAGTCCTAATTAATTCATTTGTAAATAATATATGATGATGTAGCAACAATAGCCTTCTGTACATACATTTGTTTATTTTTTCGACTAGCTAATTCATTCATTTGTAAATATAACGCAATGTAATTCAATAATAAATTTGTTTATTTTTTCGAACAATTTGTGTGTGTCCATTTTGGGTTTCTGAATGAATGGGATGGTGGATAAAGCTATTTAGTGCTTGAAATTTGAGGTACAAGCGGATGTTGAAAATGAGCCAGGAGACTTTTAGGACCGTATATATGTCAAATATCCGGTCCTAAAAGTCTAGAAAATATACGGCTAAAATATTAGGACCGTATATTTGTTAGTTGTCAGGTCTTAAAAGTCTTCGTTTTATTTAATAGTTTGCCGAAACCTTTAGGACCGTATATTTGTTAGTTGTCCGCTCCTAACTTTAAATTTTAAAATAAGGCTTAATTTTTAGGACCGAGGATTTATTATACGTCCGGTCCTAATATTCTTCATTTAAATAGAGTTGGTGACTCGGTTTTCAGACATATCGTTAGGGTTCAAGGCAACCATGTTTTCAGGCGTTCTTCTCAAGTTTTGTGCTTCGTTGTCCTCGTTTCTACTTAGCCTCGGATGTGAAGATCATCATCGGTGTCCCTTTTCTTTGTCCTTTTCTTTTGTCGGAAAAAGAAAGAAGATAACGAAAAGGACACCGAAAATGTTCACAACAGATAAGTAAAGAGGACGACAACGATGGTCCAAACTTGAGAAGAGTCGTCACTCGTTTGTTTTTATTCGAAAAGGTAAATAATGTTTTTTTGTTTTGTTTTGTATGGTCGCAACTGTTAACTTTATTCGGCAAATTTTTAAGATTGATCACCACGAAGAGGACAATGTTTTGTTTGTTCTTGTTGTCGGAGAAAAAAGAACATAAAGTTAAAGACAAACAAGGAAGGCGATTGGGAAATAAAAATTTTATTTAATAATTTTTTTTCTGCTGCCTCGTGAGGCAGCAGTACAAAAAAAAAAAAAAAAACTTAAAAATTTCTAATCCTCCCCATCGTTGTCGGAGGGGAGGGAAGGGTCGGAGACGTCGTCATCAGAGGTATGGTACTTAACGTCATTGGCGTCTAGTACCGCGTTCAGCTTGTTGTTGACGGTGTGATAGACCAAGAGGACCTCGTCGTGGTGGAGAAGCCATTACGGTGGAGGTTCTAGGAGGAGATGGAGATGAATGTGAAGAAAGTAACAACGGGTTTAAATAGAGAACCCATCCCGAAGAATGTGAAACGCCTAAACATTAACGAGGAGACGCATATTTACTCAGAATACGAGGAGACGCCTAGTTGGGAAGTTTATGTGGAAGCCGAAGAGACTCTGAATCATTCATTTCAACATGGGGAAGGGACTCTGCGATTGAAAAGAATGAACTTTTAATACCGGATACTGTGTAAGATCCGTTCTTAAAAGTAATATTTTTTAACCACAAATTCTTACTTGAAAAAAAAATTGAAATATATAATAATAAATGAGTTTTATGACCGGATACAAAGTAAAATATCAGTCTTAAAAAATGATTTTTAGGACCGGATATATGATAAAAGGACGGTCTTAAAAGTAATTGAATTAAAAATTAGTTTTAGGACCGGATACAAGATAAAAGTTCGGTCTTAAAAGTTTGTTAAAAGTAAATGACTATTAGGACCGGATATTTTGAACAAATACGCTCTTAAAGTAGAAACATTAAATTCATTATATACCAATTGACAAATTCATCATTGATGTTTATCTCTCCTGCTATTTGTCCTTATATACTCCACACACTACCTCTTTGTCCTTGTTAACTCCTCACTTCCTAGCTCTCTGCCCCAACTTCTCAAATCCTCAAACCATGGTTAGATACAAGCAAACTGCTCGTAGGGGTGCATACACGCCTCAAGCTCGTGCCATGGTTAAATCATTATATGGTGCGCCTCCTCCAGGTCATCTTGAAGCCGGCCATGCGGATGTTCGTAATCCCCTCTCCAACCTGTTGGCCCCAGCGCGCCTACCTCGACCCCTCTCCGCTCTCCCGTAATGATTCATTCATATTGCGGGTGGAGAGAATAAGACAACAACTTGCTGATCTCCGTGAGAAATTAATGCTCTTCACGCCGAAATCGCCGAGGTTGTTCAATCGATTCTTGTGGATGATAATATTCAGCTTGTTTTTCTTTTGTTTTTTTGTTGTTGTGTATATATATATTCAAGTAATGTAAGAAACATTAAGAACACCGTATGAATTTTTGGTTGTTCTCCAAGAATTCATTAAAGAAACTTATTCTCCAATTTTCCTTTATTTTTGTCCAAAAAATATCCTTTATTTTATTGATTTAATATTGCAATCACCAAGGCCATTAAGACCGGACATTTTATAAGTAACGGATCTAAAGAGTATTTGAATTTTAGGACCGGATGTTTTATAAACCTCCGGTCTTAAAACTTAAAAGACTAATAAAAATTTAGGACCGGATACTTTTAAAACTCCGGTCTTAAAATGTTAGTTGTATCTTTAGGACCGGACATTTAATTAATAACCGGTATTAATAAAATCCAAAAAGCTAAATAAGGTATCTTTGTCGCGCGGAAAATTAAATTTCCTCTCGATCTCTTGTCTTGCCGAAAGTGAATACTCAGGTTCCGACTCGAAATTTCCCTCTCAGCTTCGTCGCTGCTTCGCGTACCTCTCTCGACAATCACTCTCTGGCTCCTTAGCTAAACGTCTATAGACAAGCTGTAAGAGATGTTTCGGTTAAAACTTTATTATTTTCCAGCTTATCGTTCTTGGTTTTTCATGGGTTTAACGAAATCGGTGTAATGTTGTTATGGGTATTCTCTGTTGTTAATGAATATTGTTTTTTGAAGATTATATTTGCACTTTAGACCTACCCAACTGACCAACAAGTGTTTTTAGGTTACTCTTGTTGTCTTGTCTCGCAACATCAACGTTCGTGAGCGGAGAAGTAAGACGACTCAAGAAACGCATTTGAATTTATATGCTACAAGTTAGTCCACAAGACCTTCATCCCCGCATTTAATTTCCTCGTCTTGCATTTATTTTGGTTCTTGGATTCACTGTGATGCATTTATGACCAAAAGTGATTCTTAATTTGTTATGCATTTAATGGGCAAGTTCCTCCGTAAAAGTGATTCTTTGAGACAATATTTGCATTTGGAGTTGGCTTATTTTATATGCAAGTTTCAATTTTTTTGGATTATGTATGATCAATGATTTTCGTCTATAATATATAGGAATTCTACTATGGATCACAGTTGGATAGATGCTTTACGAACGAGTGTTGAATATCAGAATGGGGTTAGGGAATTTATAGAATTTGCTAAACAAAATGCCCATGATGATGGGGAAGTATTATTGCCCTTGTGTAAAATGTTTGAATGAGTGTCGACTATGTCCTGTATGGGTATGGCATGGTGAACAAGTGCCATCAAGTGGGAAAAAATATGGGGAAGTGGCCTTTGATGATAATGACACGGATATGGATGATCGCATAGAGGACATTATCCGTGATGTAGGAGAAGATGCTTTTGAGCGATCACATGCATATGGTAATATGTGCAGTGATGCAGAGATGCCGCTATACCCTGGGTGTAAAAATACCAATTGTTGAACGCTGTATTGAAATTGGTAAGCTTGAAGGCACGTCATGGATGGAGCGACAAGAATTTTTCAGAATTGCTTGAGGCTTTGAAGGACATGCTTCCGAATGATAACGTGTTGCCGCATCGCTACTATGATGCTAAGAAGATACTTTGTCCACTGGGGATGGAGTACAAAAAGATCCATGCATGCCCGAATGATTGTGTATTGTATAGAAAAGAGTTTGAAGAGAAGCGAGTTGTCCGATATGTGAAACCCCACTGGTACAAGTCAGATAAGGGGCCTGCAAAAGTGTTGTGGTATCTTCCAATCATACCAAGGTTCAAGCGGTTGTTTGCGAATGAAAATGATGCGAAAAATTTGAGGTGGCATGCAGATGAGAGGATTTCGGATGGACAGCTTCGACATCCGGCCAATTCTTCTCAATGGAAGAAGATCGATCAATTATTTACGAACTTCGGTGAAGAACCTAGGAACCTCAGGCTTGCCCTTAGCACGGATGGCATGAATCCCTATGGAAGCCTTAGTAGCATACATAGCTCATGGCCTGTACTCCTGATTGTTTACAACTTATCTCCTATGTTATGCATGAAACGAAAGTACATCATGCTGTCTATGTTGATTTCGGGACCAAAACAACCCGAAAATGACATAGATGTTTACCTGGAGCCCTTGATCGAAGACTTGAAGGAGTTGTGGGAAGAAGGTGTCGATGTTTTTGACTCTTTCAAGAAGGAGGTCTTTAAAATGAGAGTCATGATATTTTGTACTATAAACGACTTCCCAGGATATGGGAACTTGTCAGGGTATAGTGTAAACGGCCATAAAGCATGTCCGGTTTGTGAAGAAGGCACATGCTACCATCAACTTCAACATGGAAGAAAGACGGTGTATCTTGGACATAGGAGATTTCTTAGACGAGGCCACCCATATCGTCGATTAAAGAAGGCCTTTTTTGGTGGCCAAGAGTATGAAGAAGCTCCGGTGGCATTGACTGGGGAGCAAGTGTATGAAAATGTTAAAAATATCAGTGTCATCTTCAGTAAGCCTAGAAAGAGTAGAAAAGAAACAAATATATGGAAGAAGAGATCTGTATTCTTTGATCTTCCCTATTGGCGCAATCTTGATGTGAGACACTGTATTGATGTCATGCATGTGGAGAAAAACGTATGTGATAGTATTGTGGTCACGCTTCTCAACATACAAGGTAGTTCGAAGGATGGTGTGAAGGCAAGATTGGATTTGCAAGCAATGGGAATACGCGAAGACTTGCATCCAAGGCCATATGGGAAGAGAACTTATTGTCCCCCGCTTCTCATACTTTGTCTAAGGATGAGAAACGAAGCTTTGTGAGTGTTTACATGGCACAAAAGTTCCCTGGGGTATTCTTCAAATTTTAAGAGGCTTGTCTCGATGAAGGACTTGAAATTAGTAGGCCAAAAGTCTCATGACTGTCATGTCTTGATGCAACAGCCTACTCCCGTAGCTATTCGAGGATCGCCGAATATGATCTTCTGTCGTTTTGACTAGACTTTGTTTCTTCTTCAATGCGGTTTGTAGTAAAGTTTTCAAGATTGAAAAGTTGGATGAATTAGAGAATGAAGGATATCTTATCTTGTGCCACCTTGAAAAGCTTTTTGTTCCTTCATTTTTTGACATCATGGTTCATCTCATTGTTCATCTAGTGAGGGAGATAAAGTTGTGCGGCCCTATCCATTCACGGTGGATGTACCCTATTGAAAGATCTATGAAATTCCTAAAAGGGTATGTGAAGAACGCGTACCGACCAGAAGCATCAATTGTTCGAAATATGTTTCGAAGAGGCCATGGAATTTTGTCAAAATTATTTGGCCAAAGTAAGACATATTGGGCTTCCAAAACGTCGCATGTCAAGGGGTAGACGGGGGCTTCGGTAAAGAGTGTGGATCCCGATGAATTGTCACAAGTCCACTTATACATCTTGAATAATGTTGATGAAGTTCAAGCCAGCATATCTCGCACATAAAGAGGTCAGTAAGGAAAGAAAACCATCGAATGACCGAACAAAGGTTGATTAGGGAGCATAACGTAACTTTTGCAAAATGGTTCAAACAAAAGGTCGAGGGATCTGAATGTGTTTCTGACACAATGAAATGGTTAGCACGTGGTCCTGAGGTTGAAGTCATAAGTTGGAATTCGTATGTGATCAATGGTTATACATTTTACACGAAGTCCCTAGATGATAAGAGCATAGTCCAGAACAGTGGTGTTATGTTAGAGGCTGAATCTATGCACTTCTCCAGTTCGAAAGACAAGAGGCCTAAATTGGCAAATATGCCATATTATGGGGTTATTGAAGAGATTTGGGAGGTAGACTATGTCAAAATTAGATTTCCCATCTTCAAATGCAAGTGGGTTAATGTCAATAATGGTGTTCAGATCGATCGGCTAGGATTTACTTTAGTCGATGTCAATAGTAGAAGTTTTGGAGATGAACCTTTTATTATGGCAGACCATGCGAAACAAGTGTTCTATATCACCGATCAAGAAAATAAAATGTGGTCTGTAGCTCTCCAAGGAAAGAGGGTCATTGGTATTGATGAGGAAAGTCATTCAAATTATGGTCTTCCTGATAGTACTCCTTTTTCAAGGGGTCTACCGGACATGAACGAAGAAGATGAAGCGGATAATGAACCCGGCATAAGAAATGATCATCAAGAAGGGATATGGGAGGATATCACTTTATAAAAGAGTCAATTCATAAGGTAATATTCATATGCAGAATTCTTAGAAAACTTTAAGGTTTTAACTATATATATTATATATTCCTTCTATGTTACGTTCTTAATTAAACAATATAATGTCACGACTATGAATTTGTTCTTGTTTTGTTTTTGTGGCAGGATCCGATTCAAAGGGGTATGTTATAAAAGAGGATGCATGTTACGTTGTTGGGTGGGAATCAGATGAAGGCATGGTGAATAATATATTAGACTACATGTATGTTGATTTACGTGCTGTATTGTAACTCATTGTGATTGTAATTAGTTATATATCTTAGCTTATTGTATAAATTACTTTAGCTGTTGTAGACTTAAGGCCACATAACTCATGGTGGATAATTATTTGTATTCTTTTTCCCAATTCAATTTATTCATGTTCATAGCTTGTAGCTTAAAGTATTCGACTTTTATGTGCTGTTTTGGATGGTGGATTTTTGTGTATTATATATGATCAGGAAGAACAGAACAGAAAAAATTCGGGAAAATTTAGAGCGCAAATAAATAAGACGGTCTTAAATGTTCAATTGTTAAGACCGGATGTATATCTATGACCGCTCTTAAAGGTATTAAGCCGATCTTAAAAGTTGGTCTTTAAGACCGGTCCATTTATAAGTGCGGTCTAAAAGTTCAATTTTTAAGACCGGATGTATATAACATCCTATCTTGAAAGTCGATCTTTTAAGACCGGGATCTGGTCTAAGATATTACTATTTTTAGGACCGGGTTTATTTTTTCCCGGTCTTAATATTCGGATCTTTTAAGAGCGGTCTAGTTTTTGTCCTATCTTAAAGTTTGAGTTTTAGGACCGAACAAAAATATTTCAGATCTATTTAGTACGAATTTTAAGACCGAAGGTTTAAAATGTCCGGTCTTAAAGAAACTCTTTAAGACCGGTTCTATGTCCGATCTTAATAGGGAGACTTTTAATACCGCCTGGAACAAGACCTGTCGCGGGTCCGCTCCTAATATACCTGTTTCGTCCGGTCTTAAAATCTTTTTTTCCACTAGTGTGGACAAAAGCTGATAAGCAAAACAAATACTATCTTCTTTATTTAAGGAGCTCAACAATTAGCAGATCTTGGGAAAGAAATACCAAATAGATGTTGTCTGTTTGCACTTTCTGCCAAAAATGATATGTCATGGTTTTAAAAGATGACGATGTATATGGTCCATTTAATTGATTTGTATCTTCTTGTGTATGAAGATTTTTTAAAAATTTTCAATGACTGTTCCTTGCATCAGAAACGACCTCCAAATTCTTTGTCCCTACAGGAGAATGCATTTTAATACTCTTTTGTGAGAAATTCATCCTCCTTTGAAAAATTCATCCCTGGACAGTCATTCTCAAATGAATGTGCAATGCTACCTCCCAACTTATCCATAAGTTGAGTGTCTGTGGTTGAAAATTCACATATCTTTTCTTCTAGTCCCATAATGAAGCCTAACAGTTTTTCCCTTTATGACAACAATTTAGTGACATTTTCAAGCATATTTCTATTATCCATCTTGAGTTTATGATACGAGGCATCCAAGCTTTTGAGCCTAGTCTCTATTTGATCAATCAACCCTTTCAATGTTAACTGCTTTATTTCCATTTCTACTTCAATTTTGGATGCAACTTGTTCCGACTGGCTCCATCTTTCCTCCTGCAATTTCAGTTTGTGCTCAAGATCACAGATATCGTCTTCAAGTTCTGCTATCATTAACTTCTCTTTGGTTTCAAGAATGGCTATAATCTCAGTTGCTGTAATCTTATCACAAGCATCCTGGACCAAATTAATCTCAGCCTGATTCTCAGAAAGCTATGAAGAGAAGGGGACCCATGAGGCAGAGAATTGATGTCCTAGTGAAGCCACCTGATGCATGAGTTTCTCTAAATCTAACTTTTTCTCATGATCAAATTTTCCTCTACGTGATTCCTGTTGCAAACAAAGAACCTCATTCTAGAGCTCCTCTAAAATTTTGTCTTTCTCTTCTATAATCTGGAGATATATTTTCTGTCTCAAAAGACCCTGCAGTTTGTTCTAGTAAGATAACATGTTTCTGAAGATCGTCTAGTTTTTTCTCATTCTCTTGCAACTTATAACCAAAATATAACCAAGCTAGGCCGTCTTAGGAAAACTACTTTCCTTCGCGATTTCTCGTTTCTCCCTCTCGTCACTGTTGAAGACGACTGCATCGAGCTCCTACTCGATTCCTCGTTCCTCACACCTTGCGTCATGGTCGACACTCTGCTCTATCAGGGTTGCAGACAAGAATGGGGGTTGCAGACGAGAAGCTAAATCGTAGAGTAAGATTTTTCCCCAAATATGAAGTCGCCTACTGTTATGGAAATATCCCAATCATCAATTACTCAGCCATTTAAGATTCCACTTGCCTAATACACAGTTCTAGTCAGCGTACACATAATTAATTTAGGTCAAATCTTCCAACTTAACGATCAATGTCCTCCCCTTTAACGGTTTTTGTGACTTCTGCTCCTATTTTATAACCATATAGTCACTTTAGCACATCAAAAAAGCACTTGCTAATGGACGCTCTTCTGACCAAAGCACATGTGTATTCTTCACCTTAACCAAAAAATTAAATTATTAAAAATATAATAAAATATTTAAAGATAATATTTTTATAAAAGATTAAATCTGAATCGTTGAGATTTCAATCTAACGGTTGAGATGAAGAAGAGGAAATGAAGGGGATAGGAGCCAAATCCTGGAGTGTTTAAAAAACATTTTTTAAGTATTTTTTTTAGGGGTAGGATATTGTCACTACCAATTTCATGTCACTACCAAATCACTACCATTTTTTCACCGTTAGATCAGAATCTCATTAGAAGAGAGAAATGATAAAGGTAAATAAGATTTTGATCTAACGGTGAAAAAGTGGTAGTGACTTGGTAGTGACAATATCCTATCCCTTTTTTCATAAGTCTAAATAAAATTCTTATCACATACTTACCTCATAAATTATAGGGATAGGATATTGTCACTACCAATTTTATGTCACTACCAACTCATTAACATTTTTTTACCGTTAGATTAGAATCTCATTTACTTTTATCATTTCTCTCACCTATGGAGACTCTGATCTAACGGTGAAAAAGTGGTAGTAACTTGGTAGTGACATAAAATTGGTAGTGATAATATCTTATCCCTAAGTTATAAAACAAATAGAGAAACAAACTTCCACTTAAAATTTGTTTTGCGATACCAAAACACAAAAAGTTGCATTTCCAATTTTCCATTTCTCCACATCCTCTTGGTTCCAATTCCAAAACTCTCCTGCCTTAAGCAATTTTGAAGTTCCGTTTTGCGAAGCTTGTGTGTGATATTTACGAAGTTCAATGCCCCTCTCTACCACTACCAGCAATGGACGCATCCAACAACACAGAAACGGAAGATGAATCCATTGCGTTCAAAAATAAGAGAGCTCGCCGTGTTAGTTTCGCCGACAATGAGATTACCTCCGTTCATATCTTTCGCAGGGACGACGAAGACTCTGATTCGCCTTTTGAATCCACCAAACCATTCTCCCCCGCCGAGGGGAAAAGTCCGGAGAATGAAGTTCTAGGGTTTTTTAGGAACTTGGCAGGTGGTAGCGATGATGATGATCTCAAAGAGTCGCCGCCACGGCGCAATGTTGGCAGGAATGATGATGGCAATGATGACGAAGGTGAAGCTGTGAATGTGAGAAAGTCCTTTCTGAAGCCGATTGGTTCTCCTTCTCCGGGTAGTAGCACTGCTGGTTCCGTTGCCTCAATTGACGATGACAAGTTCTAGTCCCTGTTCTCTTATAGTTTGGTATATATGTTGGGAAAATTGAAAAATAGGTGGTGGGAAGGAAAACGGCACAGGACAGTGGTTTCTATGGGGTTCCATACCCCTTCTTAATTTGCACGACTGATAGGCATTTCCTCCCATAAACCATGTCTAATTTCGTGAGTTAGTCAAGACATTGTAATTCTGATTGTATCTAATCAATCTAGTAAAAGATGTTTAGCCCCGACTAAATAACTGTGATGCTTTTATTTTCCTAATGGGTTTATATCAATGGGGAACAAAGACTTTTGTGGCTGATAAACCCTGATTGGAAGGCCAACTTTTGTCATAATACATTAGCTTTAACTTGTTCTCAGTGAATGCATGTCTTGTGTGACATTGGTACTAAATTTATTCCAATTCCATTTTTCAGATGATGAATTTCATGGTCCTGTATCTGCAAGTTTCATCCAACCTGGAGAGCTCTCTGACTCTGCTGCCTCACTTGATGATCATGATCTTACGATGGACTCAACTGCATTTTCATTGCACTACCGGAGTCTTGCTTGTTCAGATACTGGAGATCTTAAGACCCCTACAAGATTTGCTGTTCCATTTGAAGACAAAACTCCTGGCAAAGCTTCTGGTCCCACTGCATCAGGAAGTTTAGCTTCTGTTCCATTGCTTGAAAACATACCATTTTCAAATTTAGCTTATCTACTGAGGGACCTAGCAAATGTGTTGTACTCCCTGAGAATTTTGCTAGAATCTGCAAGAAATATGTATAGTCAAGAGATGCAATGATACAAATGAAATATGATAAACAGTTAACATAAACGGTAATCATACATCATTATAATCCTTCCATATCTGTTTTCCAAGCTTCTCTCTATCACTTATATCATCTGACTGCTGCAAGGTTATCTGTAAATCCATATTCTCATTTGTATGAACATTTAAAGTGCCGTCAATTCTCCCTATTTTATCTACAGTGTTTTCTTCCCTTGGTAGTTTGGTTGCTTTTCGTTTTTTCCCAGAATGGTTCTCCACGCAAAAATCATTAGAAGGGCTGTCAGCAACTTGGGTTTGTAGTATCCCATGGCAGTTATCATTGGAATCATCTGAGTTATGGTGAAGTGATTCACTGGGCAGCCCTTCCACTGGGGGTAACACAGTAACAACTTTGGGCCTAACTCTTGAAAGACAAAGCCCAAACACTCATGTAATGTTGTCATTTCAAAATGATCCTGTGGCTTAAAGAAGGTGCTGGCCAGTGTAACCCATTATACAAAGAAATAGTGCTTGAGCTAGGCTGAACGATACCGCAAACGGTGGTCAAACAAAAGAAGATGCCCTTGCATGTCATTAACTGGGACCCACTATCACTTGGTGTCTTTTCTCTATACTCACACTTGTCTGTGTGGCACCAAAAACCCTGCAAACCTTTAGCAAAGTCAAATATTGAAGACCCATTAGTAATAAAGGTCATTTTCGCATATTCCCTCATTCCTGAGTTGTGAAAATCATAAATACAACTAGAAACAACTCCAAAATCTGTTGTTCCAGAATGCCCATTATCATCAAATGGCAGCTCAGAACCATTTCTAGTCAATATAGAGACATCGCTTGATAAAAGTGGAGGAACCAACTCCAAACTCGACGAAGCAGACTCTGAAACAGGATTAGTGGTGTTCAAAACTTCCCCAGAAGCTGTTCTCGCACCCTTCCATGTATCTGGGTTGCGAAGTCAGAACAACCTTCGAAACGAAGGAAACTACTCAGCACCGTTTCCGTCATTTCCCTCGTGTCTATTGCATGCAAGAGTTCGTGTAATCCCCCCGTGGAGTAGACACCAAGCAGCCCCATCAACTCCATATGAAAGATTCTCATTCTTTGGTCGCTTCGAGTTTCGAAAATCAATTGCAAACCCACTCTCTCCAGATTGCCAAGTAGCATCGTTCCTTGTTTCAATGGGTCGAAAGTTAGAGACAAGTTCATATGTTGGAAGCTTACGTCTATTAGCACTCATCTTTGTCTCTTTATTCTTCTCGGTCACATCTTTCATTGTATCCGTTGCACTCGACACACTCTGGGTAGGTCCAAGAACGCTCCATGTCGCTGTTCTTGGTATTCTTACGTCGTTCAAAGGCCCAAAACGGACCTGCAGTGCTTGTTTGTACCCTTGCCAAGAAATTCGTCTGCCCGATTCTTCTTCCTCCAATGCCTGGTGCCATATGTAGGCCTTTGCATCAAGATTCTCTTTAGCCAGCCGGACCTTCCAACTTTCCGGTGTATTATCAATTTCAAAATAGCGTTCTTGGTCAATCCATCCAACAATGTCAGTTCTTTGAAATCTTGGAAATTCTATCTTCCTTACTCGTTCGGCGGCGTGTGTTCACCGTCCCACGTTCAGGTTGGTGGTAGAATCTGTAATTATTACAGTGCGCTCCGTCAATTTCTTGCGCATCTTCTCCACGTTGACGATTCTCTTGAGCGGCTGTGAGCATTGCAAATTGGTCTGTAATGGCTGTTTGAATCCCTTTCGTAATGTCAACAAATTGATTGGTAATGGCCGTTTGAATCGTATTCGGGAGGTCAGCAATAGACGACTCCAACGCCTGTACACGCTCGCTTAACTCGTCAGACATGGTTGTACTTGAAGTCTGAGAACGTGTTGCAACCATATAATGCGAGAGCAGCAAGGAATCGATTGGGTAATGTGGTTCTGTATTGTCGGACTCAACCTGCAACTCGAAGCGGCAATCTGTGATGCAATGACCGATGATAACTCCAGACCCGTTAACCCGATAGTAATTCTGACCCAGTCACCCCATTGTCGAAGAACCAGACAACCAAAATCGACAACGCGACTTCAGCTACTAAACTCAGAATTAGAATGCCGACGCGACGATAAAACAAAACACCGCTAGTCAAGATGCGACGATTTTTTTTTTTTTTCCAGACTTATCACTCAGAACTGACGATGCAGATATAACCCAGACACACAGAAGCAGAACACTCTTGTGCGATGCAAATTCCACGTCGAACGGGATAAAGAGACAAAATCGACGATGCTCGAGCGTTTGATGGAAGACAAAGTTAGAACAAGAATCAATCGACACAACCCAATGCTTCTCGAAGACCCAAAACCAGATTCCCAACGTGAGCAGATGGCGTGACTTTGAATCCAATATACCAGAACCAACGACACTGTGTTGCCGAATTGATTAGAATCCCTCTGTGTTGGCCGATTCGAATCCCTCTTCTGTGTTGACCGAGCCCCTTTCTTGATACTGTTCTTTTTTTTAAAAAAATTTCAAATGCCGTTTGAACACGGTAGAGAATGACTCTAACTGATCCAAAAATTGCACTTGCTTCTTGGTTGGATTTTTGGACATTCTTGAATAATCCCAATTGCCAAACTGAATCCTAGAGAGAATGACTCTTGTGGTTCAGAATTGCGCTTGTTCTTGAATGTCTCTTTGATTGTTCTTGACTATCAGCCTTGCCGAGGGAAGAAAGGCTATGACTGATGCAAGAGATTCAGAATTTCACAACGGGGGAGCCGAGGATGACTCGCTCTGATACCACTGATAGGAGGGTTGTAGAAGATTAGAAGAAATGGGAGGGAAGAAGAAGGGAGAGAGGCAGACGCTGCACTCTTCTCATTTATTCATCATATTCAGTTAACTTGATTTGCCTTCGATCGGGCTTTGTCTTATACCTTCGGTATAGGTGCTCAGAACTTGTGCTTTGTTGGTCAGTCTCTCAGCTGAATTTTTCCTGTGCATAGCCTAAGTTACCCAACCAACAAAACCAGTGTCAGATCAACATGGACGACGAAGGGTGGGATAACATCATCAACAATATAAAATAATGGGAAAATCAGAAGTGATTTTCAATTAACAGTAAGACACACTTAAAATCTTCTTAGGCACATCTATTTCAAGAAAAAAACTTCAGTGTTATTAATATTAAGGATATGCTTTGTAGCACAAGGCAAAGGTGCAGGAAAAGGTAGTCGTGAGAAATTAGGTAATCAATTTGTCCTCCAATGTATCATGCCTTTGTTATCACTCATCAACTGTACCATTTCTATCTATTATTTTTTTATAAAGTACCAGAGTGATTTACATGCACATTATCGTATTTCTTTTTTCCATCCCGTTACCATATGTAACCTAAGAAAACCAAGAATTGTTATCAAGCAACATGTTTAGAAAAAATCAGGGCGAACCTAAATTTTCTTTGAAATTTCTTGTGGGAAAAATTCAATCACAACTGGACCAGGCTGGTGAACTTTTCGTTAACAAGTTACATGCCTTGCAACAGTAATAATCATAATGCTAATGGGAACCAGCAAGTACAATATCATTACAGTTATTCGAAGTTTAAACATCAAATAACATCAATATAACCAGGATTGTTTGAGATGGCCTTCTTCCTAGAGCTTCACTTCTCAAAGGAAGAACCAGAGGCTAAATAGATATGTGAGTTTTACATAGAAAGGTATAGAAAATAATGGAAGCTAGAAGAGAGCTAACCATATAAACAGATGGATTAATATCAAGAATAGACTCGTTTTAAACTACTGTAACAAACATCTCCGAATTTGATCAAACGTATAGTTCTTAGGTTTTCTTCTTACCTTAGAAATTTGGGTGACATCTGCAACTTCAAAAGAGCTTTCACTCTTTGCAGATATAGGCATGTCCATATGCTTAGCTACTGTAGCCAGAGAGCCACATTCATCAGAATGACCTGAGCCACTACAAGCAGAAGCATTCTGCTGATCTAGCTGTTTCAATTTATTAAAGCAATTGTTTTGACTCTCTAAGGATTGTGATGAGCTCTGGTCCAATAATTCCAAAGGGGGAGAAGAACATCTTTGACGCATAAAAACTACATTTTCATCTTTCATTGTCTCGACTGTGTCATTTTCCAGGTCAAAATTTATCTTTTTTGCTGTTGAATGAAGCATATAGGGAGAAGCATCCATTTCCACTGACTTTGGATTTTTACCATCTTGAGAAATGTCAGCAGAAGTGCAATTGTAAGGTTCTCCTGCCTGTCTGGAGTCTACAGTCTCTTCATTTTGACTTAATTTTCCCAAAGTCATCAAAGATTGAGCTCCATGAGCGTCCATTTTGATTAAATTCTGTTGCCCTGTATTCTTTGGAGTAACAATAATCAGCTGGTTCTCCAAATGAGCATTGAGATTTCCGATATGTTTGTGCTCATTGTCTTTCATATTAACAGGTGTAGACACCATAGAGTATTTTGACAACCTGCTTTTTGATCTGTCTATTCCCTCTCTAAGACTTGATGTCCTGGAAGAAGTCCCCATATTTTTCAACTTGGAAATGTTTTCACGTATGGATAATGGAGTCTCTCCATTTCTTACATATTTGTCAAGTAATATGGAATTTAGCAGTTTTAAGGGAGGAGTATTAGCTCCATTAGGTCTGGATGAATCAGGAGAAACCATTAATAATGGTTTTCTCCCAGAAAATGATAATGGAGTTGATCCCTGCATTAGATCTCCATCTACTTGATTGAGATCAATGTCAGAAACATGCACTGCTTCTTTCAGATTAATTTCCTTCAGCTGGTTTTCATTCAGATAGAGATATCCAAGGTTATGTTTTGTTGACACCTCCAAGCAATCATCAACCTCTGGTGGGCTTTTCATATTAGCAGCAGCAAAGTCTAATTGCTTTTTAGTAGGTCCAGCGGCTTCTTTAACAAACTCCTTAATTCCCTGCTTGCATATATTGATAAATATTATATATATAACAAATAAAAGCTTCAATCATAACATGTAACTCAATATATACACCTGCAGTTACAAGAATAGATGCAAAACTGCCACTGCAAGCCATGCATACCATCAATGTAATTTGATCAATCACATAATGCAAGCAAGAAATTGTCTCCTGAAAATGATGATGCATTAAACAAAGCCACAACCAAGTACACAACATGCGCACAAAATGTTAGAGCTCATCTACAAGAGAACAAGAGCATTAAGACTAAAGACTAATGCAAAAATAGAACAAAAAGGCAGATAGAAGTAGAAGCAGGAGTGAAACATTCTGTATACTAAAGGACTAAACAATTCAGAAGGCTCAGAAAACATTATTAATAACTAAAACAAGAACAATAAAGTCTGTCTTGATACTAGCATAATGCATGAATGTCAGGTATTCACTAAAAATATCTCTTCCACTACATAAAAAATGCCTCAAATAAATGAAAACAGATGTGTAAAGGAAGAGAACAATACTTCAATCAAACACTAACATGACAAGCAGCTTACTTTGATTGTAGAATCAGAGCTTTGGATTTGGTTGGTGGAAGTATCAGAAACTGTATTATCACCTTTATCAAACAAGAGAGTATTGGTGATTCCATTAATAGGACGGCTCTTGGAAGATATATATATCTTATCCAATTTGCTTGGAGACCCCGACACTTCATGTTTTGGAGCATCATTCATTGCTGAAACTGATGGGCTCCTCACCCCATTGTTGTTCTGCTTAGTGAGAGATGCCTTACTCGGTTTTGATAAACCTGAGCCAGTAGAACCTAACTCAGGGGCAGCAAGCAAATCCTTGCTTCCTTCTACTAAAAGTGCTTGTGTTGAAGGAGAAAGTCTGAAAAAATCATAGCTACGTGGGTTTTCTCCTACAATACTCATATCATTTGAGTCTTTACTGACACTTGATGTGCTAGCAAGAACTGATCGATGAGGAGACAGCCTGTTGATTCTAGTAAGTTCCATAGAACTTCCTGATGCAGTGGGACCAGAAGCTTCGCCAGGAGTTTTGTCTTCAAATGGAACAGCAAATCTTGTAGGGGTCTTAAGATCTCCAGTATCTGAACAAGCAAGACTCCGGTAGTGCAATGAAAATGCAGTTGAGTCCATCGTAAGATCATGATCATCAAGTGAGGCAGCAGAGTCAGAGAGCTCTCCAGGTTGGATGAAACTTGCAGATACAGGACCATGAAATTCATCATCTGAAAAATGGAATTGGAATAAATTTAGTACCAATGTCACACAAGACATGCATTCACTGAGAACAAGTTAAAGCTAATGTATTATGACAAAAGTTGGCCTTCCAATCAGGGTTTATCAGCCACAAAAAGTCTTTGTTCCCCATTGATATAAACCCATTAGGAAAATAAAAGCATCACAGTTATTTAGTCGGGGCTAAACATCTTTTACTAGATTGATTAGATACAATCAGAATTACAATGTCTTGACTAACTCACGAAATTAGACATGGTTTATGGGAGGAAATGCCTATCAGTCGTGCAAATTAAGAAGGGAGGTATGGAACCCCATAGAAACCACTGTCCTGTGCCGTTTTCCTTCCCACCACCTATTTTTCAATTTTCCCAACATATATACCAAACTATAAGAGAACAGGGACTAGAACTTGCCATCGTCAATTGAGGCAACGGAACCAGCTGTGCTACTACCCGGAGAAGGAGAACCAATCGGCTTCAGAAAGGACTTTCGTCATCATTGCCGTCATCATTCCTGCCAACATTGCGCCGTGGCCGCGACTCTTTGAGATCATCATCATCGCTACCACCTGCCAAGTCCCTAAAAAACCCTAGAACTTCATTCTCCAGACTTTTCCCCTCGGCGGGGGAGAATGGTTTGGTGGATTCAAAAGGCGAATCAGAGTCTTCGTCGTCCCTGCGAAAGATGTGAACGGAGGTAATCTCATTGTCGGCGAAACAATGGATTCATCTTCCGTTTCTGTGTTGTGGGATGCGTCCATTGCTGGTAGTGGTAGAGAGGGGGCATTGAACTTCATAAATATTACACACGAGCTTCGCAAAACGGAACTTCAAAATTGCTTAAGGCGGGAGAGTTTTGGAATTGGAACCAAGAGGATGTGGAGAAATGGAAAATTGGAAATGCAACTTTTTGTTGAAGTGGAAGTTTGTTTTCTCTATTTGTTTTATAATTTAAGGATAGGATATTGTCACTACCAATGTCACTACCAAGTCACTACCACTTTTTCACCGTTAGATTAGAGTCTCAATAGGAGAGAGAAATGATAAAAGTAAATGAGATTCTGATCTAACGGTGAAAAAGTGGTAGTGGGTTGGTAGTAACATAAAATTGATAGTGATAATATCATATCCCTATAATTTATGAGGTAAGTATGTGATGAGAATTTTATTTAAACTTATGAAAAAATGGATAGGATATTGTCACTACCAAGTCACTACCACTTTTTCACCGTTAAATCAAAATCTCATTTACCTTTATCATTTCTCTCTCCTAATGAGATTCTGATCTAACGGTGAAAAAGTGGTAGTAATTATTCACTTTGCACCTATTAAAGGATTTATATTATTGTCTTCCGATGTAACCATTTTAACTTGATCTCTTGCTAAACAATATTTTTTTTCAAATTTTGTAATCATAAAAACAAGGTGATCTAAGAGATATCCTAATATTTTTTTAAGGTTCAATGTAGAAATTTTTTTTGTTACACTCACATAAAAGTGAGTGGTTCCATTGTAAAGAAAAGAGAGTGAAAATATTAGTAGAACCCACTCACTTTTATGTGAGTGTGGCAAAAAAATAATAATAATAAATGCAGCAAAAACAAAAACATTATGATGATCAATTGCAGAAGATGAGTGGTGCGAGAGGAAAACAAAGTTACAAAATTGTTAAGCTTTAATTATAAGTTTGTATTATTATTATTATTATTATTATTATTATTATTATTATTATAGATAAGGCTTTGATTTTGGTTACTTGTATGCATGCAGGAGAATTCCACATATGAAAAGTATAGGTACAATGGTTTGAAGTTCGCTAAAGAATTGCAAATGTTATTATGGCATCACACCATCTTCAACACAACAGATGTCATTGGGTGATGACGAAGAGGATGTGTACCGACCCACAATGGACCTAGAAGAAGGATTATGTGTTAGTGAGGAAGAGCTTTTTGGTGCTAATACTAGAGGTAGTGTGGAAGTGACAACTGGTTTGGAAGGCATAAACTTGAGAACAAACACTCCACCTAGAGCATCTAGTGGTTCAGGAAGCATTGGGAAGAGAAATAGGTGTTAAGGGCCGGAGACATCAAAAAAGCAAAAAATTCCATCCTCAAAACAAATAGCAGATGTTGTTAGTAAGATAGCTATCATATCTAAGGATAGAGCATATGCCCTTAAAAAGATGCAAAAATGATGCACCAATGAGTAAAGCTGTTAAAATGGGCTGGCCCCCCATTAAGCCCTATGTTTGGCCCCCATATTTTTAGCCCCCATATGATGGGGTCAATTTTGGCCCTAGCTAACCCAAAATAAGCCCCACTCTTTTGGGTTATGTTGGGGCCAACCCGTGGGCCACCAATCAACCCCCTCTTTTTTTTTTTTTTAACAAACATTTCAGGATACTATAGATATTTAAAGATATTGACCAGTACTGAAAAAATACTAACGGGTACTTCATGATCTTAAAAAATTATTTTAGGATGTTGAAAAAATATTTTAGGGTACTGACTGATACTTAAAAAATATTTCAGGATACTGAAATAATTCAGGATACTGACTTGTACTGAAAATATACTGAATGATCTTGAAAAATTATTTTAGGATGTTGAAAAAATATTTCAGGGTACTGACTGGTACTTAAAAAATATTTCAGGATATTGAAAATATACTGAATGATCTTGAAAAATTATTTTAGGATGTTGAAAAAATATTTCAGGGTATGGTACTTAAAAAATACTTCAAAATACTGACTAAGGATATTGACTAGTACTGAAAATATACTGAATAATCTTGAAAAATTATTCTAGGATGTTGAAAAAATATTTCATGGTACTGACTGGTACTTAAAAAATACTTCAGGATACTGACTGGTACTGAAAATATACTGAATGATCTTGAAAAATTATTTTAGGATACTAACGGGTACTTCGTGATCTTGAAAAATTATTTTAGGATGTTGAAAAAATATTTCAGTGTACTTCCCTCTATATAGTCAGATAATGAATGGTTGTGAACAATATTCTGGTTGGAAATGAAGTTGATTATTCAAGCCTAAGTTGATTATTCTAAAATGATTTTTGGCCCGCGGGCTGGCCCTAACCCTTAGGGTTATATTATTTTTTGGCCCGTGCGAGCTGTTTAACATGCGGGCTTTTTGGCCCTGTGGGCGTTTTGGCCCTAGCCCGCGTGGGCTAGGGCCTAACAGGCGGGGTGGCTCGTTTTGACAGCTCTACCAATGAGTGAGGTTGTAGCTGAATTACTGGCCACTTCGGAAATTGATAATGATGATGACTTTTATTGCAGATGTTGTAACATGATGATGCACCAAATGTGTTAGGATATGTTTGTTGGACTAAAAGGAAATCAACGTGTCTTGCTGCAGCGGTTGCGAGAACATGCTTACAACACCGCATCACTTCAGAAACAACCAAATCACTAAACTACATTTTATGAAACTTATGAATACTTGATTATGTGTAATTCTAATGCTATGATTGACCTTATGAATGTTATGATAGTATTTATTTATGTTATACGACACAACTATATTTTATGGAACTTATAAATGTTAGCACGTTCTTCTATATCATGTGAATTTACTTGCAACATTCACACTGCTATCTCTACTCTAGCTATGAATTTCCCTCATCCACCTCAAGGTATATCTTCAACACCTTCACTTTGATTACATTTTTTGTGTTTATTTCACATTTGCTATAATTTCATAGTGTCAAAAAAAATTATCATTTATCAAGGAAATATTACTTAGTCGATGTTGGCTATCCAATACCAATTGGATGGATATATTGGTCTGTATAGAAGTAAGCGTTATCACCTTTCAAACTTTAGGTGACAACTAGGATTTGAAAATTATAACAAGATTTTCAATTATTATCATTCAAGTTTGAGGTGCACTATAGAAAAGACATTTAAAGTCTGGAAGAATAGGTTTCAAATCTTACAAGATATGCACTCATATAGCTTTGACCAACAAATCTACATAGTTTGGGGAAATCATCATATTTTAAGTTTGCTACATCTGGGTTGGGGGGTGACCGGAATCTGGGTTGGGGGATCACCAAGGAAGAAGAAGGTCCTGGTCAAAATGCAAGTTTTGACCAGGGGACTTAAATGAAAATTTTAAAAGTTTATAGAGGACTAAATTGAAATTTTTGAAATGTATCCGAGCTCTTCAATCTTGAACTGTAATTTGAAAAGCATTATCGTCCATGTCATCGTCCATGTCATCGTCCACGCCATCATTTTCAATTACAGAAAAGTCAACTAAAGAGAGAAAGTGAGCTGGCCAAACGCTAATTTTTTTCCACTTTTTGTAATTATAAAAACAATTGAATCATGTTCGTAAAAACATAGACCAACTTATTAGAGATAAATGATACAATTGCAAATTTGCAATACCAAACACATTACTTCACGTTGCATTTCCATTTCTCCACATCCTCTTCGTTCCAATTCCAAAACTCTCCCGCCTTAAACAATTTTGAAGTTCCATTTTGCGAAGCTTGTGTGTGATATTTACGAAGTTCAAAGCTCCTCTCTACCACTACCAGCAATGGACCCTTCCAACAACACAGAAACGGAAGATGAAACCATTGCGTTCAAAAATAAGAGAGCTCGCCGTGTTAGTTTCGCCGACAATGAGATTACCTCCGTTCACATCTTTCGCAGGGACGACGAAGACTCTGATTCGCCTTTTGAGTCCACCAAACCATTCTCCCCCGCCGAGGGGAAAAGTCCGGAGAATGAAGTTCTAGGGTTTTTTAGGGACTTGGCAGGTGGTAGCGATGATGATGATCTCAAAGAATCACCGCCACGGCGCAATGTTGGCAGGAATGATGACGACAATGATGACGAAGGTGAAGCTGTGAATGTGAGAAAGTCCTTTCTGAAGCCGATTGGTTCTCCTTCTCCGGGTAGTAGCACAGCTGGTTCCGTTGCCTCAATTGACGATGGCAAGTTCTAGTCCCTGTTCTCTTATAGTTTGGTATATATGTTGGGAAAATTGAAAAATAGGTGGTGGGAAGGAAAACGGCACAGGACAGTGGTTTCTATGGGGTTCCATACCCCCTTCTTAATTTGTACGACTGATAGGCATTTCCTCCCTTAAACCATGTCTAATTTCGTGAGTTAGTCAAGACATTGTAATTCTGATTGTATCTAATCAATCTAGTAACAGATGTTTAGCCCCGACTAAATAACTGGGATGCTTTTATTTTCCTAATGGGTTTATATCAATGGGGAACAAAGACTTTTTGTGGCTGATAAACCCTGATTGAAAGGCCAACTTTTGTCATAATACATTAGCTTTAACTTGTTCTCAGTGAATGCATGTCTTGTGTGACATTGGTACTAAATTTATTCCAATTCCATTTTTCAGATGATGAATTTCATGGTCCTGTATCTGCAAGTTTCATCCAACCTGGAGAGCTCTCTGACTCTGCTGCCTCACTTGATGATCATGATCTTACGATGGACTCAACTGCATTTTCATTGCACTACCGGAGTCTTGCTTGTTCAGATACTGGAGATCTTAAGACCCCTACAAGATTTGCTGTTCCATTTGAAGACAAAACTCCTGGCGAAGCTTCTGGTCCCACTGCATCAGGAAGTTCTATGGAACTTACTAGAATCAACAGGCTGTCTCCTCATCGATCAGTTCTTGCTAGCACATCAAGTGTCAGTAAAGACTCAAATGATATGAGTATTGTAGGAGAAAACCCACGTAGCTATGATTTTTCAGACTTTCTCCTTCAACACAAGCACTTTTAGTAGAAGGAAGCAAGGATTTGCTTGCTGCCCCTGAGTTAGGTTCTACTGGCTCAGGTTTATCAAAACCGAGTAAGGCATCTCTCACTAAGCAGAACAACAATGGGGTGAGGAGCCCATCAGTTTCAGCAATGAATGATGCTCCAAAACATGAAGTGTCGGGGTCTCCAAGCAAATTGGATAAGATATATATATCTTCCAAGAGCCGTCCTATTAATGGAATCACCAATACTCTCTTGTTTGATAAAGGTGATAATACAGTTTCTGATACTTCCACCAACCAAATCCAAAGCTCTGATTCTACAATCAAAGTAAGCTGCTTGTCATGTTAGTGTTTGATTGAAGTATTGTTCTCTTCCTTTACACATCTGTTTTCATTTATTTGAGGCATTTTTTATGTAGTGGAAGAGATATTTTTAGTGAATACCTGACATTCATGCATTATGCTAGTATCAAGACAGACTTTATTGTTCTTGTTTTAGTTATTAATAATGTTTTCTGAGCCTTCTGAATTGTTTAGTCCTTTAGTATACAGAATGTTTCACTCCTGCTTCTACTTCTATCTGCCTTTTTGTTCTATTTTTGCATTAGTCTTTAGTCTTAATGCTCTTGTTCTCTTGTAGATGAGCTCTAACATTTTGTGCGCATGTTGTGTACTTGGTTGTGGCTTTGTTTAATGCATCATCATTTTCAGGAGACAATTTCTTGCTTGCATTATGTGATTGATCAAATTACATTGATGGTATGCATGGCTTGCAGTGGCAGTTTTGCATCTATTCTTGTAACTGCAGGTGTATATATTGAGTTACATGTTATGATTGAAGCTTTTATTTGTTATATATATAATATTTATCAATATATGCAAGCAGGGAATTAAGGAGTTTGTTAAAGAAGCCGCTGGACCTACTAAAAAGCAATTAGACTTTGCTGCTGCTAATATGAAAAGCCCACCAGAGGTTGATGATTGCTTGGAGGTGTCAACAAAACATAACCTTGGATATCACTATCTGAATGAAAACCAGCTGAAGGAAATTAATCTGAAAGAAGCAGTGCATGTTTCTGACATTGATCTCAATCAAGTAGATGGAGATCTAATGCAGGGATCAACTCCATTATCATTTTCTGGGAGAAAACCATTATTAATGGTTTCTCCTGATTCATCCAGACCTAATGGAGCTAATACTCCTCCCTTAAAACTGCTAAATTCCATATTACTTGACAAATATGTAAGAAATGGAGAGACTCCATCATCCATACGTGAAAACATTTCCAAGTTGAAAAATATGGGGACTTCTTCCAGGACATCAAGTCTTAGAGAGGGAATAGACAGATCAAAAAGCAGGTTGTCAAAATACTCTATGGTGTCTACACCTGTTAATATGAAAGACAATGAGCACAAACATATCGGAAATCTCAATGCTCATTTGGAGAACCAGCTGATTATTGTTACTCCAAAGAATACAGGGCAACAGAATTTAATCAAAATGGACGCTCATGGAGCTCAATCTTTGATGACTTTGGGAAAATTAAGTCAAAATGAAGAGACTGTAGACTCCAGACAGGCAGGAGAACCTTACAATTGCACTTCTGCTGACATTTCTCAAGATGGTAAAAATCCAAAGTCAGTGGAAATGGATGCTTCTCCCTATATGCTTCATTCAACAGCAAAAAAGATAAAATTTGACCTGGAAAATGACACAGTCGAGACAATGAAAGATGAAAATGTAGTTTTTATGCATCAAAGATGTTCTTCTCCCCCTTTGGAATTATTGGACCAGAGCTCATCACAATCCTTAGAGAGTCAAAACAATTGCTTTAATAAATTGAAACAGCTAGATCAGCAGAATGCTTCTGCTTGTAGTGGCTCAGGTCATTCTGATGAATGTGGCTCTCTGGCTACAGTAGCTAAGCATATGGACATGCCTATATCTGCAAAGAGTGAAAGCTCTTTTGAAGTTGCAGATGTCACCCAAATTTCTAAGGTAAGAAGAAAACCTAAGAACTATACGTTTGATCAAATTCGGAGATGTTTGTTACAGTAGTTTAAAACGAGTCTATTCTTGATATTAATCCATCTGTTTATATGGTTAGCTCTCTTCTAGCTTCCATTATTTTCTATACCTTTCTATGTAAAACTCACATATCTATTTAGCCTCTGGTTCTTCCTTTGAGAAGTGAAGCTCTAGGAAGAAGGCCATCTCAAACAATCCTGGTTATATTGATGTTATTTGATGTTTAAACTTCGAATAACTGTAATGATATTGTACTTGCTGGTTCCCATTAGCATTATGATTATTACTGTTGCAAGGCATGTAACTTGTTAACGAAAAGTTCACCAGCCTGGTCCAGTTGTGATTGAATTTTTCCCACAAGAAATTTCAAAGAAAATTTAGGTTCGCCCTGATTTTTTCTAAACATGTTGCTTGATAACAATTCTTGGTTTTCTTAGGTTACATATGGTAACGGGATGGAAAAAAGAAATAAGATAATGTGCATGTAAATCACTCTGGTACTTTATAAAAAATAATAGATAGAAATGGTACAGTTGATGAGTGATAACAAAGGCATGATACATTGGAGGACAAATTGATTACCTAATTTCTCACGACTACCTTTTCCTGCACCTTTGCCTTGTGCTACAAAGCATATCCTTAATATTAATAACACTGAAGTTTTTTCTTGAAATAGATGTGCCTAAGAAGATTTTAAGTGTGTCTTACTGTTAATTGAAAATCACTTCTGATTTTCCCATTATTTTATATTGTTGATGATGTTATCCCACCCTTCGTCGTCCATGTTGATCTGACACTGGTTTTGTTGGTTGGGTAACTTAGGCTATGCACAGGAAAAATTCAGCTGAGAGACTGACCAACAAAGCACAAGTTCTGAGCGCCTATACCGAAGGTATAAGACAAAGCCCGATCGAAGGCAAATCAATTTTGTTACCCCCAGTGGAAGGGCTGCCCAGTGAATCACTTCACCATAACTCAGATGATTCCAATGATTACTGCCATGGGATACTACAAACCCAAGTTGCTGACAGCCCTTCTAATGATTTTTGCGTGGAGAACCATTCTGGGAAAAAACGAAAAGCAAACAAACTACCAAGGGAAGAAAACACTGTAGATAAAATAGGGAGAATTGACGGCACTTTAAATGTTCATACAAATGAGAATATGGATTTACAGATAACCTTGCAGCAGTCAGATGATATAAGTGATAGAGAGAAGCTTGGAAAACAGATATGGAAGGATTATAATGATGTATGATTACCGTTTATGTTAACTGTTTATCATATTTCTTTTGTATCATTGCATCTCTTGACTATACATATTTCTTGCAGATTCTAGCAAAATTCTCAGGGAGTACAACACATTTTTTAGGTCCCTCAGTAGATAAGCTAAATTTGAAAATGGTATGTTTTCAAGCAATGGAATTTCACATACGGGTAGAGAACTAGATGAGACATCATGTAGATAAAGTTTGTGGAAATAAATTTTTTTTTTCACTTCATTAACCCATGGCAATTTTCTTAAAGCCTGTGAAAACTAACATTTGATTGGTTCTTGCTAATTCACTATATTAGATTGGCATGCTGGAAGATACTTTGGTTCGTCTGTGGAGGGTTAAAAAATTTGAGATTCTCTGTGCTGAAATTCATTCTCAGGTTTGTGTAATAATCACATATAAAGATATGTTTTTGGTAATTGCATTTTGTTCCTTCTCATGGATTCTACTTGTTTTGATTTAAGCAGAAAATAAGTGAGCCTCTAAGCATTCTACGTCATAAAAAGTAATTATCTTACTCTATCTAATTAAATAACTTTGTGGATTATGTTTTTCATCTTGGTTTGTTATGAAACTGTCATGGTGATTGTGATTATTGACAACTGTATATTCATTTTTCAGAGTTTTGGAAACAAGAATGATGCTGTATAGCATAGCATATGAGAAGGCAAAACTGCAACTAATGCATATGAAGCGTGAGATATTACAGGTATTCTGTTGCATGTTTCTTAGCTATTTGAATTCTTACAGTTTGTGATGTGCACTTCTACCACTCGCAGAATAAGGTAGAGCAATTGAGGTTTGGGCTTCAGGAGTGCCAAACATTGAAGTCAACTTGTGCTCCATTTTCATCTAAAATATTGGCATCCAATGATACTCCTGCTAAGAGTCTCTTACTTTCTAGCTCAATCAGTTCTGAAGGAAAACAACAGGTATGTGTATGTTGAAGTTTAGATTGATCAAGTGATAAGGGCTTTCAGAATCATCGTGCTGCCTTTTTAATGTCTATTAGAAGATAATTCAAGAGAAATAGGCACTATGGGTGGTCTTGGAATGGGAAATGAGTTGAAGAAGAGTTAAAAAATAAGTAATACTATGACTTAAGGTTACCTCCTTTTTCCCTGTAAAATTCCAAAATATGAAAACCTGGCAGTAATTTCTATCTTGCTTTCTTTTTCCTGACTCGTCAAGTACGAAAAGTTTTAGTTTCTAAACTTTGTGAATCTTTTCATTATGGTTATCTAGTGATCAATAGTTCACCACATCAGAATTCATCTCAAGAAATACAATTTATGTTGAGTCTAACCCTAGTACTAATACAAGTGCAGTTGTATATTAGGATGTACAGAATGTTGTGCTTGGAATTTTTAACTGACAATCTTAATTTGACACTGTTTTGTTTCTTGCACCAAGATGAAGGCAATGTCATCGGAGCTTGAAACCTTGGTTCATGAGGCAAAATCCTTAACTAAATTCCTTCATAATTGCTGCAAGTTGGAGGATGATCAGAACAGTGCTGATCCTATATCAGCAGTTCATGATTATTTGAAGAAGCGAATGTCTTGTAAGCTTATATCTCGAAATCTGCAGGTATTTCTGCTTTTCACATGGTTCTCTTGTACATGTATTAAACTATCCTTTGCTAAGATGTTCTCTTCATTATTATCCTATTGTTAGGTTTTGGAAATTGACAATTTTGAGCGCAAGGATGCTTGTTATGAAATTCTTCTCAACTTTTGTGGTTGCATCATCCAGAGGTTAAATCTTGATCTAATCCCTCTGTTATCTATTTCTTGTTGAAGTTTTAGAATGTAACTAATTATATAACTAAATGTACATGTGTCTTTTCATGACATGTAGGGTAATAGTACCTACTGATTCACCAACAATAATAATCTCCAACAAATTGAATGATCAAACTATTTTGAAGGTAATGTAGGGGGCAATTAATTTTATTCCATTACTCATACTCTTATGGTTTTAATATTTCTTTTCTTTTGTTTGTTTGTTTTGGATTTAGACCTTTCCAAACATGGATGCTCTTGTAGCATTTGTGTTTGTCTTAAATCCTGATAGCACTAAGAAATGCAATGGTTCAAGATGTTTGGCACAAGAGAAACAGGTAAATCATCACAATCTCATGTTGCATAGGATTTAACTGATATTTAGTTCCTTTTCCAAAGGATTATGTTTCTTGCTTTTTTTAATAAGGCAGTAGTTGTGATTATTGATTGAATGTTGTTAATAATAATAGTAATAGCAGTAATAATAATAATTTAATATAATATTATTCATGCTGGCCTTAGAGTATAAGGCACTCAACAGGTTCAGCATCTCTCGCACATGTCACGAGATATGCTGCCTTCTGTGAGGTGCCAAGAAGTGAGCACCTTCTGTGCCTTTTAACTTGCAAAAGCATAAGCCTTATGCTCCTTACTCTTGGGAGTTTTTGATGCAAAAGGTTCTTCAATTTCTCCTTGAATCTATTATAAACAATCCTTTGAAGATACCATTTGCATAATGCCACTGCTACTAATAGGGTGAGAAAACATTATTTTCCTGGAGTATTATTGAATAAAAAAGTCTTCCTTTTTTATCTGTCAAAAGTTGGTTAATTTCTAGGACAATATTATTGCTTTACAGGCTAAAAGTTGGCAAGTATTAAAGAATCCCTTCTAACATGATATTCGATGCAGATAACAAGTTCACTTCTGGGCAATTTGCTTGAGGTGATTGAGGAGGTTCAGTCAGCTCGCATAGAGATCAGAAATTTGGTGCAAGTGAAATTCTATTCTCAGTCAGGTGAAAATTTTCTTATGACTTTGGTGAATATTTCCTTTTGAGCATAGTAGTTAGTGTGGATGATTGAAGTTTTGTATTGAATCTGAGGTAATACTATATATAGGAAAAGAATCAAATAATTGCTACAAACAATCCCAAATTTTTTTCTAAAAAATAATTTGATTTTCTCTGATAAAAGTAGAAATGGTGCTACTCCTCTAGTCTATAATATAAGTCATATTTGAGGAGTTGATCTTGGTCCTAAATATAAGACATGTTTTTATATTTGTCAATGTTTCCTAATTTACCCCTATTGATGCTCCTTTAACCATAATCAAGGAGGAGAGGGAATGAGGGAATTAAAGAAGATTGCTAGGGTGTTTTTAAAAATTCATGTCATATTAACTAACTTAACAAACTTAACAAACTTCTTTAATCTAATTAAATTAGGTAAATATGTCTTATATTAAGAACTGGAGGGAGGGAGTACTAAAAAACCAGCCTAGCACCCATTCATTAGTAATCCTGAAATATTAGGATTTTCATAGTCCCCTCAAGTTGGATCATAAATGTTAATAATGTCCAATTCACCAAGGATCCTTTGTATGTATGAAGTGGTAAGTGCTTTGTAAGGAGATTAGCCGTTTGTTCCTTTGTTTGAATGTATGTCATGCACTCAATCTCTTCCACTTTTTTTTCTATGCAACTTCCTCTGTTTTGTTCAATTATGTTGCACCGGTCTCAGAAATATATTAATTTCTTTGCTGTCAAAATATACTTTGATTTCGAAGTTGTGATCTAACATAATTTTTCAGTTTTTTTGAGCCCTAACCCTTCACATATCCCTTGGGCCAATGCTCCCAATTTTGCTTCCGTGCTACTTGCCTCCACATTTTTTTCCCTTACTTCTCGATGTCATTAGGTTTCCCTTTACAAAAGCACAATATCCACCGGTTGATCTTCTATCATCTACTGAGCCAGCCTAGTTGTTATTTGTATAAACTACATGAGCTCATTGTCCCTTTCTAACAAAGAGACCACTTTCTGGTGATCTTTTTAGGTACTTGAGAATCTGTACAGTGTACAGTCTTTAGACGTGCCTCCTTTGATGAATGCATATAGACTAACAACACTCATTTTTAAATTTAGTGATTGTTTGATTTAGCTTTTTGTAAGTGATTTTGCATTGTATGAGGCAAATATGTAAGAGGAGTTTTATCTCGTAAAGCGCAAAAATAATTATTTTGTTCTCAAACACCCCCTTATATGCTCTTATGTTTTACTTTGATACTACTGTTGTAATTTGGCGTAATTCGCATGGTTTTTGAGTATCATCTTATTATTTGTATTTATGTTTTCCTCATAAATACAAAATTTGAGAAGGTAGAATTGGATGGAGCCCATGAGCTTTTAGTATATTCTCATTGATGGTAAACTCTTTTGGTTTGGGAATAATATTATAACTCAATTACAAATATGAAAGTTCATGGATCTGAATTTCAAATTCAATTGCCTTTGGGTTGTTAGCTTCATTTGTTTCTCTCTCTAAATGTTCCTTGATATGCAAAAATTGTAAATTAATTATTCAATTAAAAGAATATGTGATTTAATTTGCAAGTAAAATTTCTCAAGAAAGAATTTGTAAATATTTTTACATTTGAGTTTTGAACTTGAGATACTTCTGATGCTTGATGTCTTGTATAATCTTAAGTACGAATTAGGATGGACTGCCCAACTAGCTCTTATATTAAGGATCAGAGATGGTATTAGTTATGAATTTGTTATTGTCCAACTACTATTGCGAAATCTGCCTGATTACGCTATTCTGACTTTGATTCACTTTATTTTTAAATACCAAATCTGGAGTTTCATTTAATGGTTGTTGAATTTGCAGTTGACCAGCTTGAGTTGCTGCTTTCTTTCATTGACTTTAATACTGGCAGACGGTTTAGAGTGGTTTTTGATGTGGCCTGCTTGAAATGGTAAGGTCACTTTTAAGGGTCTTCCTTTTTACTTTGGCTAATCCTTGGTTGCTTATTCTGTTTTTCTAAAAAATATTTAAAGTGAGAAAATTTGGATATTTAAACTCATATACTTAAATACTTTTTACTTCCAGTCGAATTAGGATATGTGCATTTTTTTAATCCATGACTTACTCTATAACTAATTGTTGTTGTTAGCATAAAAAATGGCAGCCCAGTTTCTGAGGCTTCCAACATGTGAGGTTTTGGGAGGGATAAATGTACGTAGTCTTATCTCGCAAACCGAGAAGCTATTTCCAATATTCTTACTGCTACACCAAGTCTTACCCTCTATTAAGTTTAAATACCTAAGTTCCACCAAAAAAATTTTTATTGAAAAGAGTTCGACTTGTTACGTGTTGAAATTTAAACAGTTAAGCTGCAGCAAGTGCTAGAATTTAGGCTCTAGTGAATAGCAATAGCAAGCTATCTTCCGATCCATATGCTACGTTTGGTTCAACAAACAGGAAAGGGGGGAGGAAGGGGAAGGGAGAGATTTCAAGGACAATTTAAAAGTTTAATGTTATTATAATTATAATGTAATCTAAAAATGTTCTAATTAATAGCCTCCCCATCAAAAACCTTTTAAAGGGGAGGGGTAGAAAGTCCCTCCCCTCCATTTAAAAAATATTTGAGCTGAACTAGCTGAATTGGTTATTTTTATTAAAAAAATAGTTTAACTTGAATATGGTATATGTTCAAAAAAAAATTATGAGCATACAGAGATTCATTATATTGTATCATGATGAAAAACAACTATGGTATGGAAAAAAAAAACGAAAAAGAAAAAGTTCATATGTAAATTTTGAATTGAGCAAACGTATGGTGCTTTATTTCTATAAATTAATATATAAAACAAATTTATACAAAGTAATAATAATTTTTATGAAATGATGCTATAAAGCCGGCCTGATTCAATTACTCTAGGACAAAAAGGGAATCCATTTCGATTGCCTTGGGACAACAATTTTTGCAATGATTTTTTTCCGTGTTTCATAATACGGTTAACCAACATAGTAACAAATCGATTACGATCAATTAGATTGGATTTTCATTGGTTGTTCTAGGTGGGTTGGTTTGTCTGAGAACTGTTTAAAATTTTTTAGATTACTTTAATTTTTCACGCTGCTATCTGTTGCTCTAATTGCCTTCAATTCTAAGTCTCACCAATATGATGTTTTCCCTCCATTGGATAAGCTTTGATTGTGAAATTAACAACTCTGACTGATTTTTCACTAATAATTTCTGAGCAGTGGGGTCTATCCAATGGAAATTCTTCCATCTCGTATAAGTGATATATCTTTTGGGGAACAAAAGTCTCCTTCTGGGTCGCTTGAAGGTGACATAAGAACAGTGGTTGAGAGTGTGACAGTTGGTTATTCAAGAATCATGAGGCTTTGTAAGAGTATTTCCCAGGTAGTTCTGACTTTTGCTTCTAACACATGACCAACATCTTGTTGGATTTGATTGTTAGTTTTCTGGATGGGAGATCTTAGGCTCTTTGCTTGATTGTATTGTATCTTGGCTTAGCATGTATAGCATATTATGGCTATGTTGATTTACGTTCACTGATCTGATTCATATGTAACAAGTGGTATTGTTTGAGGCATGGACTATTTACAACGTGAAATTGCCCAAGGAGGGCCTGTTGTATCACAGTACAACAACCACTTGCATCATTTAAAATGCAGAATATCCTGCTTGCTTGTAGCATCCAGAAGTGTGCACTTGCTTTTTGATAGATAGCTTATTGTAAAAATTAGGGAAAAGCCCCCCATTGAAAATTTCGTTGGTGAGAGAAGGACCTAATAAATTTTTTTATGTAGAAAATACAAGTGCGCTGCAAATTTCTTTGTTTGTACACACAGAATACCAACAATTTGATTTAGGTCCTCACTAGTAAAATTTTCAATTTTTGTTTTTGGGGGGTTCCTTCCAATTTTCCCTTTTAATTTATGTATGTAACCTTTCAATATTATCTTGAGAAACGATAGTTAAGGATCCTAGCTTGTATTCATAGTAATGAACCATTTTGAGGATTTAAATTATATTTTCATTCATAGGGATAGTTATAGATCATACTAAATGTATAGACGTGGGTTTAATATTTCTACTTTTGCTGTAGAAATATTTTTTCTACCACTCATATAAAAGTGGGTAGGTCGCAATAATATTTTCTTTCTTTTCTTTATAATGGAACTCACTCACTTTTATGTGAGTGGCAGAAAAAAAAAATCTACAGTAAAAGCAGAAACATTAAATTTAATGTATAGATGTTATAATGGTGTTTTATTCAAAAAGTGGTAAACAAATTTTCAACTTTCTAATATCAGGTTTTACGCAACTTTTGAGTAGTAATAACCTTATGAAGTATATACTGGGAAGTCCATATAACATTAATAAAATTGAGTTGTAATTTTAAGAACAAAAATTAGTTTTTACTCTTTATAGTTTATCTGTTTTTAAATTTTCTCATACAATATAATTTTGATATTGTCTTTATGCTTTACAAGTAATTCAGGGTTAGATTTTAGAATAATGTTCAATACTTAGATGATTGGCTCGTTTATTAAAATTTAAAATAAGTGATTTTCATATTGTCTACAAATGTAATTAATTGTTGGCAAAAGTATACGTTTAGTATTACTACCTTCTACAAATGTAATTAATTG
Organism: Acacia pycnantha; assembly: GCA_025563575.1. Classification (NCBI taxonomy): domain Eukaryota; kingdom Viridiplantae; phylum Streptophyta; class Magnoliopsida; order Fabales; family Fabaceae; genus Acacia; species Acacia pycnantha. The sequence continues at coordinate 618,497 of JAMWYP010000074.1, read as the reverse complement.
TTGGCAAAAGTATACGTTTAGTATTACTACCTCATTGTATAAAAAAAAAAAGTATTACAACCTCCGGTCCTAATTATAGGAACACTTTTAAAGTACAAATTGTACTATAAAATTGTTCCTATAATTAGGATCAGAGGAGGTATAAATTTATATTAATTTTATTTAAATTTACACCAAGTTTCATTTCGGCTAGGTAACGATGCCATCACTTATCACATAGCATGTTAAAAAAGTCAGAAAGTATTTATACTAAACCCATGTTTATTAAAATAGGTTTGTGGAAAAAAAATCTCTAAAAAAAATTTCATATTTTTTTATATAAAAAAAAACAATATTGAAAAGTCAATTTGAAAAATGCTAAAGAAAACTGCTTTTGGATGATGGGCTTTACAAATGTTTTTTTGGACTTTAATAACAGATATTCACTTTTTAAGGTTATCTTAGGAGACGTAAAGGTTTAAACACTAGTTAAACTATCAAAAAAAAAAAAAGAACACTAGTTAAACGATATTTTTTATATCATAAATGTAGGATTTAGTTGAGAGAATTGTTCTGATTTTAAATAAAAGATTTCAATTTATTTTCTCTTTTAATTTTATAATTTATTCTTCAAATTATTCACTTTGCACTTATTAAAGGATTTATATTATTGTCTTCCCATGTAACCATTTTAACTTGATCTCTTGCTAAACAATATTTTTTTCCAAATTTTGTAATCATCAAAACAAGGTGATCTAAGAGATATCCTAATATTTTTTTAAGGTTCAATGTAGGATTTTTTTTTGTTACACTCACATAAAAGTGAGTGGTTCCATTGTAAAGAAAAGAGAGAAAAAATATTAGTAGGACCCACTCACTTTTATGTGAGTGTGGCAAAAATAAATAAATGCAGCAAAAACAAAAACATTAGACTTTTTTTTTTTTTAATATGACCCTAAGCTTGAATGGTGAGCTATGAAAAATTGTTCCTGATAGCCATGAAATTATCATAAATTGATGCTTTAGGGTTTTATTTTCGTGCCTTTAAAGTTTCACGATGATTGAAGCTGATTTACTTTTAATATTTTTTTGTCACGCATCAATGTTTTTTTGTAGTGGGGATTAATCTTGGGAAAATTCATATAGGGGTCCAATTAAGACCCAAAATTTTAAAAAAGGCCCCAACAACTTTCACATACCAAAAAGGGCCCTAGGGCTTTTTCTGAGATTTTTCAATAAAACGTTAGTTGTTAATCTGACTGATTTAGTTGTTAATCGGGGCTGATATTGTTGTTAAAGTGACTGATTTAGTTGTTAAAATATTGTTGTTAATGCGACTGATTTAGTTGTTAACGGGTATTGATTTTGTTGTTAATCTGGCTGTTTTAGTTGTTAAGTTTATACCAGAAAATGCCCTAGGGCCCTTTTTGGTATGTGAAAGTTGTTGGGGTCTTTTTTAAAATTTTGGACCTTAATTGGGCCCTTATATGAATTTTCCCATTAATCTTTGGGCTATCTTTAAAATATGCTGTGTTCTTTTGGGGTTGTTTTGAATGCTTGGGATTTCAAATCTTTCAAAATAGCTCGGCCCCAAAAAATCTTTCATACCACTCTGATCCTATTTATAAATCCATTTTGACTAAAAAATTTAGTTCTATTTATAAATCCAGTTTCATATAATAAATGAAATTGTGACAATTTTACCTATATTAATTATACTCCTACCTACTCATGAAGATAGAGAGAGAAGAAACAGTTGAAAAATACTCAATCATAAATGAGGACAAAGTTGAAAATTTACTCCCATAATCATTGTGTCAACTACCTCTCCTTGTATGTGAGATTTGGTCAAAGTGGACTTATAAATAAGACCAGAGTGGTAATTTTGTATTCATCCATAAAACAAGATTTAAAAATTCCTAATTATTTGCGTGAATAACGTTTGCAAATATTGTAATTCTCTCATGATAAAATATTTAAAATTATTGAGCTAAATAAAAATCAAATATGTAAAAAGTTGGTTAAATCATCCATGTTTTATATTGAATTGATATGTGTGTGTATTTAACATAATTTTCTTCAAAACAATAATTATAACTTGCGAACCTATAATAATTCATAAGTAACTAATGATTGAATGCTTTCAGTTTCATTTTCTTATCATAATCCAATTGTTTTCTTTAAGGAAGGTTCTCTTCTAACTTCATTACAATTTCTCAAATATACAATTTCCCAACTAAATAGGGAAAATTTCTTTCAGGTCTCAAGGGACCAAAAAATGTCAAAAAAATCCCAAAGGAAATTCAGATATCAGGAAAAGTCCTGTTAACAACTCCTTCGATGGGATTCGCAACACTCATATGTGGGATTAACATCTCCATATTTGGGATTAACAACTCTATGAGATTTTTTTGACATGAATTTTCCTTAAAACCTTTTTAACATTTTCTTAGTCCTTTCAGACCTGATAGGAGTTTTCCCAAATCTAAATAAACAAATTTATGTCTTGCAAAAAAAAAATTTATGAAATTACAAAATAAACATATTTTATCTAGCATACATAGATTCCTTTTCTTTTTGTGCCACTTGTTATCGTTATCTTAAATGTCTGGCCTGTTTGGGTTGGCGGTAGGAGCGGTGACTTAAAAGCTATCTGACTTTAAAAAAAGCTCGGTAGGAGCGATGGTTTAAAAGCTATCTGATTTGTGTTTGGATTGATATTGATTAGAGTTAGGAATCAGAGCCGGTCTGGCCCTACAGGGCTGACCCGTGAAGGGCTAGGGCCTATCAGGGCCTCCCTCCAGGTCTGGGGTAAGAAAAACATCTGTTTTTCAAAACCAGGCCCGAGATCACCAGGGCCAGTAGAATTTATCGAGCTCTTCCGGAACAGTAGAATTTCGACCCTCCTAATTTAACCAATTAGAAAATACTTAAAATATTCATACAACCATTAAAATGTTTGTGCATGTAAATGAGATAATAACAACAAAACGACCTCTTGCATATCTTCTTTGACCTTTGACGCAGATTTGCCCAATAACTCAGTTGCATGACGATCAAAGAATATGATTGAACATTTACCTTTGTCGTCGTACACCTTGTAGTGAATCTTATATCTAGAAAATGGAATGTCATTCCACCGGACATGAGTTATACTTAAAGATTAGGATATATTTTGGAAAATCTAGAATACAATAAGACACATACTTAGGAACTGTCATTAACACATCTTTATCACACTTTGAACATCTGAGAGTACCATTTGACTGGTACTCAGGCTTCTTGTCACACGAATAGGCATCATACGACCACCCATAAAGTGTTTCAACCTTCTGAATAGTTACTTTTGTAACGACATCACACTCCTAAACAAATACTTATTAGTAAACTTCCTAGTAGACATCTATGCATACTAAAGACAGGTGAACATACTATAATGAACACACCGAAAAAAAAAAAAAACCAGAATTAGAAAATTGACATGTAAAACTTCAACTTACTTGATCTATCTTTGCAATCTCACACAATGGAATCCTTGTTCGAAAAGTTAGAAGAGATTCAACTGAATATGTAGGATTTTCAACACTTGAAATTTGAGTGAACAGTTGACTACCAACAAAGTCTTGACTAAGCGCCTACACATGTCATGTATGTAAATAGATAATTTTTGGTTAGTTTTTTGTTTGGAGAACTGTTTTTTAAAGAAGTTGTACACAATGTGAAGAAATATCTGACATTTCCTTCAACAAATCTGCCTCTGTAATTGTTGGATTAAGAGTAACCAAAGTTGCATTAAAGGCATTACTCAAATGTCCAAACTCTGATAAAAAAACATGAAAAGAGTAAACCGGAATTGCCTCCAATTTTATGTGAATATTCTCAATATAAGGGAAAGACAATAAAAGCAAGGGAACAACCTGTGTTCCTATTTAATCTAGCGAAACACACAAGCACAACAATTGGAGGCTCCATGTCTTTTTTTTTTTTTTTTTTTTTTTGCATATGTCTCTTCAGCACAATCATCCTAAAGGTTGATGTTGATTAAGTTTTCACTACAAGGAAGAACGTGTTCCAAATTAAAATAAAATCGGTATGAAAATCCCAAGAAGTTAATTTACAAAGAAAATGAACATAAAGTACTTTTCACCTGCAATGCTAAAGTTAAGCCTCTTTATTATATCAAACTCCCTCATTTGATCTTGCAAACGTCCAAAAGCTTGCAAAAATCCAATCACATCTGCATTTTTTTTAAAGTATTAAAAATGACATACATTATATTGTTAAAGTATAAAGCAACGTAAATAAATAAGACGTTGTAATGTGAACAAAAACAATTGAAATGATGCCTACAAACCTATTAGTCCACCGTCCGTTACGTTACGTTGTTGTATGTTTGATATAGACTTGAAATTATATGCCTCATCGCAAATGTCTACATCCGACTCTTCAACATACGTGTAGGTGTGAAAGTTGAACCTCCATTGATGTGTTGTTACTCGATACTTATCATCATTTTCAAGGACCTGGAAATTCTGGAATTTGTATACAACACCTTCCTTAGGTTCGTCAGTCCATTTTTCTATCATATTCTTGTGTGTAGCAGAAACCTCTATCATGGTAAGCTATAAACAGTAAAATACAATAGGAAGGGATAATACATTATTCCTAAGGCTGATGATATTAAACTTATATAGAAACGTAATGTAGGAAAGAAAACCATACAATGATATCATAATATAAATTAACATCAACCTCTTCATCGATCAAGATCATGCCTATCTTCCATACCGCATAATAAGGAGCCACCTTTCTTCTTACCACCCATTTCCTCAACACTTTTGCATGTACTGTCCAAGTGTCCTTGCTATCGTTTACATCTGAAAATAGGATCTTCATGTCCTGAAAAAACTGTGTCCGTATGAGAAGAAAGAGATGATTTAAACACCTCCAGTTATGTGTACACAGTAACAAATACGACTAACTTTAAAAAATTATACAGTGTGTTTCCTTACTCTTTCTTATGGAACAAAATGAACAACTTCAAGTGCTTACAAATGCGTTATTTGAAGATGATCCAATGGAACTGGCCTATATAACAAAATTTTGGCGGGAATAAACATACAGTTGAATTAATGCTGAACTATACATTATATCTGTCAATGTATCATATAGGACTGAAGTTACCTTACCAAAATCAGATGATTTTGGTAAATTCATTAAATGATAGCATTAATGTAGTCCCTAATATTTGCTTATTCGTATCTATTACTGAATATACACGCGGGATATTTACTCAACGTTCAACTACCTGGGTTCATAAATCAATGAAGGCGTGTGCACATCAGCATTTATAACATTGTTGGAATAAGCATCTTAGTTTCAAATTGATATCATGCAATATGCAATTGAAAAAATACTTAACGTTGGAAATGCAAATCAAGGACGATTCGATCTATTCCACTCATCATTGCAATTAATTAAATAGGTTTACGAAGGTTTGAAAAACAACTACGAAATGACCAATCGAAATACACACTTTAAAGGGAAGGTGTTGGTAATGTCACCTCGTAAAAGAAGAGAGAGTATAAACCGATTGCAAAGAAAATTGAATAACGTGAGTAAATCCATCCAATCGTCGTCTAGTTTAATTAATTAGGATGGGAATTATTGTGAAAGAAATCTTTAAACCACATCGGAGTCAAAGATCCCAGGAAATGAAGATTAGTAGAGAATGCAGATATAAGAAAATCTAATAAGAAAAAGTAGTTCAATGAGATTCGAAAATCTTACCACGACAGTAATAGAGAATGAAGATATAGAGTATATGTTTACTTTCATCATTAATAAATCCATCGAAAATAATTTGCCACATGTCATTAAGTATTATTATTATAGAAGCGCAAAAGCTAGTAAGTTTTCAACTCTCATTACTTACAATTAGACAAATCGAGAGAGAACACATACAATGACAAACAAAAGCATCTCTAGTAATTTATATTAGCGTCTGTGCAAAATTAATGTGGTTGTAGATATGAAAAGGAAATGAGAAGTCGGCAATATCAAACTAATGAAACAGAAATATATTTTGCTACATAGCAACTGAAATTTTCCGAAACCACCAAGTTAAGAAGATAAAATTGTTCATTAAAATAGGCTTAAACTAACTAATGATATGTGCTTCAGTCACATATCCCGTGCATTGTTTGCTTTCAAATATTCAACACCCTCCTCTTCGCATCTGAAACCTCCGGGAAATCAGGGTTAACATATAAACGAGTAGCTCCCAGAAAGGTGTCTAACTCGATGCCTACAAAAGATGAAAAAATCATTCATTGATTACTGCATGTTAAGACTGATAGTATAAAAGCAATCAATAAATTCATCATCAACAAACCTCTTTCAATGATCCGACTAAACTGGACATACTGGAGAACAATGAATGTAGTAGAACCATCCTTTATATTTTCCAGCAGATCTCCTGTATTTGTTACAGCATCGCCGTGCAATATACATCTAATCAGAAACTTCTTCCTGCAAGTATGAAGCAGTAACGTAAATCTGAATAGGTATTCAATAGACTGTTCCGGAATGATTTCAGTGAGGACTACAAGTATGCATACCTAATATCTTCCAACTCCAAAATCAAAGACATGGAATAAATCCCCCTGAACTTGTAATTAGCAGACCGATAGTAGGAACGTAAAATGCCACATACATCTGAACATTCATCAAAGTCAATGAAGTAATCTCATTTCAGTAGAGAGCATTTCCAAAGTTGTTAAACGACAGAGGAAGGAAAAAAACCAAAAACATTACCAATGACCGATCTGTTATTTGGTACACCCCACCAGTTGCAATCGTCAATATAATGTAGCCTAAAAAATTGTTTAGGAATTTGTTCGTTCAACATAGGTGCAGTCGTTGAATCTTGAGTTATCACGATGTGCATAAACTGATGAACACCTTCGCCTGAATCTCTTACAAAGAACTTAGAAATCTCATAACAACTATCTTCAATTAACTTCCAACAGTGTTTATCCATCAACTCAATATCCATGATCCTTACCATCATACATGTATTAAACTGGAAAAAAAAATCATAATATACTATGATAATTGCTGGAAAAATCAGTATCGACATGCAAAGATACTTATGACTCACCGAAGTATAAAAAACGATTAAGTCTACTGACTCAAGATCCAACATGGGGCGTCTACGAACAATGGTATGTCGTTGAACAAATCTCTGAATGATTCGATCAACTCTTAGCGTCAAAATAACGTCTGCAAATCCTTCAGTTGCCATTTCCAGAGAGTAATCCATGTTATGCAACATACCAGATTGGATTGGGAGAAAGAGAAGTTATAGAGGATCTGATATGTGGTTACCAGAAGTTAACGTACAATGAGCCTTATTTATAATCGAAGACAATGTAGTTAATGCCGAAGAAATGCGTTGTGCGATTCAATTTTAAAGACATGATTGTTAAAGCTTTCAAGATACGTTTTGATAGATGTCGAATCGTCGTGTCAAAGAAAAAATAGGTCAAATAATAAATCAAAAGAAATAAAGGGAGAGAATATTCAAGAGACATAAAAGCGGAAGGAACTTTTAATATTTAATATTCCATCACTAATATTGCCACGAACATCTGAATACTTAATGTCACCAGAGAGAGTGTTCAACAAACTGGAGAAAAAAAAAACTAAACATGAAAAAAAAATAACCACAATTTTTTTAAAAAACCTCCTAACATCTGAAATAGAAAAGACATTTTTCTAAAAAGTAACTGGTCCTCCTGGCAATTGTAGCTTCACACTGATCTTGCACTAACATTTGAATCAGGGCTATCACCGACCTCATGAGCAACCGCCCGGTTAAGTTTGAAACGAAAATCAATAACCACAGGATGGTCGTAGTTGAAATGAGCCTTAGATAACTCGCAATAGCTTGAAAAGAGTATGTCCCCGTCTACAATAATGTTATAAATAAGTTAGTTGTAGATGTTTTAAATGAAAATGACAAAAATTGAATCTACACAAACTGCTGAGCCTCTTCATCTTCACCCACAACAAAGCTACAACAACGTCATCTTCAAGGACGGACCAGTGGGGGGGCTAGGGGTGGCCCCCCCCCTAATTTTTTTTAAAAAAAATATAAATATGGTTTGCTTATTGCTAATTTGCTTTTATATATGCGCACTGAGGTTCGTTTGGTTTCATATATAATCAAGGACACAATTTGACTTTCATATATATTTTAAGAAAAAATAAAGAGGTGGGCCCACAACTTTAATATATATTCCAAACCTTACTTATTTTGCAGTGTTAGCTTATAACAAATTTTGAGAATCAATAAAGTACTTAAAATCACTTCTTTTCATTAAATTTCCTTCAAAAAATTTATTATACATAATTTTATCTTTCTAGTGATACTACTTTTACACTGATTAGAGAATATATTAGGGTTAGTATTTTAAACAAGTTTTGAGTTTTGTTAACAGATGGCTATGGGAATATTGATGATGACTAATATTTAATTTTAATCGGTTCAATTATAGATGAGTTTAACAATATGAAAACACTTAAGAGTTAAGTGAAATAAACTTAATTTATTCTTTTCAACTTTTTGTATATTAGGTTTTTATCGTATTTTAAGTACTTTTATTCATGACGTAACAATTTTTATTTTCGCCCCCCGTAAGTAAAATCCTTGGGTCCATCCCTGGTCATCTTTATCTAATACCCGCGAATAACTACACCAGGCCCAAAATGCCGAAGATCCTCTGAAACAGCAATAGAACAAATTTCCACTAAAAAAACATGAGCGAAAAGGAAGTAAAAAATCAGGAATAACTCTAAACACTCGTTTTTATCATTTAAAAAAGCACACCTCTCATCCATTATTTCGAAATTGAATTGGTTTTCGGTCTCACCATTCACAACCATATCAGTCATGCTATAAACTCTTGTTACCAAACCTACCACATCTGCAACAGAGTTAGTTGTTAGTCAGGAAAAAAAAGACGAGGGAATGAAAAGTTTAGAAACATGTATTACTTATCAAGGTTGTTTCAGTTAAAGTTGTTGTAGCAAAAGGAAGCAATGGTTGGAAAATCGTATCTGGTGTTAAAATGATGTCCCTCACAAGCTGTACTTCACTAAATGGTTATAACACAATCATCATATCTGGGTTGATTAAATTTGGCCCACGTTCTACACTAAATTTTCTTAAAATGAAGCAAAATCTAGTTGTTAGGACTCCAGAGTGTCTTCGAATCATGTCCCTCCTACGCACAACTGCCAACGCAATATATCCCTACAGGGAAAAAAAAGGCCATAAGTTAATTGAATCATTCATGCAAACCATTGAGCCCACGTTAACTGAATCATTCATGCAAACCATTGAACCCACGTTATGCATACATGGACACTAATATTGTGTACTCAACATATGACTCTGGAAAACACAATATTACCTCCGCATCAGTCAAAACAACATTATAGGTAATCTAGCGATGCATCCTCGTGGATGGAATATCCCAAAAAAAAAAAAAACCAATGACTTTAACGCAAATGGACCAATTGTTGCTCCTGCAGTCACATTGCAAGAATGAAACAACTCTGGTAGGTGGCATTTTAGTGAAAAATATTCTGTAAGATGACATTTTCAATAACAATATACAATTTACAGTTTGTTGGGTTAGATGATGACAACTGTGAACGGAAGAAGACTTCTTATGGGTTTAAATAGAGAGACTCCCTCAACACATAACGTCGGGAATTAAAACACAATTGCATGGGAATAGTCATTGACGCATGGGGGAATGCAATCTGAGTCAATGAAAGTGAATATAGTATTAATTGAGTTGAGTACTACTTGGAAGGGATAGGCCAATACGATATGCTTACCTGGGGACGTGCTCAATAACTCATCAGAACTCATAGAGTCTTAAATGGGTGAATAGTTTATTTGAGAATTTAGCCTAATCGGATATCTTTCACATTTGAATTTTTCTGCAGACTAAGTTACACGTAAGACTGCTAATTAATAAGTATGTGGAAAGTGGTTGGGAGCATGAGTGACCCAATAAGATTGTGAGATTTTTCCAAGTTGGATGACACTGTGGACCAATCAACTTAGTGACACAAGGTTTAGTGATATATATTTGATATTTGATGGAGAGAGAAGCAGAGAAAGATGGCTCCCAATCAAGCATGCAATCATATGTTTGGATCATAACACAAAGCCCAATGATAAAATGGCAATTAAGCCAATCATTTTGAATTTCAAATGCAGATGACACAAAATATAAATATTACTCTAAAAATAGTGACATGTAGGATGAAGTGGAATTTGGAGAAGGTGAGGTGGACCAGGGAAAGTTAAATAACATTTGAAATAATAGAATAAATATAGGGAATAACATATCTGCATATACTGCAAATATGTCCATCTGCAGCAAGCATGAAACACTGTCGTTTCAATTTTCCCCCTCTTTATATTTGATTTGGCGCTCTGGTCTTTTTTGTCCCCTTCGTTTCTTTGCTTTCAAGGAAGCTAGGAAACAAAATGAAATTCTGGGCATTGCCAATCTTTAGCTTAAGAGAACCCTAATTCTCATACTTTAGTTTTTCTCGTGCAATGAGTGGCAATCGAATCTTGGATAATCAATTCAGATCCTTGGTTCTGTATTTTGTGTTCCGTTCATTTCCTTGAATTCTCTGAGTGGGCTAATCGTTATAATGAAATCGAAGAGCGGTTGCCTTTATTTTAATAATACCGTTAGATAAGATTATTGCACCAATTTTCCTTCATGCTTGATTAAGTCAGTTATTCGATTGAGCCTAAATCCTCAACAAGCAGATGGATTGAGCGACGAGCAGTGAGACTGAGCGACGACGTGTTATACCAATGTAGAGCCGGCATCAATGAAAGAGGAAGACTCCCAATAGGTCAAAATCAGATATAAAGAGCGCCAAATCAGATATAAAAGGGGGGGAATGAAACGACAGTGTTTCAGGCTTGCTGCAGATGGACATATCTGCAGCAAATGCAGATATGTTATTCCCATAAATATAATAATATAAATGGAAAAAGAAATTGGGCTCAATCTCAATGAATTTAGAGTATCTAATGCCTTGAGAGATGGAAAAGTTGGTGATGGTGAGGTTGGCGACGAGGGCGCTTAGAAGTTCACCAAGTAGCAGCCATCGGTTTTTATGGCGGAGGCCACTATGTCGTTGGGGCTCATGGAATTGTTGTTTCTTGGAGAGGGAGAGAGAGAACTAACTGCGTCGGACATGAAAGAACAATCAGGGTCGTCGACGATGGGCGAGAGTGTACCATCCTAGTCGAGAAACACAACTAGTTGCTTTCCTTTAGAAGCATCGTTGATTTGCTCAAACATATCTAATGCAAATGGGTGATGAAGCTGCTTCATCAAACACACACACACACATATATTCAATTAGATTCATGAGAGATGAAGAAGATGACCAGAAATAGGAGAGAGGGGGGTGATTATGATCTAAGAGCAAGGTTGTTGAATCGCAATACGAATCGTGAATCGTTTGACTGTTTTTTTGAATCGTTAATCGTTAATTGTATCGAATCGTAAGATTCAGAAATAAATGAAAAATGATGTTAAAATGTATAATAACTATGATATCATATAAATCCAAATTTTAAAAAAAAAAATCCAAAAGCTAAAATACATGAGTATTCAAATCTAAAACCAATAATTCTCCTACTCATCAATCATCAAGACTAATATTATCACTATCACTATCAGCATCTAGCTCTTGCATATCTAATCCTTCATCCTCTTCATTAGAAAAGTCATAAAAATAAAATAAAATAAAATGGAAATTTGGACTAGGCTTTAGCTACCCCATTAAAAACGGTGGGCTAGTCAAAGCGAACACTCAAGGTCAAATGACTCAGCTCAAAACAAGTTCTTCAAGGCGTCTTCTCTGCAAATTCTTCTTCAAGTCGTCTTCTTTGCAATGTACCCCAACTTCTGCTACAATCGTCGTACACTCTATCTTCTTCTCTCAAACTCTCATCTCCTTCTCGATTTCTTTTTTATTTTTGTTCTTTTCTGAAGCAATGATCCCAAGTTATCAATAAACTCCCACGATGACTCTTGGTTTTGTAAGCGTCGTGGGTTTAAAAATTTCAATTGCAAACGACTCTTGGTATTCTAAAAGAAAACCAAGAGTCGTGGGTAACAAGATTTGAATCGCAAATTTCCAGCGATTCATGATTCAGTTTCGAATCGTCCGATTTCTTGATTCAATATTGTGATTCATATAAAAAACGATTCATTGGCACGGTTCGAATCGATTTTTCCCTAAATCGTATTGGATCGCACGATACGTATCGCGTATCGTACAATACTAACAACCATGTCTAAGAGTTGTGTTAGGAAAGGAGACATTCTGTAATACCCCAGATTATTGAAGAAGGTACACAATTAAGTTTCGAGGACGAAAATTATTTTAAGGATGGTAGTTTGTAATACCCCAGATTATTATAAATAGTAATAACTCTCTTTTTAGGAATTTTTAGCTTATGCATTAAGAAAGAGGTTTTAGGTAATAAGTCATCTACTTGTTGACCAAGTCATATTAAATTAACATCTTGATTAATTGATTGATTGAATTTAATGTGATGAATCAAATTCATATGTTGACTGTATGATTGATTGAATTTAAAATGATGGATCACATTTATTTCATTTTTTTTTCTTCAAAAACGTCCATAAAAATGTCACTAGAAAAATCAGCACTTTATAAGAGTCTAGCCCTAATTTAAGTGCCCCAGATTATTATTAATAGTAATAATAATAATTAGAAGGTATTGTTGTATAACCTATTAATGAGTTGGCAATAGTTAAAGAGCCCAACCCATAGCTAAACCCTAATTTTAAATTATAAATAGAGGCCTACCTAACCCTAGCTAATGCTCAACACTCTTCTTCTCTTCTATTACTCCCTCTATTCTTACTCTGTCAAATTATTCTTCTAAGAGGTTAGCAAAAACGAAGACCAGGTAACATAGCTAAACCCTAATTTTAAATTATGAATAGAGGCCTACCTAACCCTAGCTAACGCTCAATACTCTTCTTCTCTTCTACTACTCCCTCTATTCTTACTCTGTCAGATTATTCTTCTAAGAGGTTAGCAAAACGGAGACCAGGTAATCCTAATTCCCATATAGTTTAGGTTTATTATATTATTTGTAATCCTAATTCCCATATAGTTTAGGTTTATTATATTATTTGTAATCCTAATTCCCATATAGTTTAGGTCTATTCATATTATATGTAATCCTAATCCCCATATAGCCTAGGTTAATATTGTAGAATTTTTATAGGGTAATTATGATCCTAAACATATCATATGTGTTTGTTATACATGAAATATATTATATGTAATCCTAATACCCATATAGTTAGGTTAGTCCTATATCGATTTTGATAATGTAATTATGATCCTAAATATATGATAAGGTTGTTTTGTATGAGATTTGGTATATGCAATCCTAATCCCTAGGTAATTGTAGGATGATTTTATACTTGTTAAGTGTAATCTTAATCCTTAGGGAATTTTAAGATGTTTTCATATATATTATATGTAAACCTTAGGGTATCTATTTTAAATTATTTTAATTCCTAAAAAATAATCGTATTAATTATTTTGAAAATAATCTTAATACTTTGATGGTGTTAGATAACAGATTGTAGCATAAACTTTACTATCCATTAAATGATGGAAAATTGACTATGTGCGATATGTGTGCTATATTAGTATTATTGAATAATTGTGGAAATTATGAAATTGATACCTTGTAACTTATGATGATTGAAAGGATAATTGGATTTGGACTTTACTCAGATAGATATTTGAATATGAGATGGATCTTATATCAAATAGTTGAATTATTATACTCTTGAATAGTTTGGAAAGTTATGATACCGGGACACTAGTAGCAACTTTAGGAAGAGGTGTGCACATTAGGACGAAATGTTTTATGGCCAATTTGATTGATTGTGACTTGCAGGGTTTCCTGGGTCACAGGGTAGACTGGTAGGGGAAACCAGGTCTACCATGGTTCTCTTCCCACTAAACTAAACAGACTTGCAGGGTTTCCTGGGTCTAAAATGAATTTAATAAAATGAATAATAGTTGATTTGATATGAATAATATTTGATTCAATTACTACGTGATCTTCTCTTCCCACTAAACTAAACAGACTTGCAGGGTTTCCTGGGTCTAAAATGAATTTAATAAAATGAATAATAGTTGATTTGATATGAATAATATTTGATTCAATTACTACGTGATCTTCTCTTCCCACTAAACTAAACAGACTTGCAGGGTTTCCTGGGTCTAAAATGAATTTAATAAAATGAATAATAGTTGATTTGATATGAATAATATTTGATTCCATTACTACGTGATTATATATATATCTGATTTGATTAATATATTTGATTTGATTAATATGTTTGAGTAATCTGAATTACGTTTTATTAGGATTACCAGCTTTGCTGATATTTGTGTTATGGGCTGTGATGATCCTTCGGGGGAGCAGATTTTCTGTGAAACAGGTTTTAAAGGTTGGGGCTAGCACGGAAAAGTGAGGAAGAACGTTCATTAATTCTAGCTAGTTTTTAATATTTCTTTTATGATCCGAATAAAACATTCTTATTTTAGTTTTGGATTTATGTTATTGTAATGAGTTAGCCTTGCACTTGTTCCAATACAAGTGCGGTGGTAACACTTCCCAATGTTGTTTATTTGGAATTTCAGTAATTATTTATAAAAAGTATTGAAGTTTTATGTTATAATAATTGTTAGAAATTGGGGGTGTTACACATTCGATACATTAGCTGTAGCTTGCTATGGAAAAGCTTTTGCTTAGCTCGAGTTCAATCATACCTGCGCTTAATAAATGCCTTGCTTGTTTTGTCGAGTAAGTACTCCCCTTTAGCTTTAGCAGTTTGATTTGGGCTTTAGCTTTGGCTAATGTAATCACTGAGGTTGGGGGTCGAAAGGATAAGTGGTGAGAGTGGTGGTGGATGGGGGAGGAGGCGCACATGGAGCTAGTCGACCCAAGAATTGATTTTAGCGGCTCTATTGATGTTGAGGGTCTTCAAGAACTTGTTCTTGGAAATGGGAGATGATGCCCACGCCAGGTGGGGCAAGGGGGGCTTTTGAGGAGCAGGGATGGCGGCGGTCAAAGCCAAATAGATTCTGGAATTGGCGTCGGAAACTACCACATTCTGCGTCATGTCTCTACAAAACAAGCACCTAGAGAGTTGAAAACAGAGGATGATGATGATGAAGATGTTGAATACACCCACACTTTCATGTCTCTGCAAAATAAACTCACACTTTCGTGACCAATTGCCATGGATACATATATAATGATGATCAAAAACTACAGCTAGAAAAACTAACAACAAAAAACTAACCACATCTTTTACAATTAACACAAAATGTAACTTGTATATATATTTTGCAACCATATAGTCACTTTTATACTCAAAAAAGCATTTGATGTTGGACACTCTTTTAAAAAAAAAAAATCACATGGGTATTTTTGCACATTAACCCTATAATATATTGGTTTCAATACTTCAGATTTTATGAAAATGTTGTTAAAATTTCACTTGAAAAGTAATAAATAAATTTAAGCTGTTAAAATTTGATTTGAATATTTTACAACTGTTGTGAAAGATACAGAAAGAAAATCTACATCATTATAACAATCTACCGTTGAGTTCTTTAGATCAAATTTGAGCCGTTTATATTTATTTATATATTTTTAAGTAAAATTATAATAATAAACTTCTAACTTTTAAGTTGTATGGACAAACTCCAATTATCAATTATATACTCTTTAAATTTTATTTTTATGTTCATATAATCCTTTAAACTTTGATTTATATGTAGATAACTCTAAACTTTAAGGTGTGTTCGCATAAATAATGTGCAAAATTAATCATAGGAGAGTTATTTGCATAAATATAAGGGTTAAGGAGATTTGTGGTAAAATGTCCAATTCATGATAAAATTTCCAAAATTTAGAAGTTACATGTAGAGTAAATGATATAAGGCTGCCGATGTGAATTGACACAGTTGGCTAAGGCTTCAGCCTTCACCTAAAACGGAAGTAGGTTCGATATCCACGGGTAGATGTGAGGGTCTCGTGGGTGAGTGATCTTTAAGTACCTTTGTAAGAACATCTTTGAGCTTGGAGGTGTGTTTTGATCCTAGTGGGGTACCACTGTCTACCTCTACCTAAACTTTTTAAAAAAAAAAAAAAAAAGAGTACATGATATAAAGCTGAGGTCATTGACCAAAAAAAAAAAAAAAGCTGAGGGGTCATGTATAAAGTTTCAAAGGTTAGGCGCTCATATGAACATAATATAAAGTTGAGGGCAACACCTGTATTTTAAACCGTTAAGATTAGTGTTACTGTTCTTATTTTAGAAGTGAGAAGGGTCAATCCAGACAAAGTTTCTTCGTCCTTCAAAATTACGCATAACAAGCATCTTCGTAGCGTCTAGATTTTGTTCGAGCAAAAAAATTAGAGAGGGAACAAAAATGAAGGTAGCCTCCAAGGTCATCTTTCTGTTCAGAGACACGAAAGGATTTGCCTCCGCAATCTCCGATGCTTTCCGCTCAAACCAGGGGCGGAATTGGGGGCTAGGGGTGGAAGGCTATGTGAAAAGTAATGCTATGTGGAAAAAAATAATGCTATGTGGAAGGCTAAGTAGCTTTTCTCAGGGTCTTCTAAGGCCCCCCTGCCTTAGAAGTCTGTTGCTCACTTCATGGTCTCCAAGAAAATGAAAGCTAAAACTAAAATAATGGAAGAGTTGGAGAGTGAACTTCTTTCTATGGAAGTGGAAGAGATACAAGTAGAATTTGGAGCTGATGTTGAAGGAGGAAAAAGTAGGGATGTAAAGAGAATGAGGAAGAGGACAAGTTAGAGATAAATAGAGAAGTAAAGGGATACAGAGATGAAATAAAGAAAAAATACTCACCTTTTTAATTCAATCTGTAAAATTGCAAGAAGGTTTGCAAGCAGAACTTTTATAGGAGTTTATAAAACTCTGTTTTCAGAATACTATAAATAAAGGAACCTAAGAAAAGGGGCTGTAGTTGTTTGTGTGTCTGGTTTTTCTTTAGCTACCAATTTTTGCTAGTAGCAACCTTTATTTACTTTAGTTAACAAAATGGAATGTTCTTGGGGTAGTTATAGGTCAAGCTTTGGCTATACATGAATCATTTGAAGAGAGTTGGTAGACAATGGAAACTTGATCTTGATTTTACGCTACAAGGAAAAAGTAGTGTTAAATTGGATAATTCAATAAAGGGTCAGAACTTAGAAGTTTGTCTCTTCACTCCAACACATGCCAACTTGATATCTTCTGCCATTTTCTACTGCTTCTTTCACTGCTCAAGGTTATAGTGATCATACACACTGACATTGATATGCAACATGGTGAATTAGTGATAAGCCACCAGGCCTTTTATTCAACAAGGAATGTAAAGGAGAAATGACAGCAGCAATAAAAAAATGCTTGGAGAAATAAAACTTCACGAATGCTCATAAATGGGAGTATTTTTTTTTTTTTTTTGTTGGGGGTGGGGTTCACATAACGCTCAAAAGTGTTCCTACACAAGCCTTTCCACTCCTGTTTATTGCAGTTGCCCCTCCAAAGGTTAAACTACCCAAGCAACTAATTCGGACACACCTTCACATTACATCCTCTTTCCCTGGTTTTTGGTTACCTTACAATGAATGCTACTACAGTGGGTGTCCTTGGTGTTTCCTTGTGGATTTTGTCTGGCACTGTACACCTTACCGTTTTGCTGTCTAACTTGTTAAGAAGGTTAACAAGTGGTCCACAATGAGGTTAATGATATGAAAATTTCTCAGGATTATACTGTATCCTTCATCCAGAAAATTAAGATCTCCATGTTTGGCTTAAATTCTTAAGAAAACATTTTTGGAACTATAATTTCCCTTGGGTATTATTTGTCTGAGATATGTGGCACCTGTTCCAAACGTACTCAGCAAATTGAGTTTTATGCCTGTCTAATGTCTCTTCAAATCTTCCTTGTTAGAGTAGCCATCCTTCTTTATCCTCTTGCACTCAAACACCTCCACATGGTTTCACTTCGACTTTCCCAATTTTGACTCAAAGCAAGCACCTCTTTCCTTGCCATTGAACCTTTGTCGTTGTCTGCTTTTTTCCAACTCGAACTTGATGGTCTTATTGTCCCAAACTCGTCTCAATAAACATTACAAAAACCCAATTTATCTAAAAGATAGTCAGTGTTTTAACCATTTTTAATAATAGATTCATATGATTTTCATTTTTCCCAACAAATCTAACAACATCAAAAGCTTTAATATGCCTAATGAAATCAAAAGGTGCATATGGGGATTTGCAGTAATCGATACCCTTAATATGACAGGGATGCTGAATAACTCGTCTTGCTTCCTGAAATAAAGGAAATAAAGTTGGTATCATTAAGAAAGTAAAATAAACGGAGAGGGGGTGTTTGGTTTTAGGAGTGGAATCTTTAATGGTTGGGAGAGTAAGATGTGCTTAGCTTTTGTTCAAGAATGGAGAGAAGATAAATGTATATTGAATGATAAACATATTTTACTAATTGCATTTTCCATACATATACCCGAATTTACACTAGTTGCCTGGTAACTAATCTCATGGTTTTTCTTTGGTTTATAACTAATGTCTGGTTTTCAGTTTTTTGGATGATTAATTTTAGGGGGTACACCTTAAATTTCTTTACCTAACATTCTTTGTAACTTCTGCTTTGAGCTAGAGTATTTGCAGACGCTGGAATGGTAACCCTTATAGTTAATCTTGCATATACATCCCCCCCCCCTTTTTTTAAGGGTTAAGTACCAATTTTGCCCCTGAAGTACGCACCCAGGAGTTATTTTGCCCTTGAAGTATCAAAACGTAGCAATGTTGCCCCTCCGTTAAAAACCCTAACGCTGGCCGTTAAGTTCCATAGGGATTTTCATCAAACTATGCATTGATCAAATATACAAGAAACAATGTGAAGGATCATCATTTACGAAGGAAAGGTGGAAGAACATTATATCTGGATTTAATGAAAAATCATGAAAATCATATGACAAGAAACAACTTAAAAATATGTTAGATAGCTTGAGGAAAGAATGGAAGGCATGAGACAAATTATTCTCAAAAGAGACTAGTATTGCCTTTGATTATGCAAGGAATATGGTGATCAATTGCAGAAGATGAGTGGTGGGAGAGGAAAACAAAGGTACAAAATTGTTAAGCTTTAATTATAAGTTTGTATTATTATTATTATTATTATAGATAAGGCTTTGATTTTGGTTACTTGTATGCATGCAGGAGAATTCCACATATGAAAAGTATAGGTACAATGGCTTGAAGTTCGCTAAAGAATTACAAATATTATTATGGCATCACACCATCTTCAACACAACAGATGTCATTGGGTGATGACGAAGAGGATGTGTACCGACCCACAATGGACCTAGAAGAAGGATTATGTGTTAGTGAGGAAGAGCTTTTTGGTGCTAATATAGAGGTAGTGTGGAAGTGACAACTGGTTTGGAAGGCATAAACTTGAGAACAAACACTCCACCTAGAGCATCTAGTGGTTCAGGAAGCATTGGGAAGAGAAAGAGGTGTTAAGGGTCGGAGACATCAAAAAAGCAAAAAATTCCATCCTCAAAACAAATAGTAGATGTTGTTAGTAAGATAGCTATCACATCTAAGGATAGAGCACATGCCCTTAAAAAGATGCAAAAATGATGCACCAATGAGTGAGGTTGTAGCTGAATTACTGGCCACTTCGGAAATTGATAATGATGATGACTTTTATTGTCGATGTTGTAACATGATGATGCACCAAATGTGTTAGGATATGTTTGTTGGACTAAAAGGAAATCAACGTGTCTTCTTTGCAGCGGTTGCGAGAACATGCTTACAACACCGCATCACTTCAGAAACAACCAAATCACTAAACTACATTTTATGAAACTTATGAATACTTGATTATGTGTAATTCTAATGCTATGATTGACCTTATGAATGTTATGATAGTATTTATTTATGTTATACGACGCAACTATATTTTATGGAACTTATAAATATTAGCATGTTCTTCTATATCATGTGAATTTACTTGCAACATTCACACTGCTATCTCTACTCTAGCTATGAATTTTCCTCATCCACCTCAAGGTATATCTTCAACACCTTCACTTTGATTACATTTTTTGTGTTTATTTCACATTTGCTATAATTTCATAGTGTCAAAAAAAATTATCATTTATCAAGGAAATATTACTTAGTCGATGTTGGCTATCCAATACCAATTGGATGGATATATTGGTCTGTATAGAAGTAAGCGTTATCACCTTTTAGACTTTAGGCGACAACTAGGATTTGAAAATTATTACAAGATTTTCAATTATTATCATTTAAGTTTGAGGTGCACTATAGAAAATACATTTAAAGTCTGGAAGAATAGGTTTTAAATCTTGCAAGATATGCACTCATATAGCTTTGAAACACAAATCTACATAGTTTGTGTAACAATGGCTATACATAATTTTATTTGGAGAAATTTCTAAACTAATGTGGTTTCTTTGAAGGTGAACAAGGAAATATGAGTGATGAAGATAATAATAATCCACTTGATGTAGCATCCTCATCAAATATACCTACATTATCTTTAATACAAATGAATCATGTTCATGATAGAATCAGAGATCAACTTATTAGGGATAAATGATCCAATTAGCAATGTAGTATTATTTAGTATCAACCTTTTATATACATTTTTATCCATTCAAATTTATGTACAATTTTATCTATTAAATATATTTAATTAAGGATTTTAGTGTTTTTAACTTTTTTATCAATAATAATTTAATTTTTTTATGCTATCAAATTTTAACTTTAACTTTAATTTTTATCTTCAATTATCAAAATGTGTACAAATAATATATATATATACAGTGGCGGAGCCAGGATTTGAAGTTTGTGGGTGTACAATTAGTGGTGGGATTTAGGGGTGCCCCCGAAATTTTTTTTAAAGGATAAATGAAGTTAAAAAACACATGATGAAAAGAAAGTAAGCATATTAAGTCCTCATGCAATGGACCAAAAATGGAAAACAATCAAGGAACAATGGAATATGCACATAAAGACATTAAACAACCAACCAAGTGTTTGATGGGTGACAAAAGAACTTGTAACAACACATAGAAGTAATAAGAGCATAATTCACCGGGTTCACATTCTTCATGTCTTCTCATATATCTTTATTTGAAGTTAAAAAGAAAGAATACACATTTCTAAGTTTTCTAGTTCATTCAACAATAAACACAATTTAAACTAACAAACACAAAAATCAAGAGAAAGAGTGAGAGTGAGAGTGAGAGAGGCTGGGGGTGTTTGGGGAGGGGGCGTGAATGAAAAAAAACAATAAAGAGAAAGAGTGAGAGAGGAGCGGGGGTGTTGAGGGAAAAAAAAAGAAGAGAAAGAGTGAGAGGCAGCGGGGGTGTTTGGGGGGGGGGCGTGAATGAAAAGAAAAAATTAAGAAAGTTGTTTGAGCGTGGGTTTGAACCAGGGACCTAGTGTGTGAGTAGCATGTGTGATAACCAACTATACTGCCCAATAGTTGTGACAAGTTCCTTCAAAATATATATATACTCTAAAAATTTTTGTGGGTGCACTTGCCCACATATAAACCAATGTGGCTCCGCCCCTATATATATATATATATATGGGAAAATCATTTGTCTAGTGACTGGACCTAAGCTTTTGTCCTGTCAACCAATGAAACTACATCGTTTGGATTAGTATAGTGTATGGCTCACTTGAATAAAAACAAAAAACAAAAAAAGGCGCACAACCTGCAATTCCGATCGACACACTCCCTCCCTCCCTCTTTCTTCTTCGCGCGAGTCTTCTTCTCCAGTGGATTGCGCGCGAGACATTGTACCAATGTGAATATCTTGTCTTATCTCTTGCTTCCCCAAATCATCACCGCACTGTTTCCACCAAACCAAAGATACATGGCTTCAAATTTAATTCGTGTCTACTTCCTGTCTTCGTTTTTGGTGAGGGTCAGTGGCGGAGCCAGGAATATATATTTGTGGGTGCACAATTCGTGAGGGGATTTGGGAGTTCAGGGGCAGCGCCCCTGAATTTTTTTTTTTTAGGAAAGTTTTAAATGTATTAAAAAATAAATGAATATAGACAAGAAAATAAAAGAAAATTTCAACTTAACATAGAAAAAAATAATCAAGAGTCTAATCAAATGAAAATTATCTGCAAGAGCTCCTTAAGAAATATGGAATGGATCACTGCAACAGAGTTGATACCCCTATGAGCTCATCGACTTTTGTAATATTCTATTTTTTTTTAGGATGTATTTATAATTAATATTGAAATTATATATGATAAATGTATTTAATTCATAATTTTTAAAAATATATAAAAAGATGGAAATAGTGGGTATTTTATTGTAATTTTTCCCTATATTTGTGGTAGCAATTAAAAAGAATGATGATTGCATTTGGTCAAATGCTTTGATTGTGAATATATTATGCTCATGTTGTTGTTCAAAAAACATATATTATGCTCATGATGGGATTCGAGCATAAAACGTCATTATTTTACCACTAGACTAGTGGTGCATCTTGTTGTAGGTCTCCTTCAAAATATATATACTCTAAAACTTTTGTGGATGCACTTGCACCCATAAGAACCAATGTGGCTCCGCCATTGCCTGAGGGTAATCTTTCATAGTTACTCACTCTCTCATGTTTCTTTTCAACTAGTTTATTCATACTTTAAAAACCAGGTATTGTGCGAATCAATAGCCACGTCAATAGCAATTTAAGGAAGAACCCATGTGTGACGTCTTTTATCGATTTGAGGGAGAACCCATATTGTGCGAATTAATAGCAATTTAGGGTTCTTCAAGGAAAAAAGAGTACCGATCTGATTTTATTTCTCAATTTAAATATAAGGTTTTAATTCATAGCTGGTTGTGGACGAATTTAGATGTGCAATTTGTGAACAAGAAATATGGGTTGACAGATTTCTTCACATCAATCGGAAACGCACATCGCAGGTTGTGGACCTTTTTATGATTTTTTTTTTTAAAAAAAAATTCAAGTGAGCAATACACATAACTAATCCAAATGGTGTAGTTTCATTGTTCATAGGACAGAAGCTTAAGTTCAGTCACTGGACAAATGATTTTCCCTATATATATATATATATATATATATATATATATATTCAATAAGATTCATACTTTCAATCATTTTCCATCTCAACTTGCTTTTCAAATAATAATTTAAACAAGCTTAAACTTGAAAAAAGTCACTTCTATTATCACCAAACCAAACATAAATAGAATTTAAAATAAAACTTTTATCATAAGACTAAATAAAATTCATATAACATAGTTATGTAAATTATAAAAACAAGTGAATCATGTTCGTGATATCATAGAACAACTTTCGAGCAAAAAAAAGATATCATAGAACAACTTATTAGGGATAAATGATCCAATTGCAATACCAAACACATTATTCACGTTGCATTTCCATTTCTCCACATCCTCTTCGTTTCAATTCCAAAACTCTCCCGCCTTAAACAATTTTGAAGTTCCATTTTGCGAAGCTTGTGTGTGATATTTACGAAGTTCAAAGCTCCTCTCTACCACTACCAGCAATGGACGCATCCAACAACACAGAAACGGAAGATGAAACCATTGCGTTCAAAAATAAGAGAGCTCGCCGTGTTAGTTTCGCCGACAATGAGATTACCTCCGTTCATATCTTTCGCAGGGACGACGAAGACTCTGATTCGCCTTTTGACTCCACCAAACCATTCTCCCCCGCCGAGGGGAAAAGTCCGGAGAATGAATTTCTAGGGGTTTTTAGGGACTTGGCAGGTGGTAGCGATGATGATGATCTCAAAGAATCGCCGCCACGGCGCAATGTTGGCAGGAATGATGACGACAATGATGACGAAGGTGAAGCTGTGAATGTGAGAAAGTCCTTTCTGAAGCCGATTGGTTCTCCTTCTCCGGGTAGTAGCACTGCTGGTTCCGTTGCCTCAATTGACGATGGCAAGTTCTAGTCCCTGTTCTCTTATAGTTTGGTATATATGTTGGGAAAATTGAAAAATAGGTGGTGGGAAGGAAAACGGCACAGGACAGTGGTTTCTATGGGGTTCCATACCCCCTTCTTAATTTGTACGACTGATAGGCATTTCCTCCCTTAAACCATGTCTAATTTCGTGAGTTAGTCAAGACATTGTAATTCTGATTGTATCTAATCAATCTAGTAAAAGATGTTTAGCCCCGACTAAATAACTTGGATGCTTTTATTTTCCTAATGGGTTTATATTAATGGGGAACAAAGACTTTTTGTGGCTGATAAACCCTGATTGAAAGGCCAACTTTTGTCATAATACATTAGCTTTAACTTGTTCTCAGTGAATGCATGTCTTGTGTGACATTGGTACTAAATTTATTCCAATTCCATTTTTCAGATGATGAATTTCATGGTCCTGTATCTGCAAGTTTCATCCAACCTGGAGAGCTCTCTGACTCTGCTGCCTCACTTGATGATCACGATCTTACGATGGACTCAACTGCATTTTCATTGCACTACCGGAGTCTTGCTTGTTCAGATACTAGAGATCTTAAGACCCCTACAAGATTTGCTTTTCCATTTGAAGACAAAACTCCTGGCGAAGCTTCTGGTCCCACTGCATCAGGAAGTTCTATGGAACTTACTAGAATCAACAGGCTGTCTCCTCATCGATCAGTTCTTGCTAGCACATCAAGTGTCAGTAAAGACTCAAATGATATGAGTATTGTAGGAGAAAATCCACGTAGCTATGATTTTTTCAGACTTTCTCCTTCAATACAAGCACTTTTAGTAGAAGGAAGCAAGGATTTGCTTGCTGCCCCTGAGTTAGGTTCTACTGGCTCAGGTTTATCAAAACCGAGTAAGGCATCTCTGACTAAGCAGAACAACAATGGGGTGAGGAGCCCATCAGTTTCAGCAATGAATGATGCTCCAAAACATGAAGTGTCGGGGTCTCCAAGCAAATTGGATAAGATATATATATCTTCCAAGAGCCGTCCTATTAATGAAATCACCAATACTCTCTTGTTTGATAAAGGTGATAATACAGTTTCTGATACTTCCACCAACCAAATCCAAAGCTCTGATTCTACAATCAAAGTAAGCAGCTTGTCATGTTAGTGTTTGATTGAAGTATTGTTCTCTTCCTTTACACATCTGTTTTCATTTATTTGAGGCATTTTTTATGTAATGGAAGAGATATTTTTAGTGAATACCTGACATTCATGCATTATGCTAGTATCAAGACAGACTTTATTGTTCTTGTTTTAGTTATTAATAATGTTTTCTGAGCCTTCTGAATTGTTTAGTCCTTTAGCATACAGAATGTTTCACTCCTGCTTCTACTTCTATCTGCCTTTTTGTTCTATTTTTGCATTAGTCTTTAGTCTTAATGCTCTTGTTCTCTTGTAGATGAGCTCTAACATTTTGTGCGCATGTTGTGTACTTGGTTGTGGCTTTGTTTAATGCATCATCATTTTCAGGAGACAATTTCTTGCTTGCATTATGTGATTGATCAAATTACATTGATTGTATGCATGGCTTGCAGTGGCAGTTTTGCATCTATTCTTGTAACTGCAGGTGTTTATATTGAGTTACATGTTATGATTGAAGCTGTTATTTGTTATATATATAATATTTATCAATATATGCAAGCAGGGAATTAAGGAGTTTGTTAAAGAAGCCGCTGGACCTACTAAAAAGCAATTAGACTTTGCTGCTGCTAATATGAAAAGCCCACCAGAGGTTGATGATTGCTTGGAGGTGTCAACAAAACATAACCTTGGATATCACTATCTGAATGAAAACCAGCTGAAGGAAATTAATCTGAAAGAAGCAGTGCATGTTTCTGACATTGATCACAATCAAGTAGATGGAGATCTAATGCAGGGATCAACTCCATTATCATTTTCTAGGAGAAAACCATTATTAATGGTTTCTCCTGATTCATCCAGACCTAATGGAGCTAATACTCCTCCCTTAAAACTGCTAAATTCCATATTACTTGACAAATATGTAAGAAATGGAGAGACTCCATCATCCATACGTGAAAACATTTCCAAGTTGAAAAATATGGGGACTTCTTCCAGGACATCAAGTCTTAGAGAGGGAATAGACAGATCAAAAAGCAGGTTGTCAAAATACTCTATGGTGTCTACACCTGTTAATATGAAAGACAATGAGCACAAACATATCGGAAATCTCAATGCTCATTTGGAGAACCAGCTGATTATTGTTACTCCAAAGAATACAGGGCAACAGAATTTAATCAAAATGGACGCTCATGGAGCTCAATCTTTGATGACTTTGGGAAAATTAAGTCAAAATGAAGAGACTGTAGACTCCAGACAGGCAGGAGAACCTTACCATTGCACTTCTGCTGACATTTCTCAAGATGGTAAAAATCCAAAGTCAGTGGAAATGGATGCTTCTCCCTATATGCTTCATTCAACAGCAAAAAAGATAAATTTTGACCTGGAAAATGACACAGTCGAGACAATGAAAGATGAAAATGTAGTTCTTATGCGTCAAAGATGTGCTTCTCCCCCTTTGGAATTATTGGACCAGAGCTCATCACAATCCTTAGAGAGTCAAAAGAATTGCTTTAATGAATTGAAACAGCTAGATCAGCAGAATGCTTCTGCTTGTAGTCGCTCAGGGCATTCTGATGAATGTGGCTCTCTGGCTACAGTAGCTAAGCATATGGACATGCCTATATCTGCAAAGAGTGAAAGCTCTTTTGAAGTTGCAGATGTCACCCAAATTTCTAAGGTAAGAAGAAAACCTAAGAACTATACGTTTGATCAAATTCGGAGATGTTTGTTACTGTAGTTTAAAACGTGTCTATTCTTGATATTAATCCATCTGTTTATATGGTTAGCTCTCTTCTAGCTTCCATTATTTTCTATACCTTTCTATGTAAAACTCACATATCTATTTAGCCTCTGGTTCTTCCTTTGAGAAGTGAAGCTCTAGGAAGAAGGCCATCTCAAACAATCCTGGTTATATTGATGTTATTTGATGTTTAAACTTCGAATAACTGTAATGATATTGTACTTGCTGGTTCCCATTAGCATTATGATTATTACTGTTGCAAGGCATGTAACTTGTTAACGAAAAGTTCACCAGCCTGGTCCAGTTGTGATTGAATTTTTCCCACAAGAAATTTCAAAGAAAATTTAGGTTCGCCCTGATTTTTTCTAAACATGTTGCTTGATAACAATTCTTGGTTTTCTTAGGTTACATATGGTAACGGGATGGAAAAAAGAAATACGATAATGTGCATGTAAATCACTCTGGTACTTTATAAAAAAATAATAGATAGAAATGGTACAGTTGATGAGTGATAACAAAGGCATGATACATTGGAGGACAAATTGATTACCTAATTTCTCACGACTACCTTTTCCTGCACCTTTGCCTTGTGCTACAAAGCATATCCTTAATATTAATAACACTGAAGTTTTTTTCTTGAAATAGATGTGCCTAAGAAGATTTTAAGTGTGTCTTACTGTTAATTGAAAAATCACTTCTGATTTTCCCATTATTTTATATTGTTGATGATGTTATCCCACCCTTCGTCGTCCATGTTGATCTGACACTGGTTTTGTTGGTTGGGTAACTTAGGCTATGCACAGGAATAATTCAGCTGAGAGACTGACCAACAAAGCACAAGTTCTGAGCACCTATACCGAAGGTATAAGACAAAGCCCGATCGAAGGCAAATCAATTTTGTTACCCCCAGTGGAAGGGCTGCCCAGTGAATCACTTCACCATAACTCAGATGATTCCAATGATTACTGCCATGGGATACTACAAACCCAAGTTGCTGACAGCCCTTCTAATGATTTTTGCGTGGAGAACCATTCTGGGAAAAAACGAAAAGCAAACAAACTACCAAGGGAAGAAAACACTGTAGATAAAATAGGGAGAATTGACGGCACTTTAAATGTTCATACAAATGAGAATATGGATTTACAGATAACCTTGCTGCAGTCAGATGATATAAGTGATAGAGAGAAGCTTGGAAAACAGATATGGAAGGATTATAATGATGTATGATTACCGTTTATGTTAACTGTTTATCATATTTCATTTGTATCATTGCATCTCTTGACTATACATATTTCTTGCAGATTCTAGCAAAATTCTCAGGGAGTACAACACATTTGCTAGGTCCCTCAGTAGATAAGCTAAATTTGAAAATGGTATGTTTTCAAGCAATGGAATTTCACATACGGGTAGAGAATTAGATGAGACATCATGTAGATAAAGTTTGTGGAAAGAAATTTTTTTTTTTCACTTCATTAACCCATGGCAATTTTCTTAAAGCCTGTGAAAACTAACATTTGATTGGTTCTTGCTAATTCACTATATTAGATTGGCATGCTGGAAGATACTTTGGTTCGTCTGTGGAGGGTTAAAAAATTTGAGATTCTCTGTGCTGAAATTCATTCTCAGGTTTGTCTAATAATCACAAATAAAGATATGTTTTTGGTAATTGGATTTTGTTCCTTCTCATGGATTCTACTTGTTTTGATTTAAGCAGAAAATAAGTGAGCCTCTAAGCATTCTACGTCATAAAAAGTAATTATCTTACTCTATCTAATTAAATAACTTTGTGGATTATGTTTTTCATCTTGGTTTGTTATGAAACTGTCATGGTGATTGTGATTATTGACAACTGTATATTCATTTTTCAGAGTTTTGGAAACAAGAATGATGCTGTATAGCATAGCATATGAGAAGGCAAAACTGCAACTAATGCATATGAAGCGTGAGATATTACAGGTATTCTGTTGCATGTTTCTTAGCTATTTGAATTCTTACAGTTTGTGATGTGCACTTCTACCACTCGCAGAATAAGGTAGAGCAATTGAGGTTTGGGCTTCAGGAGTGCCAAACATTGAAGTCAACTTGTGCTCCATTTTCATCTAAAATTGTGGCATCCAATGATACTCCTGCTAAGAGTCTCTTACTTTCTAGCTCAATCAGTTCTGAAGGAAAACAACAGGTATGTGTATGTTGAAGTTTAGATTGATCAAGTGATAAGGGCTTTCAGAATCGTCGTGCTGCCTTTTTAATGTCTATTAGAAGATAATTCAAGAGAAATAGGCACTATGGGTGGTCTTGGAATGGGAAATGAGTTGAAGAAGAGTTAAAAAATAAGTAATACTATGACTTAAGGTTACCTCCTTTTTCCCTGTAAAATTCCAAAATATGAAAACCTGGCAGTAATTTCTATCTTGCTTTCTTTTTCCTGACTCGTCAAGTACGAAAAGTTTTAGTTTCTAAACTTTGTGAATCTTTTCATTATGATTATCTAGTGATCAATAGTTCACCACATCAGAATTCATCTCAAGAAATACAATTTATGTTGAGTCTAACCCTAGTACTAATACAAGTGCAGTTGTATATTAGGATGTACAGAATGTTGTGCTTGTAATTTTTAACTGACAATCTTAATTTGACACTGTTTTGTTTCTTGCACCAAAATGAAGGCAATGTCATCGGAGCTTGAAACCTTGGTTCATGAGGCAAAATCCTTAACTAAATTCCTTCATAATTGCTGCAAGTTGGAGGATGATCAGAACAGTGCTGATCCTATATCAGCAGTTCATGATTATTTGAAGAAGCGAATGTCTTGTAAGCTTATATCTCGAAATCTGCAGGTATTTCTGCTTTTCACACGGTTCTCTTGTACATATATTAAACTATCCTTTGCTAAGATGTTCTCTTCATTATTATCCTATTGTTAGGTTTTGGAAATTGACAATTTTGAGCGCAAGGATGCTTGTTATGAAATTCTTCTCAACTTTTGTGGTTGCATCATCCAGAGGTTAAATCTTGATCTAATCCCTCTGTTATCTATTTCTAGTTGAAGTTTTAGAATGTAACTAATTATATAACTAAATGTACATGTGTCTTTTCATGACATGTAGGGTAATAGTACCTACTGATTCACCAACAATAATAATCTCCAACAAATTGAATGATCAAACTATTTTGAAGGTAATGTAGGGGGCAATTAATTTTATTCCATTACTCATACTCTTATGGTTTTAATATTTCTTTTCTTTTGTTTGTTTGTTTTGGATTTAGACCTTTCCAAACATGGATGCTCTTGTAGCATTTGTGTTTGTCTTAAATCCTGATAGTACTAAGAAATGCGATGGTTCAAGATGTTTGGCACAAGAGAAACAGGTAAATCATCACAATCTCATGTTGCATAGGATTTAACTGATATTTAGTTCCTTTTCCAAAGGATTATGTTTCTTGCTTTTTTTAATAAGGCAGTAGTTGTGATTATTGATTGAATGTTGTTAATAATAATAGTAATAGCAGTAATAATAATAATTTAATATAATATTATTCATGCTGGCCTTAGAGTATAAGGCACTCAACAGGTTCAGCATCTCTCGCACATGTCACGAGATATGCTGCCTTCTGTGAGGTGCCAAGAAGTGAGCACCTTCTGTGCCTTTTAACTTGCAAAAAGCATAAGCCTTATGCTCCTTACTCTTGGGAGTTTTTGATGCAAAAGGTTCTTCAATTTCTCCTTGAATCTATTATAAACAATCCTTTGAAGATACCATTTGCATAATGCCACTGCTACTAATAGGGTGAGAAAACATTATTTTCCTGGAGTATTATTGAATAAAAAAGTCTTCCTTTTTTATCTGTCAAAAGTTGGTTAATTTCTAGGACAATATTATTGCTTTACAGGCTAAAAGTTGGCAAGTATTAAAGAATCCCTTCTAACATGATATTCGATGCAGATAACAAGTTCACTTCTGGGCAATTTGCTTGAGGTGATTGAGGAGGTTCAGTCAGCTCGCATAGAGATCAGAAATTTGGTGCAAGTGAAATTCTATTCTCAGTCAGGTGAAAATTTTCTTATGACTTTGGTGAATATTTCCTTTTGAGCATAGTAGTTAGTGTGGATGATTGAAGTTTTGTATTGAATCTGAGGTAATACTATATATAGGAAAAGAATCAAATAATTGCTACAAACAATCCCAAATTTTTTTCTGAAAAATAATTTAGTTTTATCTGATAAAAGTAGAAATGGTGCTACTCCTCTAGTCTATAATATAAGTCATATTTGAGGAGTTGATCTTGGTCCTAAATATAAGACATGTTTTTATATTTGTCAATGTTTCCTAATTTACCCCTATTGATGCTCCTTTAACCATAATCAAGGAGGAGAGGGAATGAGGGGATTAAAGAAGATTGCTAGGGTGTTTTTAAAAATTCATGTCATATTAACTAACTTAACAAACTTCTTTAATCTAATTAAATTAGGTAAATATGTCGTATATTAAGAACCGGAGGGAGGGAGTACTAAAAAACCAGCCTAGCACCCATTCATTAGTAATCCTGAAATATTAGGATTTTCATAGTCCCCCTCAAGTTGGATCATAAATGTTAATAATGTCCAATTCACCAAGGATCCTTTGTATGTATGAAGTGGTAAGTGCTTTGTGAGGAGATTAGCCGTTTGTTCCTTTGTGGGAATGTATGTCATGCACTCAATCTCTTCCACTTTTTTTTCTATGCAACTTCCTCTGTTTTGTTCAATTATTTTGCACCGGTCTCAGAAATATATTAATTTCTTTGCTGTCAAAATATACTTTGATTTCGAAGTTGTGATCTAACATAATTTTTCAGTTTTTTTGAGCCCTAACCCTTCACATATCCCTTGGGCCAATGCTCCCAATTTTGCTTCCGTGCTACTTGCCTCCACATTTTTTTTCCCTTACTTCTCGATGTCATTATGTTTCCCTTTACAAAAGCACAATATCCACCGGTTGATCTTCTATCATCTACTGAGCCAGCCTAGTTGTTATTTGTATAAACTACATGAGCTCATTGTCCCTTTCTAACCAAGAGACCACTTTCTGGTGATCTTTTTAGGTACTTGAGAATCTGTACAGTGTACAGTCTTTAGACGTGCCTCCTTTGGTGAATGCATATAGATTATAGCCTAACAACACTCATTTTTAAATTTAGTGATTGTTTGATTTAGCTTTTTGTAAGTGATTTTGCATTGTATGAGGCAAATATGTAAGAGGAGTTTTATCTCGTAAAGCGCAAAAATAATTATTTTGTTCTCAAACACCCCTTATATGCTCTTATGTTTTACTTTGATACTACTGTTGTAATTTGGCGTAATTCGCATGGTTTTTGAGTATCATCTTATTATTTGTATTTATGTTTTCCTCATAAATACAAAATTTGAGAAGGTAGAATTGGATGGAGCCCATGAGCTTTTAGTATATTCTCATTGATGGTAAACTCTTTTGGTTTGGGAATAATATATTATAACTCAATTACAAATATGAAAGTTCATGGATCTGAATTTCAAATTCAATTGCCTTTGGGTTGTTAGCTTCATTTTTCTCTCTCTCTAAATGTTCCTTGATATGCAAAAATTGTAAATTAATTATTCAATTAAAAGAATATGTGATTTAATTTGCAAGTAAAATTTCTCAAGAAAGAATTTGTAAATATTTTTACATTTGAGTTTTGAACTTGAGATACTTCTGATGCTTGATGTCTTGTATAATCTTAAGTACGAATTAGAATGGACTGCCCAACTAGCTCTTATATTAAGGATCAACGATGGTATTAGTTATGAATTTGTTATTGTCCAACTACTATTGCGAAATCTGCCTGATTACGCTATTCTGACTTTGATTCACTTTATTTTTAAATACCAAATCTGGAGTTTCATTTAATGTTTGTTGAATTTGCAGTTGACCAGCTTGAGTTGCTGCTTTCTTTCATTGACTTTAATACTGGCAGACGGTTTAGAGTGGTTTTTGATGTGGCCATTTTGAAATGGTAAGGTC
This sequence comes from Acacia pycnantha, assembly GCA_025563575.1. Taxonomy (NCBI): domain Eukaryota; kingdom Viridiplantae; phylum Streptophyta; class Magnoliopsida; order Fabales; family Fabaceae; genus Acacia; species Acacia pycnantha. The sequence goes on along the minus strand of JAMWYP010000074.1, from coordinate 585,431 downwards.
ACTTTTAAGGGTCTTCCTTTTTACTTTGGCTAATCCTTGGTTGCTTATTCTGTTTTTCTAAAAAATATTTAGTGAGAAAATTTGGATATTTAAGCTCATATACTTAAATACTTTTTACTTCCAGTCGAATTAGGATATGTGCATTTTTTTAATCCATGACTTACTCTATAACTAATTGTTGTTAGCATAAAAAATGGCGGCCGAGTGTATGAGGCTTCCAACATGTGAGGTTTTGGGAGGGATAAATGTACGTAGTCTTATCTCGCAAACCGAGAAGCTATTTCCAATATTCTTACTGCTACACCAAATCTTACCTTCTATTAAGTTTAAATACCTAAGTTCCACCAAAAAAAAATTTATTGAAAAAAGTTCGACTTGTTACGTGTTGAAATTTAAACAGTTAAGCTGCAGCAAGTGCTAGAATTTAGGCTCTAGTGAATAGCAATAACAAGCTATCTTCCGATCCATATGCTACGTTTGGTTCAACAAACAGGAAAGGGGGGAGGAAGGGGAAGGGAGAGATTTTAAGGACAATTTAAAAGTTTAATGTTATTATAATTATAATGTAATCTAAAAATGTTCTAATTAAAAGCCTCCCCATCAAAAACCTTTTAAAGGGGAGGGGTAGAAAGTCCCTCCCCTCCATTTAAAAAATGTTTGAGCTGAACTAGCTGAATTGGTTATTTTTATTAAAAAAATAGTTTAACTTGAATATGGTATATGTTCAAAAAAAAATTATGAGCATACAGAGATTCATTATATTGTACCATGATGAAAAACAACTATGGTATGGGGAAAAAAAAAGTTCACATGTAAATTTGGAATTGAGCAAATGTATGGTGCTTTATTTCTATAAATTAATATATAAAACAAATTTATACAAAGTAATAATAATTTTTATGAAATGATGCTATAAAGCCGGCCTGATTCAATTACTCTGGGACAAAAAGGGAATCCATTTCGATTGCCTTGGGACACAACAATTTTTGCAATGATTTTTTTTCCGTGTTTCATAATACGGTTAACCAACATAGTAACGAATCGATTAGGATAAATTAGATTGGATTTTCATTGGTTGTTCTAGGTGGGTTGGTTTGTCTGAGAACTGTTTAAAATTTTTTAGATTACTTTAATTTTTCACGCTGCTATCTGTTGCTCTAATTGCCTTCAATTCTAAGTCTCACCAATATGATGTTTTCCCTCCGTTGGATAAGCTTTGATTGTGAAATTAACAACTCTGACCGATTTTTCACTAATAATTTCTGAGCAGTGGGGTCTATCCAATGGAAATTCTTCCATCTCGTATAAGTGATATATCTTTTGGGGAACAAAAGTCTCCTTCTGGGTCGCTTGAAGGTGACATAAGAACAGTGGTTGAGAGAGTGACAGTTGGTTATTCAAGAATCATGAGGCTTTGTAAGAGTATTTCCCAGGTAGTTCTGACTTTTGCTTCTAACACATGACCAACATCTTGTTGGATTTGATTGTTAGTTTTCTGGTATGGGAGATCTTAGGCTCTTTGCTTGATTGTATTGTATCTTGGCTTAGCATGTATAGCATATTATGGCTATGCTGATTTACGTTCACTGATCTGATTCATATGTAACAAGTGGTATTGTTTAGGCATGGACTATTTACAACGTGAAATTGCCGAAAGAGGGCTTATTGTCTCACAGTACAACAACCACTTGCATCATTTAAAATGCAGAATATCCTGTTTGTAGCATCCATAAGTGTGCACTTGCTTTTTGAAAGATAGCTTATTGTAGAAATTAGGGAAAAGTCCCCCATTGAAAATTTCGTTGGTGAGAGGACCTAATAAATTTTTTTATGTAGAAAATACAAGTACGCTGCAAATTTCTTTGTTTGTACACACAGAATACCAACAATTTGATTTAGGTCCTCACTAAGCTTGAATGGTGAGCTATGAAAAATTGTTCCTGATGGCCATGAAATTATCATTAATTGATGCTTTAGGGTTTTATTTCCGTGCCTTTAAAGTTTCACGATGATTGAAGCTGATTTACTTTTAATATTTTTTCGTCACGCATAATTTTTTTTTTTTTTAGTGGGGATTAATCTTTGGGCTATCTTTAAAGTATGCTGTGTTCTTTTCAAATCTTTTGGGGTTGTTTTGAATGCTTGGGATTTCAAATCCCCAAAAAAATCTTTCATACCACTCTAGTCTTATTTATAAGTTTATTTTGACTAACAAAATTTGGTTCTATTTATAAATTCAGTTCCATATAATAAATGAGATTGTGGCAATTTAACCCATATTAATTATACTCCCTCTAGTTCTTAGGGCACCAACTATCAAATGTATTTGATCATTTTTATAAGACACTTGCTTGTTTCCAATGAGTAATAATTGCTTTTTTCCATGTATGCCCATAATTAATAAGGGTAGTGGGTGAGAGTAATAATAATATAATATTAGAGATTAGTGCAATTAGTAGGGGTAATATTGGAAGTTACTTAAATTGTAGGACAATTTTATTGACTTTAATTGTTTTTATTGGTTTGTGAGAATTGTTAGTTGATGCATTATAATAAAGATCAGAGGGAGTACTCATGAAGATAGAGAGAGAAGAAACAATTGAAAAATACCCAATCATAAATGAGGGCAAAGTTGAAAATTTACTCCCATAATCATTGTGTCAACTATCTCTCCTTGGTATGTGAGATTTGGTGAAAGTGGAATTATAAATAGGACCAGAGGTAATTTTGTATTCATCCATAAAACAAGATTTAAAAATTCCTAGTTATTTGCGTGAATAAAGTTTGCAAATATGGTAATTTCTCTCATGATAAAATATTTAAAATTATTGAGCTAAATAAAAATCAAATATGTAAAGTTGGTTAAATCATACATGTTTTATATTGAATTGATATGTGTGTATTTAACATAATTTTCTTCAAAACAATAATTATAACTTGCGAACCTATAATAATTCATAAGTAACTAATGATTGAATGCTTTCAGTTTCATTTTCTTATCTTAATCCAATTGTTTTCTTTAAGGAAGGTTTTCTTTTAACTTCAATACAATTTTCTCAAATATAAAATTTCCCAAATAAATAGGGAAAATTTCTTTCAGGTCTCAAGGGACCAAAAAGTGTCAAAAAAAATCCCAAAGAAAATTCAGATATCAGAAAAGTCCGGTTAACAACTCTTTTGATGGGATTAGCAACTCTCATATATGTGGGGTTAACAACTCCATATGTGAGATTAACAACTCTATGAGATTTTTCTGACATGAATTTTTCTTAAAACTTTTTTAACATTTTCTTAGTCCTTTGAGACCTCATAGGAATTTTCCCAAATAAATATACCGACCATCTAAATAAACAAATTTATATGTCTTGCGAAATTTTTTTATGAAATTACAAAATAAACATATTTTATCCAGCATACATAGATTCCTTTTCTTTTTGTGCCACATGTAATCGTTATCTTAAATGTCCTGTTTGGGTTGGCGGTAGGAGCGATAACTTAAAAGCTATTTGATTTTAAAAAAAGCTCGGTAGGAGTGGTGCCTTAAAAGCTATCTGATTTGTGTTTGGATTGATAGTGATTAGAGCTGGGAATCAGGGCCGGCTCGACCCTACAGGGCTGGCCCGTGAAGGACCAGGGTCTATTAGGGCCAGCCCTCTAGGGCTCGGGGTAAGAAAACATCTGTTTTTCAAAGCCCGGCCCGAGAGCACCAGGGCTAAGGCCGGCCCTCTAGGGCCTGAAAATTACTATTCCAAATTTTCACTATTTTTTTCTCTGTTTTTTCCGAAAAAATATAATTAGTAAATTACAACGATTAAAGTTATAATTTATCAAATAAATGTTGTCAACATGAATACGAAATCAACACAAATCATTCAACAAATAAGTATAGTCGCTAATTAATAATCAAAAGCAAACTATGTTCACAAATAACTCACATAAAACATAAGAAGCAGATCACTAAGCAACATTAGTACGATGACTATTATTGTCGTCATCTTCGCCACTATCATTAATTTCAACGACATTTGATTGTGCTTCGCTTTGAGTAGGCTCTAGTTCATGATGAGTAAAAATATCATGAATTTCTTCTCCTACATCATGAACACGTCCATAATCTTTATCTTCAATAAGTAATAAACCAAATCACAAAATTATAGTATAGTTATTATGTATTTGTATATTTCTACTTAAATGGATATATAAATCTATAACAAATACAAAATACATATAAATTAATAAATTACCATCATATTGAATCTATACATCCAAAAAATAATAAAAATAAATTAAAAGGGCCTGCAAGGCCGGCCCTTTAAAGCTCGAGGCCCTACAGGGCTTATTCCATTAAACTCCTCAAATTTTCAAGCCGGCCCTTGAAGGGCCAGGGCTTAAAAGGGCTAGCTTGATGGGCTCGGCTCGATTTCCCGGCTCTACCCAGGAGATCCATCCCCCATTTATAAAAGGGCCAAGGAGCTAGAATGATTTTCAATTCCGCAGGCGGGAGCCAAATGATCTTGGCATGTTTCTGGCAACTATCACATCTCTTCACCATCTCCTTGGAGTCTGCCATCATGGTCGACCAATAATTGCCAACCCACAGAGCTTTCTTGGCTAGAGCTTTTGCTTGATTCCTTCGTGTATCTTCACCAATACATACTTGGCATCGGCTGGGTTCAAGCATCTCATCATTGAAGAGTGTAAGCCCTTTCGATATAGTTGATCGGCGACCATTGTGTACATGGCGGCGTCTCGGATCAACTTCTTAGCTTTGGTAGAATCAACAGGGATAATTCTTCTTTCCAGTAGTCTTCGACCGATTTTCTCCAATTTGTCGCCGTAGGTATGGTCATAACGCAACTCGGCTCTGCTAGATTTTGTTGGACCACGGTTCTGTGGTTGCCCAGGCCCTTCGTAGTAGCTAGTTTGGACAAAATGTCAGCTCTAGTATTTTCTCCCTTCGGGATATGAGTGACAATCACCTCTTCGAAGTTGGAGATCACCTCCTTCGTCTTGTTCAGATATTTGGCTAACAATGGGCCTTTTGTTTGATAAGTGCCCTCGATTTGCGCTCTACGAGTTGAGAGTCGGTTAACACTTTTACTTTTTGAGCTCCGTGTTCTTTTGCCTGTTGTAGCCCGGCAAGCAGCGCTTCATATTCGACCTAGTTATTTGATGTTGGGAAATTGAGCTGAAGAGAATGCTCGATTGCGATCCCCTCCAGGCTTTCGACTATGATTCCGAATCCGCTTCCCTTAGCGTTCGACAAACCATTGACATAGACCTTCCATATTTTGTCGTCATCAGCGTCTCCTTTATCTGCCAGGGTTAGTTCCCTCACAAAATTGGCCAATACTTGTGATTTGATGGCATGCTGAGCTTCGTAAGTGATGTCGAATTCAGACAACTCTATGGCTCAGCTAGTCATTCTTCCGACCAAGTTTGGCTTATGCAGAACCTGACGAATTGGTTGACTGGTTCGGACAACTATCCAATGTCCTTGGAAGTAAGGCCGGAGACTCCTTGCTGCCGTAAGTAAGGCAAATGCCACTTTTTCCAATTTTTGGTATCTTAGTTCCGAGCTCTGTAATGCTTTGCTCATGAAGTAGATTGGTGCCTGGCCATTATTTGTTTCCTTGACCAGGACCGCACTTACCGCCTCTTCTCCTACTGACAAGTATAAGAACAAAGACTCACTTGGATCGGGCTTCGATAGGACTGACAGGGTCACTAGACATTGTTTGATCTTCTCAAATGTTGCTTTGCAATCCGAGTTCCAACCTCCTTGTGCTTCCTTCTTTAGCAAATTGAAGAAAGGAAGGGCATTCTCTGCTGATCTCAGTAAAAATCTAGTCAGTGCGGCCAACCTTCCCGTCAATTGCTGCACTTCTTTCTTATTTCTCGGGGCCTGATGTCTAGTATGGCCCTACACTTATCCGGATCGGCTTCAATTCCGCGATTTGTCAACAGAAAACCCAGGAATTTGTTGGAAATTATGCCTTAGGGGCAAGTCATTGTACTTTAAACGATAATGTCATTTAAAGTATTCTTCATTTAATTATCATTTTCATTTGCATGTTCATAGTGATAAATGTATCCTTGGATATATCTTATTGATTATCCTAAATGTCCCTGGTCAGTCATCTACGCGGGAGCAAAGATGAAATAAGACCAGTATGACTTTGATGAAGTATGGAGATACGAATCAAAGTCATAGGAACTTGTAAGAGTACAAGGTACTGGACCGACCCACTATGAGAAAGCTGCATGAATTAAATCATAAGCTTTTCTTATGTATAACCGCGTCACAACGCCCTTTGACCTGAGATCATCATGGATTCCTATATGATGAGTCACTGATATTTGACCTAGTCAAAAGTCACCTTTGACCGGGTGATGGTAAAGGCTTGGATTGGGATCAATGGTTTTCATGCAAAGGAATGTGAATGGTCAAGATGGAATTTGTCGTTCACATTTGTAGAGAGATAATACTGGGCCCCTCGATGAGTGAGTCTGAGAAATATATGACCATACTACGATGAAAAGAAGTTTCCATTTCAATTATTAGACTATTCAAGAATTGAGAAAGTAATGGTCAAAAACAGGAAGTTGACATTATCCATGCCTCATCCTTGACCAAATTATCGCGTGACAAAAGGGACGTGACATGGTTGTATGATAGGTTATATCGTATCATCGATCCCCATATGAATTGGTAGTTGCAATGTCTTGCTAGAGGCCGCTTCTGACTTGTGGGCTGGTATAGTATTGGCCCGCTGCCAATCTCATGTGGGTCTGCAGGGTCGCACACAAGAATAGCCCAACACGAGCAATAGTGTTCAGATTCATTGAATCTTAGATATGTATAAGATCTAATGAATACAACATTTAATCTAGGATGTATGTGTGTGTATATATATATATAATTTCAAAATTAAATAATAATAATATTATTTAATAATGATATTATTATATAGTATTTGTTTTGTATTTAATTTATTTGATAAATTAAATAACTGAAATAAATAGAGATATCATATATCTGATTTAATTTGAATTGAGATATAGTATCTCATATTTAATTAAATAGACATATATCATATATCATATTTAATTAAATTGAGATATAGTATCTCAGATTTAATTAAATAGAAAGATATCATATCTCAGATTTAATTTATAAAGATAAATTAAATCTGTAGGCTTTTAATTCAGATTAAATAAATAGATTAGATTAGATCTGTTTGACAGATTTAATTAATGCTATTTAAATCTAAAATTTGAATTCAAGATTAATTGAGATTAATCTTGAATATTTTAATACGGCCCAATTAGGGTTTTAGAAACTCTATAAGAGATATTGATCTAGTCGTATTAAAATAAGAAACTGCCGTGAAAAACCCTAGAGAGAAAAGACGTGAGACGCAAAGTAAGAAGGCGTTAGCACGCTGCCTACATGTTGGAGAGCTGCTCGGTATGGATACCGGTAAAGGGAGTGGATACGTAGAGTTGGCTCCTAGAGATTGATCAATCAAGAAGGCATTAGCCCACGAGTTCGAGAAAGAACGCACACGAGTTCGCATAGGTATGGTTTCTAACGAACCTTGATTTAAACGTCGTTGATGAATCCTCTTAAGGGATTCGTAAGTTTTAGTGGATGAGAATTCCTTCCGCCGCATGTACGAATCTCAACAGTGGCATCAGAGCTAGGTCAACCGAGTGTTTAAATTGGGTTTATGCGTGTGTTTATATATGTGATATATATGTATGCTAAAACCGAATTTGCTATGCATGTAAAAAGATAATTCGCGTTAGGGTTTTTACAAATAGCTAGTCAGATTTTGGCGGCCCTTTATAAATTGTGCAGATAAGATTTTGTGGCTGTTTCGTGAGGATCTGAATCGTTCAGATCAGAGATCACGTTCCCGCGTCAGTTAAGTTCTTAAGAGTTGAAATTGCATGAAGTTTGGAAACGACAGTTACGTTTGCGCATAGGTCATGTTCTGAAAAGTTCAGAGACACTGATCATGCTCGAACGTTGGCCACACTGGGGTTGGAATCGTCGGACACAGTTGAGGATGATCGGACATTGATGTTGCTCGGATAACGTCGACCACGTTCATTCGCGCATCAATCTAGCGTCGTTCATGCACGGATTGTTGTTTCGTGAAGCATCTTGGGACCGCCGTAATAACTGTTCGTAGCGCGATAATTTGATCATAATATTTTCTTTCATAATCGTATGAATTAATATATGTTGTGATATACTTTCAAAAGTTGTTTGGGTATGGTGAACAACATGGCTCTAGAATTACAATTGTTGTAATATTTAAATATGGCATGCATGTCATGCCTCTTTCTAAATATTCTTGATGTACATTCTCTTCTTATCTCACTCTCCTCGTATGTTAAACGAGGTATCTCCAGATGTATTTCTCCTTTCATTATTTAGAGAAGTCCCTTCATTGGCTTGAGTGGATTATAGGTTAGATGAGCCATGTTGTGTCACGGTTTTAATTATGTTTTGATTTGATCAGTACATAATTAATTTAACAGTTTATATGAGATACAATCGTGATTGCATTCATATAGGGATCCTGATTAGTACTTATTGAGAATATCATCTTCAGTAATTCTACTCATTAATCATGGCTCAATTTACCTCCAGCAAAGTAAAAGGAGTTAATATCAGAACTCAATTATTGCCTCAAATGAAATAAAGCAAGTGGGCAAAAGAAAGGGGCAAAACCTAAGGTACAATACGAGTATTCACTTCCTGGAGAATAAAATTATGCAATTCAAACTGAACCAGCAGAATCATTAGAGACTAAGCTATAATCAATAATACAAAAAAAAAAAAAAGAGTCTACAAATTTTGAATTATTTCATTCATATCTTATTGATGTTGCTGAACATGGGTAATCCAATTAGCAGTAACATTAAGCATTAAGCCATAAAAGATGACATGATGATTGAGGTTTATGAGTCAGTAGTATTCCCTAGTTATTGCAGTATAAAGATTCAGCAAATACAACTATTGGTTTATGAAAAGTTCAGAGTTAAGACTAGTTCTATGGAAAAAAGAAAATGTTTGAATTTCAAACAAAAGAAGCATAAAAGCCCATTTTGTTGGATGTAATCAAGGCCTCATTAGTGGTGTGTGTATTTGACTATTTGGTTAGAATCGACAACTCTTCAAAAGACCATATTAACAATTAATTCATAAATTTATTTTAGGGTTAAGGTGCAAAAATACATATGTGCTTTTGTCAGAGGAGCGCCTAATAGAAAATGTTTTTTTTAGGTGTAAAAGTGACTATGTGGTTACAAAAGTGGAGCAAAATTACAATGGACCGTTAGTTGACTTTTTCTGAACAAAAAATGATGACATGGACGATGACGTGGATGTTAATGATTTATAAATTACAGTTCAGCCCCGGATGCATTTCAAAAAAATTCAATTTAGTCCCTCTATAAACTTTCATTTAAGTCCCTGGTCAAAACTTGCATTTTGACCAGGGACCTTCTTCCTCCTCCAGATCCGAGAGGCGAACCAGAGAGACCATCTCCTCCACCCTCGGACTAGTAACGTCTACAATCTCCGACCGCCACTCTCAACTCTCACAGTCACAAATCGCAAGCTCTCAACTCTCTCGAAAATCACATCTCACTTCTCAATCTCCCTTCGTTGAAGGGGTGAGTATGTGGATAACAAAACCATTGGTGGCAGCTACAATTTCAAATGTAATAAATCACCAAAATCCAAATCAAAAATCAATTCAACAATATCATCCCCTCAACAAACCCAGATCAAGTCTTAATCAAATCAAAATAGAAAATAAAAATAAAAATAAAGAATAAACCAGCAATCAAACCAGATCCACAATGAGGAAAAGGAAAAAGAGAAATGGAGAAGCGTGATGTCGAAATCATTTTGAAAATGAAAGCATATTGTCGAATCGAAATCTTCAAAGGCTCACTGTGATGCCCTCAATCCCATCATCTCTAACGAAGAAGAGTCCTTCTCTTCCCTGATTTGAAATCCTTCGAAAACGGATTTCAAGTTATCCTTTGAAAACGCAAAACTTTGCAGAAGAGAAGAAAGGGACGAGGTGCGGTGGGGTGTCGAAATCTTGAAATGCGAGCTTTGCCGAAGAGATGGCAGAGACGATTAGATGAGATTAATGCTTGCAAAAGAGCCGAACCACATGTGTCGAAATCCTTTAAAAATGCAAGCTTTGAGGAAGAGAGGAAAGAGACAAGGTGCGGCGGTGGACCTGAATGAACCTCTTGGTACATTCCCCCACCTGATCTGGCGGCGAGTTGCTTGTGGGCGAGCCGATTCGATATGAGAAACTGAGAGACTTAGGATTGAAGGTGGTGGTGGCGGGGATGGGATCGTCGGCGGTGGTGGCGGGGCTTGGATCGTCGGCGGTGGCCCTGCGCAGAGAATGTGGCGAGAAAGAAGGGGAGAAGAAGTTGAGAATGGAAGAGAGAGAAGGAGCAACAGGTGTCAGTATTTTAATGGAGAAGTCAGATCCCACTGCCATGTCAGCGTCAGGTAATGGTCAATGGTAATTTTGCTCCACTTTTGTAACCACATAGTCACTTTTGCACCTAAAAAAAGTATTTGCTACTAGGCGCTCCTCTGACAAAAGCACATGTGTATTTTTGCACCTTAACCCTTTATTTTAACATTTGAATGAAACACTAGGAATTCATTTCCTGCGGACAATTACTTCGCATCAATATAGGCTTCCTATAACCAGCTTACTTTCGAATGTATATTGTACTTTAAGGCCAATGAAAGTAATTCACTTGCAAATGCAAGTAGCTGTTGAGTGTGACTAAAAGATAACTAGCCAACAAGTATATATAGTTCTGGAAAGAATCATCTCACAATATTCATTATCTTCAAAGATTGACCCAAAGCTAGCCAAGAGAATTATTTATCAAAACAGAACTAAGTCTTAGACATGGCAAAGACAAAAACTAGTGCAACAAGACATTCAAAACAAACTCACCAGTAGTCGTCCCCAAATTATCTGATCAATTAACTCAATAAAAAAAAAAACGAATGCACAGATCGGATGAGCAACATGTAGGATGAGCAAAGGAGATCCAAGCCCAGATCCACACTCCAAGCTTCCCTAGCTCGACCTCGGTTGAATGCACAGATTGGCCACAATAGTCTGCCGGTGAGAAAGAGACACGACGAAGAGATAAGAGACACCGTCAAGGCTCGCTTAAAAAGGAGGAGATAACAGTACAGAAGTAGATCGGTGATAGATGAGGTTGTTGACAAATTAATGCAAAGCTCAGGCGAGAAGATTTTTGGGTGAGATTTTGATGCTTTGCCAGACAAATTTGAAGCTTCTTGATGCTCTGCTTCTCAAATTAGTGAAGTTGAAGGACGACTGCAACGTGAGCATTCGGTCGAATGGGAGTAGTAACAACGGACCTTCAAAAGCTGTTCAAAATGCACGGGTCCCCAAAACACTGTACCGAACAAGAGAGGCCAAGGGTATCAACGTCATTTAACTACACATTCACATGTCAGAGGGCCTTTTCTGACATGTGAATTATGTTTGGGCCTTTTTTGACATTTTATTGTTTAATTGGGCCCTCATGAGGATTTTCCCAATACATAATAGTATAGAGAAACCCTAAAAATAACTTAACCCTAAAATAGGTGAGAGGGGGTTGTCGCCGCCAATGCCAATAACCCTACAACTTTCATCATCCCTTCACTAGAATCTATGGGTGGAAAAACATCATCACCAACAACAAATCCATTGTAAGAGGTGGTTATTCCAAGAAACATCCCAAGGAATCCACCTTTTTTATCAGCAATAAAGTGGTTAGATTGATTGTTAAAGTAACTCCATGAGAAGAGAAGACAAAACATCTAAAAACACCAATAAGAAAAATGAAGACTGAAAAGCTATCAATTGCACAACGAAACACATGGTCTTTACCATTACATACACTTCAAATTTTTCGTTGGCAACATCCCATCATAATCTTTTGAAAGATGGAGTCAACAAGATATAAAACTATAGTTACCAAATATCAACCCCAAAACCATGAAACATAGTGATCATGTGAGCTTTGCTGCTATTGAAACTCACAACTCAATTTATTGCCGCGGAAAAAAAGATCAACACCACCATAAGAAGTTCAAAGAAACATGAAAAGAAAACGGAGACCAACACAAAATACGGATGTCTCCACCCTAACGAAAAATAGGGAGGCAGATACCACGAAAAAGGCTCGCCCAACATCGAGAAAAGAGCTCCCACTACCCAAGAAGTTAAGATGAGAAGAGAGAAAAAAGAGAGACTATCAACCTAATCTTACTAACATTAAGGATGAAGTTGACAATATTCTCTACTTTATAAATTTTGTAAAATAACATATATTGTAGTAAGTATTGGTGTTAAATGGTCACGAGGGAACAAGGAATAAAAAATCTTATTGGGCTTTAAACGAGTCAATGATGTGGTTCAAGGATTAATAGGTCAAACTGGAGTCAACTTGGGATCAAATCGATCTTATTAAAATGATATAATTTAATTGTAATGTAAAAATTAATATTTTAGATAAACTGATAAAAAAATAATAATATTAAATATATTTTAAATGATAATAAAAAATAGGTGGCGATAAATATTAATATATTTTTTGAGCTTCTATAAATAAAAATTATTATCTCTAGAATGAAATTGCTTAAAATATGTTGGTATAAGTTTGGATATCTAACCTATTAATTATCATTATTGATTAAACAAATCGGCAAATGGATTATGGGATCAGACTTTAAATTTCAAATTATTCCCAGTTATGATATCTAACCCATCAATTATCATTATTACCTAATGCAAATCAGCCCCTAGATTATGGATCCGATTTTAAATTTTAAACTTTCCTTTTTGACCCTAAAAAGCGTGAGATAGCAGTATTATTGTCAAACTCGCGAGTTGACTCTCTGAGTTTAGCGTTTTTAGCTTATAAAATCGAGTTGAGTCACTAGTACATTTGTGATCGTTGTAAACTTGGTTAAACTCACGAGTTAATATACTGAGGTTATTGTTTTTACGTTTTCAGCTTACAAAATCATGTTAACTCATTTTAAACTTGTGTTAACTTCGATTTGATCATATTCAACAGCTTTAAATATAAATTTTATAAAATTTCTTTGTTAAATATGATAAATTATAAAAGTTGATGGATTTAATTTCAATTATTTGAATTGAAAAAATATTTAAACCAAATTGTTGTTATTTTTTATATTTTAATTATTTAATTATACACTATTAATATCTATTTAAATGTAAAAATAAGCTCTTACGAATTTACGATACGAGTTTATATCACTATTACTAGTTTGCTTAAATCCGCGAGTTTGACAACTTTGGTTGGCAGACCCAAAAAAAGTAGGGAAAATTCCCCTCAAGTCCCGAGGGACTAACATAATTTCAAAAAATTCTCTCAAAAAAGTCATAGGTCAGAAAAGTCCCAAAGGGACATTTGTGATATTAATTCAAAGTGTGAAATGACCATTTGGCCCTCTTTAATTAACCTAAAAATGCAACCATGCCTTCTTTCTCCCAACCACACCTTCATCGATCTGCAGCAGAGGGAGAGCGAGAGAGGAAGGGGAAAAGCCACTATTCATTGCTTACTAACCATCATCATCATCGTCGAGAGAGAGATACGCCATCGGTGTTCGCTTGGAATAGAGGAAGAGTGAGGAGCCACCGAACACCGTGGAAGCTCATTCTTCATCGGAAAAACGAGAGCGAGATCGAAGACCAAGGGTAAGCACAAAGTTCTCATTCTCTACTCTCACATAAACTGTCATTCTTTTCAAATCTCCACTTCTTTGCCATGAGAAAGGATTTTTTAGCCACAGGCGCCATCAACCTCAACCTTGTCTCCGCTGCCATCTTGTACTTGAACCCTAGCTATACCACTGTCGACTGCCGATAACCTACAAGAAAAGAGTTTCTTGATTTTTCGTCGATTCAGGTATCCGACTTCTTCCCTGACCCTTTCATTAAAATGTGAAATAGTTAGGATCTGAAATCTAATTTGTTGAGTGGCTTCTTTGTTGAGTTTGTTGGCAGATGTAATTGAAGAAATAATATGGAGAAAGAAGATGAAGAATCTTATTGTATTAACCACAAAGAGCAAACATGCTCATCTAATTATAATCCACTTGGATTATATTTAATCTATGGGAGATAACCAAACCCTAACTCTAACTCTAGGAATCTAGGAGGGACTTCTCTCTCTCTAGAGAAACTCAAATTAACCTCTCTCTAACACATCTCTAACACATGGTGAGGATCTAACTATCCAATTACAATGACTAGACCCTTTATATAATAGGGCCTTAACAACTAATCAACTAATTACCTTTCTAACACGCCCATCAAGTTGAACACTATTTATCTCAAATGTGTTCAACTTGAACAACACAAAAAATAAGGATTAAGGTGAATTTAAATTGAATAGTTTTCCAATTAACAAAAGTAATACAAAGATTTCTTCAATTAAAAACATTCTTCCCCATATCCACACTTGCTGATTCACGGTTTCAATCCTCAAGAAAATCTATGGCATTCTCAGATAACCTCTTGTCTGCATCAATTGGGATGTCCAAAAATGAAAATAATTAAACCAATAATGTTTCTCCTTTCCCAAGCTTTCAACAGGACAACCCAATAGTTGCACCTCAACACCCTTTTCACAAGTCTCAAGGAAAATGTACATGCCACATGCTTTTAAACATTCTTATGTTGCATTTCTTGGTCCATACGTAATGATTTGATGCGATACCCATAAATCTACCAAAAGAAAAACTCTAATTCATCTATTCCCTTAGCTAGAGTTTGTGAAGCATGCTAGAGTTTGTGAAACATACAAAAGGCTAATTGCACAGTGAAGATAAGTGGAGCCCATATGTATAGAGGCAAAGATATCCAAACATGCAACTGATGTAGTGTCACCAAATATTAAGAGAAAGCTCCAATGTCATCAGGGAAACAACACCTTTTTTAAAGAAGAAATGCATCACTTGCACTATGGCCTTAGAAAGAGATAGAAAATATGCAAAAGGAATAAAATAATGGCCAGGATGAATAGTCTCCATGACCTTGTTTCTATTTATAGAACCAATCAACCAATTGTACAATGACATGTGTCCTATAGGATTATTCTAGAATGCAAATGCAATGCAATAACAATAATTACAAAATATACAGAATTATTTCTTTCTAACTCCCTCCTTCTTCTTCTTTAAAACCTTGCTGGTTCTTGTGAGAACTTCAAGTTGTTGTTGTTTCTTAGTTGGAGTTACAGTTATATTGAGTTTTTCTCTGAGAAAATTGAAATGAGCATGGGTTAACGGTTTTGTCAAGCAATCTGAAATTCAGTTGGAACATGTTGAACCCTCAAAGCTTTTGACAATACTTGATCTCTAACAAAATGCACATCTATTATGATTTGCTTAGTCCTTACATGATGGATTGGATTAGATGTTAGTGCAGCTGCACTAGTGTTGTCACACCATATAGTTGGTATTCTTCTCAGATTTAGACTTAATTCAGCTAATAGAGCTTTGATCTAGCTAAGCTCCGAAGCGGTATGAGCTAAAGATCGATACTCAAGTTCACAACTGGAACGAGAAATGACTTGTTGTTTCTTAGAGGACCATGTTACCAAAGAGTTCCCAAGGAATACATAGTAACCGCCAATTGAACGTCTATCATCTGGGCAAGAGGCCCAATTAGCATTAGAGAATGTAGCAAGATCAAGGTAAGTAGAGGGCTTAAGATGAATACAGTAATAGGTGGTGCCTCTAAGATTCCGCAAAACCCTCGTCACTGCCTTCTAATGTTCAGTGGTAGGTTGTGACAAGATTTGGCTCAATTTTCCAACACTAAAGGAGATATCAGGTCGAGTATTGCATAAATACTGTAGGGCACCTACTGCACTGTGATATTCTGATGAATTGTTGAGTAATTCACCAGAATATGCTGAAAGAGACTTGTGTGCAACCATATGTGTAGAGCAAGGGAAGGCATTAGACATGTGAAAACGATCAAGTAAATCACAAATATATTTGCTTTGTGTCAAGTACAAGCCAGTATTGTCCCTATGAACTTCAATGCCAAGGAAATAATGTAGAGAGCCAAGATCTTTCAGAGAAAAGATGCTATGTAGTTTGGTAGTAAAATAAGACTATGAGAGTTGCTACCAGTAACAAGGATGTCATCTACATAGATCAGAATCATCAATATTTGAGTATTGTCAGAATAGATAAAAAGTGAGATGTCACTCTTAGAATTAGTGAATCCCCAAGATAAGAGAACACTACGGAGTCTGTCAAACCATGCTCGTGGTGCTTGCTTCAAACCATACAAAGCTTTAGAAAGCTTACAAACATGATGAGGTCTAGAAGAATCAATGAAACCTTCTGGTTGTTCCATAAAAAGAGGTTCAGTCAATAAACCATTTTGGTAAGCATTATTGATGTCAAGTTGCTTAATATCCCAATGTAGTGCAATAGCAATAGTAAGTATGATTCGAATAGTAGAAGCTTTAATGACTGGGCTAAAAGTTTCATAAAAATCGATACCTTCGGTTTGTTGGAAACCCTTTTCCACAAGTCTGACCTTTCTCTTGGCTAAGGTACCATCGGGATGAAACTTGGGTTTAAATACCTACTTATTATCGACCACATTCTGTGTGGGTAGGCGAGGAACAAGAACCCAGGTGGAGTTGCGTTGAAGAGTAGTAAACTCCTCTAGCATGGCTTGTCGCCAGGAAGGCAGCTTCAAGGCCTCTTTAGCAGTCTTAGGAACATATTCAGAGACTTGGGTGAGGCCAATATATGGCTTAAAAATTCCATGCTTGTTGCGGGTCTTCATTGGATGATGATTATAGCCTATATCAGTTGAGGCTTGTGGTGGTGGCTGTAAACTTGCAGCTGTGTGATTTCCAGCAGAGGTGACTACGTCTGTGTCACAAAATTCAAATGAGAGATAATTTGACTGAGAAGAGACAAAAAGGTTGGGTGAGACAGAGTCTGAGGCAACTTGTTGGTGAAAATATGATCCTAATACATTAGGATTAGCAGCAGATGAAGGAGATTTAGTAATTTATTGCCTTAGAACAGTAGATTGAAAACAAGAGGTATTTGTAATAGCTGAGATCAACTCGTCAGAATGCATTGGAGATATACTGAGCTGGTAATCCATATGTTATCCACGTCATTTTTGTTAATGTGTAAATTTTCCCCGAAAGTTTCAAATCTAACATTGAAAAAAGACAAAGTAGATGACACATGAACTTCATACACAAAATTACACCTTAAAAAAATGATATGGATGACATGTGGACTGACAACTCAACCTGTTTGATTAACTAACGGTTATGCTCCATTTTTGACACTTCTAGGGAAAAATTGTCTTCCGAAAAAAAAGGCAAAATTGTCCTTCAGTGAAAAGTTTTGGGGCAAAAATTTAGAGGTGGAAATAGGCTAGGCTAGGCTAGGCTTTAGCTAAGTAGGTCTGAGTCTGCGACGGAGATCAAAAGCTTGAGCCTGTATATAGGCTTCTTTTTAGGCCCGAGCTTGAGCCTTCAAAAGACTTGACAAGGCCTGAAGTCTATTTAAAGGCCTACTTAAAATGTAGGATTTAAATAGGCTTAAAGCCTATGTATCTAAGTTCATATATAATTCATCAAGCTTATATAAAAGCTTAAGTTATGTCTTTAAAGTTTAGGGATTTATTCTCAAATGAAATAAAAGAGTTAGTAAAAGAAAGAAAAGAACACCTAATGGTAACAATTGTATAAACAAGTAGAAATTGAATAGGAAAAATAAATCATTTATTGACTACGAAGATATATTTTTTAAAATCAACCAAGTACGACAAGTGATATGTAAAACTAGATTTTACCTTTTTTTCTTTCAGAAAATGAGACAAACTCCTGTTATTAGAATCATTTTCATTTGAGCTTCATTAAAATAAACTTACTGCAATTATTAAGTTGCATCAAATGACATAAATCAAGGGAAAGGTAGTGAGTTAGCATTGCCATATCGGGCGATCAAAAAGAAAAGAAGTAAATGTGATCAATTTGTTGGATATGATTAGTTTTGATAATGTCTTATATAGATGCCATTATTAAGAGCAAAAAACTTTTATACTATATTTATCTCTTACATTGACTAACTACTATATATTTAATGTAGATTAATCCAAGTTGAATTATAAAGATTAATCAAGAAGAAGATAAGAGGTTACGGAAAGAAGAACTTGCAAAGAATGTCAAGGAAGCAAGAAGTTATGACAATATTTTGGGAATAATCAAGAAGAATAGGAGATATTGAAGAATGTAGAACTTGCAGCGAATGATAAGTCCAAGTCAAATATTAAAGAATGATCAAGAGAAGAGTAGAGAAGAAAGAAAGAGTTGGTTTATGAAGAATGATGAAGAGAAGAGAAGAAAGAAAGAGTTGAATTATGGAGAATGATCAAGAGAAGAGAAGAGAAGAAAGAAAGAGTTGGTTTATGAAGAATGATGAAGATAAGAGAAGAAAGAAAGAGTTGAATTATGGAGAATGATTAAGAGAAGAGAAGAAAGAAAGAAGAACTTGCTCAATTGGAATGAGAAAATCATTATACAAGTTCTTAGATTGATGCTACAAGTCTCCACGATGATATGGAAGTTGGAATAGCTCAAATTAGAGTTGAAATAAGAAAAATCAAGCTTCGGGATGAATTAACTCGAGCCAGGATGTCTAGACTCGAGTTAGAATGGTTTCTACAGTGTTTTGGGCATCTGGTACAAGTTGACTCGAGCCAACAAACTCATAGACTCGAGTTAAGGCCTAAACTCGAGTCATCCATATTGTTGACTCGAGCCAATAGTGATTTTCAAGCCATTTTTGCATTTTGGAATGAGTTGACTCAAGTCAGGCTTCAGTTGACTCGGGTCAAGTGTGTTTTCAGCAACTCTGTTCTACTCTGTTTCACATTCAGCTTTGGGCGAGGTCTAATAATTATATAATATCTCCCAAACCAGAGATCGGATTGAGGTGAAACCAGTGGCGTATGAAACTAGACTCCAAATGCGTGATTTTGATAAAAACTTTCAAGCCCAAAGGAGTTCATATGAGAGAGCTATGAATTTCAAAAGTTGGACCAACAATTCACGCCACACATCAGACCAAGCTTCGGTATTGTAGGTGTATTTCACAATCTGCAAAGCCAATTGAGCTAAAACTGGTGCCATATGAAAGTAGACTCAAAATTAGTTCCATCAAGATTTGAACCAGACAAAACAGAGTTCATACCAGGGAGTTATGGCCTTTGAAAGTTGACAAACGAAATTCTGGATTCATTTCAGCATAGGCTCGGTTTTCTGGATATGGCTCACACTATACACAACCAAATGAAGTGAAACCAATTCCATATGAATCTAGACTTAACAAGTGTTTCATAGAATTTGGAAGTAACCAATTTTGATGAGTGCCTCCTCAAGTCAAGTTCAAGTCAAAGAACAAAAAATTGAGGATTTTGTCTCGAGCCAGAAGTTCCACCTCAAGTCTAAGTGAAGGCAGAGAGTTAGACATTTTGAGAGAGGTTTTTACCTCGAGCCAACAAGCGCACCTCGAGTCAGAAGGATCATTTTTCAGAAATCCCAAAGTGTTTTGTTGTACCTGACTCGAGCTAGGATTTTGGTTGCCTCAAGTTTGGGCACAGACTCGTGCCAAGGTTTTTTGTGCCTCGAGTCAAATGCCTTTGAAGCTAATGGATCAATTGATGATTGACTCAAGCTAGGATTTTGGTTGCCTCGAGGTTGGACACAGACTCGAGCCAAGGATTTTGCTGCCTTGAGTCAGACAGTGTTGTGATTAGTCTTTTCAGTTTTGAACGATGGAGTAACTCAAGCCACAAGTCTCCAACTTGAGCCAAGTCAATCTAGAGCAACTGATAAAGAACAAATCTGACGTGCAAACTCGAGCCAATGAAATGCAACTCGAGTCAGACAACAAAGCTCAGTAGCAACGTCCGAGATTTCTAAAATGATTGTTATCAATTGATTTCTACTTGCTATACTTCTCAATGCTATTAATCATGTTTGTTAGCAAGTTTCAGATGATCAAACGAAGGATTAACATCAAATCATCAAAAGGTGAATGATTACGTCAGAGCTTCCAACGGTAACTTTGAGCAAGTCACAACGGTCATATTCCAACGGAAAGAATTACTCAACATCAGA
The DNA here is from genome assembly GCA_025563575.1 of Acacia pycnantha. Taxonomy (NCBI): domain Eukaryota; kingdom Viridiplantae; phylum Streptophyta; class Magnoliopsida; order Fabales; family Fabaceae; genus Acacia; species Acacia pycnantha. The sequence goes on along the minus strand of JAMWYP010000074.1, from coordinate 565,136 downwards.
ATGTGCTCAATAATTAAATGATATTCATTGCCTATAAATAGCAAAGTCTTCAAACCGGAAGAAGTGACGATTGATGAATGACTTGACGATTACATTAGTTAGTTAGTTAGGGAGTTGGTTGTATTAGGTAGTTAGTTAGGAGGGTTAGTTAGTTAGTTGTTAGTAACCATTTTGGATTAATGGGTTGAGGGGTTGCCTATATAAGGCATATGACTCTTCATTGTATGCTATGCTTTTATGTTGAATGATGATTCATGATGAATGAAGATGCACAGTGATGTGATTCTGTGTATTCTCTCTTCCCCTTTCTCTTTCTCTTCTCAAATCCTCTAATTTCTACAACTTCTCTATCAGTGATAATATAATATTTTATACGCTTATTTTTGTCTCTTGAATAATAATTTAGGACCCTTTAGCTAATAAATAATGGCTTTTATGTTTATTTGGGCCTTGGGCCTTTTATTGCATTTTAGCCATTTTTAATAATAAAATCCCAGTTTTGTGTTGCTTCACTATTTCTACCATAACTCTTGAACCAGACATCGGATTTGCCTCATTTTTGTCTCATATTTCAGATGATTCAGAGAGCTACAATTGTTATGGAGACATCAAGAGCAAATTCGGTCAAGAAGGCGGTCAATTTTGGAGCCAAAGTCGAATGTACAATTCTGGATTTTATTTGGACCCGAATTTTGTAATTTAAGCCCAGCTTTATTTTATTTCTGTTTTGGGCTAAAACCATTAGAGCCCATTTTTCGTTTTAGGTTATTTTTAAGTAAGGCAGCCGCCACAAACATTAGGCATTCACGTTTTTGACATTAGAGTGGATCAGAATAGAAGTTCTCGAATTCTCTCAACTGTTCTTCGCATGTTCTTAGGGTTCTTCGTGTTCTTCGTCTTTTCTTCAGTTTTTCCAGCCATGCTCGGCTAAACCCCCTGTGATTGACCCAACGATGAGGATTCCATGATTCGTCCAGAGAACTTGTGCCTAATCGGTAACTTAATCAATTCTGTTTTCATCTTATCAGATTCGATTCTGAAAATAGTTCGAATATTAGATTTAATATTCGGTTTGGTTCATCCCAAGGACTGAATTCGGACTAGGTTTTAGTGTTGCTGTGCGATTGCACAGTGATACGCCACTGTTCGAATAAATTCTAGGCGATCGTCTAGGTGAGGGATCCTCCGGATGAATGCAGAGATTTCGATTCATCCGGAACCAAACGTGATTAGTTATATTTCGTTCAATGATGCATGATTCTGGAATCTGAACGTTGGGTTGGTCGTTTTTAATCTGTTTAAGTCTATCAACGTTTTTTATCTGTTTCTACATAGTTCGTTTATTTCAATTTATTTCGTTTTAATCTGCTGAATCATAAAACCCTAAAACCCCCAATTTTACCATTCTGTTTCACTATTGTTAATAATCGAGCCCGCTGCAAGTTCGTTGGGAAACGACCCAGGTTCCCTATTTCTACAAATTATTTTTCGAACTTGGTTATTTTGGGAGACACGGCAAATCTCTTTCCACGAACCCAATGAGATGATTTTACTACTTCACCGTCAATAGTTCAATAACTCATATACTCTGTTTCTCAATGTTTATATAGTTTACAGTAGAGAGTGAGATGATCGATTATGTACTTCAGTGTTTATTCATTTACTTCTGAGAGAGAGAAGATTCATTGTAATCATTTTATCTGAGAGTTACTCAAGATTGGGTGATCTTGAGTGGGAAATCAATTGTATCCTTACAATGTGTAAGGGGGAGTATCTCAGTTAGAGATTTGGCTTCACAAGTGCCTGGGTGAACTTGTGGGATTGTAAAGACTTCTCTTGTGCCTGAATTAAACAAGAGGATAGTGGATTGAAAATCTCAAGTGAAGCTTGGGGACTGGACGTAGGTTAAGGATTGGACCGAACCAATATAAATCATAGTTTGCATATTCTCTTCCCTTATCTCTTATAGTCCCAACATATGTGTTTGAATGACTGTTTATTGTTTTATAAATCATTACTGTCATACAAACTACTTTTAATAAGTTGCGAAAATATTTTCAAGGGTAATAAGTTTTTATCAGACACCCAATTCACCCCCTCTTGGGTGATAGCCAGGTTTAACACAATTGATGAAATGAAAGGTTGAACTCATAGGTCAATGATGAAATGTCAAATTTAGAGTTAAGACTAAGTTATTAATTTTACAAATAATTTAAAAAAATTAGTTTAGATTAGATTATATATAATTATGCATAATAATACATTAAAAAAAACTACATAGGCCAGGCCTGACCTATTTATCTAAATAGGTCTGACAATAGGCTTAAGTCTGAGCCTGACCTATTTACTAAATATGATAGGCTAGGCTTAAAGTAGGTTAGCCCATAAGTCCCTGCTAGGGGTCTAGCCTATTTCAACCCCTAGATAGAATTGCCTCTGACAAAGGCCTATTTTTATATTTTTGTTTGGAAGGAAGTCAAACGCATTCCAAGGAAAATAATAATAATACATAATAACTCTCTGTCTCACATGTCAACATGGACAATGATACAAGAGTCTAGGAAAGCAGAAAAGTTTACACTAAAATGATCCACTAAAAAAACCTGGTGAAAAAGAAAATGTGAAAGATAAGAACTTATATTTTGATAGATCCAATTGGAGGTTGGAGTAATTTGATCTCTTTGGCAGAAGGAACTGTCTTTTTAAGCACATCACTCACGATTTTTTACTTTGGTCTATCGGAAAAAAACTGGAGATTGCTTTTATATGAAAGTGACATTATGATTTGATTATGGAGTCTTTGTAGGGTCTGAGATCACGTCTAAAAAGTATGTTCATATAAATTGTTACGGACCTACATAAGACCCATATTCAATATATGGCCCAACAAAGGGCAATCAACGTGACAGGGATATGATGTCACGTCACTTGGGCTTGGAGGCACACAGGCCCACAGGTCCAAACCCTAACCCTAAGGTACACTCTATAAATAAGAGTTAAACCCTAAAGGTACACATCTTCTACTCTCTGGCTATTTTACATACCGCCTACACAGAGCACACACACCACCCCCTTAGCTAAACGCCTCCAATAATCATCGAACTACGTGGACTTTGATCCCTCTTCAGAGTACGTAGGCCCTAGGAATCGCTCCTAGGTCAAGTCCTAACCAATATCAACATACTAGTCCATCAGGGCTAGTGTTCTGGTTCTACACTAGAACAGTGGCGCCGTCTGTGGGGAACCGTAAATTTCGATTCCCATGACCAAAGATGGTCAATGATTCCGATTCCTAACTGCAAGACAAACAATCATGGAATTTTGTAGTTAGGGTTCATGTTGATTTAAAAAGTTCGTGCTGGCTGTTCGTCAAACCTCAAAATTGGAGATTTTTGGAGAGCTTACGGGGATTAAATTTCCCTGTAATTACCGGATTGCAAGAGGTAATATTTTGAGAGACCTTATTTTTTATTCTCTATTTGCAGCAAAGAACCACGTCAAGAATCACCCGCATAGTCCAATCGGAGCATGTACACCCTTGCCGATTCCCTGAACATTGCGATCGTGCTCCATGAGACCTAGCTCTCACACAACGAATCTCCTCTCGGATGATTGCAATATTCCACTCCTAGCCCTAAGACCGGAAGGTTCCCATCTTAGCCCTAAATCTTGCTCAGCAAAAATCATATATGGGAGTCAGGGGCGATTTTTTCGATCGAGATTCTCTTCACTATGCCAGGTTCCTTTCTGATTGATTTTGAAGGCATTTATTGGGAAGAGCCTGAAAGCTCGGTTATAGACGAAGACGAGACAGGTGGATAAATCACGCAATGTACACACCTGCGGGGTTAGCCTAGATTTACGATGATGGGAGCCGAGATACTTTGAAGTTGGCATGAAATGCCTCGGAGCCGGGATCACTTAACTCGGCACAATGATGAAACCGAGCAGCAACTGATCTTCTTCTTCCTGCTGCTTGTTTCCCGGACAGCCACATCGTGTCGGTAACTCTGTGAGACTTCAGGCTCCACTGGGATGTTTTTTCTGAGCACTTAGAGGTACGGATACTCGTAGCGCTCCAATCTCGCGGCGTTCGATTTTTTCTGGACGATGTTGGGTGGGGATCGCGGTGACCAGATAGTCCCAAGTCTGATCGAAGCCGTCCATGACTCGTCCACTTCGATTATCATCATCACTCCTGATTGTGCCTCTTCTCATAGGTGCCTGGAGGACCTTGCCAAGATTGGCGACTGCGAGAAGTTGATTCTTCCGGTGTTATACGACAACTTACTGAGTTACCCTATCAGAGATTCATTATTGACAAATGAACAGTTAAAAACAACCCTAAAATCAGAGAGAAAGGCATTAAATGCTCTATACCAAGAGCTAGAAGAAGAAAGAAGTGCCTCAGCAGATATCGTCAAATATAGCAGCTGCAATTTCTCAGATTCATGACTCTGTATTTTTCTTAGGCAGAGAAGCTGTGACAGTTCATGACGCATCTTGTAATGTAGATGGAATGAGCCAAAAGATTGAGGAGTTTTCTGTCACTTTCAATGAAGTTCTATACAGTTGAAGCAATGGAGCTCATGGAATTTTTTGTGAAATGAACAAATTTGATTGGCCAGAGATATCAGCAATTGATTTGTGATACAATCCAATATTTGCATGACGCTGCAATCTGATATTCCCAGCCCTGTCATTCTGTCAGTTTTTGCTATAATCTGATCGGAGGATTATGATGATGAACTTGTGAAAGTATACTACGATGTCGTCATTTTCTTTTTTGGAAGCATTGCAAATTTGCAATTCACGACTGGTCACCATCTTCATGCATACTTCGGATTTCTTTTTGGGTGGAGTTGACTTTTAAATCAAATGGGAGACAAGAACTTGATCACATTTAATGCCATGATTGTTGGGCATGTAAAAAATAAGTGGTATGAGAAGCCCTGGAAATCATTTGAAGAATTGATGAGTGAAAAACTCAGACCAGGTGCGTTTACTATCCCAGGTACCCTTCCTACCTATGCTAAATTGGCATTCACGCCCTTCTGAAGCAATAATATACCTTATAGAGTACTATGGTGATGGCTTATGCCAGTCACGCAACTTTGGCATGGTTGAGGAGGGGAAACTACCACGCTATCATTTAGCAATTTTCTCATGATATTGGACTGTTTTTCTGTTTTGAAGTTACCGCTATAGGGACTTTTAATCCTAGGTCCTGATTATAGTTGGTGTATGACTCATGAACTTAAAGTACATGACTTCTTCACTACTTTGACTATTGCAAGTGTAGTTGAATGCTTGTCACTAAGTCTTACCTTGATGATTGAGGATTTGAGAAGGGTGGAATTTATTCAAATGATATGGTTTAGCGTTAACATGGTATCTATTCTTATCCCTGCAATGCTCTAACCAGCACCCTTTTATGAGATGGCTCAACCATTGCAAAGCAAGAGTTGGCTGCATAGCGGGAAGTTCTTCAAACTCAGAAGCAGTATAGGAATGTTTGACTCAAGGATATTGCAAAAATATCTCAATGGAGCCTGATGTTGTTTCTATTAGTAAGAGAGATATTGAGCTTTTACAGCCAGAGACATTCGTTAATGACAATATCATTGGTTTTTATATCATTGATTTTTATATCAAGTATTTATCCAGAGGATTTATATGACTGTTCCTATCAACTATAGCTTTCACTGGAATTTGATTGTCATCTGCCATCCTAGTAAAGTTGCATGCTTCCTAGATGAAGAGATTAAAGAATCTTCCAAGGTACCTTGCATCTTCTGCATGAAGAAAGTGGACCCCGGTTACACCAAATCTGGTTAAGATCTCGGCTCCGTGTAAATTTCAAGGCGGACCTCGGTTAAACCAAATCTGGTTAAGATCCCGGTTCCGTGTAAATTTGAAGGCGGACCCCGGTTACACCAAATTTGGTTAAAATCCCGGATTCGTGAAAAGATTTGAAGGCGGACCCTGGTTAAGCCAAATCTGGTTACAATCCCGGCTCCGTGTTGTGGCGACAATCCCCCTGTCCGAGGTAAACAAACTCGTTTTCAGAAATCATAAACCCGGAATCTCGGGGTTAAGTATATCAAACCGGAATCTCGGTGTTCGAGTGTCTCAGCCCATAATCTCGGTTCAAAGCAAAATAAACCCGAAATCTCGGGTCAACATGCAAGCAATCCCAACAATCACCAACAGCCTGCTCCGGGTTAGTAAATCAACACATCCCGACAGCTCAAAGACCTGAACTATCGGTCTGGGTGGCAACATAATGGATAAACGAATCCAGGGTTACGACACCCATTCTGGATAAATGAATTCAGGGTTACGAAACCCATATTGGACTAATAAATCTCGGGTTATGACACCTATAACGGATTAAACCGGTTACTCTTAATAACTGCATCAACTTGGATTGTTTCGATATGACAACCGTCATCATCAATTCTAATATTTTACATGAATCGCGGGGTAAAAGATCCTATTTGTGGAGGTCAGGTACCTTTTTCTTTTAAATCTTGTTTATTTATATGTGATTGTTCATTGCATATTTCTTCAAGTCCACACATCACGTGTTTCTGACCTCGGTTACACCGAATCTGGTTAAAATCCGGGCTTCGGGTAAAGACGGCTCGGCCACCAAATCTATTTAAATGATCGAATTCAGGGTTACGACACCCATAATGGATAAACGAATTCAGGGTTACGACACCCATACTGGATAAACAAATTCAAGGTTATGACACCCATAATTGTTCATTTCATATTTCCTCAAATCCACATATCACATGTGTTTCCTTTGAGCTATTGGTGCCCTCCCATCACTGGGCGCAAGGGTGCCGTATTAAACTGGATGGAATCCACCTCCAAAAATAGAAGAACGCCGACCCCGGTTACACTGATCCCAGTTAAAACCCGGGCTCCGCGTAAAGTCTTTCGGGAAACAAGAAGGCGGGGCCCCGGTTACACTTAATACAGTTAAAACCCGGGCTCCGTCTAAAGTACAGTTGCCCCAGTTACATTACAGTTAAAACCCGGGCTCCGTCTAAAGTACAGGTGGTGAATAGGTGATTACAAAATTCTTTCGCTGATAGCTCAATAACACAGTCACCCACACAACAGATGTAAATCAAGGCTAAGTAAAGATAGGGAAGAGAAGATTGACATAGAGAATTTATACTGGTTCGGCCCAACTCTTGACCTACGTCCAGTCCCCAGAAACACTCCGGGATTTCACTAACTTACCATCAAATGATTACACACTTTGTAACACTCGGAGCAATTCTCTTTCTCGAATTACACTCCCCCTTACAGGTTGTAATCAAAGACCCAATCCCAAAGTCCCAAAACTTTGAGACTCTCACAAGGAAATGATAATTTGAAGAATAACTCTCTGTAAGAGCAGATAATAAGAAACACTGAAGTACACAGAATCAATCTGAAAGTATTGCAGAGTATTAGATGAAAGTATTCGAAAATATCACACAAGAGTATAGCGGAACTAAACTCTTGAGAGTATCTTTCTGTTTGAGCTTGTGCGTTTTCTCTGCAGTGTGTTGTGTTGAGAGCAGGTGGTACTTCATCTATTTATAATGCTTTGAAGATGACCATTGCAGATACTGTCATTTTGAATTTCATTGAAGCCCATAATCTGATCGGATTCTTTTTGTGATTCTCATTTCATGACATTACCGTTGGAGCATCTTGGTCGTCCGAGATACTTGCCCGTGATGTAGTGTTTTCTGAAAATAGCTTTAATGAATCATGATTCGTGGTTGACTGTCCGTTTGAAAGAGATCACCCACGATTTCAGTGTCTTGTTCGTTTTCCATTTCAGAATCAATTATCAGATATGCGTGACCCATGGAGATTTCGAAATGATCCTGTATTAAAATTTCAGTGTTGCTACTGTAGTTCGTTGCTTTGCTGTGTGGTTGACTCGAGGTGGCTCTTTGGCTCGAGTCAAAAACTGCTTCCAATATCTCTAACTTTCTGTCTCCATTTTGACTCGAGGTATGCTGAAGGCTCGAGTCAAATTCTGCTATCTATTCTTCTATCTTTCTGTTTGGCTGGCTCGAGTCATGTGACTCGAGGTTGCATTTGAGGAGGCTCGAGTTCAAAAAGTCTTTTCCATCTTCAAACTCTCTGGTTGGATATTGGCTCGAGGTTGCACTGCTAGCTCGAGGCATCTCACTCATTCTCAATTCCATTGTCTTTGATTTGAACTCTGTTGCTTCCAGAATTTCGTATGTCCACTTGCGAAGATCATAAATCCCTGGTCCGAACTCCTTTTTGGCTGGTTCAAGTCTTGATGGAAATCCCTTTGAGTCTAATTTCATATGGAACCAATTTTAGATCCATTGGAGTTTTAGTTTGTGAGATATACTCAAAACATTGAAGCTTGGTCAGCAGTGTGACGGTGATGTCACTCTCATCTTCAACAATTCATATCTCTCTCATATGACCTCCTTTGGACTTGAATCTTGTGCGACTAGGACCGTTTGGAAGTCTAGTTTCCAAAAAAATTGGTTTTACCTCAATCCGACTTCTGGTTTGAGAGATATCGTTGATTTACCAGAGGTTGCCAGCTGAAACGCGAAAGAGGTGCTGAAAAGGCACGATTGGCTCGAGTCAAATGATTCTGGCTCGAGTTTTGAGGCAAACTCGAGGTTAAAATTTGGCTCGAGTCTGGGCTTCCTCTGGCTCGAGTTTTGACTTTCTGGACCTTGATTTTGCTTGTTTTAACTCCGATTTGAGCCATTCCAACTTTCATATCATCGTGGAGGCTTCTAGAGTCAATCTAAGAACTTGTATGATGATTTTCTTATTCCATCGAGCAAGTTCTTTTATCTTCCAACTCCCATCTTGATTATTCTTCATTATTTGAACTTCACTTCTTTTGATTCAATTCCTTTCTTCTTGAGCTCCCATCTTGATCATTCTAACTCTTTCCTTCTTCTCTTCTCCTGATCATTCTACATAATTTAACTTCATTTCTACATTTAAATATAAGAATCAGTCCAAGTATAAGATAAATGTAGTATGCAACCTTTTTGCTCTTAAGAATGACATCTATATAAGACATCATCAAAACCAATCATATCCAACATCTTCAGCTCAGAGACCTGAACTACCGAGCTTGGGGGTAACTGTTACGGACCTACATAAGGCCCATATTCAATATATGGCCCAACAATGGGCAATCCACGTGACACAGATATGACGTCACGTCACTTGGGCTTGGAGGCACACAGGCCCACAGGTCCAAACCCTAACCCTAAGGTACACTCTATAAATAGGAGTTAAACCCTAAAGGTGCACATCTTCTACTCTTTGGCTATTTTACATACCGCCTACACAGAGCACACACACCACCCCCTTGGCTAAACGCCTCCAGTAATCCTCGAACTTCGTGGACTTTGATCCCTCTTCAGGGTACGTAGGCCCTAGGAATCGCTCCTAGGTCAAGTCCTAACCAATATCAACATACTAGTCCATCAGGGCTAGTGTTCTGGTTCTACACTAGAACATAAATCAAGATAAAATTTGTCTCACATATTTATTTTGTAGACCGTAAATCACCTAAAAAAATATAGTTTTTACCGTGTGGTCTGTAAACTCCAATTTGACGATAGCCCAGCCCAGATGTCTGCAACCCCAGTCACTAGGCGTTTGCGTCACGTCACACAAAAAAATTAAAAAGATGAAATAATTTAAGATATTGGGCTCTCTGTCTCTTGCATGGCAAAATTGTTTTACACACTTGCTAAGTATTCCAGAATAGCCCAAATACACATTGGCATCCTTTGAAGCCACGTCTTGCATGTTTAGTAAAGTTGTATTGAATATGGAGTAGAAATTAATGATAAAAAGGTATATTTAATCAACAAAATTATTAAAACAACTAAATTCACCAAGCTTCAAATATAAAAAGAAAAATATTGAAGTCTTTTTTAGAAGAAATTAAGGAAAATCCTAGAAAAATACTATTAAAATAGGAAAAAGACAAATAAGTGGTGGCAATATATGAAATCTCATTCAGAGATCATGGAGGAATTTGGAATTTCCAAATCTCACCAAATGATCAAATTGCCTTGAGTTATGTGACAGATAAGAACAAAATAGAAACAAGTTAATGAAGTCGTTAATTTAAATTCTAATGTTGTTAATCTCTATACAGATGTCATTATTGACCCCTAAAACTTGTGCCCCAAAAATTATACCTGGATATAAGTGTTGGTTTTTGGGGATATGAAGTTGTGAAATGAGATACTAAAGTTGTTAATCGTTGTTATTAACCCCTAAAATTTGTGAATTTTACCTAGCTATACGTGTTGATTTTTGGGGATATGAAGTTGTTGAATAATATATTGAAGTCGTTAATTTAAATTCTAATGTTGTTAATCTCTATAAAAATGTTAATCTCAATTATTAGCTTCTTCTTCACTGAAAAGAGAGAACAATCAAAAAATTAGATACAGTGAATACCGAAATTTCATAAGGCAAATTATCATTTTCTCAAGCAACCCATCAACCAAAATTAGTATACCTTCCAACAACCTTAGCAAGAGTTTGTAGATAACAATCAATCATCTATTGTTTGGTAGCACCCTCTCCACCGGGCTTGTCCATGATAATGAGCCAGAGCTCATAGTCGCAACCGGGAAACAGTAGGGCCATCTCTATGGGCGGTCGGTCATTGAAGTTGGAGCCCGAGTTGAGAGGTGAGTAGGCCGAGTTTTTGGACCAGTTGACATGGCATCGGACAGGCGATGACCCTTATCCTCTTTTCCACTTCTCTCTCCTACCTCAGTCTCCGATAGCAGCGCTCAACATTGCTTCAAATCTCACCACCAACGGCTCCCACTCCCAAATTTCTCTCCCAGCCTGCTTAAGAGTGGCTTGGAAGGGACAAGGTTCGGCTAAACAAAAGAACCGGATGGCCGTCGTTGACGGCAATGAAGTACACAACTTTCTAAACCCAACTCAGAAACCCATCCTCCTCCTCCTTCATTTCAGCCATTGCTCGTGGTTGGAAGAGAATTTTCTAAAGGTGAAGATCTTGTTCAAAGACCCAAACTCACCTTGTCGTTCCTTTGGCACCCGTCATGGAAATCACACCCCTAGTTAATCTCAAAGATTTAGATCTATATAGCCATTGACGATGTCGGTGCCACTACCACGACCATACTCACAACCACCTCCAATGACCCTAAAACTACCCTCAAGCTTTGTGTCTCCAGAGGGAGAGAGAGTGATTTGGCCTTCAATTCGGTGGTTTTTGTGGGGAGAAAGTGAGAAGGGGATGGAGGAAGAAAATGGAAGAGAACCATAGAAGGAGAGAGGAGAACTTCAGAGCAGCTTCATCATTTTGAAGCATTTATTATTTTCAGATTCTTCCAATATATCAAATCAGGGATTTGTCAAATTGAAAGTACTGATTTGTCTTTTCTTTATTTTAAACAAAATTTTCTATCATTTTCCTAAGAATTAAACTGTGACCATTTGCACGAGATTTGTGAGATTTTAATCCTTCAAAATTCTGAAAGACGATTTATAAATAACTCAGTTACTTGCCAGTTTTTACGATTTCCTTTCGTTCTCAGACTCTTGTTTGGTACAAGAAAAAAAATAAGAAACTTAAATACTCAATCCTCTATCTAATTCTCGATCACCCAATCACCCATCCCGAGTTAATCCATACGTCATCGATTCTTAATTTTACTCAACCGTTGGGCTGACTTTCAGATTTCAGATTAAATTTGTCAATTAATATTAAACAAATAATGAACCTGCTATACTCCAGGAGCTTATGTTAGTTACGAGCGCCGTTAAAATTAGAATGGGAAAATGACATAATTGATTGAACAACTGAGCATGGACAGCGACAGGTTCTAGAGCGCCCTCAAAGAAAGGTATATACATGACCAGGGATGAAGGAAAGGAAACAAAGCAAGAAAGCTACGAATCTTCCTCTTTCACATTGAAGACTTGACAGGGCTGAACCATTTTTGAAGCATGGATGTCCCTCGGAATGTCACCATATGACTGTAGTTCTTTCAGCAGTTGCTAATCTGCAGCACAAGGGACATGTTAATTATCATCCATAACAAAACCGGGTTGCCTCACAACATTACTATGAATTTAAGTAGTGACAAAAATGTTAGCCACCAAGCTGTAGGGTGTAGATGGAAACAATGTCATATATACCTGCTCTGGTTTCATCTTGTGGAACCCAAATTTATCTGTCCATATGGATTCTGCTTCTTCAGCAGCTGGTAGCACAAGCATTTTTACGTTCAACAGTGCCAGCAGTCTCTGAATGCATGTGAAGAGTAATTGGAAGTAGCCCTGTTAGGGTGAACCAATGTGTTAAAAAATAATGCAGTTCTAAGCCATAGGAGTATGTGGTCATATTACACATCAGCTCAGTGCACAAGGCTTCTACTATGTGGGGTCTTAGAAGGGATAGATGTACACAGCCTTACCCGCACAATCGGAGAGCACAAAGGCCAAATCTTGAGCAAGAGGAAGGGATTTGGTGAACTTACAAAAGCAGAGACACTTCAAAAAATTCTAGTCAGCACTTTACATTGAATGTGAACGTTTGATATGTCCGTGTGTCTGACACATTGGACATTAAAACTCTAGGCAATAGTTTGTATTATCTGTAAATTTTTTTGGGTCAAGCAAATGAACATGTCAAATTTGTTTTTTCAGCCAATTAACATCTCAAATTCTGCTGTTTTGCCTATCCATAAAAGTGCCGTGTGTGTCCACGCTTCCTAGGATTTAATCAATTTAAGTAACAACAAATATAGATAAAGCAAAAAAATCAGTACAGAGCAGCACAGGGTACTACTTCATTCTCGTACCTTTCCATGATTACCATTGCTTGTTGCAACCAAAGGAAGTTCGGCCACATCTTTACCCAAAATTCGAAGCATGCCAGCTGATACAACAGTTGAACTGCAATATCAACAAAACAAACTTTCAAAAGCACTGGAAGAGATAAAATTTTGATCAGAAGACAGAACAACTTTTCTTACTTGACCAATAATATTGCACAATACATTCCTCCAAACTCTTAACTCCGCACATTCCTTCTGAAAGTGAGACATAAGTAAATTGAGACAAGGGAAAAAATTGATCGGAACATGAAAAGCAAACAGATAGTACACACATAAGGCTAAAAAGGTCAAGTAAAACATGTTTTCTTACCCATAAACCATGGCTGGGATAAGGTCACGTCCACTAGTTGAATCAACTATAGGATCAAAGCATTCCTGAAGTGGAAATTTCTGATGTGGCGAATGATGCGAAAATATTTTCAGAAGATGAGCAACTTGCCCGCGCAAATTTGGCCAAAATTTCCTTCTTCCCGCCTTGAGGACAAGGCTTATTTTCAAGGGGGGAATATTGTTAGGATCCCACGTCCCTTGTTAGGTTACTCTAGGAAGAAAAGACATGTGTCGATATGTTAGAGTAGTTCTTGAATACCTTATCTGTTTGGTAGTTTTTAGAAGTTGTTCTTATCTTATCTAATGGGTAGTTTTAGATATCGGGGTAGTTATAGGAAGTGTGTTGACAGAATTATAGGAACGTTTGTATGTTTTATGAAGACAATTATATAAAGTATTGTCAATGGCTAGAGTTTCGATTATGGATTTCTTCTTCCCTCCTTCTTTCTTATTAATTCTGCAAAACCTAACAAGTATTGTTATGCATTACCATGGAAAGTATTGTCAATGGCTAGAGTTATGATTCCCGAAAACCCACAAATTACCAATCCCCGGATTCCTTCTTCCCTCCTTCTTTCTTATTCAATTAATTCTGCAAAACCTAACAATTTGGTATCGAAGATTCTGAGCAGCATTACCATGGTGAATACTAGACATTCTACATATGAAATGATTCACCAATACATCCAAATATGAACCCGAAAACCCACAAATTACCAATCCCCGTGATGATCCTGCGGTGATTATGGTCCAAAGATCTACCCGAAACCAGGGCCACCAAAGCATAACAATACTCGCTCAACTCAACATGATGAATTCGAGATTAATTTAAAGAAACAAAAATCACCCATGATGAGTCATGATGAACCCAGTCATAACAATAGGGAGAATTATGATGATCATGAAGAGGGTGATTTGAACGCACCTTGGTGGGGCAGAAATTCCTCAAAGCGACCTTACTCAAAAGTGGAGTTTCCAAAGTATGAAGGAGGAGATCCAAGAGGCTGGATACTAAAAGCGGAGAAATATTTTCGCTATTATCAAACACCAGAAGATTTAAAAGTTGATATCGCAGCAATAAACTTGGAGGGTGACGCACTGGATACTTTTTCTTGGGTTTCAACTGGAAGAACTATAAGATATTGGGATGAATTAGTACAAGTATTTCAAGAGCAATTCGGCCCTACGGAATTTCAGAATCCAGATGTACACCTTTGCGGCATCAAACAAGTCGGTACGGTGGGAGAATATAAACAAGAGTTTGTTCGCCGTCAAGCTCAAGTGCAAGGATGGCCGGAGCATTGTCTTCTTGGCGTTTTTATCAATGGTTTGAAAGAGGAATATCAGGCGGATGTTAAAATCCAAAAACCAGGGGCACAATCAATATTCAGATTACAATTGGCGTGATCCTAAAAATCTGCCACGATCTCAACAGAATTTCAGTGACGCAAAACAAGGGAATTTCAACGCCGAAAATCGGGTACAATCAATATTCAAATTTTCAAAATTTAAACTCCCAAAATCAGGTTTTTGCGGCCCCATCTCACTCTCCTAATATTTCGCATCTGCACAATCTTTCGAAACCGAACGCCAATTCCGCCGAGATAAAGGGCGTGTTACCGTTGTGGTGATAAGTTCATACCTGGACACCGTTGCAAGGCGTCAACATTGAAATTAATGGAAATTTCTGATGTGGCGAATGATGCGAAAATATTTTCAGAAGATGAGCAACTTGCCCGCGCAAATTTGGCCAAAATTTCCTTCTTCCCGCCTTGAGGACAAGGCTTATTTTCAAGGGGGGAATATTGTTAGGATCCCACGTCCCTTGTTAGGTTACTCTAGGAAGAAAAGACATGTGTCAGATATGTTAGAGTAGTTACTGAATACCTTATCTGTTTGGTAGTTTTTAGAAGTTGTTCTTATCTTATCTAATGGGTAGTTTTAGATATCAGTTATGGGTAGTTATAGGAAGTGTGTTGACAGAATTATATAAACGTTTGTATTATGTTTTATGAAGACAAGTATTGTTATCTGGAAAGTATTTTCAATGGCTAGAGTTTCAGATTCTGACTCTGGATTCTCTTCTTCCCTCCTTCTTTCTTATTAATTCTGCAAAACCTAACAGACTGCAAACTGTTTTCCTCTCATTTTGTCTTAATAACATCCACAAGAGAGTCAGGAAGTTTCTCAGTCCCCCTGATCAAGAACTTCCGCAGAGTAGAATGTATTCTGTTGCAATCTGTGCAACAAAACCAATCTCCTTCTGGCAATTCCTGTTAGTAGTTCCAGTCATATCATAACAAGTTGAGCGGAAAAGAAAGACCAGTGTCCAAACTAACAAACAAATAAAGATGGCAATAAACCATGTACCTTCAAATATGCCATCTTATGATCCCTCAAACAGCCTACATCATATTCCTTTTCACACTGGACCCAGAAAAGAGGGGGATAAGAAACACACGTCTTGTCCTCTTCTTGGTTAGATAAAAGGGGCCCAAGTCTGCATGTCCAGTTAATTTGATAGAAACAAAAGTGATCTGTATAACTGCATATCAAATAAGAACCAAAAAAACATACATCATGCTCTTTTATGAACATTAAAATGGAAGTAGTTTGGGTACACTAATCTAGACCCTGTCCAGACCAAAATTAGATGGTTCAGATATAATATAATTTTATTGTCATATTTTAATAACTTGTAATTTTAATTGGAGAAGAATCTAAAATAACAATAATCTCCTAATTATCATTCTGCAAAAAAAAAAAAAAAAATTCATTTAAAAATTATTAATTGAAAATTTCCAAATCTAAATTGTTGAAATTGGATTTGGATGTTTAAATCTCACCATAGAGATGAGCACCACGAAGTTCATCTCTGTGATAAGCACCGAAACCAAACCCCACAGAAACTATATATTTCTTGTAGATATTTGATGCCTTGAATGTGACTTCTAAGAAGAGAAGAGTGGGGAGGAGACTAGCATGCATACCTGGTCGCAGAGTATAATTGTGCGGGGACCAAATCCTGACTTGCTGAAGTCATAACCCCTATATGCAGAATTTTTCTCTTTGTAATATATAGCTAAGGTGGGAATTCACAAATGCACAAGATGAATAATCAAATATAACAGTATAGTATAACAGTACACAAGGTAGTAATTGCTCAGTGCAAGCATCAATATGAAGATACATAAGCTGATAACCAAGTAAGCTTAGAATCTAAAGGTTGAATTATTACCTGCATAAAGCACAGCCGCTCAGCTCAGCTTCAATGTCTTTGACAATGCGAATGCATCTCTTGGTTATCTGTTCAATAGGATCAACCCCCTCAATCCTTCCAGCAGCCACAGCATTCGCATTGTGTGCTACAAATTTTTCCCTCTGGAACATGTTTTGGCAAAACTTACAGTACCAGTCACCAAGTGGAATGCTTGATAGAGATGCACATTCTGTACATTTCAATGGAATACAATGGTACACTTAAAAGATGACCATGCCATCATATGAAACATCAGAAAAAGTCTGCTTCAAAGTAGTTTCTAAATGAGCAAACAGAGGACAAAATTTTTGGTTGAAGAATTGTAATAATTAATCCCGTCATAGAGGTTAACAATCTAACTATCAAAACTTATAGATGACAACCTCATCATATGAAACATCATTTTTTTTATTGCAAGAGCAGGATCGAAACTCAAAATGCACATGAAATGGGTCAAATTGATGGAATGAGGTCTCTTACAATATACACAATCTATGATCATGAGCCTCGCAATCAATTTTGTTTTACTCTAAGCATCTTGTACAATCAGCAACATTATAGACACTCTTTTATACTAACAAGGTAAGTGATACCACTATAGAAGTTTTTAGTGCAACACAAGAGGTTAACTGATAAGGAAAGTTATGAGCACACACAAAATAAAGTAGCAAATAGATAACATATCCATTACTTTTCTTCTTTTTTAATGTATATCTGACCTTTATGGAATGCCCTTGGGCATCCATCACAAAGCAACAGATTTCCACCATCCCAACAAATAATGCAAAGATCGTCATTGTCCTTTGAAGAGTACTTGCGGCCTTTTGAAAGAGAAATTGCTAATTTATGGAGAGAAACCCCATTTGAGTGTAGATGTATGCGTAACTGCCCAAAAACATAGCACTTTCATGAAAACACAGACACAAGTGGCAATCAATGCAAAAGGCCGCCAAATATCCAAGTATCCAACCAACCACCTTCCCAGGGGAAAAAAATTAGAAAAAAGCTCACAGTTTCCTGCGAGAAGCCGAGCCTGCATGGACCTCAAATTATGATGGGCTGACCTGCAAAGCAAATTCAAACATAAAACTCATCTGTACAACATACTGATTTTTAGGAGTACCAGCAGATGTGCAAGAAATTGTTAAAAAAGAAATACCTCGGTGTTGCAGCACCGACAAAGAATTCCAAAGCCCTTTTTGTAACCCTGAGCAATTTCTAACAGTAAGAATTTATTAGTCAACACAGTAACAGACAGAATTACATAAACTTATTACACGAATTGGGCACACAATCAACCTGTCCACGTCCATAATAAGCCACTTCTGTTCCATCAGGCAATCCACCATCTTCAAAAACTAATTTATGTAACCACTGATCCCTTGGGAAGAAAACATTAGATGAAAAAAGATTATCATCCATAAACAAAAGGAGGAACAACCAGATACATGTGCAAATATCAAAGAGGAAAAGGTGAGCTAACTTTTTAGTTATCTTCAATTGACCCTTATTTTGTGAAGATAAACACTTTGAGTTTGATGAAATTAGTGGGGTCTTCAGTCTTACTGAAGTTTTTGTTGGCCTGGAAATAAAAATTTTAAAAATAAAAGAAAAGTTTCTCTGTTACCAGTTCACCAAGAAATTATTATAACATCAAAGTTGCCAACAGATAAAACACATACACGGACTTCTTCTTCAACCTCTGCAGAGGCTTCTTTCGTGATAGGATGGGCACAGAAGCCGTCTCAGAAGACTTTGAGCTGCTAACCTGATTTGTTGTCCTGAATAACACAGTTGGCAGCATGAGTTAAAACAATGAATGAATAAAAACTGCAATAAGTTAGCAACCACATGACAATTGGTAAAATAAATTTCACTCAGTGAAACTCGAAACCAAGAGAAAAAAAGGCTATTGGCCAGCACAGATTTGTACAACATATACATATATAAAAACCAACCTTGTCCTTTTCTTCCAATGTTTGTTAGTTTGTGATGAGTTACACAGCTCAGAATCAATTAATGGTTTGGAGGTTGGAACTTGTCTGAAAGACCTGAAACGTTATGATAAAATGAGAAAAGACATAACAGCTCTGACAATCAAATTAGGTTATTTCATGCGTAAAATGATGAGGCGCTCACTGGAAGCCAGACAACAGCCCTGTGTGCGCGTGTTTTAGACAGAGAGTTGTGAAGATAAAACTTGTTTTCTCCATACCAAGATATCTTTTCACATTTCTTTTTCAGCCATTTACTTTTTAAGAATAAGATATCTTTTGTTACATACTGAAGGCACACATAATTTGTTAAATCATTAATATTTACTTACATCACACTACCATTTCTGGATCAATAACATGAATGGTGCAGTCAGCCCACAAGTTTCTAACTTCACAATATCTCGTGTGTTTCAAGACAATGAAACAATATATAATAATACATTCTCTTACATATCCAAAAGAAGAAAGAAAGAAAGAAAATAACACATTCCGTATGATAAAATTTTATCACAAGATTTCCGTCAATGAAACATATAACTAGATATCTGAATTCTACTCAGATGAAGAAATTAACCCAAAAGAAAGAAGAAATTAGTACCTGACTCTTTTGCCAACTGCATCAATTAAACTGCCTTCGGATTCCTTTGATTCCAAACAAGCTTTACCAAATAGGGGCCTTTTTGGAATTCCACATCACATTCCCACTTAACCAATACCTAATTCTTCATACCAAATATTCATTTTCCATCAAGTTAGGTTCCATTCCCTGGTTTACCAAATAGTTCACATTTTAAACTTCCCTCTTAATTTTACCTTCCTTTCCTTTCACTTCCATTCCTTTCCTTTCCCTCCTCAAATCTTCCTCGTACCAAATGGGCCCTTATTTCCTATGTTGTGTTCCTATACACTTAAAACGGCACTGTTTAGTGTAAAATCATATTGGTCCTTCTTTTTTTGTTTTGCAAAATAACATTCACCATGATGTAGCATTTTTTAAGGATCAATCAGTACCTTAAAATATTTTTTTTTCAGTATCATTCAGTATCCTGAAATATTTTCTTAGTGCTAGTTAGTACCTTGAAATAATTTTACGATCTTGAAAAAAATTTCAGGGTACTGACTGACACTAAGAAGATACGACAGAATACTAAATGGTGCTAAAAATATATTTCAGAGTACTGACTAGTACTTAAAAATACTACAGGATGGTGAATGCTTTTTTTTTTTCAAGATCGTAGAAAAATTTTTGAAGTCGTGAAGTAGTTTTAAGTACTAATCAATACCTTGAAATATTTTTCAGTATCAGTGTGTACCCTGAAATATTTTTTCAAGATCCTAAAAATTTTAGGATCTTAAAAATTATTTCAGGGTTCTCACTGATACTTAAAAAATACTACAAAATTGTAAATACTTTTTTTGGTAAAAAGAGAGAGGAAAGAACAGTGTGATTTTGCACTAAACAATGCCATTTTGAGTGCACAGGAGTGTAGGGAAGTAAATAAGTATAGGACAAAAGCCGCAAATAAGTATATGACGAAAGTCTGGTCCAACAAAGCCCATCTCTTCATCCACTCTCCACCTTCATTCCTTCATATTGTTTTATTTTACCCCTCGTCCTTCGGCTCAATTGGTAAAGGGGTTGGACACTCACATCAAAGGAAAGGGATTCGATCTTGGAATTGGTCAAGACACTGGGGGAAGCATCTTAACTCCTAAGCCTAAGGGTAATAAGCGGCTCGCCCTGTCAAACATCAGTATCACCTAAGTGGGTGAACCCAACCCCTTTCCTAAAATTTTTTATATAAAAAAATATTTTTTTATTTGTTTGGAATTTCTTTTGTACATCTCAAAAGGGTTTATTAATATAAATTCAGATAAAATTCTTCCCACACTTATTTCTTACTACCTACCTCCTGTTCTAATTATAGAAACACTTTTTATAGTTAGAGTATTTCCTATAACTTAAATCATTTCCAAACAAGCTAAGTCTTCTCAGATGCCAGTGATGGTGATGGTGGCGGCGGCAGCGTCCTCCACCAATGGTGGTGGCGTCCTCCACAACAACAAAAACATCTATCCTTCACTAGCGACCGCGATGATTCTTGCGTCTCCCAACGTTCTATAGATCTCATTCGATTGTGCCTTTTTTATTCATTTTCCACTTTGCAGATCGGGATCAAGCACATCAATAACTCGACTTCTTCTTCATCTTCTTCATTGATCTTGCCTCTTCGTCGTCGTCATCGCAACACTTTGAGAGGAGGATGGGGTCTGTCTGTCGTGGGATTCTTCCTTCTCTTATCCTCCATATCGTCGTTCAGCTAGGGTCTTCCACTTTTTTTGTAACATTGGACACAATCGGGGAAGAGGAGGAGGACCACAACTTTGTCTTTGTTAGGGGTGATGAGATCGAAGTCCTCGTAGAGAGCAAAGGATGGACGAAGCTGCTAATTCATCTTCAGGTTGCCGTTTTCATTTTGAAGGTTCTGAGTTTTGTTTTTTTCAAAATTACCTGGTATTTCATTTTATTAATTGCTACACCATTGAAACTTGAGAATCATACCTATTCTAGCGAGTGATTTTGTATGTGGAAGACTGCATGAACTGACCTAGAGTTTCAGTTTATCAATTGCGACGTCATTGAGAATCATCAAGAGCAAGAAGTTTTTAATGTTTTGGTCTAATTGATCGTACTTGGGGATGATTCTGGAAATGAATTGGGGGAGAGGAATTTCTGGAAATCAACCGGGAGAGAGGGTTTATCGTTATTTGGGGTCATTTTGGTACTTTCAAATTAAAATAAATGGAGGTTAGCCTTCTCGTGACTATATTTTCTCCTCTAAAAAATTACATTATATGATTCTAATCTGATAATTATCTTTACCCTTCACCCTTAAAAAACAATTAACACTCCTTTATAGTTAAAAGGGTTAAGGCACACAAATGTATATGTGTTTTATTCTGAAAAGCGTCCAACTATAAGTGCTTTCTTTAGATGCAAAAGTAACTACGTGGTTACAAATTAGGTGCAAAAATACCGTGTGACCATCAAGTTTATCTTTTTTTTTTTGGAGAATTACACACAGGTCCCAATGAAGGGAATTAATCATAATAAAGTCCCTTGAAATCATGAAATTATACAAAAGTCCCAAGGGACCTGGTTGTAATTATTTGTGAATGTAAAACTACCATTTTGACTTTCCTCTCTCCTGTCTCTCTCCTCCTCCCTTTTTCTTCTCTCTTTCCTCTCTCCTTCTCTACTCCTCTCTCCTGTCTCTCTCCGCCATGATTTCTCTCTCTCCTCCCTCCCTTTTTCTTCTCTCTTTCTTCTCTCCTTCTTCTACTCCAATGGAACTTGGAGGTTTCCAGGAATTGGTGAATTCCAGTGCTACGACAAGGTGCAAGTAAAAACTCACTCTGTTTCACGCAACAAGGAGCGATCTTAAACTTCACGTGTATGGAGATGAAGGATTTGTAGCAACCTCATCACGCAAGTTGCTCGCCGGAGGGACTGGTTCGTCAGGTGAAGATGACGACGAAGACGACGAGAATCCAAGCGGCGGCGAAACGCGTTGGAAAGATACGATTGTAGAAGAAGACTTGTAAATAGAAAGCAATGGGTTGGGTTGTATATATATACATAAGGAGTGGGTGCAAATAACCATTTACTCATACAACTTAATACTTTGAAATTATATTGCTGTCAAAATTCTCAAAATTTGTTGTAAATCTATACTTTTTCAGTTGTAAATTTATACTTTGTGTGTTGTAAATAGCCTCTGGAAGTCAAAATGGAAAAAACGATGGTTTTAAAATTTGTTGTAAATCTATACTTTTTCTTTGTGTGTTGTAAATAGCCTCGAAAGTCAAAATGGAAAAACGGTGGTTTTCAAATTTGTTATAAATCTATACTTTTCGGTTGTAAATTTATACTTTGTGTGTTGTAAATAGCCTCTGGAAGTCAAAATGGAAAAACGATGGTTTTAAAATTTGTTGTAAATCTATACTTTTCGGTTGTAAATTTATACTTTGTGTGTTGTAAATAGCCTCTGGAAGTCAAAATGGAAAACGATGGTTTTAAAATTTGTTGTAAATCTATACTTTTCGGTTGTAAATTTATACTTTGTGTGTTGTAAATAGCCTCGAAAGTCAAAATGGAAAAAACGGTGGTTTTCAAATTTGTTGTAAATCTATACTTTTCAGTTGTAAATTTATATTTTGTGTGTTGTAAATAGCCTCTGGAAGTCAAAATGGAAAAAACGGTGGTTTTCAAATTTGTTGTAAATCTATACTTTTTCAGTTGTAAATTTATACTTTGTCTGTTGTAAATAGCCTCTGGAAGTCAAAAATGAAAAAAAAAAAAACTCGTTTTCAAATTTTGTTGTAAATCTATACTTTATGCATTGTAAATTTATACTTTATGCATTGTAAATTTCCTTTGTCCATAATGGTCATTTTACATTCACATATAATTACACAGAAGTCCCTAGGGACTTTTGTGTCATGTGAATTCTTGTTGGGACCTCATTGTATTTTTTTGTCATCCTTGGGACCTGTGTGTAATTCTCCCTTTTTTTTTTGCTGACTGGATGATGACATAGCTTTCAAAGGTACAAAAATATGTTTTGGTGAAAACAGAGCCCAACACCAGATACTTTATTTATATGCAAAAATACACATGTCCTTTTTTCTCCTTCATACTGGATCAACGATCCTTCTGTAATTGAAATTAGGGATTCTTTAACTACTGTTGCACCCAATTCAGTGCCTAGTTCTACCACCAGTAATAAGAATAATCCGAAACTGATGCAATTCGATAGAAGAGGTTCTACGTCTTTGGCTGAGACCCAACTTCCGTTCATGTCCCAAACGCTCAGTCGCTCACAATAAACAGCAATGGCAACAACAACATCATTCAATGAACCAGGGTTTCTTTTCACGAGAATTGAACTTTTCAGACAATTTATTGGACGGAATCGGCGTGAAAACGGTAATTCACATTCCTTAAAGTTGGAATCGAGTAAGGTTTTGAATTTCGGGGAGAGCAAGAGAAAGAGAAACGCTTATAATGGGAATGGGAATATCCTTTCAGGTCAATCTCAATTCAACGATGAGGAGAAGAAGAGGAGGTCGCCTACGTCTAGGGGCATCAATGAAGAAGGCATCCTTTCTTTTACTTTAGGTGTGGTTTCACCCCGTTCAAATATGAAGATCGGCGGCCGCAGCGATTCTGATCCTTTTCATCTCGAAGCTTCTGTATTAAGGAGGTAGATAGTAAAGTCGTTGAACCAGAGAAAAAACCTCGGAAGATGGGACGAAAACCCACAAATGGTAGGGAGGAGTCTCTGAATCACATTGAAGCTGAAAGGCAGAGGAGTGAGAAGCTCAACCAACGGTTCTATGCGCTTTGTGCAATGATTCCAAATGTTTCCAATGATATTTTTTCACTTAAAAAAACATTTGATGTTGGACGTTCTTTTGGTCATGTCACATGTGTATTTTTGCTCCTTTGAAAACCCACGTCATCATTCAATCAGTAAAAAAAGTTAAACTTAAATGTTCAATGGTATTTTTGCACCTAATTTGTAATCATGTGGTCACTTTTGCACTTTAAAAAAGCACTTGGTATTGGGCTCTCCTTAGGATAAAATACATGTGTATTTTTGCATATTAACTCTAGTTTAAAAAGAAAAATAAAGGCAAATGCTCTTGTCAAAACAGCCGCGATAATTAAAAGGACTCCATTGATCTCAAACTTTGGCAAAAATATTTTTGGACTCCGAGATGATGGAAAATAGTATAGGATTCATTCGAATTAACAGGAAATGTCCAAGTTTGCCGTTATACTACCAAGAAAGGATAAAAAATACCAACAAGCTTCTAGTTAAGATGACAAGAGGCTTCATCTCCGTAAAGAGAAGAGTACAAGTTCTTTTTCTAGGAAACACACTTGTTGGGAGATGTGAGGACTTTTTACTCTCTTGACTTCGAAGGAAAAATCCTTGATCAAATAAATAAAAAGAAAGGATAAAATTTTTATAAAAAACAATAAAGGATAAATTGCTTAAAAAAGATGCTACTCTAATTGTTGGTGATCTTACTTGGCAAGTATACCAGTCAAAAAAAACAAAAAATGATGAGTAGAGAGTATCATCCCAAAGATTATAACACTTATAATATGCATCCAAGAGAATGAATAATAGCTACTTGATTTAGTGAAAGGAAAAGATAATTTGATGTGATGTAAATTACTAGATCTAAAATTGGAACGTAATCAATCAATAATGAGTATGATTGAGAGTAACCAAGATAAAAATAGGCTAAGCTTAGATTTCTCCCTTTTCTGCAACTTCTACCCAAAATGGTTCAACAATGCTATAGTAATGTTCTTCAGTTAGCCCACCTCTTTTGTATAGAGAAGTTTTCCAACAATTCTATATATTTACTCCCAAACCTAATTTCATCACATGCCTATACGGAATTTGAGTTTATATTCCCATGAAACGTAAGGTGTATGGTTGTGTGAGGTAAACTCATGCTTGAAGTTTACTTGACTTAGCTGAATTTACAAAATAAACCCACTAACAAAGACTATTTAAGACTATTTAATGAGGGTCTAATCTTAATCCCCTTCTAGTAAATTAAGACCATGTCTCTCGCTTGATAATGGCCAATCAACAAATAAGATTGACAAATTAAATGCACACCGTTAAAGAAATGGAATCACAATTCGATTAAAGCTAATATTAGGGTAAAAGATACAAACCAGGTTCTATCAAAGCTTGGCCACAAAAACCACGACGGGTGGGCGTGATGGTACAGCATCTCGTCCCTTAAGCAAGTGGTTGGGGGTTCGATCCCCAACTCTTGTGAATGGAAAGCATCTCGTGGCTAGCCCTTTGCCGCTTTGTGCGCTGACCCGGGGCGAAGGATTAGTCTCATGGCTTCCGGCTGTGGGGATACCTTGATTCACATAAAAAAAAAAAAAGCTTAGCCACAAAAAGCTTAGCTCATGGCTTTCAGAATAATTACAACTGATTTAAACATAATTCTTTCCATGATAGAACAAAGAAACAAACTAAGAAGAAGAAAAGCGGAAGTCGACGATATCAACAGCCAAAGAAGGAATTTTGTAGCAGCGTGGAGAACTCGTCTTTTTTCTTCTGGGAATTTCCTCTTTTAGTCATGCGTTAGCATCTTCTCTCAGCTTCCAGGCGTTCTCAATTCTTGATGCGTCTGCAGTTAGTTACTAGGGGTGTCCTTTCTTTCCTTTTAATGTTAGGGTTTGTCCTGGCCTTCACTAGTAGAATGGGCCCCTCCTTTTCTTTAAGCCCAGTAGGAATATTCTTCTTTGTATTTTTGTTTCTCCAACTATCCTTTCTTAACTTTTTCACCTCTTCTAACTTTTCCTTTTAGCTTGTGGCCTTTTGCATGTTTCTTTAGTCCACAAGGCCTAACTTCAACGCCTAGCCCGATTCTGCAATGATTACTTACATTTTGTTGGCATCCGTAATGCAGCGGAAGGATTTCATCCATTACAATTTTTATGAATCCCAAAGAAGGATCTATCAACGACGTTTAAATCAGATTCATTAGAAAAACCGTACCTATACAAACTGGTGTGCGTCTCATTCAAATTTGATCTCATGGGCTACCTACTCGATCAACAAGAGCCGACTCTGCGAATCCACTCCCTCTACCGGTATCCACACCGAACAACACTCCAACACAGACGGCAGCGTGCTAGCGCTTTCAAGCTTTTGTGTCTCACGTCTGTCCTCTAGGGTTTTCCTTTTGTGGCTCTCTCAATTCGTTCATCCATCTAATACAACTAGATCATCATCTTTTATAGAGTTTCTAAAACCCTAATGAGCCGTATTAAAATATTCAAAACTAATCTTAATTAATCTTGCATTCGAATTTAGATTAAAATAATATATTAATTAAATTTGTCCAACAGATCTAATCTAATATATTTATTTAATCCGAATTAAAAGCCTGGTGATTTAATTTATCTTTATAAATTAAATCTAAGATATGATATCTATCTATTTAATTAAATTTGAGATATTGTATCTCAATTTAAATTAAATATAAGATATAATATCTTTCTTCAAAAATTAAATGAGATACTATATCTCTATTCGTTTTAGGTATTTAATTTATCAAATAAATTAAATACAAAACAAATATTATATAATAATATTATAATCTATATAATATTATTAATATATATATATATATATATATATATATATATATATCCTTCCTAGATTAAATGTTGCATTCATCAAATCTTAGACACATCTAAGATTCAATGAATCTAGACATAATTGCTCGTGTTGGGCTATTCTTGTGTTCGACCTTACAGGCCCACATGAGATTGGCAATGGGCCAATACTGTACCAGCACACAAGTCGCAAGCAGTCTCTAACAAGACATTGCGACTACCCAATTCATATGGGGATCGGTAATACGATACAACCTATCGTACAACCATGTCACGTCCCTTTTGTCACGCGATAATTTGGTCAAGGATGAGGCATGAATAATGTCAACTTCCTATTCTTGACCATTACTTTCTCAATTCTTGAGTAGTCTAACAATTGAAATGGAAACTGACGGTGGAATATCACCTAGAGGGGGTGAGTAGGTGATCTAAACAAACTTTTCGCAAGATACACTTGAAAATAAATAACCAGAGGCAGGGAAGAGAAATGGACACGAAGAGATTTATAATGGTTCGGTCTAATACTTTGACCTACGTCTAGTCCCCAAGTACACCTTGAGATTTCCACTAACTCTTCAAACACAAGTACAATTACCCACTCTGTAACTCAGGGTGATCCTTTCACACTCGGACTCACTCCCCCTTACAAGTTGTAATCGTACACCCCTCACTTAAGGTTCCACAACCTTAAGTTTTAACAACTGAAATAATGAAGGTGTTTAAAAGCTCCTTACGAGTGAATGAAATATGAACACTGAAGTACTATAGGTATCCAAAGATACTCAAGACAATTGAAGTAGTTGATCACGGTAGTACAAAATTGTATTTTCGTATTCTTGGGTGTTGTTGAATTGAATCAGATGGGCTTTTATAGCATCACCCATTTCATGTCGTTGAATGAGTTTGAAACAAGCCATTGAGACTCGTTGCTTCTTCTATTTTCCATTTTTGCTCGGCATTGAAAGTTTATGATCGTTATGTCATTTAGTGACTTTGCTTCATCTGTGCAGATAATTGCTCTGAGTGATAGCTTTGTCAAATGTTTCCTAAATGGAAGAGCTTCATCTATTTCGACTGTTGCTCTGTTCTTTGACGTGTGAGATTAATGCTCTGATTTGTTTTTTCTTCAATCAAGTGTTGATTACCTGAAACTGATTTAAACAGAATGATTAAATATGAACTAAACGAGTTTGAATATGATCAGTATTAATGGTAAGGTGACCCAATAATTATCAGAGATAATTAATCAATGATAGCATATCATTGTTGCACGTATCATTGTTGCTCGAGCATGAAGCTTTTCATTCTCGGGAAAGCTCTCTCAAAAACTGGATTTTTCGCTGATGCTCGAGCATGCCATTATGGTTGCTCGAGCAAGCCTCAGGTAGAGGCGAGATTGAGTACTTCAGCGATGCTGCTCGAGCAGTCTATTTCTCCTGCTCAAGCATGGTGCTCGAGCACGAATATATTATGCTCGGGCAGACGTCATTCAGAGGGTAAAGATAAAGACTTGAGAGATGTTGTTCGAGCATGCGTTTACCTCTTCTCGAGCATGGTGCTCGAGCATGAAATTATCATGCTCGGGCAGACATCATCCAGAGGCGAGATAAGGTAGCTGCTCGACCAAGCATTTTCCTTCTGCTCGAGCATGGTGCTCGAGCATGCTTTCTCTGATGCTCGGGCAAGCCTCTTTGACTTGTATTATTTTTTCTTCTGCCTCGATGCTGCTCGAGCAAGGAATTTCTCCTGCTCGAGCTAAAAAGGCTCTTTGACTCGACGTTGCTCGGGCAATCAATAAGTGCTGCTCGAGCAAGATTCTCTTAACTTAATTCCTAAGTCCTGAATCCCGATGATGCTCGGGCATGATAGATGGGCTGCTCGAGCATACCATGAAGTTCACATTTTTAACTCAATTTAATAACTTATAAATTGTAATCATCAAAACACCGAGAACTAACAGAAACTTCTTTCCATCCCAGTATAGTCATACATTTCTCAGGTTCATCATCGAGGGGCCCAATATTATCTCTCTACAAATGTGAGGGACAAATTTCATCTTGACCATTCATATTCCTCTGCATGAAAACCATTGATCCCGATCCAAGCCTTTATCATCACCCGGTTAAAGGTGACTTTTGACTAGGTCAAAGATCAACGACTCTCATGTAGGAATCCATGATGATCTCAAGTCAAAGAGCGTTGTGACGCGGTTATACATGAGATAAGCTTATGACCAAATCCATGAAGCTTTCTCATAGTGGGTCGGTACAGCACCTTGTACTCTTACACGTGGCTATGACTTTGATTCGTATCTTCATACCTCATCAAAGTCATACTCGTCTTATTTCATCTTCGCTCCCACGTAGATGACTGACCAGGGACATTTAGGATAATCTATAAGATATATCCAAGGATACAGTTATCACTATAAACATGCAAATGAAATGATAACTAAATGGAGAATACTTTAAAGGGTTAAGTACCAATTTTTCCCTTGAAGTATGCGCCCAGGAACAATTTTTCCCCTTAAGTTTTCGGCGTAGCAATATTGCCCCTGAAGTATCAAAATGTAGCAATGTTGCCCCTCTATTAAAAACCCTAACGGTCAACTAACAGTCAATGTTAGGTTTTTAACGGGGGGCAACATTGCTACATTTTGATACTTCAGGAGCAACATTGCTACGCCGAAAACTTAAGGGGCAAAATTGCTCCTGGGCGCGTACTTTAGGGGAAAAATTGGTACTTAACCCTACTTTAAATGACATTAACGTTTAAAGTACAGTGACTTGCCCTTAGGGCATAATTTCCAACATATTTTCACTAAAAGGAGTTTAATTTACACCAATGAAACACTACTACATGTTTTCATCATTCAATACAATTGCGATGCTATAGCATTACTACATCAACGAAGTGAGAGTAATGCTTAAGCATGGAAATACCAGCCGTTTAAATTATAAACTATATCATTTAAGCTCTTTAATCAATATTTATGTATAATCATTCTTAATCACAACTTATCATGCCAATGGCATTTTAAGCATGATAATCCTAATAAAATCCTTCAAAACGAAACCCTACAGGTAATCTCTATAAATAGGAGATTACCTACAGGTGCACACATCCTATTCATATCCTTTAACTATTCAGTTACATTGTGCACACACCCCATCCCCTTTGGCTAATCGCCATTCTTGTGTAGCACGGTGATTATCTGATATTCATTGGTGTCTTCATCATAGGCACCACTGAACAATCATATCTTCGGAGTTAGCTTCCTCATATCCCGGAGAGAGCACCAGATCCTATACAATCATACACTAACCCATTGTGGTTAGACATTTGTGTTCTTAGAACAGAACATTGGCGCCGACCGTGGGGATCCGTAAATTTTGATTCCCAAACCACGAAAGACCACAGGCAACCAATGCAAATGGCCGCAAGCACTATAAGTCGAAGTCAGGCAATTCACAGGATCAGTTGCCAGAAGAACAGCCACAGCAACAACGTCAGGAACCGACAATTTAGTTTACTGATTCAGTTGCTCCATATCATAACCATGTTATCGTGGAGACTAAAGAAGAGACGGAAGATACTGGAACTTCTCCAGCTCCTAACTAGGCTATCCAGCCAGTAGTCCCGCCACAGGGCCCTCCTCTCGAATTTCAAATCGAGAACTCCGATATCTACCTTTTGCACAACATGATGAACTCAATATTACGGGGGATGGAGGAGATGGAAACTCGCCAGCGACTCCAAAGACAAGAGGATATCCGGTCACAGGAGGATATGAACTGTCATAACACCCTCTGGAGGCAAGAAGAAAGATAAAGAATACAACAACTGATGGATGAGCGTGTGGAAAACCCAGATCGTAGTACAAGCTAAGCAATTGTTGGCCCTAATCAATCGTTTATTCTCATCCGGGATAAGGGTAAAGATGTTGTTGGCCCAAGCTGAGTTAATGCATCAGTGTCGGCTCATGTGAGTGCTGAAGTACCACGAGCAAGTCATGAAGATGAAAACCTGGCCGATGGTGTCCAAGTTCAGAATGCGAGAAAGAATACTCGAAGGATACAATTGCTGGAAGAATGCATCAGGCAGCTTTAGAACCCTTCGTGAAATATTAGCTGAGATGCTAGCGACCCTAACCCGATTAGTATACAACTAACACGCAAGCAAATGCTGACAGACACAGGGCGAATGATGATAAGCAAGACCAGGCACGAAATCCAGACATTCGAGTAGTGAACCTAACACGAGTGGCGGGAGAGCAACCATTGGAGAGCCAAGACCTTGGTAGGACGGAAGCAATACCTCCGGCATAGAGCATGCCTGGAACCCATTTGGGAAGATTTGATGGAGCTAGAACCCCGAGCGTATTTTCGGACGAGATTATGACGGCCGTTTATCCAAAAGGTTTAGATTCGAGGGATTTACTGAAATATGATGAAAGCCAAGACCCTCAAGTTCATATCAGTAATTTCAAAATGGAAATCATGGTGAAAGGGTTTACAAGACCTGTTATACCTCGGTTATTTGCAGGGACTTTGCGTGGAGCCGCACAAGTTTGGTTTAACTCCCTATCGCTAAATTCCATCCAAGATATGGAGAACCTAGAGAAGAAGTTTCTTTTGAATTTTGCTACTAGGAGGAAGCAGCCGAAATTCGAGTTCCAACTTGGCCTAGTGAAGCAAGCACCCAGAGAAACTTTACATAAGTACTTGAAGCGTTTCAAGGATATAGCTCTACAGGTACTAGGTTTAAAGGAGTACGTGCATCTGCACTGTGCCATAGCTGGTTTGGACAGTTCGTCCCGGTTAAACAAGTCAACTATGAAACGTCGTCTTGACATGCTGATAGATTTTTGAGACCGATCTACGCAGTACCTAGAATTAGAACAGATGGAGATGTTGAGCCTTGCGGCAAAGGATGGGAGAAAGAGTCCACCCGTGAAGGAAAAAGAAAAACTTGGCAGGTTTTCAAAAGGGAAGGAGGAATGCGGCAATCAAAGGCGCGAATCTAGCGGGCAAATCTTGGATAGTAGATACCAAGGGGAGAGAAGTGGTCTGATAGCAAGATATGAAAGTTATACCCCATTGAATGTATCACGAGCACGAGTCTGTAAAGAGGTGGCTCAGACTGAGATGAAGAAAGAAGAATGACCACGGCCTTCTTTCAACTGACCAGGAGCAGACTCATCTCGGTATTGCGCGTTTCACGATGGCCTGAGACATACCACGGATGATTGCTATCACCTCCGAGATGTTATTGAAAAGCTCATACGAGGGGGGAAGCTGCAACAATATGTGGTAGAAGCTCTCAGACAAAAAAGTAAGCGCAAAGAACCAAACCAGGAACAAGGTCCCACTAAGGAGAAAAAGAAAACGAACGAAAAAAGAAAGAAAGCTGGAAAAGATGATGAGGAATACCCAGAGGCCGACTTCGAGTGCAATTGAATGACTATTAGGTTGCATTAATTCTGGGCCTACTGATGGGCATATTTTGTAAGAATGGAAATGCCTACCTTCAATCAATGATATTTAACTGTTTTTCCAAAGAAATATTTCCGTCATAAAGGTTAAAACGTATTCCCTCGGGATGTAGTAACACCAAAGCAAAGGTCAAAGCTGGGATACGGTAGGGCAGTCATAAAGGTTAAAACGTGTTCCCTCGGGACGTGGCAACACCAAAGCAAAGGTCAAAGTTGGGATACGGCACGGCTGAGATAATGGCTAAAACGTATTCCTTCGAGATACGGTAACGCCCACATAACGGTTGATACGTGCTTCTTTGGAACACGGACTAGATAATGGCTAAAATGTATTCCTCCAGGATACGGTAACGCCCACATAAGGGTTGATACGTGCTTCTTTAGAACACGGCTGAGATAATGGCTAAAACATATTCCTCCAGGATGCGGTAACGCCCACATAATGGTTGATACGTGCTTCTTTGGAACACGGTATAACCAATGAAGCCCATTGTGGCTGTGATGCATCAAAGCTTAAGGTAGTAAAGTTAGCCATCACAACGACCCTGATCAAGTCGAACTATTTAGAGTTTGATTGCAACACCAAACCTAGATATGTGACGGATGGCTCTTACTCCTGATTAATTTCTGGTCAATTACTCAGGCAGGTATATTGCCCATGGGTGGTCCCAGACCCGTATTGTGCAAAGTGAATTCCTGACTTTGGCCAAGTCAGAACTTTGAAGATAATTTCAAGTTCATAAGATGCAGTGATAACAATGCAAAAGCCTAACTCGAAAGGATATTTAGAGTGAAAAAGGCATAAGCAGATTAAGCATCCTTACAATAAAAGTAAGTCTTTATACATTAATGCTTGAAATTATTTCATGATATTAGTACAGAAAGGCATCCGAGTTGAAAACCCAAGAAAGAAATGCAAAATTAGGGACCCTAGTACCCCAGGGGAAAGTCAAAAGCAAAAAGCACAGCAGATCGGCAAAATTTACAAGTTTGTCACGACTAAATAAATCCCCTAATGTTGGACGAGCTTTAGATAATCACCGCATGGTGGAAGCCGCCGAATGTATCCTGGATGAGAGGCTAGCAGGAAGGAGCCCCAGGGTCTTGCTGAACTTCTTTACCTCCGTCGTTCCCTTGGTTTCCCTCAAAGTGACTTCCAAAAGTGGTTTCGGGGGAAGGAAAGAGCGGGACTATTTTATCTCCTTTGATAATAGACATGCAATCCATCCCGAAGGTATTGAAATTGACATCGGGATTCAGAAGGCGAATTTGTGCCAAGGCATTCTTAAAAGATTCCCTAACAGACTTCATTATCGCCACATCCTTCTCTACAATCGCGACATTGGCAATATCCAGGGAATTCTGGCAGCCACGTAGCTGAGCTTGAAGTTTCTTTTGCTCTTGTAGCAATTGCCCAATAGTGGAGTTATCCTCAGCATGAATCTCATGAAATTCGCGCAGATGATAGATTGCCTTGTTCAAGTCTATCCTGGTTGTCTCCGCCTCCTTTTGTATCTTATCCCTGGCTGTCTCGGCAGCCTTCACTTGCTCCAGGGCATCTGACTTGACGGCCTTTATTAAAGCTTTTTTGCTTTTCCACTTCCGACTTCATTCTTTGAAATTTGGCCTCCCAAGAGGCATATTGTGCGTTCACAACAATCAAAGTTTGAGCCAAGCCGGTAAATTGTAAGGTGCTCTGTTCTAAATCTTTGATTTTCTGAATCTCGACATCACCATATTTAATTGGTTCAAAGAAGCGTCGAGGAGGACAGACAGCGTGGCATAGCTCGGATGGGACACTACGATTCCAGGAAGCTCCGTGGGGGAGCCCCGGGGTTGGCTAAGCGAAGGAGGAGGATTTACAGAAGCTGGAAGGATGGGAACCTTTGCGGTAGGCATCTTTGAAATAGTATATTCTTTGGATTTCTGGGAGGTTGATGGAACGACTTTTGTTTTCTTAGCCGGGTTTACTTGGCCACCCTCTTCATAACTTGGAGCAACGAATGATTGGGTGACCCTATTCTTGGCCCCAGGTTTGATAAGATCGGTGTTAGCTAGGGCGATGGCAAATGAGGGAAGTTCCATAGCTTGATCTGCAAAATAAAAATGAAAGGTTAGCCATCATCTGAAAATCGATCGATGGGCAATACGGCATAATATGAACAGATGTCCATACCTACTGCTGGTTGTTTATTGGTATGAGGTTTATAGATCCGATCGGTCGGGTTCAATGGGCCGCTTTCTATGACATAATGCTCCAGAATGGATATTGTCTTATGTTCGGCATGAGACAGTCTGTCGACATGAAATTCAAAGTCGGAAGGAGAAAGTTTATAGTGATCATAAGTCCAATATAAGGGGAACTTCTCCTCCAATTCCCCAGACTTGGCAACTTCAAGGAACCAAGGAAGTTTCCTAGCCTCGGCAGTTACCTTAAAAAAGGCGGATTTGAAGTTTTCAAACGAATGGATTAAAGGTTTGAAATGAGGGCGATCGTGAATACTCTAGATGGAGGTCCAATCCTTCCTAGATGGGAAGACAGGGATGGTACAAGTCAATTTTTCGACTTGATAGAATTTCTCAAAGGCTACAGTGAGTGCCCAACCTTTAGGATGAAGCTGAGAAGGAGTGAGATGTAAATGGTTTCGAAGATTGATTTGAAACTCGATAAATGGAAAGCGAATACTAAGCCGAGAAATACAATCCCGGTAGAAGAAGAAGAAGAAATGAGGTTCATTTTCCTGGTTTCGACAGTTGGATATGGACTCTTCGACCGTAGGCAAGCGAATAGAATAATCCTTTTCACTATAAAGACCTGTCTTGGCAAGCTCCACAATGGTCATTGTGTTCTTCACACTTAACACTTCTTTGGTGACCCATGGATCCAGCATTCTTGAAGCTATGGAAGTGTTGGGATTCGTACACGCAGCGGAAGGATTCTCATCCATTAAAATTTTACGAATCCCATAGAGAGGATCTATCAACGGCGTTTAAATCAAGGTTCGTTAGAGAAACCGTACCTATACGAGCTTGTATGTGTCCTTTCTCAAACACGTGGGCTAACACCTTCTTGCTCGATCAATCTCTAGGAGCCGACTCTACGAGTCCACTCCCTCTACCGGTATCCTCACCGAACAGCTCTCCAACATGTAGGCAGCATGCTAGTACCTTCTTACTTTGCGTCTCACCTCTTTTCTCTCTAGGGTTTTTCGCGGCAGTTCCTTATTTTGATATGACTAGATCATTATCTTTTATAGAGTTTCTAAAACCCTAATTAGGCCGTATTAAAATATTGAGTAAATATCCTTTTTGGTCCTTGACAAAAAACGCGATCCCCATTTTGGTCCCTAACAAAAAAAAAAGTCTTGTAGTCCCTCACAAATTCAAAATATACTCAATTGGTTGACATTTTGATCCCTCACAAATTTCCAAAAGGCCCTTTTTAGTCCATAAAAAAGGACGAATAAGGGTCGGTTTTTTTGTAAGGGACCAAAGTGGGGATCGCGTTTTTTGTCAAGGACCAAAAAGGGTATTTACCCTAAAACATTCAAGATTAATCTCAATTAATCTTGAATTCAAATTTTAGATATAAATAGCATTAATTAAATTTGTCCAACAGATCTAATCTAATCTATTTATTTAATCCGAGTTAAAAGCCTGCTGATTTAATTTATTTTTATAAATTAAATATGAGATATAATATCTTTCTATTTAATTAAATCTGAGATACTATATCTTTATTCGAAAATTAAATATGACATACATGATAGATCCAATGGCGAACGCATATGGAATGTAACCCGTTTTAGAATCTTGCATATTGAATCTATGCAGTAACTTGTCTATATATGTGCTCTGACTTAGGCCTGTCAGCCTCTTGGATCTATCTCTATAGATCCTGATCCCTAGGATGTAAGTGGCTTTGCCTAAATCTTTCATTAAGAAAGACTTTCCTAACCAAGACTTGACACTCTGCAAGGTAGGAATGTTATTCCTAATGAGTAGGATGTCATCTACTTAAAGCACTAGAAATACAACCGTGCTCCCACTAACCTTTTTGTAAACACAAGGTTCATCGATGTTTTGAATGAATCCAAACTCTTTGACTACCTCATCAAAACAATGATTCTAGCTCCGAGATGCTTGGTTCAATCCATAAATGGATCTTTGAAGCTTACATACTTTACCATAGTCATAATATGTTGTAATGGAAAGAAGGATTCTGATTGATTTGGTCATTACAAGTGGGGAAAAGGTTTCATCATAGTCGACACCATGAGTTTGAGTGAATCCTTTTGCAACCAGTCGTGCCTTGAAGACATTTACTTTGCCATCCATGTCAGTTTTCTCTTTGAAAACCCACTTGCACCCAATAGTTTTTACACCTTCAGATGAATCGACTAAGGTCCATACCTCATTGTCGTACATGGATTGCATTTCAGACTTCATGGCATTTAGCCACCTTTCGGAGTTTGGTCCCACTATGGCTTCCCAATAGGTATTCGGCTCATCTTCTCAATGAGCAAAACATCACGACTTCCAATAATCAGAAATCCATATCTCTAAGGTTGTTGTCGTGTTCTATCAGTCCTTCGTGGGCCTTGTGCTACTTGAGTAGGCTCAACAACTTGTTGTGAGTCTTCTCCATTTTCCATCTGTGGTTCTACATTGTCTTGTGGCTCTCAAACTTGTTCGAGGTACACCTTACTCCCACTGGTTCTTTTAGAGATGAACTTTTTCCAAAAAGACATCATTCCGGATAACAAACACTTTGTGATCGGTAGGATTTTAGACATAGTATCCTATAGTTTCCTTAGGATACCCCACAAAAAGGAATTTTGAGGATCTGTATGATAATTTATCAGAGGCTTGTTGTTTAACGTAAACCTCACATCCCCAAATTTTGAGAAATGACAAATTGGGTTTCTTCCTAATCCATATCTCATACGGTGTCTTTTCAACTGCCTTTGATGGAACAAGATTTAGTGTGAACGCAGCTGTTTCTAGGGCATGGTCCCAAAAGGAAAGAGGACTCATCATAGATCGAACCATATCTAATAGAGTTCGATTCATTCGCTCAGAAACACCATCCCATTGAGGTGTTCCTGGAGGAGTAAGTTGTGAGATGATCCTACAACTCCTAAGATGGGCAATGAACTCTTGGCTCAAATATTCACTACCCCAATCAGATCAAATTGCCTTAATTATTTTGCCAAGTTGGTTTTGCACTTCATTTTGGAATATTTTGAACATTTCAAAAGATTCAGACTTATGTCTCATTAGATAGATATACCCATATCTACTAAAATCGTCTATGAATGTAATGAAGTACAAATGACCTCCTCTAGCAGATGTATTCATTGGTCCACACACATCAGTATGTATGAGGCCCAATAAATCAGTGGCTCTCTCACTATGCCCAATAAAAGTGTTTTTGTCATCTTTCCCAGTAAACAAGACTCACATGTATCAAATAATTCAAAATCAAATGAGTTAAAAAAATCCATCTTGATGGAGTTTTGAAATGCATTTCTCATTTATATGGCCTAGACGACAATGCCATAGGTAGGTCGGATTCAAATTATTTAACTTGATCCTTTTAGTAGTTATGTCATAGATATGTCCATTCAATTTTCTAATGTCCTTGAGACCTTACACATTTATACAAATGTGAGAACCAAATGGAGTATCTAATACCCATGTAGAGGAAGTAGAAAAGTGAATATCTAAGGCATAGATACCTGAAGCGATAGCCCCGCTATCCTTCTTGTTCTTTTCTAGATCTTCAAGGTAGAGTTTGCAATTCCTCTTCCAATGACCAAGTTCATTGTAGAAGAAGCAAACCCCATCCTTCGGAGGTTTTTCCTTCTTGGCTTTCGGTTTCATACCCCTTCTTTTCTGAATGGACAAAACAGTGTTGTGTTACACCCCTACCGGCCTCGCCCTTTCGGGTGGCAGGTTAGATGGATTCCTTTTACTTATTACTTTTTCTCTGTTAATTAGTCCTTTTAATTTACATCAGAGTATGCACAGCAAAGCATATGATCAATTTGGACAACTTACATTATACTGGTAAAGGTACAATAATCAAAGTAAAGTCCCCGTAGGGTTAAGGGTACAATCGTCCAAAATAATACTGAATAGTAACTATACATCATACATTCATCCAAATAAAAACATAGAAAATGAGATAAGGCATTCCATACGTCTTCAGTCTTCAGCTTCATCGCTCTTACCCTTATCTTTCCCACAGTTCAACCGGCCTACCACCTTACACCTGTATCTTTGAAACCAGTCTGGAGTTAAAGATTGAACCCCAGAGTAACTGTTAAACTCATATACAATATCTATACAATGCATGTAATGCAAATCACTACTAGGAATAAATCTGCCTCGGGCACAATGAAACTGGCATGTACACGTCCGTAGGACCGCCTGGTCAAGACAAGCCCCCGGAACCAGCGCGTTAAGGGCCTCAGTAGCCAGGGCGGCCGACCTTGCTACCTTACCCTATAAGGCCTCAGTAGACACCTATGAACACACAGTCACATAGGCTCCACCTACCTCTTATACCTCAGGCCTTAGTAGTCACCTATAAACACACAGTCACATAGGTACTACCTACCCTACATGACATGGCCTCAGTAGCTACCATAGGACACACAGTCCCATAGGTCCTACCTAGCCACCATTCCTCGGGCCTCAGTAGCAACAATAGGACACAAAGTCCCATAGATACTACCTACCCCACGTTCCTATTCATGATCAAACACACATGCAAGAGCAATATAAAGTATGAAGGTTTACAGTTACTACAAGGTACTTCTTGAAAGTGGTACGCTCCTTTCTTCAAGTAGGATACACGTCCTACACGCATTAATATCCTAGGTTCATCCAAATACCATGCTAGTTAATTACATGAACATTTTGACTTAAGTTCATGAATTTCGCCTAACACCCAAAATTTCCAGAAACTTGGTCGATTCTTAATAAATTCTATAAAACTCATATTGATACGAAATAAGTGGCCTTATAAACCTTAGTATTTCTATTTTATAGGAAAAATAATTATCAAAGCCTTCTAGGTTTGAGTCCTTCTCAGATTCCCAAAACTTAGCCACTGATCCGAAACAGACTTCATGTTTTTAGGTCATTT
Source organism: Acacia pycnantha (assembly GCA_025563575.1). Lineage (NCBI taxonomy): Eukaryota > Viridiplantae > Streptophyta > Magnoliopsida > Fabales > Fabaceae > Acacia > Acacia pycnantha. Next base: position 525,744 of record JAMWYP010000074.1, on the reverse strand, counting down.
TCAATCCTAAATATCTCTCGGTTGGAAACTCCAAATGACACAAAATATTATACCAAAATCATTATCAGGATATCTAATTTCATAATTTAAACTTTCAGAGAAAACGGAATCCATTTACTATTTCAACACCATAAATTTTCCCTCGCTGCCCAGAAACCGTAAAAGCTGGCAGATTTTCCGTATATTAGAGTCTTAAGCTTTTCGAGTTTGGAAAAAGGTGATCCCACTTATCTCCACACAAAAAAAACATTCTCGAACAAATGAAAACCTTAAAAATATGAAAATCATACTGTATTCCTACGAAACACCCTAGGGCAGAAGTGAAAGTACCTTGGTTGCCGGTTTAGGGAACTTACCTCAGAATGTTGGTTGCGTATGGCATTCTTCCCCTCCTGAACTGAACCCTTCAGCTTAGCACTCTCCTTCTATCCTTGATCTCGTGTTTGGTGTGGTAAAAATCAGGGGAGCAGTGCCCTTTATATAGACTCCAAAGGTGGGGCCCTTATCCAACCTTGATCACGATCCGACGGTCGAGAAAATTTCTCGGGTTTAAATTATTATTTCCTTGCTTGTTTCTCAAGGCTTCTAGAGGGATATTTTTGGGCTGATGGTGGCGCATTCCAAGTCCCAAAAATGAGATTCCAAAGTTGCCCCTAGTGGTGGTCTTAGTTGTAGGTTTTAGGCCTAGGGGTAAAATGGTCATTTCGCGCGCTCTTCTTCCAACCAGTGGGGCCCACCAAATCTTCCCTTAGATATGCCATAAATGATATTTTTATGAGTCATAATTATATGTCAATCTATTGTCATGTCAGTTTCAAAAGATGTGGTCCAGATTAAACCGGGTTATTTTATTCTTTCTCTCTCATCATAATTACTTGATGTGACTTTCTCTCTCTTCATAATTACATGACATGACATTTTATTTCTCCTCTGGGCCCACCAAAATTTTTCCCTTTTAAGTGTCCTGGTCCTGGGCTCGGCTCCGAGAAATCCTAACCGGTCCCGCTTCGTTCCTGTTTGTCGGTTACACCTTTCCTCGTAATTCGTGTCACTCTGTAGGACTTGTGTGGGGCCGGATCAACTGTTCCTTTTCCCCTGATCTGGCTACACGTTTTTCTTCATTCTTGGGGAGCGAGAAATGTATATTTTAACGCCACGTGTCCTATCAGCATCATTACTCTTGACTTTTATAATCATAGAGTGACACGTGTCACCATTTTATTTGGCCAACACAAAAGCATGTCATCATTAGTCATTATGACCTTACTTTATTAAATTTACTCAATCGATGTCTACTCGGGATCCTGCTCGGTTTACTCGGGACTCCTTCACGAATACCGATGCTTTCTAAAAAACGCAGGGCATACCCGACCGCCCTGAGAAGACTATATACTAACTTGTACCGGCATATTTTCACTCAATTAATTGTCCTATACCTTAGGACATAGTTGGGTGGCATCCTTTCCACTGGATTTACACCGTATAGATCTTTTGTGTCCTATTTCCACTTGCACCTTAATTCCACGGCTTATGCATTCAAGGTCCACTGACCCGTATGGCCAAGTTACTTAGTCCCAGAGAGACTTCCTAACTCTCGATATTCTTGGGACTCTTTCCGAACTGGGCTTAATCATACGCCTACTTTAGGCTTATTCACAATTGTTGGTCCTCTTCTTAAGGCTCTGCTCAGCAATTTTGAGCATCCTATGCAATTCAAAAATTGATTCCTCCATGTTGTTCATGACAAAGTGATCATAACTTCCTGGGAGTGAGTTCAAGATCACATTTGTAGTTAACTCCTGGGACATGGGGAATCCAAGCCTCTCAAGGTGATCAATGTGACCTTTCATGTTGAACACATGAGGACTAACTGATGCACCTTCAGCCATCTTGCAGGAATATAAGGCCATTGTGGTCTCATACCTCTCTTGTCTTGCTTGTTGCTGGAACATTTCCATAGGATAATCAATCATCTTAGAGGCCTCCACATGTTCTAGATCTCTATCGAGGTCTGGAACCATAGTGGCAAGCATCAGGTATCCTGCATCCACAAAGTCATCCTTATGCTTCGCATAAGCATTAGTCACAGGCTCTCGTCAGGAATGGGTTGATTGATGAGATACTCCTTTCTTTCGTATTTAGGATCAATGCTTAAGTTCCCAAACATGTCAAGAAATTTTGTCTCATCGAGTTCATCCTTCTCAAGGATTGATCGCATTGATGGTTTTGCGGTGTTACTAGTCGACATGATTCTACAATTAAAATATATGCAAAGTTTAATTAGTAACCTCCCACTGAATTAATAACCCTCATTATAATTAGTGGGCTAAGATCCATATTTGGCTTAAATTTAAGTCGGCTTTGGCAGGACGCTTAAAATCAAGTTATTTAGGTAGGCAACCTCTTTGGCAATTACATCACATGTAACTCTTAGATCTTTATGGGATTCGATCATCATATGACCTGTCATGTTGAATCTCATCTAATGCCTTGAGATCCAAAACCATTTTGATAATCTCAATTAAGTCAAGACAATAATGAATGTTGAGTATCACCGTTACCCACTCTTGTCTCACCAAGATAACTCAAGTGCATCCACTTTGGTGGAACATACAAATGGGCGATCTAGGGTTTGACAAGTATTCAATAATTGACGGCATTATGACTTAATATTTTATTTAGAGGGTATATTTGATATAATCTAATTAATCCTATTAATTATACTTACATGAATGCAATCACTATTGTATCTCATATAAACTCTAAATTAATCATGCAGTGATCAAATCCAAACATAATTAAAATCGTGACACAACATGGCTCATCTAACCTATAATCCTCTCAAGCCAATGAGGGGACTTCTCTAAATAATAAAAGGAGAAATACATCAAGAGAAACCTCGTTTCACATATGAGGGGAGTGAGATGAGAAGAGAATGTACATCAAGAATATTTAGAGAAAGGCTTGGCTCGCAGGTCATATTTAAATAATACAACACTTGTAAATTCTAGAGCCATGTTGTTCACCATACCCAAACAACTTTGAATAATTAATCACAACAAATATTAATTCATATAATATGAAAGAAAATATCATGATTAAATTATCGAGTTTATATTATATTATATAGATTGATTGATTTAATTTAATATGATGAATCATATTCATTTCTTATCAACCAAGTCACATTAAATTCACATCTTGATTGATTGAATTTAATATGATGAATCATATTCATATCTTGATTGTTGGATTGCATTTAAGATGATGGATCACATTTATTTCCTTTCCTTTCTTCAAAAAAAAGGTCCATAAAAATGGCACATAAGAAATCAACACTTTATAAGAGTCTAATCCTAATTTAACTGCTCACAAGAAAAGCCCACTCCAAACTTGAATTGGAAAATCCAAATCATAATGAATTAAATTCATAATCTATAATATAATATCATGATTTAAATTCTCGCGCTACAAATAGTTTGTCACAGTGGTCCCGCTAGGTGTAAACGTTTCATAAACGCGACCTAGGTGTGAACGTGACCGAAGATTCAACATGATCATCGTCGAATCTGAACAATTCAGAACTACACTAAACTGTCGTGTGACCCGAATGTCCCAACTTTCGATTTAAACACATCAAAAATCGGTTTATCATATATCGATTTAAAGCATATAAGATTCGGTTTTAAACATACATATATCTCAAATAATCGCATGTAGAAAACCCTAATGTGAACTATCGATTTGAACGCATAACAAATTCGGTTAAACATTACATACATCACATGTATTCGCATATAGAAAACACAATCTAAACGCACGGTTACCCTGGCTCTGATACCACTGTTGGGATTCGTACACATAGCGGAAGGATTCTCATCCATTAAAATTTTACGAATCCCATAAAGAGGATCTATCAACGGCGTTTAAATCAAGGTTCGTTAGAGAAACCGTACCTATACGAGCTTGTATGCGTCCTTTCCGAACACGTGGGCTAGCACCTTCTTGCTCGATCAATCTCTAAGAGTCGACTCTACGAATCCACTCCTTCTACCGGTATCCATACTGAACAGCTCTCCAACACGTAGGCAGCGTGCTAGTGCCTTTTTACTTTGTGTCTCACCTCTTTTCTCTCTAGGGTTTTTCGCGGTAGTTCCTTATTTTAATACGACTAGATCATTATCTTTTTATAGAGTTTCTAAAACCCTAATTGGGCCGTATTAAAATATTCAAGATTAATCTCAATTAATCTTGAATTCGAATTTTAGATATAAATAGCATTAATTAAATCTGTCAAATATATCTAATCTAATCTAATCTATTTATTTAATCTGAATTAAAAGCCTGATGATTTAATTTATTTCTATAAATTAAATATGAGATATGATATCTTTCTATTTAATTAAATCTGAGATACTATATCTCAATTTAATTAAATCTGAGATACTACATCTTTATTGAAAAATTAAATATGAAATACAATATCTCAATTTATTATAGTTATTTAATTTATCAAATAAATTAAATACTATAAAATAATATTATTATCTATAAATAATATCATTATTATTTTTGAATTTAATAATTAATATATATATATATATATATATATATATATATATATATATATATATATATATATATATATATATATATATATATATATCCTAGATTAAATACAATATTCATTAAATCTTAGACATATATAAGATTCAATGAATCTAGACACTTTTGCTCGTGTTGGGCTATTCTTGTGTGCGACCCTGCAGGCCCACATGAGATTGGCAGCGGGCCAATACTGTATCAGCCCACAAGTCGCAAGCGGCCTCTAGCAAGACATTGCGACTACCCAATTCATATGGGGATCGATGATACGATACAACCTATCATACAACCATGTCACGTCCCTTTTGTCACGCGATAATTTGGTCAAGGATGAGGCATGGATAATGTCAACTTCCTATTCTTGACCATTACTTTCTCGATTCTTGAGTAGTCTAACAATTGAAATGGAAACTCTTTTCCATCGTAGTATGGCCATACATTTCTCAAACTCACTCATCGAGGGCCCAGTATTATCTCTCTACAAATGTTAGGGACAAATTTCATCTTGACCATTCACATTCCTCTGCATGAAAACCACTGATCCCGATCCAAGCCTTTATCATCACCCGGTCAAAGGTGACTTTTGACTAGGTCAAAGATCAACGACTCATCATGTAGGAATCCATGATGATCTCAGGTCAAAGGGCATTGTGACGTGATTATACATGAGAAAAAAAGCTTATGACTTAATCCATGCAGCTTTCTCATAGTGGGTCGGTCCAGCACCTTGTACTCTTATAAGTGCCTATGACTTTGATTCGTATCTCCATACCTCATCAAAGTCATGCTTGTCTTATTTCATCTTCGCTCCTGCGTAGATGACCGACCAGGGACATTTAGGATAATCAATAAAATATATCCAAAGATACAGTTATCACTATAAACATGCAAATGAAAATGATAACTAAATGAAGAATATTTTAAATGACATTCACGTTTAAAGTACAATGACTTGCCCCTAGAGCATAATTTCCAATAGGAAGAACCTGCAGAACCTTTTTCTTTAGCCATGGATCGTTTTACTCGGCGTGAAGATGAGCTCATTTATACCTATAGGTAAAAAATGAATAAGTCATAAACAAAGAATATACCTAAATTAAAAAGAGTTATTGTGCAGAAAGTTGTAAGACGACATGTGGGGTAGTTCAAATTAACTGTTGGAAATTATGCCCTAGGGGCAGATCATTGTACTTTGACGTTATTATTAATTAAAGTATTTCTCCGTTTAGTTATCATATAATTTACATGTTTATAGTGATAACTGTATCCTTGGATCTATCTTATAGATTATCCTAAATATCCCTGGTCGGTCATCTTCGCGGGAGCGAAGATGAAATAAGACAAGTATGACTTTGATGAGCATGGAGATACGAATCAAAGTCATAGGCACTTGTAAGAGTACAAGGTGCTGGATTGACCCACTATGAGAAAGCTGCATGGATTTAGTCATAAGCTTATCTCATGAATAACCTCGTCACAACGCCCTTTGACCTGAGATCATCATGGATTCCTACATGAGAGTCGCTGATCTTTGACCTAGTCAAAAGTCACCTTTGACCGGGTGATGATAAAGGCTTGGATTGAGATCAATGGTTTTCATGCGTGAATGGTCAAGATGAAACTTATCCCTCACATTTGTAGAGAGATAATACTGGGCCCCTCGATAAGTAAGTCTGAGAAATGTATGGCCATACTACGATGGAAAGGAGTTTCCATTTCAATAGTTAGACTACTCAAGAATCGAGAAAGTAATGGTCAAGAACAAGAAGTTGACGTTATCCATGCCTCATCCTTGACCAAATTATCGCGTGACAAAAGGGACGTGACATGGTTGTATGATAGGTTGTATTGTATCATCGATCCTCACATGAATTGGGTAGTCGCAATGTCTTGCTAGAGGCCGCTTGCGACTTGTGGGCTGGTACAATATTGGCTCACTACCAATCTCATGTGGGCCTACAAGGTCACACACAAGAATAGCCCAATACGAGCAATAGTGTCCAGATTCATTGAATCTTAGACATGTCTAAGATCTAATGAATACAACATTTAATCTAGGATGGATATATGTGTGTGTGTATATATATACATAATTTCGAAATTAAATAATAATAATATTATTTAATAATGATATTATTATATAATATTTGTTTTACATTTAATTTACTTGATAAATTAAATATTTAAAACAAATAGAGATATTGTATCTCAGATTTGATTTTCGAATAAAGATGTGGTATCTCATATTTAATTGAGTTGAGATATAGTATCTCATATTTAATTAAATAGATATATATCATATCTCAGATTTGATTTTCGAATAAAGATGTGGTATCTCATATTTAATTGAGTTGAGATATAGTATCTCAGATTTGATTTTCGAATAAAGATGTGGTATCTCATATTTAATTGAGTTGAGATATACTATCTCAGAATTAATTAAATAGATATATATCATATCTCAGATTTGATTTATAGAAATAAATTAAATCAGCAGGCTTAATATGGATTAATTAAATAGATTAGATTAGATCTGTTGGACAGATTTAATTAAATTATTTAATCCAAATTCGAAATTCAAAGAGTTTATATGAGATACAATCGTGATTGCATTCATATAAGTAGAATTAATAGGATTAATTAGATTATATCAAATAACCCTCTAAATAAAATCTTAAGTCGTAATGCCGCCAATTAATGAATACTTGTCAAAACCTCGATCACCCATTTGTATGTTCCACCAAAGTGGATGCACTTGAGTTATCTTGGTGAGACAAGAGTGGGTAATGGTGATACTCAACATTCATTATTGTCTTGACTTAATTGAGATTATCAAAACGGTTTTGGATCTCAAGGCATTAGATGGGATTAAACGTGCCGGGTCATCTGATGATCGAATCTCATAAAGATCTAAGAGTTACATGTGATGTAATTGGCAAAGAGGTTGTCTACCTAAATAACTTGATTTTTAAGCGTCCTGCCAAAGCGGACTTAAATTTAAGCCAAATATGGATCTTAGCCCACTAATTATAATGAGGGTCGTTAATTCAGTGGGAGATTATTAATCAACTTTGCATATCTTTTAGTTGTAGAATCATATCGTCTAGTAATACTGCAACACCATCAATGCGATCGGTCCTTAAGAAGGACGAACTCGATGAGACAAAGTTTCTTGACATGTTTGGGAAGTTAAGCGTTGATCCTAAACACGAAAGAAATGAGTATCTCACAAATCAACCCATTCCTTACGAGCTCAGAGCCAATACTCCAAGAGTTCACAAAGATGCTTACTTGAAGCATCACGATGACTCTATGGATGTAGGATGCCCGATGCCCGCCACTATGGTTTCATATCTTGATAGAGATCTAGAACTTGTGGGAACCTCTCGAGATGATTGTTCATCCTATGGAAATGTTCCAAAGGGCAAGGCAAGAGGTATGAGACCACAAAGGCCTTATTTTCCTGTAAGATGGCTGAAGGTGCATCAGTTAGTCCTCATATGTTCAACATGAAAGGCTACATTGATCACCTTGAGAGGCTTGGATTCCCCATGTCCCAGGAGTTAGCTACAGATGTGATCTTAAACTCACTCCCAGGAAGTTATGATAACTTTGTCATGGATTACAACATGGATGAATCAATTTTTGAATTGCATGGGATGCTCAAAACAGTTGAGCAGAGCATTAAGGAGAAGCCCAACAATGTTTTATTGGTTCAGAAAGGAAGGGGTATGAAACTGAAAGCCAAGAAGGCAAAACCTCTGAAGGATGGGGTCTGCTTCTTCTACAATGAACTTGGTCATTGGAAGAGGAATTGCAAACTCTACATTGAAGATCTGAAAAGAACAAGAAAGATAGCGGGGCTATCACTTCACGTATCTATGTCATAAATATTCACTTTTCTACTTCCTCAACATGGGTATTAGATATTGCATGTGGTTCTCACATTTGTATAAATGTGCAGGATCTCAAGGACAATTGAAAATTGAATGGACATATCTATAACAAAAACTACCAAAAGGATCAAGTCAAATGATTTGAATCCGACCTACCTATGGCACTGTCGTCTAGGCTATATAAATGAGAAACACATTTCAAAACTCCATAGAGATATAGATTTCTTGACTCATTTGATTTTGAATCATTTGATACATGTGAGTCTTGTTTATTGGGAAAGATGACAAAGGCACCTTTTACTGGGCATAGTGAGAGGGCCACTGATTTATTGGGCCTCATACATACTGATGTGTGTGGACCAATGAATACATCTGCCAGAAGAGGTTATATGTACTTCATTACATTTATAGATGATTTTAGTAGATATGGATATATCTATCTAATGAAACATAAGTCTGAATCTTTTGAAATGTTCAAAACATTCCAGAATGAAGTACAAAACCAACTTGGTAAAATAATTAAAGCACTTTGATCTGATCGGGGTGGCGAATATTTGAGCCAAGAGTTCATTGACCATCTTAGAAGTTGTGGGATCATCTCACAACTAACTCCTCCTGGAACACCACAATGGAATGATGTTTCTGAGCGGAGGAATCGAACTTTATTAGATATGGTTCGATCCATGATGAGTCAAACAGATCTTCCACCTTCCTTTTGGGGTCATGCCCTAGAAACAGCTGCGTTCACACTAAATCGTGTTCCATCAAAGGCAGTTGAAAAGACACCATATGAGATATGGACTAGGCAGAAACCCAGTTTGTCATTTCTTAAAATTTGGGGATGTGAGGTTTACGTTAAACTGCAAGCCTCTGATAAATTATCATCCAGATCCTCAAAATGCCTTTTCGTGGGGTATCCTAAGGAAACTAAAGGATACTATGTCTATATCCCTACTGATAATAAAGTGTTTATTATCCGAAATGGTATCTTTTTGGAAAAAGAGTTTATCTCTAAAAGAACCAGTGGGAGTAAGGTGTACCTCGAAGAAGTTCGAGAGCCACAAGACAACGTAGAACCACAGATGGAAAACGGAGAAGACTCACAACAAGTTGTTGAGCCTGCTCAAGTAACACAAGGCCCACGAAGGTCCGATAGATCACGGCTATAGCCTCAGAGATATGGATTTCTAATTACTGGAAGTCGTGATGTTTTACTCATCGAGCAGAATGAGCCAACTACCTATCGAGAAGCCGTGGTGGGACCAAACTCCGAAAAATGGCTAAATGCCATGAAGTCTGAAATGCAATCCATGTACGACAATGAGGTATGGACCTTAGTCGATCCACCTGAAAGTATAAAAACTATTGGGTGCAAGTGGGTTTTCAAGGAGAAAACTGACATGGATGACAAAGTAAATGTCTTCATGGCTCGACTCATTGCAAAAGGGTTCCCTCAAACTCATGGTGTGGACTATGATGAAACCTTTTCCCTAGTTGCAAAGGCCAAATCAATCAGAATCCTTCTTGCCATTGTAGCATATTATGACTATGAAATATGGCAGATGGACGTCAAAACAGCCTTCCTGGAATCATTGTTTTGATGAAGTAGTCAAAGAGTTTGAATTCATTCAAAACATTGATGAACCTTGTGTTTACAAGAAGGTTAGTGGGAGCACAGTTGTATTTCTAGTACTTTATGTAAATGACATCCTACTTATAGGGAATGACATTCCTACCTTGCAGAGTGTCAAGTCTTGGTTAGGAAAGTCTTTCTCAATGAAAGATTTAGGCGAAGCCACTTACATCCTAGGGATCAGGATCTATAGAGATAGATCCAAGAGGCTGATAGGCTTAAGTCAGAGTACATACTTAGACAAGATACTGCATAGGTTCAGTATGCAGGATTCTAAAAGGGGTTACATGCCCATGTCTCATGGCACCCATCTCAGTAAGGACCAGTGTCCTCGTACACCTCATCAAAGAGATCGCATGAGTAAGATTCCATATGCCTCCGCTATTGGATCTATCATGTATGTCATGTTATGTACTCGACCAAATGTCTCATTTGCCTTAAGTATGACCAGCACATATCAACAAGATCCCGGTAAGGATCACTGGACTGCTGTCAAGAATATCCTAAAGTACTTAAGAATGACTAATGACTTATTCTTGGTATATGGTGGATTTGAAGATGAGCTCTGTGTGACAGGTTACACAGATGCGAGTTTCCAAACTGACCAAGATGATCAGAGATCGCAATCTGGATATGTGTTCATTTTGAATGGTGGTGCGGTAAGCTGGAAGAGCTCTAACCAGAGCACTGTAGTTGATTCTGTAACAGAAGTTGAGTATATAGCAGCACCGGATGCAGCTAAGGAAGCCGTTTGGATCAGAAAGTTCATTGATGAACTGGGGGTGGTTCCTGCCATCTCAAATCCAATAGACTTGCTCTATGACAATAGCAGCGCTATTGCGCAAACCAAGGAGCCTAGGTCACATCAAAGGACCAAGCACATACTCAAGTGATTTCATCTTATAAGAGAAATTAATGATAGAGGTAATATAAAAATATGCAAAGTACCAGGAGAAGACAATGTTGCTAATCCTCTTACTAAGCCGATTGCACAAGTAAACCATGAGCGTCATGTTAGGACAATGGGAATTAGAGTAATTAATGATTGCACCTAGTGCAAGTGGGAGTCTGTTGGAAATTATGCCCTAGGGGTAGATCATTGTACTTTGACGTTATTATTAATTAAAGTATTTCTCCGTTTAGTTATCATATCATTTGCATGTTTATAGTGATAACTGTGTCCTTGGATCTATCTTATAGATTATCCTAAATATCCCTGGTCGGTCATCTTCGCGGGAGCAAAGATGAAATAAGACCAGTATGACTTTGATGAGCATGGAGATACGAATCAAAGTCATAGGCACTTGTAAGAGTACAAGGTGCTGGATTGACCCACTATGAGAAAGCAGCATGGATTTAGTCATAAGCTTATCTCATGTATAACCGCGTCACAACGCCCTTTGACCTGAGATCATCATGGATTCCTACATGAGAGTCGCTGATCTTTGACCTAGTCAAAAGTCACCTTTGACCGAGTGATGATAAAGGCTTGGATTGGGATCAATGGTTTCATGCGTGAATGGTCAAGATGAAATTTGTCCCTCACATTTGTAGAGAGATAATACTGGGCCCCTCGATAAGTGAGTCTGATAAATGTATGGCCATACTACGATGGAAAGGAGTTTCCATTTCAATAGTTAGACTACTCAAGAATCGAGAAAGTAATGGTCAAGAACAGGAAGTTGACATTATCCATGCCTCATCTTTGACCAAGTTATCGCGTGACAAAAGGGACGTGACATGGTTGTATGATAGGTTGTATCGTATCATCGATCCCCACATGAATTGAGTAGTCGCAATGTCTTGCTAGAGGCCGCTTGCGACTTGTGGGCTGGTACAATATTCGCCCACTGCCAATCTCATGTGGGCTTACAGGGTCACACACAAGAATAGCCCAATACGAGCAATAGTGTCCAGATTCATTGAATCTTAGATATGTCTAAGATCTAATGAATACAACATTTAATCTAGGATGGATATATGTGTGTGTGTATATATATATATAATTCGAAATTAAATAATAATATTATTATTTAATAATGATATTATTATATAATATTTGTTTTACATTTAATTTATTTGATAAATTAAATATTTAAAACAAATAGAGATATTGTATCTCAGATTTGATTTTCGAATAAAGATGTGGTATCTCATATTTAATATAGTTGAGATATAGTATCTCGATTTAATTAAATAGATATATATCATATCTCGATTTGATTTTCGAATAAAGATGTGGTATCTCATATTTAATTGAGTTGAGATATAGTATCTCGATTTAATTAACTAGATATATATCGTATCTCACGTTTGATTTATAGAAATAAATTAAATCAAAGAGGCTTTTAATATGGATTAATTAAATAGATTAGATTAGATTTGTTGGACAGATTTAATTAAATTATTTAATCCAAATTCGAAATTCAAGGACTAATTGATATTAGTCTTGAATATTTTAATACGACCCAATTAGGGTTTTAGAAACTCTATTAATAGATATTGATCTAAGTCGTATTAGAAGAATAAAACGAACAAGCCTCAAAGGAAATCCTAGAGAGAGAAACGAGAGACACAAAGTAAGAAGGCGCTAGCACGCTGACGTACGTGTTGGAGAGCTGTTCGGTGTGGATACCGGTAGAGGGAGTGGATTCATAGAGTCGGCTCCTAGAGATTGATCAAACAAGAAGGTGTTAGCCCACGTGTTTGCAAAGGTCGAACAAGAAAGTGTTAGCCCACGTGTTTGCAAAGGTCGCTCACGAGTTCGCATAGGTACGGTTTCTCTAACGAACCTTGATTTAAACGCCGTTGATAGATCCTCTCTTTGGGATTCATAAAATTTTAAATGGATGAGATTCCTTTTGCTGCGTGTATGGATCCCAACATTAACGTGGGCCGAGATAGCAGGTGCAACATATCTATGTCGGCACGTGACTAGAATCGCATGAGCTTCTCTCTCACGACCCTCTTTGACAAGATTAATATTATGATAGTAGCACTCATTACAGGGATCAAAGAGGTTTCCCGGATGGGAAACTGGCCTAACTTGGATGATATCAGGAATGCTAATTTGAGGGACCGGGGCAGAAATGGTGGGAAGGTTAGGAGCCCGGCCACGACTTAAAGAAGGATTGGCAGAGGAATCAGGAATGATAATGTTTAAATCATGAGACAAAGGCGTTTGGTTTTAAGGTCTAGACTTATGTCCACTTTCCCGAGGTTTGCGCAGTAACATGTCCTTTTCCTCTTCTTCAGGATGAGGCATTGCCCAGAACCAAACTTTCTGTCCGCCGGAAAAGGTTTTGAGTATCTCTCTATCCTCCTCTAGAAGAAGACTACCATACATGTTTAAAGGTGGAGGATTGTTAGTATCCATGAGCACCTAGGAAAAAGAGTCGGGATTAAGGAGGAGAGAGTTCTTGGAGTGAAGGCAAGTAAGTTGCAACGCTTGCACTTTGAAACCCAGATAACCTAAAAAATCATTTAGAAAGCGCAAGACAACATGAAAACCAACCTAGAAAACCCCGAAAGATCAAGCAAAAAATAATGAAGAACCCAGAGGCATTTTAATGATTCAGACCAGATATCAGGGGCTCAACATTTTTTCTCAACATCCCTCGTTCAAAGAGGAATTCAATTTGGTCGTCACCATCATTCAGTATCGCCACATTTTATTAGAGGGAGCAAAAGAATGGGAGATACCAGAAATTCAAACACATTTAGCAAAACTTGAAGATTTAAAATGTTTACCCAAAGAAGCCAGAAAGTTAGAAGCAAGAAAGAAGATGGCGTCCAAAGCATAATGAAAATAAGAAGGCACAAGGAGTAGTGGAAATACCTGGCTGATGAAATGACAAAGAGGGCTAAAACTTCGGCGAGGAAAGAGCGTTATGGAAATAAAGAGTCCCTTCTGAGAATGTAGAAAAACTTCTGAGCAAAAAGTGGTAAGAAGAAGAAGAGAGTGGGAATATATAGACGTTGCGGATTTGACAAGTCAGGGATTGCAACGTCGAGTACGAGGCGAATCAGGATTAAAATCTCATAAAGGATAATCATGACATATGTGAGATGACGTGAACATTAAATGCACACAAAAATCGAAGACGGCTGGCATGGGTGCGTGGCCGCTCAGTGGAGAACGATGGTTATACGCTGCGACGCGAGCAAGCAAACAACCACCATGTTTAGTGAAGTGTTAAGCCTGTTCATATACTAATACGCTTACATGATACCCCGGATTGGGGCAGCACATGGAAAGAATTTATGAAGCCAACAATAGTTGAGTTTCAATTACAAATATAATCTCGGTCATCATGAAAGCAAATGATTAATTGTGGAAGTCCAACCCAGCATTGATGACAGGGGGAAGTTGAAAGCAAACTTGGAGTTGTTTAAAAGTCGGAAAGCATATGGAGAGAAAACAAAAGAATCAAACTGATAAACTCGGACACGCAAAGTTTGGTTTAAGCGACTAGTTAATCTCGGCATATCAGAAACCTGAACTCCCGAGCTTGGGGGCAATTGTTATGGATTCGTATATTGGGCCTTGGTATAGCATGGCCTAACAAGGGTACACCATGGCAAAAGCCCTCTTTAAGTAGGCAAAACACTAATTACCCTATAAACCAGGCATTAATCCCGGCAGTACAGGTAGTGGAGCAGGGAGGAGTCAGATAGTGGAGCAGGCATTTGCAGAACATGGAGATGCATGTTGCTTGAGGAGCGGACGCAAAGAAAGCAGAACGAAACCCTAGGTAATCTCTATAAATAGGAGATTACCTACAGGTGCACACATCTTATTCATATCCTTTTACTATTCAGTTACACTGTGCACACACCCCACCCCCTTTGGCTAATCGCTATTCTTGTATAGCACAATGATTATCTGATATTCATTGGTGTCTTCCTCATAGGCACCACTAAACAATCATCTCTTCGGAGTTAGCTTCCTCATATCCTGGAGAGAGCACCAGATCCTATACAAATCATACACTAACCCATTGTGGTTAGACATTTGTGTTCTTAGAATAGAACAAATTTAAATTTAATATATTTATTGGTCAAAAAAATTTAATATATTTCTTTCTCTTTTGTTTGGTTGAGAATATATTTCTTTGATAAAAGAAATTTATTATATCTATGAATTGCTCATATAACTCATTTGCGTTGTACATCCCGAGCCACAATATGGTAACAAAGACCACTATCAATGTTCCGCAGTTTAGATTGTTGAATCTATTCCCCCCTTTTATTTATGGGAAAATCCCATATAAATACCATCTGAATTTGCAAAACCCCTAAATGTCAGTTGAATTTGTTAAAGGACTTAAAGGTACCAAGGACAATATGGGGATTTACAAATTCTGGTGAATTTACCCTTTTGCCCTTAGTTTTAAATAAATTTAAAAAAAATAAAAATGACCCTCACTGGAGGGCTACTGGCCGCTAGAGGACCGCCAGCAACTAGGCGCTGGCCACTGGTGATGGGGTTTTTTTTGGGGGGGGGTTAAAAAAAAGATTCCCTGAAAGTGAGGGAGGTGGGGTTCAAACCCCCTACCTCCATGGGGCCAAGTGGCCCAACCATTGGCCCACTTGGTTCCTTTGATATATATTTAGATTTTTTTTTTTTTGATACAAGAGAGAATATATTTATTTGTTAACTTTATTTCTTTTTGTGATTGGAATTTGCTATAGGGAACCGGATAAATCTTGATTTGAATTGCTACCTTTTCTTTTAATCTTGTTCTTTCTTTTTCTTTATCCGAGAGACAATCCCAAATAAATAGGTATGAAAGCTATAATTGTAAACCACGATCAAATCCATGGAAGCATTGGTTTATACATTCCTCTTAGTTTCTACTTTAGGAATTATTTTTTTCGCTATCTTTTTTAGAGAACCACCCAAAGTTCCAACTAAAAAGAGGGAAGTTCTGTAAAAGCAATCGGAAGAATTGCTCAAATACCAGTAAGTGAGGCTTATTTGGGTCATGTTATAAATGCCTTGGTTAAACCTATTGATGGTCAAGGAGAAATATATTTTTTTTGTAAAGACGAAGAAAAAAATTCGATTCTATTTTCTCTACTCTACTATTTACTACGGCAACGAAGTATCAAACTATTACTATATTTTTTTTTCCTTTTTCTAGTTCTTCTTCCAAGTGTAGGATAACCCCAAGGAGTTGTGGGTTTTTTCTACCAATTGGGGCCCTCCCTTCACCACCCCCATGGGGATGATCTACAGGGTTCATAACTACTCCTCTTACTACAGGACGCTTACCAAGCCAAGAATAAATGATGCATTATCTCAAATCTTTTAATGGCATTTACGACTTTTTTTTTTAGGTTTACCTTTTTTGCCTCTGAGGGAAAACAAAAAAAAAATGCATTATTACAAATTTTTCAACTGCATTTACAAAATTTTCAATGGCATTTACGACTTTTTTTTAGGTTTACCTTTTTTACCTCTGAGGGAAAAACAAAAAAATAATGCATTATCACAAATCTTTCAATGGCATTTACAAAATTTTCAATGACATTTACGAATTTTTTTTAGGTTTACCTTTTTTGCTTCTGAGAGAAAAATAAAAAAAATAATAATAATGCATTATCACAAATCTTTCAACGACAGTTACAAATCTTTTAACGGCATTTACAAAATTTTCAATCGCATTTACGCTTTTTTTTTTAGGTTTACCTTTTTTGCCTCTTAGGGAAAAAAATAATGCATTATCACAAATCTTTCAACGGCATTTACAAAATTTTCATGGCATTTACGACTTTTTTTAGGTTAACCTTTTTTGCCTTTGAGGGAAAAACAAAAAAAATAATGCATTATCACAAATCTTTCAACGACATTTACAAAATTTTCAATGACATTTACGACTTTTTTTTTAGGTTTACCTTTTTAGACTTTGAGGGAAAAAAAAGTAGTGCATTATCACAGATCTTTCAACAGTAGTTACAAATCTTTCAACGGCATTTAAAAAATTTCAATGGCCATTTACGACTTTTTTTTTAGGTTTACCTTTTTTGCCTCTGAGGGAAAAACAAAAAATAGTGCATTATCACAGATCTTTCATCTGTAGTTACAAAATTTTCAATGGCATTTACGACTTTTTTTAGGTTTACTTTTTTTACTTCTAAGGGAAAAAAAATAGTGCATTATCACAAATCTTTCAACTGTAGTTACAAATCTTTCAACGGCATTTGCAAAATTTTCAATTGCATTTACAACTTTTTTTTTGGTTTATCTTTTTTATCTCTCAGGGAAAAACAAAAAAATAATGCATTATTACAAAATTTCAACGGCATTTACAAGAGTGTTTGTTGATGGAAAAAATGTTACGAAGAATATATATAATTGTTAGTTTGTTAGTGTGTGTGTGTTTGTGTGTGGGCGTGCGTGCGCGCGCGTGCGTGTGCGTGTGTGTGTGTCAAAGGAACCAAGTGGCCCAGTGGTTGGGCCACTTGGTCCCATGGAGATGTAGGGGTGGGGGGTTCAAACCCCACCTCCCTCACTTTCAATGAATCTTTTTTTCTAAAAAAAAAACATCCCAAAAAAAAAACCAATCGTCGGTGGTCAGAGCCCAGCAGTAGACGGCCCTCCGGCGAGGGTCATTTTTATTTTTTTAAATTTATTTAAAACTAAGGGCAAAAGGGTAAATTCACTCGAATTTGTAAATCTCCGTATGTTCCTTAGTAACTTTAAGTCATTTAACAAATTCAACAGCCATTTGAAGGTTTTGCAAATTCAGATGGCATTTATATGGGATTTTCCCTTTATTCATCCGGTAAATTAAAATATTTTTTTTTCTTCTTTCCTTTTTGTTTTTTAATGTCCTCAATATTTTTTAAATTTCTAATAATAAATAAAATTTAAGGTTTGTTCGAATTATTTTTCGAAAAGCACGTTACACAAGTTGGGATAAAAAATTATTATATAATTTATATGTCATAAATCACGTTGGAAAAATAATTTATTTAGAGTAAATACCCTTTTGGTCCCCGAAATAATACGCGCTACCCATTTTGGCCACCGAGTAAAAAAATGTCATTTTTAGTCCTTAAACAAAAAAAAAGGTCCCTCTTAGTCCTTTTAGTCATTTTTTGTGGGCATTTTAATCCCTCACAAATTCCCAAAAAATCATTTTTAGTCCCTAAAAAGGACCGAAATGACATTTTTTTTTTACTCAGGGACCAAAATGGGTAGAGTGTGTTTTTCCAGGGACCTAAAAGGGTATTTACTCTGAGAAATTATTTTAGGATCTTGCAAAAATATGTTAGGATACTAACTAGTACTAAAAAATATGTTTGAGGATACTAACTGGTACTGAAAAATACTTGAGGATATTTACTGGTATTGAAAAAATACTTTATGATCTTAAAAAATTATTTTAGGATCTTGAAAAAATATTTCAAAGTACTGATTGGTACTAAAAGGATACTTACTGGTATTGAGAAAATACTTCATAATATTGAAAAATTATTTTAGAATCTTGAAAAACTTGAAAAATTATTTTAGGATGTGAGCAAATATTTCAAATATTGACTCATACTAAACTTATACTTCAGGATATTTTTTCAAAATTATAAAATAATTTTTCAAGATTATAAAGTACTTTTTCAATATAGTTCAGTATCCTGAAGTATCTTTTCAATAACAATGTGATTTTTGTTTCAAAAAAAAGGGCACAGCTGCCCTCCTTTGCGCCTCAAACGAGAGTAAAATAGGATGAAAGCCGGGTTCTATAAATAGTACTGTTTGAGTTAGGACAAAAACCTTCGTTTTCCCAATTATAACCTGTTTTGTCCTTGTTCAAACCGGGTCACACCAATTCTTTACTATTCTGGGTAAACCAAACTAGACTACGAATTGGTTTGCCAATTTTCCAATTAAACCACCTGATCCGATCGGCAAAAGCACCACTGTAGCAACTTTCACCAAATATTGTGCCCAGTTAAAGCAACTTGGATAAGTTTTACTGGACTAAGGCAATCAATGTCGTAGCATGACTCAACGGCACCAGTGCCGTCAAGATCTGTGACGCCACTCAGTACCATATCATCAAATTGTACCAGAATTTGGATTAATGATGTCATGACTCCTAACGGCACTAGTGGTCAAGATTCCACCTAGTGCATTCTGCAATAATTGTACCGGAATTAAGCAGAAATTGTACTGAAATTCAACAAAGTGGCGTAGAGGAGGGTGATGCCATTAATGACATCAAGATTCCTGACGGCACTAGTGCCGTCAAGGTTTGTGCCGTCAGGAATATTGACGTCATTAATGGCATCGCCCTCCTCTACACCACTTTGCTGAATTCCAGTAGCGTGTGACGGCACTAGTGTCGTCTAATCCTGTGAGAGCACTAGTTGTACCCACCCTTTTATGTTCACCGTTCATCCTAACAACAATTATAATTCTCTATATATACGGTATTTATGTGTTGTTCAACTCTATGATTTTTTTCTTCAGTGTTTCATCACATTGTATTTTTATCTTGTTGTTTCTTTTGTTTATCCCATATCTGTTTTCTGACTGTGTGTTTTGATCACATTCTGTTTCTTCATTTCTTTTTTTAAATTCCATATATACATTGTGTTTCTTCTTCTTCTCAGTTGCAATTTGTGTTGTTGTTATTTGTTTTATCTGTAGTTTGTTCTTCTTTTTCATAATATAACATAAGCAAAAAATGAATCAAATTCATTCATTTGTATATTATAATGGTTCTAAAAATATAGGTGCAAACGGATTGAGCTTTGAAGGTGAAAAAAGAGCAATGTATATTGTTCGAAGCATGTCCGCTGAAGATTTAAATGAAAAGATCCGTCAAAAGTTAAAGCTGTAATAAAATCAGGTAATATCTTTAGTGACAGGTAGAGTTCATTGTGGAAACCGCAAATATGCGGGTTTTGAGAAATCCGATGATGAGGATGTGGATGTTTTTGTTCAAACATTTGACAAAAACCCTACGTCTCAATTTGTTGAGTTGTATGTGGATATCGAGACGTCAAAGGAGGATGTACCAATACCGATTCATGGACTCCACCTTAGTAATCAGTCACATTATATGGCTCATTCTAGTACATCTCAACCAACACAATCAACCATTGCATATGGAGAAGAAATCGACTATATGGTAGATGAACTTGACAATGAGGAGGAGCAAGAGGAAGAAGATGAAGACACTTTATTGACTAATGACCATGATCAAAATGATAGTGATGCAGATGACGAATATTATGGTAATGTCATATCACAGCAGACTGGTATGTTACAATCATCAGGTTAGTTATGGAGTTGTATTATTATATATTTTATTTTTTAGGGTTAAGGTGCAAAAATACACATGTGCTTTGGTCAGAGGAGCACCCAGTAACAAGTGCTTTTTTGAGGTGCAAAAGTGCACACATGGTTACAAATTAGGTGAAAAAATATCGTTTGACCATTAAGTTTGACTTTTTTGCTGACTGGACGATGCCGTGGCATTTCAAAGGTGCAAAAATACACATTAATTTGTCAAAAACAGCGTCCAACACCAAATTCTTTTTTTTTTAATTTAATAATTTTACTTCAATTAAAGGAAAATTATTATTTCTCCAGGTATTTTTCCTGGAGGCCAAATTTTTTCTTCTGATTTATCATTTTGGGAAGGGGGATTTATTCAATGGGTAAAAATGGTAAAAATTTTATTTTCATAATTTATATTCTTTTTTTAAAAAAAAATCCTTATTAAATTTTCTAATTAAAAATGCTAAATTTTCTCCTATTTTCTTCCCCTCTTACGATTCTCTCGCCGTCATCGCCGCCCTCTTCCACTGTCACCCTCACCCCTATTTTCCAAACCTCTGCTATCAACTTAGGAGGTGTGTTGTGGAATAATGAAGAAAAAGCCATGGTTGCATTGGTTCTGGGAAATCGAGTTTTTGAATACTTGTTCACAAACTGTGGCGAACAACAATTTGTTAATGACAGTCGGAAGCGCGAAAGTTTGCAGAACAAGCTTGTTTGGCGTCTAAGGAAATAATAATTTTCTTTTAATTAAAATAAAATTATTAAATAAAAAAATTGGTGTTAGGCGCTCTTTTTGGCAAGCCATATGTGTATTTTTGCACCTTTGAAATGCCACATCATCGTCTAGTCAGCAAAAAAAAGAAGTCAAACTTAACGGTCAAAGTCAACCTAACGGTCAAATGGTATCTTTGCACCTAATTTGTAACCACATAGTCACTTTTGCACCTAAAAAAAGCACTTGCTACTGCGCGCTCCTCTAACGAAAGCACATGTGTATTTTTGCACCTTAACCCTATTTTTTATTAGTTACCATGTTTTCGCATAAACTATATTATGTGTGACTATGCAAATATGACTCTGTTTTGGAATGAGATTCTGCATTATGAGGTTGTTGATGAACATTACCCGCATGAGGATATACTAGATGTTGAAGGCTCGGGTCGGGTCTGTGGGCAAGAGGAGATGAATTATATCTGAAACAAGAGTTCGGGTCCAAGAATGATGTGCAAGCCACAATAAAACATTATTGCATGAAGGAACATCAAAAAGCTATAACGGTGGAGAGTACTACAACCAAGTTGTCAATGAAATGTCGGAATCATGAACAAGGTTTCGATTGGAGAATAAGAGCAATTAAATCGAAGAATAGCAACACTTGGGTGGTAAGTAAATGGGTTGGAAATCATAGTTGTGTGAGCAAAATTCTTTGCCAAGATCACAAACAACTTGATTCTTAAATTATTTCTGAGGCCATAAAAGGTACGATACACAATACCATTTGATAATTTGTGAATGTATTTGTGTTTACAGTGAACATAAATAACATTCCTAGTATAAAATTTTTGTGATTGGTTTTGTAGACATGGTCAAGGAAACACCTTCGATAGCTGTGATCATGATACAAGAATCTAGCCATAAAAGAGTGTGTTAAAGATAAAGCAGTGGTTATTGAACACATAAGCACTGAATTGATGATTAATGATCCTTTAACTAAAGGCATGCCTACATTGAAATTTCAGGATCATATAAAATAGGGACTTGGTTTACTCATGTGATTTTCGTTGTAAGAACGATGTTATTTATGAAACTCTATTTGAAATATTTTCTCATTCAGTTTTGTGTACACATTCATTTATTTATTTAATTTGAGAAATATCATTAAGTTTGGACCTAGAATAAATGTAGGGTTTATTCATTAAGTTACTTGGGCTTGGGAAACATGATGCACTGTGATACATGAAAGATATTACTCGCTTTAAGAGGACCTATCGCTATGATCCATGCATTTTGTTTCTCAGAGGTATATACTGAAGTATGTGGACCAAGTGGGAGAATGTTGGAATTTAATTCAGTAATCAATATTCCAATTAATTCTATTTATGGCCCACATTAATTCCGGTTTCGTAACCGTCAATTAATTCCGTAACGGCCCAATCAATACGCAATAATTGCGTATTGATACACATTTAATGCTTTTCCTTTTTTAACTCTGTGATGGCCAGAGGGGAATTGTAGCGTGTAAATCTGTATGGTCCCTGGGTCTGCTCTCTCATGAGTTTTACAGAACGCACACCATCTGCAGAGGAGAGAGTGAAGACTTAGAAGATCCATATTAGAAAAGCTTCTTGTTCGTAAGGTAAACCAATGGCTGGAGGTACGTAGATCCTTCACATTAATTCCGCATTGATCTTATGCTATTCAGTTGTTAAGCATGACTAGATCGCTTAGTTTTCTAACATTAATATTTTTTTTTAACATGCATCAATGGTTTTTTTTAGTAGGGATTAATCTTTGGGCTATCTTTAAAATATGCTTGTGTTATTTTGGGGTTGTTTTTGTTGGGATTTCAAATCTTTCAAAATAGTTTTGGCCCAAAAATATCTTTTAAAATAGTTTTAAAAAAAATCTTTCATAATTTTGTATTCATCCTTAAAACAAGATTTAAAAATTCCTAATTATTTTCGTGAATATCGTTTGCAAATATGGTAATTTCTCTCATGATAAAATATTTAAAATTATTGAGCTAAATAAAAGTCAAATATGTAAAAGTTGGTTAAATCATCCATGTTTTATATTGAATTGATATGTGTGTATTCAACATAATTTTCTTCAAAACAATAATTATAACTTGCAAAACTATAATACTCCCTCTAGTTTTTACTATAAGGTACTCTCTCGGTACTTATTATAAGAGACTAACTAGCAAGTTTATTTGGTCCTTTTTTATAAGGCACTTGCTTGTTCCCAATGAGCATTAATTATTTTTTCCATGTCTGCCCATAATTAATAATGGTAGTGGGTGAGAGTAATAATTAATATAATATTAGAGTTTAGTGTAATTAGTAAGGATAATATTGTAAATTACTTAGATTCTATGACAACTTTATTGACTTTAACTACTTTTATTGGTTTGTGAGAAAAATTAGTTGGTGCCTTATAATAAAGACCAGAGGGAGTATCAAATAACAAGTGTATTTAGTCATTTTTATTAGGCACTTGTTAGTTTCCAAAGCACATTAATTATTATTTTTTCTATGTATACCTATAATTAATAAGGGTAGTGGGTGAGAGTAATAATTAATATAATATTAGAGTTTAATGCAATTAATATGGGTAATATTGAAAATTACTTAAATTTTAAGACAACTTTATTGACTTTAACTGTTTTTATTAGTTTGTGAGAATTATTAATTGATGTCTTATAATAAAGATAGAGGGAGGGAGTAATTCATAAGTAACTAATGATTGAATGCTTTCAGTTTCATTTGCTTATCATAATCCAATTGTTTTCTTTAAGGAAGGTTCTCTTCTAACTTCAATATAATTTTCTCAAATATACAATTCCCAAAAGTAAATATGCCCACCATCTAAATAAACAAATTTATATGTCATGCGAAAATATATTTATTTTCCTTTTCTTTTTGTGCCACTTGTAATCATTATCTTAAATGTATTTATATCATAAAAAAAAATTTATTTATTTATTTTCAGTGGCGTATGGATAATGATACTATCCTAAATAGGAACTAGGAAGGGAGGAGACAACTCATGAGAACCAATGAAGAGTGACATGTGGAGAAGAAGTCAACGTTCACCTGAAGAAGAATCCTAAGAATCTATTCGAACGGATAAGATATTTTGCTTTATTTATTGGAAAAATTACGTTTAGGTCCCAAGGAAAGAAAAAAAATTATAAAAAAGTTCCTTGAAATCACAAAATTACCCAGAAGTCCCAAAGGAATTTTTGTTGTAAATACATACATTTCCTGTTGTAAATACATACATTTCCTGTTGTAAATGGTTTGAGACTTTTTTTATATTATTTGTACGAAATTTTTTAAATGTTGTTGTAAATATATACATTTTCTGTTGTAAATACATACATTTCCTGTTGTAAATGGTCAGGTGTTTAAATGTTGTTGTAAATACATACATTTCCTGTTGTAAATGGTTTGAGACTTTTTTTATATTATTTGTACGGAATTAAAAAAGTCTCAAACCATTTACAACCGGAAATGTATGTATTTATAGAGCCGGCAAAACGGGCCGGGCCCGTCGGGCCAGCCCGTTTAAGCCCTGGCCCTTTAAGGGCCGGGCCTGAAAAATGGAGGAGAGAGGTGAGGTTTGGCCCTGCAGGGCCAAGGGCTTTAACGGGCCGGCCCTGCAGGGCTACGGGCCGGCCCGTTAAGCCCGTCAATTTTTTTTTTTCTTGGAATGTTGAGACTCTTGAGAAGTGGTCAAGTGGGCTGTGGGCAGGGGCTAGGGAGTCATTCTTTTTTTATGGGCGTGTCTCCACTGAGTTTGTTTTTGTCAAGCTGAGTCCATTACTCCATAGTCCATTACTCCATTCACACACAAATCAAAAAAAAAAAAACAATCCTGATTCCTGACCTAAATCCTCCTCTACATATAAATAAGGAAAAAGCAGGCAGGTAGTGACCAGTGAGTGTCTCTTTTTGTTCAAATTCTTTAATAATGAGCCTTAATTCCTATTCGGCATATGTCCCTACAGGGTTGGTTGGGTTTAGGTACCGCCATTATTTCTGCTCTCCTCTTCAAGAGACTCCTTCAATCATCTTTCTTTAGTTTTTTGGTCTGAATCATGTTTCTTTATCATTCATTTTATGCCTTTTCCTCTTCATGCGATTTTGATTAACTCATAATTCTGTCTTTCTGAGTTGGTCGTGTACGTCCTCACCAAGTAATTAATCTCCCCAAAGTTCCATTATTTCCTCTATTTTCATTCTTCTTCCCTATATATATATATATATATATAGCCACGTTTTAAACAAAAAAAAAAATATAATTTATTTAGAACACTCATTGAAGTTATTTCTGAACATCATTTGCTGTTATGAACTAGTGACTGATTATTTGTTGGATGATTCTGTTGTTTGGATATAAATGTTTGACAGCTCATTTTGTTGATAAATTAGAATTTTAATTGTTGTAATTTACTAATTATATTTCTTTGAAAAGCACGGAAGAAAATAGTTAAAATTTGGAATAGTAATTTTCAGCCTCGCGGCCGCCCCCGCCCTCTGCTCTCGGGCCGGCTTTGAAAACAGGTGTTTTTCTTACTCCAGCCTCGGAGGGCCGGCCCCGGCCCGGAGGGTCGGGCCACTACTGTTTGATGACTCTATGTATTTATAACAACATTTAAACACCCGACCATTTACAACAGAAATGTATGTATTTACAACAACATTAAAAAATTTCGTACAAATTATATCAAAAAAGTCTCAAACCATTTACAACAGGAAATGTATGTATTTACAACAAAAATTCCCTTGGGACTTTTCTGTAATTTTGTGATTTCAATGGACTTTTTTGTAATTTTTTTGTTTCCTTGGGACCTGAGTGTAATTTTCCCTTATTTATTTTACTTTAAAATCCCCACTTGATGAGATCCAACTAACCAAGAAAGACAAAACAACCTCGCCTTCACAAAATGGGTAAGCCTTTTATGAGCTTACCAAGCTACCCTCCACCACTAACGTCATTTACATTCCATGCCACTAGCGTTATGCTACATACAAAGTTTAATCTGGCTTTTATAATTTTGTTCTTTGATTGTATAAAAATAAATATAAAAAGGGAAAATCCCTCATAGAGACCAATAAAAATGATAAGGGACAGAGAGGTGATTCTAATATTAATAATATCATAGAAGTGTTAGGTCTTATTTGTTCTTTTTGAAATTAAAAAGGGTTAAGGGGCAATTTGGCCAATCAACTATTGGCTCAGGAGCATCCAGCACAAAAAACTATTAAGGGTACCAAAAATACCAACAAACTTTGAAAAAGGAGCGCCCAACACAACGCCATTAACCTCTGTTATCTAACTGTTATCTAAGGTGCAGATTGGTCAATGAACTCTTACTTCAGGAGCGCCCAGCACAAAATTCTAAATTTTACTAAATTAAATAATTTTTTTCTCAATTGTCATTATTCAAAACTACTTGTATAGATATCTATGGACAAAAATTATTCATTCATTAATTTTGTCAAAATTATAATTTGCTAAAATAAACAAAAATTTTAATTAAAAATATAATTATATGATTTAAATAAAACTCAAGGTGTTTTATAATTTATTATATATGTTAAAAAAATTATATGATTTATTTTTATAATAAAACTCACATAAATTTCTTCTAAAATAAAATAATAATTTTTATGAGAAAAAGAATGTATGATAAATTAGAGTAAAATATGTAAAAGTGCACTTATTAATCAAATAAATTAGAGTAAATTTATGTATGTATTTTTACTCTATCATGTGAAAATTATTCTTTTCTTTCAATTTTGTCGTTAACTTAATATCATTATATTCAAGATAGATAGTGTATCGTTGGGAATAAGTTATACGGCAATTGACACAATTGAGCTTTAAGAACCTACTAACATAAATTTCTTACTATAATTTAAAGAGGGAAACAAATTATACTTATAAATTTAGATTAACAAGACTTATATTTAGAAATAAAATAAAAATAAAAATCATATTTAATAAAAATGAAAATTAAAGAATGAATAATTTTTGTCCATAGATATCTATACAAGTAGTTTTGAATAATGACAATTGAGAAAAAAAAATATTTAATTTAGTAAAATTTACAATTTTGTGATGGGCGCTCCTGAAGTAAGAGTTCGTTGGCCAATCTGCACCTTTAATAACGGAGGTTAACTTTTTGTTAACGGTGTTAACAGCGTTGTGCTGGGCGCTCCTTTTTAAAAGTTTGTTGGTATTTTTGGTACCCTTAATAGTTTTTGTGCTGGGTCCTCCTGAGCCAATAGTTGATTGGCCAAAATGCCCCTTAACCCTTTTAAAAAAGTAACCTTTACCCGTACCAGCCGCCGACGACACCCCATGCGGAGCTTTGATGGAAATGACATCGGAATCCCAGCCAAAAAGGCACTTGAACCTAGACGGGTCACCTTCTCTAGCGGTCCAAGGTTGAAGCCCTTGATGAAGATGAAGGTGTTGTTGTCGAGTCTGATTCTTCTGCCCGGCGTCCCCTCTCCCCGTCCCTCACAGTCCAAATCCGGATCCAACGGCTCAGAATCGTTTTTTAAAATAAAAAACATTCAGGCCGTTGATCCGGATTTGGACAGCCGAGATCAGACTGTGAGGGATGGGGAGAGGGGACGCCGGGCAGAGAATCCGGTTCCATTGTTGTCGCGGTCAAATATGAACTCTTTTCTTTGTGAACAAGTTATATATTGGGTATTCGTCACCTTACTATTGGTATTGGCCGAAAATAAATAAAGAAAAACTTAACTTTCCTTTTTGACTTTGATAGTTGAAGATTCCTTTATTTAACGCAAATTATTAATTTTTATCTCTCCTAAAAAGTAACAACTGTATCGGAGCTTTGGTGGTAGATTAATTCCTAGACTCGATATGAACTTATTAAGTTTAGATTTGAAAATAACAACTACAGATATAGAAATGACAACTACCCATTAAAAGGTAACCACTTGTGAAAATGAGAAAGCATGCATAAATTAATTCATAGACTCGATATAAGTTTACAAAATTTAGATTTGAAAATAACAACTTGGGATATGGAAATGAAAACTATCAATTTAAAAATAATCAATTATTCCCGTCAGAGCTTTGGCGCCGGCGACAGGTCATCGGAGCTCCGGCGGGGCATATGGCACAAGCATTATTGAGGGTACCATAATTATCAATTAACAATTAAAAAGTGGAAAAAAAACACAAAAAGTAAAAAAAAAAAAACATAATGCCGTTAAACTATACCCCGTCACTGTCTTGGTGTCTCTGTCTTCTGATGACTGTCACAATGTCGGCGACGTCGGAGTCTCCAAAGCTTCCATTGTTGCTGGATGTTCCACTCACCCTCTTGAACTCATCAAGGTCTGTATGCAGCTTCAGGGCAAGAATCACGCACCGAAACCAAATCCAACAGTCCAAGCTTCCGACCGGCACACGCCTTACACCCTAGTTCCGTCCCTCCGATGCCACAGGTAGCAGCTGCCGCAGCTACAACGCCTGCTTGTATGGATCTCATCTCTGTTGGTGTTTGCCTTATCTAACAAGAAGGCATAACCGTTTTTTTCTCCAGCGTCTCTGCTACCATCCTCTGCTTGTGCCTCATATTTTAATGTAATTGTGATAGTTTTTTTTAATTGTTATTTGGTACTTATTTTCACTTTTTAATTATTTATTGATAATTAAGATACTCTCAATTAGGCCCTGTTTGGTACCAGGAAGATTTGAGGAAGGAAAGGAAAGGAATGGAAGTGAAAGAAAAGGAAAGGAAGATTAGGAGGGAACTTAAAAATGTGAGTCGTTTGGCATACTAAGGAATAGAACTTAAGTTGAAGGAAAATGAGATGTTTGGTATGAAGAATTGGATGTTGGTTAAGTGGGAAGGTTAGGTGAAATTCCCACAATGCCCATAAACCGTTCGAACGCTGGCGTTGGGTTTGAATGTAAAGCACTAAAGGGACAACGCGTTCGAACAAAAAATTGGATGGTAACCAAACTTGTGCAGCAGTTTATATCAAAACATTCCAGGAACAACAATATGACAGAAACATAAGTAGGCATTTTTGACAGAAACAATAGTAATATAAATGCAAGAGGCATGCATCATTTAAAGTACCACCTTTTTTGTCCCCTGTTTTATAGGTTTAAGCAATAATGCAACACTTTTTTCATATCATATCTATACCTACTCAAAGCCCCACTGTCATCTTCAATTAACATAGCAGCAAGCAGCAGATACATTCATATATAACCCATATAGTCAACAATCTAACTCACATTGTTTCATTCCAATAAACCCAGGACACTGTACAGTTCGATTGCAACATATGTCATTATCTATTTCAGCTTCCTGTAACATTTACACTACTAAATACAGAACTCAACACATAGCCATACAAAAAAACACATAAATTTAACACTCACCCAACCTGGTTCATGAGCTACAAGAAACATGTCATCGACCAAAATTTCACAGAAATTAAACACCCATTTTCCACTTACCTGGATTCGGCACTCATCTCCCCTTCCTTACACTTGTCCTTCGACTGTCGTTCAAGTAGCCTTCATCTCCTCCTTCTCGCAACTCCTCCTTCTCGCGTTGCAGGTGTTTATAATATGGTCTGTTCAAGAGCTTTTTCGTCCCATTATTTGCCTCTCCCAGGAACATTTATGAGATCCCACCATTTTGAAAGGAAGTCACTTTCCCACGTTGGTGGGAACTCAGCATGGCGTGTGAACTCGTCTTACCGAAAGTCTGGCACACCAAACGGGTTTTTAAGTGGGAACTGACCCATGTTCCCTTTCCCTCAGTCCAATTCTTTCTAACAAACGGGTCCTTAATGTTTGTGTCATATGCTCCTCAGGTAATAGTTCGTTAGCCAATCTACACATTAACCCTACTATTTTCAATGGTCATTATCTCTCTTTCTCCCTATTAAATATATATGTTATCATTAATTTTATGTAGCCATTATCCTGTTAATAATAGAAATAGTTTTTAGGGAAAATCCCTTTAAAAGATAACTGAATTACTTAAATTTTAAATTAGGTCATTGAATTTAATAAATATCTTAAAATGGAATTTCAGAGTTTGATAATTTTACTCACTACCCTCATTTGATTCCCCCCAACCCAAATTACGTCACATCTCTTGAGATTTGTGAACATCTGTTCCTCTCCTCTGGTTAGCATCCTTCTTCTCTCTAATTCAGTTCCTTTGATTTGTTGCTTCTGAATGATTTTTTTTAATTCTAAATATTAGTAATTTGTGGTTTCTTGTTACATCCCTCATATTTCCCTGTTTTTTCTGGTTTAGATTTCAGATTGGTGCATCAATAAATTTTCATTCCATGCTAAGATCACAGTGCCATAATGTTGAAGATTATTGGGTTTGTTTAGAACTTGATGGGCTCCTTCCGCTATTTGAGATGGGTGCATGGTGAATCTGAAATTACAACAACCAAGAATGAACTTGTGGCCAACAAATTCAAAGATCAATTTAGGCCACCAAATTAGAATCTCGAGAAAATTATAATAAAGGACCTAAAAATAATAATAGGGTTAAGGTGCAAAAATAGACATATGCTTTTCTCCGAGGAGCGCCCAGTAGTAAATGCTTTTTTCAGGTGCAAAAGTAACTATGTGGTTACAAATTAGGTGCAAAAATAGCGTTTGACCGTTAAGTTTGACTTTTCATCGTTAAGTTTGACTTTTTTTGCTGACTGGACGATGACGTGGCATTTCAAATATTTTTTCATTATCCTTTTAGTACCGGTCAATACCTGAAATATTTTTTCAAGATCCTAAAATAATTTTTCAAAATTATGAAATATTTTTTTTGTACCAATCAGTATCCTGAAAATACTTTTTAGTACCAAATCGGACCACGAAATATTTTTCAGTATCCTTTTAGTACCGATCAATACCTGAAATATTTTTTCAAGATCCTAAAATTATTTTTGCACCTTTGAAATGCCACGTCATCGTCCAGTCAGCAAAAAAAAGTCAAACTTAACGGTCAAAAGTCAAACTTAACAATCAAACGCTATTTTTGCACCTAATTTGTAACCACATAGTTACTTTTACACCTGAAAAAAGCATTTGCTACTGGGCGCTCGTTGGAAAAAAGCACATGTCTATTTTTGCACCTTAACCCATAATAATATTTATTAAGAATGACCATAAAAATATTAATTATTTTGAATGACCAAAAATTAAACCTTTAAAATAGAAAGATTAAATTGTCCTTAGTCAGATTTCCTATATTCTCTCTGATTGAATTAGAATCTGGAGTGATTGGTAGATAATGACAAATAAAAATTAATTCAAATAATCTCATTCTTTTTTGATTGCATAAACAGCGGAGAACAATTGATTCCATACAGTTGAAGACCTATTCAAATAAACATATGCGACGTAGCAACACACCGGTCATTCGATCACTGACGTTTAAGAGCAACATCAGAGGCTGTAAAGGATGAAGTGGGTTGTATTTAGATTCAATTGCCTTCACTTTGTCGAACAATAAAAAAGCTTGCTTCAAAGGCTGCAAGAGTGCTTGAATTGATTTATGAAATCTGAATTGAATCAGAAATAAATTAAAGATTGGTAGTTGATGAGGACATAGGAGGCTGCATGACCAAGGCAACAAACTTGGAGGAATAAACCTCAAGGGATATGCATGAAGGCTTCATTTTACTTGGCCCAAATTCTGCACTTAGTTTTATTCTTCTTACTTTTAGTTAAACTTTTGTAATAAGGCTTATTGGGTTAGCTTATTGGGCTATCTTATTTTCCTTTGTGTGTAAGAAAATTTAGGTTAAACTCAATATGGATGTGCTCCACTATATAAGGGAACACCATAGCCTTTTTAGGGACGGCAGAATTAAGAGTTAACCTTTTTGGTGAGAGACTAGCTTCTCTAGGTTCTTTTGAGAATCTCTGAACTTATCAAGGGCATCGATCCTTGTGGCGTTCTTGGGCTTATCAGTTCTTTGGAATTGTGGCGCCTTCCTTTAATCCATAAACTTCAGTTTTCGTTCTATATTTCTCGGTTTCGTATCTCCATATTCCCGTGTCCGTTTTCGGTGTTTCTTGAGCCAAAGTCGCGTTTCGGAAAGCCATCTTTCTCCTCGTTTTGGAATCACTAAAATCTGAGGTCTGTAGCGTGAGATACGTTATGTTCTTATCTGAACGTGTTGGAGGCCGAATTTTCGGTGTGAATTTCCATTCCTAGTTGATCCAATCGTCCCTTTCTTTCGGGAATCATATCATCGGCGAAATTTCATTCCTAGTCGATCCAATCGTCCCTTTCTTTCGAGAATCATATCAGTAGTCATAATCCTATATAACTGCAATATTGGGGGCACTGCTAACTATCATAGTAATGGGGTCTTTGTGGTCAGGGGTGGATCCATAAATTTATGGAAGGGGGGCACTATTGGTAGGGGTGCGGGGGTTTGGGGGTAGCGCCCCCGAATTTTTTTCCCACTTGTCATCAAAAGCACAAAAAATAATTGGGCAGTGCCCAATTAACGCCTCATGCATCCAATCCTTCCCCAGCAAATGAGAAATAACGAAACTTCCTATGTAAGTTATTCATCATGCACCTACTTGAAAGAAAATCAGTTAAACCAAAATAAACTGCGTACTACCGCACTCTAGAAAAAAAAATCAAAGCTTGTGTTTGCAGAAAGAGAGGCAAGATCACATGAAGTGAAGCAAGGTGAGGCATGTATGTAAGAAAAGAATGTACAAAGAGAGCATTTGATTGGTGCATTTATTTATGTAAAGGAGCTTGCATGTGTTCTTCATAGTAATATAAAGGTTGGATCTAACAAACTGCACATTTAAATTCCTTTGTAATTAGGGAAGGTGCATGATCAAGCTGATTAATTCAATAATCCAGAACCACTGACATGGTTAAACCTAATAAGTTATTAGCATATATAGTACTCTTTCTACATTAGCAAAAAAGAAGAGAAAATGTTGAATTTTCCTTCTTCGACATGGAGCAGCCATATCAACTGGTCTCAAACATTAGTGCAACACTCATTTAATCATTATCAAAAGCATAAGCATGTAGGGGGAACAAGGAAGAGAAAGCTAACATCTTTTGTTTGACCCAACAGATGAGCTCTGTCCATTGCCTGTTGATCCCATAAGGGATTCCAATCATTCTCATAAAAGATTACCGTGTCGCCACTAGTCAAGGTGATACCCAATCCACCAGCTCTTGTACTAAGTAAGAACACAAAAACATCATTAGCCATAAAATGCCCATGGCAGAAAATTAGCAACCTACATGCTCCAAGTGGTTCTGGATTATTGAATTACAAGTTCAAAAAATCTAAATTACATCTACGCACAAGATTATGGTACCACGTGCCATATGATTGTTTAGCTTGGTCATTCGACATATATATAATTGATTTACTTGTCTTTTATGTTGAACTACAAAATTATGTGCACTAAAGTAGCTGCGGTGTGCTGTGCAGTTTGCGCGAAAGCTTCTATCACAATAAGCCATGCGCCAATTACACCACACCATCCAACAACAGTCTCACACATCTTTAGTCCCATTCAAAACAATTCTGAAAACAAATTGAACAAGTACAAAAATAAAAAAATGCAATAATAACTAAAGCAACAAGGGGAAAAATTTTATTTAAAAAAAATCAAGGGGGGCACGTGCTCCCCTTCTCACATACGTGGGTCTGCCATTGCTTGTGGTGTCATCATGTACTACGAGAAAATGAAAGGAAATTACAAGGTGACAGGGTGGATGCTTGATTTCTATATTAGGATGTATGAAAAACAACGCGGTTATTTGAATTGTTCTCTATTGTCATTATCCATCAATCACTCTAAATTCTGATTCAGTTAGAAAGAATATAAGAAATCTCACAAAGGGCAATTTAGTCTTTTTATTTTAATACTTCAATTTCTGATCCTTCAAAATAATTACCATTTTTTATAGTCCTTCATAATAAATATTATTTTTCTTAGGTCTTTTTTTTATAACTTTCCCTAGAATCTTCAAGCATCAAAGCCCAATTTATGGTTGCCAAATTTGATTTTTCAAGACTCAGATAAATTTTTGTGATTAATAGCATCACTGGTTGCCATGATAGATGTTGCAGGAATAAATGAGCATTGAGGGCTATTTAAGGACATTATCCTATTTTAGGACACTAACATTACCTAGGGAAGACACAAAATATTTATAAAACAATATGATATTTTAGTGGTTACTTAATAAAATTCATTTTTTTGGATTAATAGTTTAGGGAGAAAGACACAAAAGAACCTCCAAAACTATGCAAATCCCAATTTAAAATCTTAAAATTAACTAATCATGTTGAAGTTTCATGAGATTAGATGTGATTAAATTTTGGGAAAATTCATATAGGGGCCCAATTAAGGCCCAAAATTTCAAAAAAAGCCCCAACAACTTTCACATACCAAAAAGGGCCCTAGGGCCTTTTCTGGTATAAACGTTAACAACTAAAACAGCCAGATTAACAACAAAATCAATACCCGTTAACAACTAAATCAGTCGCATTAACAACAATATTTTAACAACTAAATCAATCACTTTAACAACAATATCAGCCCAGGTTAACAACTAAATCAGTCAAATTAACAACTAACGTTTTAATGAAAAATCCCAGAAAAGACCCCAGGGCCCTTTTTGGTATGTGAAAGTTGTTGGAGCCTTTTTAAAATTTTGGGCCTTAATTGGGCCTCTATATGAATTTTCCCTTAAATTTTGTAGCAAAATTATTTAAATGCCTTTCATTTTTTTTTAAAAAAAAGAGAGTTTAATGAGTAACAACTCTAACTTGTAAAATGACAAAGACAACTAAGCTAATTGGTAAATAATTTCGATGAAATTTC
This sequence comes from Acacia pycnantha, assembly GCA_025563575.1. NCBI lineage: Eukaryota > Viridiplantae > Streptophyta > Magnoliopsida > Fabales > Fabaceae > Acacia > Acacia pycnantha. The sequence continues at coordinate 490,673 of JAMWYP010000074.1, read as the reverse complement.
TTATTGAATATCAATGACAAAAACAGGTTAGCACGTAAGAACTTTAATAAATGACAACTAATATATAAGACAATGACAATTAATTTTTTTTAATTGAAATTAGGTCATCTCACAAAAATTTCATTTTAGAATAGTTCCAACAAGTTTATAGGAATTAAGCCATTTTTCAACGTATCTCTTTGCAATTCTTATTTTATGTTCGATTTGGTACCATGAAACTGGATTTGGCTCTCATATTCTTCTTTTTCTATTCACTTTCATCATTTCCTTTATCTCAGCCGTTGGATTAAAATCTGAACGGTTCAGATTTCATATTTTATAAAAATATTAAATTATTAAAAAATATTTAAAAATAATATTTTTATAAAAGATGAAATATAAACAGTTCAGATTTTAATCCAACGCTTGAGATGAAGATACAAGATAGGAAGGAAGCTTAATCAAAAAGAATTATAATTTTTCTTCTATGATTGATCAATATAAACATCAACAACTCCGAATTGGATCAGTTTCTTCCGAACAAATAAGTGCTTGGGCCAATAAAATACCACCTAATGGAGAGATAGTTGGGGAGGTAACAAAACCCTAAGGACCCGTTTGGTAGAAAGAAGATTAGAGAAGGAAAGGGAAGATCTCAATCTTCCCATGGATTTTGGGTGTTTGGTAGACAGAAAGTCTAGTCAGCATCTTCCAGTGAGTACCCATCTTCCCTTATTTGAGGGAAGATGCTTTCCATCTGAAAATGGAGGGAAAACTGCAATCTTCTTAGGAAAGTGTTTTTTTGACAAATTTACCCCTGAAATTCAAACTTGGCGGAGAAGTTCGAATATGGTGATTTTTTTTTCACGAGTTCGAACTTAACAAGAATATATATTTTTTTAAATATATTTTATCAAAAAATATTTTTTATTTGAATTAATTTTTTTAGGGTAAAATAGACATTTCCTAATTATTTGCCAACTACTACCTTTTCATTTTCTTCCTACCAAACAACTCAAACCATCTTCCCTCATATTTCAAATCTTCATTTCCCTTCCTTTCTCTCCCCACCAATTCTTTGTACGAAACGAGTCCTAAACTTTTCGTTAGAGGGAAGAGAATTGGAGCCAGTCCCCCGGGAAACTCAATACTTTTATGTGTTTGGTGTGGCTGATGACCCTTCTCTAGGTAAATGACTTCCCCAAAGATGATGGAATTAGCTTCCATCAGCCCCGGAATTAGTTCCACTTTAATAGAGGGGGAATTTATTAACCATTAGTATGTTTTATCAAATTCCCAACTTAGCCCCTCTTGGCCACTTGCTTCTTTCCATTATCTTCAACCTTCGACTCGACGGCCTCCATCTCCCTCTCTCACGGCGACGGCGAGGACAGCGAGATGCGGTGATGATAGAGGACAACAGCGGATGACGGAGGGCACCAACAATAGTGAGGATGGTAGACGGCATGGCTACGGCGATGATGACGGACACAACGACGGCGACGACACTAAGAGACATCGACGATCTTGAAGCTCCTTTACCGGAATCAAAACGGCGGCGGATTCTCCCTCTTCGATCTGCGATTTCGTTCACTCTTCGTCTTTCTCCTTCTTGCTCTTCAATCTGCAACTCTTCCCTGTTGTGGCCGGTGGCGTCGATCTGTGACTTCGTTCCATTTGCAACTCTGCCGTGTAACTATTCTTCGATTTCTTCTTTGATTTCAACTTCACTTCCTTTCATCTCGCAACTCCGCCTTGCTTAAGTTTGTTGTTGCCTTCTCCGTCGCACCGTTGTTCTTCCGGTGGTGGCATTCTGTGGTGGCGATCGGGCCTAAGTGGCTAACGGCTATGAGATTCTCTTCTTTTTAGTGGCTAGGGTTTTCTTGGTAAAGGGCATATACGTCTTCTCATATTATAAATACAAATATTTAATTAAAATAATACATCACTTCCATCATTATAACAAACAAACTTTAAAATCCTCACCGCCACTTCGATCTCCACTTTCTAATTCCATTCCAAATCCATAAAAACTGTACCAAACGGGGCTGTATATTTAGGTACTCCTTTTGTGTATTTATTTCAACAATCCACATCCCTTTCATATGAGTAATTGCATTAGCCGCTTTTTTCTTATGCGCTTCTTATGTGTTTTTCTTTCTAATTAGAGAGATTAAGCATTTTATTTTATTTTTTTAATTTTTTTTATAAATTCTATTTATTTAGATTAGATTATATGTTGTATTGTAAAAAAAATTTTGCACCCAGTATCTCAAATTAATTAATTTATATTCCTGCATTCAAAAATATTTTTCCTGTAACTCCAGTATCCTGGAAATTAATTAATTTGAGATACTAAGTGCAAAAAAAAATTTTCAAGACGCAGCATACAATCTAATATAAATAAATAGAATATATAAAAGAAAACACATAAAAAGCATCTAATGTGAATTCGTAATTGCACATGAATATTATAAACATTATTTCCTTAATAAAAAGTCAAATTTTAATATTTAGTGAAAGTTGCTAGAGTGGTGTTTTCGCCTGATTCGATCTGGTTTTTTGTTTCTTACTAGTGAAGGACAATAACCTCTCCATTTCCTTTATTGTTTACTTCTCTTTACTTTTTTTTTCACTATTAGATAACCTTTGGATTGTTAAAATCTTATAAAAATATTACTATGACATCAAATAATGAAAAATATATAACAATACATTTAAATAATAAAAAGGGAAAATCCCATATAAAGCTATTTAAAATAAAAAAATTCTAAATTGGGTTGGTAAATTCAATAAATCTTTAATTGAGTCATTAACTCAATTTGGGATTTTAAAATATAGGTAAAATAACTTTAATACCCTCTCATCTCTCCTCATTAATGAGTTTTATTACTTTCTAACTTGTGTTTCCTAGGTATAGATCAAAATTAATTTTAATACAACAAAATATGATTCATTCAAATATATCAACTATCATCATAAGAATAAAAACCTACAATATTTTCAGTAAAGAGTTCATTTTATTAACATTAACACTTTTTTTATAGGAAAACTTATAATGTATGTCACTATAAAACGGACATATTTTGGTAAATATATTAATTAAGTATGAATTTTACTATATTTTTCACACACACACATATATATATATATATATATTTATATATTTGGAAATTTTTATATTGATGTAAACGTTTTATCAAATTTTAAGTGCGTTATACATCTTTTTTCTAAAATATCCCTAGAAGTATATGAAATTTAAACGCCACTTGTTAAAAAAATATAAATAATATTACTGATTTATATTAAAGAATTAAAAAATTGAAAATGAAATATTTACTAAATTACCATCTAAAAACTCACATTTATGTGTTAAAGAAAATTATTTTGGTTTAGGTTAATATTGGTAAAAATCACTTTTATTTCAATTCAATTTTGCAAAGTTTGAAGTTAGTATGGGATATGCTTTTTCTTTTTTCTTTTTGGTTTTATCTCACCCGATAAAAATAACAACTTTCTTTTTTCTTAAAAAAAACCTCACATTTATTTTTTTATCATTAATTATTAATTGATTTTATCAATGATACTATTATGGCATGACATACTTGAATTATTCTTGATTATCCTTTTAGGGAAAAAGAATCATTTGATTTAACATAGGTAATGTTGATATATAGAGACATATAGTCATAAAGCAATAATACTCTTTTAAAAGGGGAGAGAAGGAAGCCTGGTAGAAAAGAGATGAGGGACATTAAAGTCATTTTACACAGATTTTGAAATTCTAAATTAGGTTAATGACACAATTAAAGAGTTATTGAATTTACCAACCAAGTTTAGAATTTTTCTATTTTAAGTAGTGTTATATCAGATTTTCCCTAATAAAAATTTGAGTAAATAGTACATATCTTTTTATTTTTATTTAAGTATTATATATAGATTTTTACTTTTTATGTGATATTATTATATTAAAGCTCAACTGTTGATAGTTATCTAATTGTGATGAAAAGGCGGCGTAAGTGGACTGCTTCCCGCGGGCTTTAAACAATGGTAATGATACTGTTTACTTAGATTTTTTGATAAGATATACATTAATATGTTTTTATCTATCCAAACTGCAAATCCAAATTAAAATATGGTTGTTGGGCCAAAAAATAAAATATAATATGGCGGAATCTAAATTCCAAGGTAAATTATTTAAAGGACCTCCTTAACCCTTTACCCTAATCCTCATCCTCGCCTACAAAGGCCACGCATCTCAAGCCAAGAGATCTGAACCGAGTTGTGACTGAGCGAGATCCAGCAACCGCGACGCATCACACGAGTCAGATCGTCACCGCCGCCGGTTAGTGTCCTCCATTCTTATGCCTTCCTTCGTTTGTCCTGTCCTGCTCCTTTCCTTGTCCTGTTATGCCTTCCTTCGTTTGTGGCCCAAAGTCGACGACTTCCCCCCTTTTGGTCCGCTTTCTGTGTCAGTGAAGATGGAGATAATAGCCCTGCCTTGAGAAAAAAAAAACATATGACAGCAGCACGTAACCATGGAATTTGGGGCTATGGTCCGCTGCTTTCATAATTTTCTTCTTGTTTTTGTTTTAAGAAAAACTCAATGGAAAGCAGAATAAAAAAGAAGAAAAGTTTACAACCACTCACGACAAATTTGTTGTCACTACATGCTATTTATTCACTCAATTAAAGCCTGTGTTTTTGAGCTACCCCCGATTTATATCATAAAGTTTGATGCTTTACTTTTGTGATTTCGAGTATTAGCTCCATTTTTTCTTCTCTCCATCTTGTGCGTAATGTCTCAAAGCTTGATGCTTTATACCTGGGCTTATTATGCAGCTGATATTCTATTTTAGAATAGATAATGTTTGTACTTCTCATAGCAGCTTTGAAGTGTCATGCTTTTGCTCTACGACCATAACTCTGGTCTGTTTCCGCGTGATTGTGTGAACATAAAGGTTTTTAGGACTGTTATGTGTCGCCACACTCACCTAAGTACATACATTTATAATAATTCATGTCATACATAATTTATAGCCTCTGTTGTGAAATTTAGAATTTTCATCTTTTCATTAATGGAAATTTGTTGATGTAGCGTGATAGTGTATGTGAATGATAGTGTGGATTTTATTAACGTCGTTGAGTCTGAATAAAGGACAAGTTACTTGATATGTGTTATGTGGTATTATACCTCATTCAGATGGTTAACATATAGATAATATATACATTGAGCATAGAAAGGCATACATATTATCAATCCTAATCTGTACCAATATCGAAGCCCTTTGTTTGTAAACTGATTTAGTGACGAAAGTCACAATCATCATACCAGGAATTGTTTCTAAAACCTTTGTTTTTCATCTTTGTTATTTTGTTTTCTTTAAATATAATATCGCCTAATTTATGAGGGATTCTTTTTTATAATTTCATTATTTTCCTTTTTCGTTCCAATATTACTTTAGTTCAATTTTTATTAGTAACAAATAACAACACTAAAACCAGTTGCCATAGGGCCCTGAAACTGTCATTTGTTCTTTGCATCAAGCTGATAGCTAGATAGGTTTCAAGTTCAACATGGCTAATCCATACTAATTAATATGACAAGTTCTATGACAAACACAAGATGTTTTTTTAATTGAGAATTAGAGTTTAATGTGTAGTGCTTCTTTTAGAGAAACACAAAAGCTTCTAATTGTAGGCTTTGTTTTATCTCTTCATATGTATTTACATTCTTTTGCACATACTCTCAATTGTACCATATCCATCAACTTTCATAGATAATTAATAATCTATCAGCTAGCCCATGAAAGACTAGCCTAACTGACATATATTTGAGTATGAGTAGGCTACCTATCATGAAAATAGATCAAAGATATAGAATGCTTTGGGATATTGTTTGTCATGGAAATAGATTAAAGATGTAACATGCTTTGGGGTATTGTCTGTTTTGGGGGCCCATCACCCCCTCAGTTTTAAAACACGTCTTTCGTTCCCCTCCCTTCTTTGGTCAATGTGATATATCACATTGGCCTAACATCCTTGATGGCAGTTAACTTAGCTCTGATGCTATTTGTGACATTCTTCTCAATACTATCCGATTTGGATCTTGCCACCCCTCATGTTTATAGCTAGGCTCGAACCGTGTACGGGTGAGGATGTTGGCTGTAAGGGATTTTATGGGATGTCCCATATTGACCGGGAGGGAATGAAAGACGCCCATGAGTAAGGTAGTTTCCAAATTTTTTTGTATTATTAATGCCCATTTGCATGACTATTTTAGTACTCCCTGATCCTTAATATAATATCTAGTTGATTTTTTTTAAGGCATTAGAGAAGCTAAATAAGTTAATTGGTCATAGTATATGTCGTATATCATTTGATTATATATTAGTTCATAAGTTAGGCAAATTAATTCGGTATAAACAAGATAAATGTTTAATTTTTTATAGTAGTTTATTTGCTGTTCTTAATCTCTTAAGAAAAGTCAATTTGGTCCGATTTTCTGTCAAATAAATTTGATTATCGCCAATTTAAATAGTTAATAATATTTTTCTGCATTGATTGATCAAAATTTCAGGTCTCCAGCTTCATTCATCCTTGGTTGTAGGCATACAATGGAAGGGGAGTCCAGAGTTTCACTAAGCACTATCCCAGATGCCGTTCTTTGCCATATTTTCTCTTTTCTTGAAGTTAAAGACATTGCACGACTTAAGGCCGTGTCGAGAAGGTTCCAAACCCTATGCATATCTGTCCCCTCCTTCTCCTTCTCTCATCCTCGCCGTTCTCCGAACTGTTCATGCCTACATGTCTCCAGTTTCATGAAAACCCTTCTCCGGCAACGTCCTCATGATTTGAAAATTAACATACTTTCTTTTTCATCCTCATGCATTAAAAGCAAACACCGTAAGCTTCACAAGCTGTGGTTAAATAGATTATTTCAAGCTTTCTGTGTGAACGAACTCTCTCTTAATTACGTACTACCCTCCATCTTCAAAGGCCTCCCAAAATTTCAGTCCCTGAAAGTTCTAAAGCTGATTATGACTGATGAACGCTACATTGTGAAGCTTCATGAGATGAAGCTTGCTTCCCTTGAGAGGCTTCATATTGAGGGGATTGAAACCCAAGATTCAGTTAGCGAGTGGGTTTCTCAGAGTTTCCCATCTCTAAGAAGTTTATACCTCTATGATGTCAATGAGGCGCACGTCTCAACAAAACAATCAGACCTTATAATACGAAGCTCATGTTTGGAGGATTTAACCCTAGATTATTGTTGTGGCTTCAAAACAGTGAAGATTATCACCGACAACCTCCGAGCCTTAACCTACGCTAATTGCCCTGGTGTGTATTGTGATTATTGTAAGTTTGAGTTGAACAGGGATAATGAGATTGTGGTTGAGGTCTCTGCGCCAAATCTACAAAGCTTTGTGTGGGTAGGCCCTCCTCCAAGGTTTTGTTATGACAAAATGGCATTCAAGAATTTGCATGTTGCCACCATCAGTGCAATAATGTTCCGTAATTTGGATTTGGTTGAACAACTATTTGAAGCTATACGTTGGGTTGAAATACTAAGGATAGACACGGTTTTTCTTGTGGTTAGTTCATGAGTTTGAGCTCCATATCATAGTTTACACTAAAATATATTCTCTTCCATTTTATATCATAGTTTACACACATCGCTTTTCTTTTCTTTTTTTGCCTTGCAGGATTCATATGGACTGCCACTCCATTCATTTGGAGGCGTTCGCCACCTTGAAATACAAATTTTGCGGTGCTTTTACCATAATGTTGGTGATATTCTAACTAATTTTTTGGAAAGATCATCAAATTTAGAAATTCTTGCCCTTACACCTTACGATGATGAGACGGTACATATGGTCATTTTCTCCTTTACATGTTACTACCTAATAAAATTACCTCCTCGTTAAAATTTCACTACAAAGTGGATCTTACATTTAGGATCATTGGTAGTTAAAAAATATTTTATTTCGAACTTGAAAAGATTTGTTTGTTATGACTTATATGTGATTTATTCGGAATCTCAGGAACCCAGTCCATTTAACTTTGAGGATGCATTAAGGAAGTGTAAGAATGCTGCTGAGTGGAAGAAAATAAGGGGATTGAAGAAAGTGAAGTGCACAATAGTTAACTTGTACCCCTCGATGGTTTTTATAATAGGGATGTTGAAGAAATCGTGTCTGGACTTGGAAGAGATGGCTCTTACTTACCCTTCTTGTTATCACAAGTCTATGATGCATTATTTAAATTGCTTGGAGAGTGCTTCTTCAGTACTTTCAATTAATTCAAGTCCACCTAATCGAAAGAGAAAGAGATCCGAAGAAGATAATGTGTCCTGCTGCTGAAGGTGACATTACCGAAGGTTCTTTTGGAGCTTCATCCATAAAGGTCCCGACTCATTGAAATATGAATGCTCAAAGGGCCTCTAAGCTTCTGAGCAGTTTCTTAGAGGCACGAAACCAAACATTAGTGCTTATGGTTTTGACCTAAATGTGATTCTCCCAAGGATTTTTCACATTCATGGTTTCTGTATCATGATGCTTTAATTGCTATTTAATATTTTAATAATTTATTTGCCTAGTAAATAGTATGCCTGATATGAACAATGTGCAAGTAATTTTGTTCCTTGTCATCTCCCAAGATTTTTAAAATCCCACAAGGAAAATTGGAATAACTATTTCAGTTGGAGCATTAATTGTAATGAAAACGGCAAGAAAACCTAAATCAAAGGCAATATGCTTCTATGCACTGTGCAAGATCAGCTCCTTGGAGGAAACCACCCTTAATGAGTCTATCATAATTGCTCTTGGAGGAAACCACCCTCAATGAGTCTATCATAATTGCTCTTGTTCCACGCACTGACAACATTGTATTTACTGCAAATCGGGATCATTCTTTTTTTAGTTTATACTATTAAGTGAAAAAGACATATTGACAGAGATCCAACTCGCTATGCTTTAATTTATTGTTTTGATTATCTTTTATCTTTTATCGAGTCTATTTTAATTATATTATTTTAGGAATATCTTATTAGATAAGATATAGTTGTTAGGATTTTTAGTTAGTCTGCTTTATCTTTTATTATCTTTATTAATATCTTTAGGAATTAGGAAATAAGAGGAATATCTTATTAGATATTATCTTCTATCTTTAAGAGTTATTATTAGTTATCTAAATCTTAGATTTAGATATATTTATGGATTTAATATTTATCTTTTTGGATAGTGTCTCTCTGTAAATTATTATAAATAGGCCTAGTGCCTCATCAATAAAGCATCGAATATTTCAGATAGTAAATTGAAACATGAGATTCTCCTTGGACTTTATTAATTAGTGGAGTTCCTAATTATTAAAGAGTTGGCTGATTTTATCTAATAAGATCAGAGATTGGCGGTTCTTATTGAAGTAGTGAGATTCTTGCTATTTCTCTAGGATCAGAGTTTATCCCATTAGAGGTTTTGTTGACTTTCCCATTCTCATTCAATATATTCTACAATTACCTACATTGGGTCTTAACATTTGGCATCAGAGTCATTCTTTCCTCCTGTTCATGGTCGAAACACGATCTGGGCACCAAACATACCCACAGATGGAGAAACCCGACGACTAGAGTATATGAACTGGGCCCCAACCTTCCCGACAAACAGAGCAACCCATCGACCATATTGATTCCGCTAATTCAGACCCCCTCGCCACAATCACCGCGCGACTAGACATCATAGAAGAACTACAGGATAAAGTCCATGCCTTGGAATTACAGAATAATCGCCATACTCACCGAAGAGACAAAGCCCCTCGTTACACAGAGGACAATGAAGATGATCCAGACCCACCGTGGTGGACTAATCGTCGCCCATATGCAAGGATTGATTTTCCAAAATTTAATGGTGGCGACCCGAGAGTTTAGATCCTCAAAGCTGAAAAATTCTTTCGTTATTACCACACTCACGATGAAGACAAGGTCGACGTGGCGGCCTTATATTTTGAAGGGGATGCCTTGGACCTCTTCTCTTGGCTAAATTCCCAATGAACCGTGCGATACTGGGAAGACCTCATTAAAGCCTTGGAAGAGCATTTTGGACCGCCTGAATTTCTTAACCTCGATGAACACCTATGTCAGATTCGTCAGACGGGAACAGTTCAGGAATATCGACAAGAATGGACAAAGCGTGTGTCTCGCATCTCACAATGGCCAGAGCACTGTCTTCATGGGGTCTTCTTGACTGGTTTGAACGACAAAATATGCTCGGACGTCCGCCTTCAAAAGCCCAGAACAATGTATAGGGCAGCAAGCTTGGCCCTTGAGTTTGAATAGCAACACAAAATTTCGAATGGCCCCAAGCCCATTGCGCCGTCAACCCAGACCCGAAACCCGACTGGATACTCCACACCATCCACCACCAGCGGATCTTATCCCGCAAGTGATAACAGGAAACTCATGGCGTCATCGAACACCGGCAAAAACACCCAGATCGCATCATCGGCGTCAACGGCTCACCCCTACTCCAGTCGTGCAACGGCCTTGGATCCCGAGCATCAACGCCGCCGTGAACACGGTCTCTGTTTCCGGTGCGTTGCGCCATTCCGTCCGAGACACCAGTGCTCCACAACCTCCTTCTCGCTACTAGAGGTCAATGAAGCTGGGGACCCACTCAAATGCCAATACAATGGCACCGTCGAATGCAATGTTGAGGGATGTTACGCAAATTGGGACCCCGCTTGAAGAGACGAAAAAAAAAGGATTTTCGACTTGAGGACAAGTCATTTTTCCAAGGGAGAGAAATGATAGAGATCCAACTCGCTATGCTTTAATTTATTGTTTTGATTATCTTTTATCTTTTATCGAGTCTGTTTTAATTATACTATTTTTAGGAATATCTTATTAGATAAGATATAGTTGTTAGGATTTTTAGTTAGTCTGTTTTATCTTTTATTATCTTTATTAATATCTTTAGGAATTAGGAAATAAGAGGAATATCTTATTAGATATTATCTTCTATCTTTAAGAGTTATTATTAGTTATCTAAATCTTAGATTTTGATATATTTATGGATTTAGTATTTATCTTTTTGGATAGAGTATCTCTCTGTAAATTATTATATATAGGCCTAGTGCCTCATCAATAAAGCATCAAATATTTCAGAGAGTAAATTGAAACAGGAGATTCTCCTTGGACTTTATTAATTAGTGGAGTTCCTAATTATTAGAGAGTTGGCTGATCTTATCTAATAAGATAAGAGATTGGTTGTTCTTATTGAAGTAGTGAGATTCTTGCTATTTCTCTAGGATCAGAGTTTATCCCATTAGAGGTTTTGTTGACTTTCTCATTCTCATTTAGTATATTCTACAATTACCTACCTTGGGTCTTAACACATATAGTATCTCTTTGAGTTAGTGTTTAAAAGGTACAGTCACATAAGTCTAAAAAAAAAATTCACATATTTACCTCGTATACTCTAAATCACATTAAAAACTACACATGCTCTTGTTCCACGCACTGACACTATTGTATTTACTGCAAATCGGGATAATTCTTTTTTTAGTTTATACTATTAAGTGAAAAAGACATATAGTATCTGTTTGAGTTAGTGTTTTAGAAGCACGTTCATGTTAGTCGGGATAAAACTCCTCTCACATGTTCAATCATGATTTAAAATCAACTTCTAGCGCTAACTCAAATGGATATTTAGGCCTTTTGTTTCGTTTCGCATTGGAAAGGCGTAGGTTTTGAGAAGGGGATGCCTTCACGGCTAATACACTACGTGGTGGGGCACGCATTCTTAGTTGAAACTTGAAAGATGAGGTATATCATTATTCATTATTGGAGAAATTACTTCAAATTTCTTCTAGGGCCATGTTTTGCCTTTGGTTTTGTAGATTGTCAGTACAAAAATGTCACCCTATAGCAATGCTCAAGCTCCTTGTCTAAAGTAAATCCAAACCCAATTTTTTTTTAGATCAGGAATTAAATTAAGTTAATATTCTTAAAATTATCTCATCTTTCTAATATGACCACTGATTAATTGGCTAACCTAAATCCAAACTCAATCTTTAAAAAAAAAAAAAAAACATTTCATTAAAACTAACCCTATAAGATATACCAGCCACGGAATAAAAGGTTTACAAAAAAAAAAAAAAAAAAATCCTAAATACATAATAGTATAAAGAAACCCTAAAATAGGTGAGAGGTGGTTGCCGCCGCCAATGCCAACAACCCTACAGTTTTCATCATTCCTTCACCAAAATCTGTGGGTAGAAAAACGTCATACCAACAACAAATCTATTGTAATAAGAGGTGGTTGTTCCAAGAAACATCTCAAAGAATCCATCATTTATATCGGCAACAAAGTGATTAGATTGGTTGTTAAAGTAACTCCATAAGAAGATCTTAGAGAAGGAAAAACATTTAAAAACATCAATAAGAAAAATGAAGACTGAAAAGCTAGCAACTGCACGCTTCAAATTTGTCCTTGTTAACATCTCATGATAATCTTTTGAAATATGGAATCAACAAGATATAAAACTATAGTTATCAAATATCAACCCCCAAAACCATGAAACGTAGTCATCATGTGAGCTTTGATAATATTGAAACTCACAACTCAATTTATTGCCGCAAAAATAAATAAAAAATCTACACTACCATTAGAAGTTCAAAGAAACATAAAAAATAAATGGAGACCAACACAAAACATGGATGTCTCCACCCTAATGAAAGCTGGGGAGAGAGATATCATGAAAAAGGCTTCCCCAACGACAAGAAAAGAACTCCCACCACCCAAGAAGTTAAAATGAGGAGAGAGAAAAGAAAGAGACTCTGAACCTAATCTTATTAACATTAAAGATAAAGTTGAAAATTTCCCTACTTCATAAATTTTGTAAAATAACATATCTTATTAAGTATTGGTATTAGACGGTCACTAGGGAATAAGGAATAAAAATTAATACCGGGCATTAAACAAGTTGAGGTAGTGGTTTAAGGGTTAGTGAGTTAAATTAGAGTTAATTCAAGATCAATCCGATTTTATTAAAATGATATAATTTAATTGTAACGTAAAAATTAATATTTTAGATGAACTAATAAAAAAAACATAATATTAAATATATTTTAAATGATAATAAAAAATAAGTGGCGATAAATATTAATATATTTTTTAAGCTTCTATAAATAAAAATGAATATCTCTAGAATAAAATTGCGTAAAATATGTTAGTATAAGTTTAGATATCTAACCTATTAATTATCATTATTGAATAAACAAATCAGCAAATGGATTATGGGATCGGACTTTAAATTTCAAACTCCTCCCAGTTATGATATCTAACCCATCAATTATCATTATTGCTAAAAAAAAAAATTATCATTATTGCCTAATGCAAATCAGCCCCTAGATTATGCATCAGATTTTAAATTTTAAACTTTCCTTTTTACCCCCAGAATGCATGAGATAGCAGTTGGCGCTTGGCAGACCCAAAAAAAAAAAGTAGGGAAAAGCCCCTTTAAGTCTTAAGGATCAACATAATTTTAAAAAAGTCCTTCAAAAATGTCATGTCATAGATATTTGTGATATTAATACAAAATGTGAAATGACCATTTTGCACTCTTGAATCAACCTCAAAATGCACCCATGCCTCCTTGCTTACTAACCATCATCGTTGAGAGAGATATACATCGTCGGCGTTCGCTTGGAATAGAGGAAGAGTAAGGAGCCACCAAACACCGTGGAAGCTCATTCTTCATTGGAAAAACCAGAGCGAGATCGAAGACCGAGGGTAAGTGCAAAGTTCTCATTCTCTATTCTCACGTAAATTGTCATTCTTTTCAAATCTCTACTTCTCTTCCTCAAGAAAGGATTTTTCAGCCACGGGCGCCGTCAACCTCAACCCTGTCTCCGCTTCCATCTTGTACCTAAACCCTAGCTATACCGCAGTCGACTGCCCACAACCTACAGCAAAAGAGTTTCTTGATTTTTCATCAATTCAGGTATCCGACTTCTTCCCCGACCCTTTCATTCGAAAGTGAAATAGTTGGGATCTGAAATCTAATTTGTTGAGTGGCTTCTTTGTTGAGTTGCTAACATTTGAATTTCAGTAATCAAGTTTCTTTCTCTGTATTTGTAAAAGATGTATTGTGACATTGAGTATACATGTAAGAATGTATAATTTGGAACTGAGACTATCATTTTGTAGTTCCCGGATAGTATGGTTAGTAGGAAGATTTTACGTCAACGAAATGAAGTTGCAGGATAATGCTCTGTTTCATTTTGTTATACTCTTCCTATCAGTTTCCTGCCTGTGCTTGACAGCCAGAACTTCGTGCAGAGGGACTAGATGTGAACCCACTGTGGTTATTTGATACATGTAAAATTGTAAATGCTTGATGCATTGAAATGTGGGAAAAGACTCAATAGAGAAATTCTGAGTTATTTATGATAATTTTTCTTACTTTTTATGCAATTCTTGTGAGATTCAGTGTCCAAAAGTTTAGAGGAAACAGGAAAGGAAAGAAAGTGAGTCTTTGTATGCTTTTAAAACCCCAAATGGTGCCACAGATGATAAATGTTCATATTTTTGTTTGTACTGATTCCGTGCTAGCTGAAAATGATTTCCCTCTTTATACTTTGTTATTAAAAATCATAATGGAGGTTATAAAATAATTTTTTTTTTCTGATTTATTTGTCTTATTTGTTCTTCCTTCATACTGTTGCGGGTGTTGAAGAATTCTACAACAGTGAAGAAGGACTTTCAAAAACCGAAAAAAGTGAGATTGTGTGTTGGGAGAAGGGTCTTTTTTTTTTTTTTTTTTTGCTAAAGAAAGGTTTTGGAGGGTTCGACATCGCCCCACCAAGGCCGGGGCACGGCCCGGGCTCTATGAGCACTTACGGGACTTACGAGATCGCCTACCAAAGGAGTCCCAGCGACGGCAGAGGGGATCGAACCCACGACCCAAGGGCCTAATCCTAGATCCCTTACCATCTATGCCAACTCACATTGGCGGAAGGGTCTTTTTTGCTAAGTCACTATGAAGCCACCAGAAGCTCTAACAATGAGCTTCTTCCAAAAAACCACAAACTCCAAAAGCCCATCAAATAGTGATACCATCCCAAACACCCAATTATCAGGTTTTCACTTTCGTTGGGCATTTTTCAATATATGATGGACTTCTGATGGCATCCCAAATAGGCCCAATTTGTCACACCTTGCAATTGGAGGGTTCTTGACTCACTGTGGTTGGAATTCGACATTAGAAGGAGTGTGCTCTAGTGTGCCATTGATGACATGGCCTTTGTTCACCGAGCATTTGTGAACGAGAAGTTGATATATGAATGTATGTATACCCTCTATTTCATGGAAGGTCAATACATAATTTTATACCAAGCATATAACAAAACAAACACAGAAACTAAACCAAAGACGAATGAGCCCGTAAAAGGAGTCCAAACTAAAAGCACAATCTGTGGCTAGAGAGATAATATTTTGGACATGGGACACGTATGCATGTAGCTAGGTTGAAGAAGGACTAGATGTTGTGTGTGTATATTTAAAAACCTTTGACTAATTGAGACAAACACTTTAGAGCACTTGAGTTGTTAAAAAACTGATGAGTGCTAAATTTCTATTGAAATGTGAGACATTATACCCTTTCTCTTACTCCATGTTCTCTCTCCTCCAGTCTCTTCCCTGAAGCTCATCACCATCTCTGTCTTAGCTCTCTCTTCCTTTATCCCTCTTACGCAAAGGCCCTCTCCATCTCCAAGGACCATATCGTCTCTTCTCTCAACCAAATAAACTCCCCTTCTAATCACATGGCATCGAGGGCGGACCCAAGGGGATAGGGATGGCCCCACCCTCTAATTTTTTTTAAAAAATTATATTGATAAAATAAAGAGTTAAGGTGCAACAATACATATGTGCTTTTGCTAGAAGAGCGCTTAGTAGCAAGTGTTTTTTTAAGGTACAAAAGTGATTATGTGGTTACAAATTAGGTGCAAAAATACCGTTTGACCGTTAAGTTTGACTTTTTTTGCTGACTGGGTGATGATGTGGCATTTCAAAGGTGTAAAAATACACATGTAGTTTGTCAAAAAGAGCACCTAACACCAAATTCTTTTTTTTTAATTTAATAATTTTATTTTAATTAAAATAAAATTAAAATAATTTTTTAAATTATTAAATAATTTTATTTTAATAATTTTATTAATTAAAAAATAATAATCTCAAACTTTTCACCCCTCATTCCCAATCTCCACTTATCAAAGAAATTTTTCACTGGCTCCTTAAATTCAATAAAATTATATCCACAAAAGAAAATCCAAGCGAAAAATTGCACAACACCTCTGGTTTCAGTTTCACTTACAAGTTTTAACTCTCGATTCTAAAGAGAAAACCAGTACAAGAAAAACAAAAAAATACTAAAAAGAAACTCGAACAACAATTCAAACCAACCAGGAAAAAGGCGAGGGCAGGCTATATTGGGTGAAGAGAACACAAAGAGACTGATGGAGAAAATGGCACGGAGGTTTGGAAAACAGGGGTGAAGGTGACGGTGGAGGAGGGTGGCGACGATGGCAAGAGAATCGCGAGAGGGGAAGAAATAAGGAGAAAATTTAGTAATTATTAATTAAAAAATTAAATAAGGATTTTTTAAAAAAAAAAAGAAAATAAAATTATAGAAATAAAATTTTTACCATTTTTACCCATTGAATAAATCCCCCTTCCTAAAATGATAAATCAAAAGAAAAAATTTGGCTTCAGGGAAAATGTCTAGAGAAATAATAATTTTCCTTTAATTAAAGTAAAATTATTAAATTAAAAAAATGAATTTGGTGTTAGGCGTTCTTTTTGACAAACCACATGTGTATTTTTGCACTTTTGAAATGCCACGTCATCATCCAGTCAGCAAAAAAAGTCAAACTTAACGGTCAAACGGTATTTTTGCACCTAATTTGTAACCACGTGTACACTTTTACACCTTAAAAAAGTACTTGCTACTGGACGCTCCTTTGACCAAAGCACATGTATATTTTTACACCTTAACCCTAAAATAAATGAGTTCTTCCTTGTGTTTTGTTTGTGTTTGGGTGGGGATTATATCAAATAATGCCCTTAGGCCGACATATTATTGGTCAATTTCGATTAATTTCCTATTCTAGCTTTGGGTTTGCTTATTTCGATTTTAGCCTTTATTGGTGATTTATACTGCGTAAAGCGTGAGTGTGTGCGTTTTGTTTTATTTTATTTTATTAAAAAATTGGATTGGAGTTTGTTGGTCACTAGCTGTTGAATTCCCCTTTTTATATAGTTTATTTTCTACTTCACTTATAGATTGCCTTTCATTATTTGGGTTTAATTGGAAGCCATACTTGATTTCTCCTTGCTGCCATTATATATTGTAACTGCTGTCAAATTTTCACTAAGGGACAATTTTGCCCTGTAAATGTTGGGGGGGGGGGGGTGGGAATTTACCCCTGAAGTGCTAAAAAGGGAGCAACTTTGTCGTGTCCGTTTTTCTAGTTAATTTTAACCGTTAGTTGTCTAAATATACTGGGCTAGCAGTTCATATGTCATCTATATTAATTTTGTTAAAGTGCAAATTTGCCCAGAAAGTTTCAAATCTAACTTTGAAAAAAGATGAAGTATATAACACATGAAATTTAGATGCAAAGTTACACCTTAACAAAAATTATATGAATGACACGTAGACTGTCAGCTCAACATATTTAGTTAACTAATTGTCAAGACAAATGCTCCATTTTCAACACTTCTGGACAAAATTGCCTTCCGAAAAATTTTCGAAGCAAAATTGTCCATCAGTGAAAACTTTTGGGGTAAAATAGCCTTTGACAAAGGCCTGCTTTTATATTTTTGTTTGGAAGTAAGTTAAACCCATTCCAACAAAAATGATAACTAGTACATAATAACTCTTTGCCTCAAATGTCAGCGTGGACAGTGATGCAAGAGTCTAGGAAAGCAGAAAATTTTACATTATAATGATCCACTAAAATAACCTGGTGAAAAAGAAAATGTCAAAGATAAGAACTTATATTTTGATTGATACAATTGGAGGCTAGTAATTGATAGGAACTGCCTTTTTAAGCACATCACTCACAAGTTTTACTTTGGTCCGCCGGAAAAAATGGAGATTGCTTGTACATAGAAGCAACATCATGATTTGATTATGGAGTCTTTATAGAACCTGTTTAGATGACGTTTAAAAAATATGTTCTCTTAATTTTGTCTTGAAAGTGCCATAAAGGGAGTAACTTTGGCATGTTCGTTTTTTTAGTTAATTTTAACCATTAATTGACTAAATATATTGAATTGCTAGTCTATATGTCATCTTTGTTAAGGTGCAAATTTACCCCAAAATTTTTAAATCTAACTTTGAAAGAAAACTAAGTAGATGGCACATGAACTTCAAACACAAATTTACATCTTAAATGGTCATTTTTAAATGGATATTTGTTATTTCCATATCTGAAATTGTTATTTTCAAATCCAAACTCGGTAAACCCATTTCGAGTCTATGAATTAATCAATGTATACCTTCCAATTTTAGCAAGTGATCATTTTTAATAGATAGTTGTCATTTCTAAATTCAAAGTTGTTATTTTCACAAGTGGCTGTAGTCTTTCAGAGCTTTGGCGGTAGATTAATTCCTAGACTCGATATGAGTTTACCAAGTTTAATTTAAAAAATAACAACTTTGGATATGAAAATGACAACTATTTATTTAAAAATGATCAATTAATCTTGGCAGAGCTCTGGTGTCGGTGGCAAGTCACTGGAGCTCTAGCAGGGTATGTCGTTGGCCAGTGACCAGCCACCAACTTGAAGCAAGGGTATGGGTTACTTTTTTTAATGAAAAATGTGTAAGGGGCATTTGTTTCATTTCCTTTTAATTTCACAAAAGACAAATATAGCACTAGGATATTACTACCTCCAATTCTAATTATATGATCACTTTTATAGTGCAATTTGCACTACAAAAGTGTATAATTAGGACTGGAGGGAATACAAAGTTATTGGAATCCTCTCTTTGTCCTTTACCATTTTCAATGGTCATTATCTCTCCTTTTGCCTATTAAATATATCTTTTATCATTAATTTTATGTTACCCTCATTTTATAATTTTATCTTTCTACCCTCATTTTGATTCTCCCTCCTCAACCAAAATTACTTCACATCTCTTCGGCTTCTTCCTGCTTCTTGAGCGCCCATGCTGACAGAGACTCTATTGTTCATCCATTCACTTTTTCCATTACAAATGGGTTCTGAAGGAAATTCGTGAGCATCTGCCCCTCTCCCCTGCTGATCTAATTCAGTTCCTTTGATTTGTTGTTTCTAAATGAAATTCTTTTTTTTTAGGGTAATGGTGCAAAATTCACATGTTTCAAATGTGCACCCAACATCATGTACTTTTTTAGATGCAAAAGCAGTGGCAGAAACAGAAATTTTTTTTTAGCCCGAGCCAAAAAATAAATATATTGAACTACTCCCTTTAATTCTTATTATAAGACACCAACTAACAAGTATATTTGGTTCTTTTTATAAAACACTTGATTGTTTCCCAATAGCATTAAATATATTTTTTTCATGTATACCCATAATTAAAAAGGTAGTGAGTGAAAATTAATTATTACTCTCTTTTTTCGAGCAAAAAAAAAAAGGTAATAATTAATATGATATTAGAGTTTAGTGTAATTAATAGGGATAATATTGAAAATTACTTAAATTTTAGGATAAATTTAATGACTTTAACTGCTTTTTATTAACTTATGAAAATTGTTAGTTGGTTCCTTAAAAAGGGACTAGAGGGATTATTTACTAAATAGTATCAAATAACATAGAAAATACAAACAAATAATAACCGATAATCATAAATCAAAACAATATATAAGATGATATTAATCTTTTTGGTATCTCAAACAAGAATTGTACTTTCCTCCCACAACCCAATGAGTAATGAAACAAACATTCTTCTTACAAAGAAAATAAAAAATTAGTTGGGACTAAATTTGTAACCAAATAAAATATCATATAATAAATACATATATATACTAACAAATTTTATAAGATCAGCACCACTGTGTTCCGCCCCTGTGCAAAAGTAACTATATGGTTATAAAAATAGGGCAAAAGTCACATATTCTGTTAAATGTAGATAACGGAATTAACTTCAATCTAACGGAGTTATATTTAATGGAATCTATGACTTTTGTCCTATTTTTGTAACCACGTACGCACTTTTGCATATAAAAAAAAGCACTTAGTGTTAAGCGTACTTTTGGAAAAACCGCATGCATTTTTGCATCTTAACCATTTTTTTTATTGTAAATATTAGTAATTTGTGGTTTCTTTGTTACATCCTTCATATTTCCCTGTTTTTTCTGCTTTAGATTTCAGATTGGTGCATCAATAAATTTCATTCCATGCCGGGATCACAGTGCCATAATGTTCAAGATTATTGGGTTTTTTAGAACTTGATGGGCTCCTTCCGCTATTTGAGATGGGTGCATGGTGAATCTGAAATTACAACCAAGAATGAATTTATGGACAACAAATTCAAAGATCAATTTAGGCCACCAAATTAGAATCTTCAAGCATCAAAGCACAATTTATTTATGGTTGCCAAATTTGATTTTTCAAGACTCAGATAAATTTTTGTGATTAAAAGCATCACTGGTTGCCATGATGTTGCAGGAATAAATGAGCAATGAGGGCTATTTTAGGACATTATCATTACCTAGGGAAGACAAAATATTTATATAAAAAAATATGATATTATAGTGGTTACTTAATCAATTTTTTTTTTCTGGATTAATAGTTTAGGGAGAAAGACACAAAAGAACCTCCAAAACTATGCAAATCCCAATTTAAAATCTCAAAATTAACCAATCATGTTGAAGTTTCAGGAGATTAGCACATGATTAAATTTTGTAGCAAAATTATTTAAATGCCTTTCATTTAAAAAAAAAAGAGTTTAATGAGTAACAACTCTAACTTGTCAAATGACAAAGACAATTAAGCTAATTGGTAAATAATTTCGATGAAATTTCTTATTGAATATCAATAACAAAAACAGGTTAGCACGTAACAACTTTAATAAATGACAACTAATATATAAAGACAATGACAATTAATTTTTTAATTGAAATTAGGTCATCTCACAAAAATTTCATTTTAGAATAGTTCCAAAAAGTTTATAGGAATTAAGCCATTTCAATGTAACGCTTTGGAATTCTAATATCTATGTGGTACCATGAAACTCGGAGGGTGGGTCGTGGAACCCAAAATCTATGCGTTTGGTATGGCTGATGACACTTCTCTAGAGAAATGACTTCCACAAAAAATGATGGAAATACCTTCCATAGCCTTAAGGAATTAGGTCCTCTCTGCCATACGGATTTGATGGGAAAGGAAATGAAGGTTAACAAGTTCTTAGGTTTACTACGTCTTCTGTGTCAAATCTTTCTAGAACTCAAGTTTTCGGGCGTATGTCGGGCCCACCAATCTTTTCTTATATGTGGGAAGATAAGATCTCACTAAAATTAGTGGGATCTCAAGTTCCCACGTGAACAATGACACTTTTTAATATATTTACCCCTCATAAAATAATTTTTTCATAATGCAAAAAAATAAGATTAAATTCAAATTTATACGATAAATTCGAACTTGGAGACATAATATTTTAGTCAAATTCGAAGTTGAGGAAGTGTTTTTAGACAATTTGAATTTGGAAGGAGAATATTTTAGACAAATTCGAACTTGATAAGATGATTTTTTTTAAAATATATTTTAGCAAAAAAATTATTTTTCTTTTTCATTTTAAATTAATTACTTTTGAAGATAAAATAGGTATTTTATGATTCTTTACCAACAACTACTCTTTTATTTTCTTCCCACCAAACAAATTATCTTCCCTCAAACCATCTTCCTTCATCCCTCAAAATCTTCCATTCCCTTCGTTTTCCTTCTTTAAGGGCCCGTTTGGTACGTTGATTTGGTACGCAGGAAAGGGAAAATGACTAGGTTCCCATAGTGAAAAACTATTTGGTGTGCCTCTCTCCTGGAATTTCGATTACCCGCGAGGCTCCATCTTCCCACAATGGAGGGAAAATTAAATCCCTCAAAAAGTGGCGGGATTGTGTTTTGGTTCTCGAGAGAGTGATTTTTACGGACAAAAAATCCCTTGTAAACAATGGAGCTATTTATTAAAAAATGTAATCGACGCTGGAGCTAAACGAAGCAAACGAAACTCAACTCGACGACGAGAGTTGAACGAAGGCTTGAAATCGACGACAGGGCAGTTGGAGACGCAACACAAGTTCAATGCAAGTGCAAATACATGTGAGTTCCCATGGGTATGAGTTTGTTGTTTTATCTGTTGCCTGATGCCTTGTGTTAATTATTTGGTGGCATAGTACATATCTTTGTTGGTTAATGTGAGTGAGGAAATAAATGAGGTAGTTGGATAAATGCATCAGTTTATTCCTCTAGATGTGTCTCTGTTATTGAGTGTGGACAATTAAATGTGGTCATTAATGTGTTGTGTGTTATAAATGAAACTGAATTGTGGGTCGGTATGTGCATTAATGTGTTATGTGTTATAAATGAAGCTGAATTGTGGGTGGGTATGACATTTTGTATAGCAAACAAGTAAACCATATTTGCTAACCCCTGAATTACAAAGTTAACATAGTTGAACTATAGAATTAATGTGAGTTCATAGTTGAATTATAGAATTAATGTGAGTTTATTTTAGTTACAGTGTGATGTCTATTGTTTGGTCACAAGTGCTGCTATAAAATTACCAGTTTGGCTGAAAAATTTATGTTTGAATGTAAATAGTAGTAACATCACTTGAACCACTCAGAAGTCATGGTTGAGGCTCTGCGAGAGACAATAACATCGCTTGACAAGACCATCGTGAGTGTCTTTGAAAAATTGGGGAATCAGATGTCCACACAAGAAAGGCAAGCAGAACTTGATGTGAAGGGGGATGATCTATTCATGGACCTGCTACAGCTTGAGGATCTCCACATTTAATGAGATAAACTTGACTCATATCAAGATACTAGCATGTGACAAACTCCTGAATGCATTTGCCAAGATGCAAACATTAACGGACCTTATGGATCCGAACCCTTCTGCAGCAGTAGATTGTGTAGTTAACTTATAAATGGACAACTGGTTTTTTGTGTATAGTCATATATTATGCATATGTGTCGTTAGTTTTGGGACACAAGTATGACTTTTGTTGGTTCATGACAACAAACTGTAGACCATGTTCACTTATGCTACCAAATTATAGTTGGACATAAGATACAGTTTGTGAGTTAGGCCCATGTACTGTGCAAGGTTGTTAGTGTGAAACAATGTTTTTTTGTTATTTTCTGGTCCTTAGCATGTGCATGTAAGTACAAACACAGCTATATTTTGTAAAGTCCATTACCCTCAGTTATGTAAATTGAGTAACAATTGTGATATGGCAAACCTTGTTGAAGTGGTTAATGTAACTTGCGCAACAACGTTGTCATGTCTGGAAACTAAATTTATTACTTTGTCTGTTCAAGTGGTCTGCTTTGTTTCAATTAAAAGGGTCGTGGACTTGCTGATGTAAACATACTGATGCAACTGTCAATTTTTTTTACGTTCGAACGCCGCCGGTTTTATGCGTTTTACGTTCGAACGCATTGTTTTCGTTCAAATGTCCCAAGTAACTGACTTTTTCATTGTAGAAAAACTATGGACTTGTTAACTTTAACATAAGCACGTTTGGGGTATTTGTAAGCTAGCAAAAAAGGAAGTCAGCTGATCATAAAAGAGATGAATATTTCCATAAGTGCTCAGCTGCATTTCCCAGTTTCCTCACCCGGAAAGCCTTCTAGTGGTTCCCGGTTGAAGGATTAGTGAAGCTGAGGAGAAATATAATTTTCAATTCAGAAGCTCAGTGGAGGGAAGATGCTTCAATACTTCAAAACCTTCTTGTCTCTATTAAAGAAGAATTACTGATGTTTATTTTTCGGGATTCTGAATTCTTGAAGGGCAAGACCACCTGTCAGTCCATATATTCATATTATAACAATGATAAAGGAACAAGAAGTCGTGAAGGATTATTATCCACTTATTTGTATGGGCCATGACGATTGTTTATATGCTTCTCGGTTTTGAGATTTTTATTTATGAAAATAAAAGCTTGGCTGAGGTTGCTCATTTGAAAGATGCACCTGGTGTCGCTACAATAATAAATCCTTGGAGGACATTTATTATAAGGGTTGAAGCAGGGTAAAAAGCAAAGCACGCTGTTTGAGAAAAAACCATGATAAAGATAGGAAGGAAATTCATCTTTCAGTACCAGTTGACACTTGGCAAGAATTATACTCCTTTTCCAGTACAGAGTTTGGTTTGCCACTAGATTATTATTTCTCATTGTCATCCATTGTTGTGTCACGTGTACATCTTTGACTTTGGAGGCAATGATTATGCTGATCCACTTCTCTGGGCCAACTCAAGGAAGAGTGCAGAAGATTGATATGAAGTCTTATTGAACTTATTGCGTATTAATTTGGGCACCCACTCATCGTGGTCCGGGAAATTGATGATATGCTAAATTTATTTCCGACATATTGGAAGGTAATCTGTACGTGAGACTTCACCTCTTATGAATCTCCAAAACATCTATCAGAAAATCTCCCAGCAACATATACCATATTTAAGCTACTTTAGCTAGTCAGTGAGAGAAATAAAAAAGAAGGTAGACCCCCGGTTAAACCAAATCTGGTTAAAATCCGGACTCCGTGTGTACATTTGAAGGCAGATCCCGGTTAAACCAAATCTGGTTAAAATCCGGGATCCGTGTAAAGTTTCGGAGGAGGACTTGGTTTAACTGAATCCAGTTCAAATCTAGGTTCCATGGGAAGATCCCGGTTAAACCGAATCTGGTTAAAATCCAGGCTCCGTGTAACGACGGCTACGACCGCCAAATCTATAAACATGTAGGAATCCGAGGTACATAAACCCGGTTCCGAAAATCATGTGCAAATAAAACATGTAGGAATCCGAGGTACATAAACCCGGTTCCGAAAATCATGTACAAGCTAAACATGTAGAATTCGTGGTAATGAAACTCGTCTTCGAAAATCATGTCAAGTATGTTTTATGCAATTAAATCCACGCTCCTTAAGGGCTTTTGTTTTTGTGCAGTTCAACTCTATAACGTCCTTCCATTTTACTTAACATAATGACTAATTAAGGGTTGATCAACAACTAAGTAATGCTTCAACATTTATCAAGTTATACAAAATAAGTCAGAGTATGCAGAATGAGCCATAACGTGGCAATATACAATCATCCAACATATACCAAAAAGACAGAAGCACTACTTTCAGCAGAGTAGCCTAAGCTTCTGAGGTCTTCCCAGATGGACCCGCACGGGAACTATCACATGAAAAATATGGTAACCATCAATCCAACTTATTACGAATACTAATATGTGCTAGTGAGGTGCCTAGTGGAACAATTTATATACCAAAGTATTTAAAATATAATTCACCAATATACACGTTACCAATTTTCATGTCATGAATTATGTATCAAAATTATGTATCTCAGTTTTCATTAACACAATTCCCAATATGTCTCTCACCAATCCAACCGAACCGCCTTATTTCCTCCGACTAGACCCATGGGCTAAGTTACATCCATATTACTGGTTACTCAAAAGCTCATTGGTCATGTGATGAGGACCGGCCAATGAGCTTCATCCTTTTGACATTTTGGGGCGTTGATGCAACCTCTAGGAGTTTTGAATGTCTACAAGGCTTTAATTTATATTTTTTGAAGTCTTGTATTTAATGGATTATGGACTATTTTTTGGGCATTATTTTAAGTAATGGGCTGATGGTGTTTTAATCCAATGGATATTGAATAATGAGTTAAGGGAGTATTTGTATGGTAGGACCACTAGAATTAACCCACTTGATTTTCTTCAAGACTCTTATTGCAATTAAGTCTTTTACTTGTATAATTGCAATTATTGGGTAATGATGGAAAATAAATCCTTAATTTAATATAAGGATTTTTTTTATTTATCAATTAATTTATTTTGGCCTTAAAATATTATCTTTAAAATATTTATGCCAAAAATTATTCCCTAATTATTTGTCCTTAATTTATGGGAAAATATGCCTTAAATTCCAATAATTAATTTCATAATTATTTTAGGGAAACTTCACAATTTAATTTCCCATAAAATATTCGAATTCCAAATCCCAAAATTTGGGATGTTACAAACTCCAACTCAGTTGTTAACATATTGATGTTATATTACACAATTTTAAGTATGTTTGACATCATATTCACTTCTGCATGAACAGTAATTTGGCATGTGTTAATTGCCTATCCATGCTCTGCGCTTGTGTATTGGAGCAATAGTTTTTGCATTGCTTAGATGTCTTTTATGTTTTTCTTAATATTGAATATGTTTTCCCCCTAAATTGCAGCTGCTCAATTGACTAATATACTATTTTAATTTGTACTGTCAAAGAACATTGCTTGTTCATTGTCCAGAATCATCGTTTCCATCCCCGTGCATGTAGTAGACCATTTGCAGCTGCTCAATTGACTGATATACTATTTTATGTGTCATTTTGTCTTCTTTATTCTCACAATTGCACATCTTTTGTTTCTGTGCCCAATTAACGCAACAGAGGTCACTCTTTGTTCTGATGTGGAGTTATTAATAGTGCTGATGAATTATCTAAATTCAGCAATCAGTTCTTTTCCTGGTTTTTAGACTTCACCTATGTTTCCTCAAACGAATGAACTCCTTTTTTCTCATGGCCTTCACACTTTTCAGGGGGTTTTCTCCGTCTTTATTTCATTTATTTATGCGACATTGTCTATAAATGCATCAACTGGGTTTAAAGGTTAATTGTTTTTGGCTTGTTCATCTGTTCATATTAATTTTCGCTGCTGGTTTCATTGTTTGGTGTTGTCACCTTCTAATCCATGTACCTCCTCCTTCTCACATCTCGAATCCACTCGTCGTCGCAATTTCATCTCGCATCAACGTCTACTTCAATTTTATATTTGCACATTCTCTCCATCTAGGATTAGTGTTCATTGTTCTCCTTTTGCAAAAATGAAAGTCTTCATGCCAGGATTTTTTTTAAAAAAAAAAATTTAGGGGCCTTTCTGGAATTTCACATCACATTCCCACTTAACTAATACCCAATTATTCATACCAAACAATTCATTTTCCCTCAAGTTAGGTAGGTTTCATTCCCTATTTTGCCAAACAGTTCATATTTTAAACTTCCCTCTTAATTTTCCCTTCCTTTCCTTTCCCTCCTCAAATCTTCCCCGTACCAAACGGGCCCTAAGTTTCTTTCCATCTTCCTAATAAAAAACAGGGCCTTATAGCTCGTTTGGTTCACAGAATTTGGGAGAGGGAATGAGAACTTAACAGAGCTCCCTGTCGAAAACACGTTTGGTGCGCCAAGTGCTCAGGAACCCAAGTTCCCGGGCCCACACCAGGTCAACCACTCTTCCCTCATTTGTGGGAACTTGAGATCCCACCAAAATTGATGGGATCTCAAGTTCCCACGTCACTATTTACATTTTTGGATAGATTTACCCCTGAAATTCAAACTTGGCGGAAGTTTGAACTTGGCGAATTTTTTTTTTTACACGACTCGAACTTAACAAGAACATATTTTTTAAAATATATTTTAGCAAAAAAAGTATTTTTCTTTTTTATTTTGAATTAAACTTTTTTAGGGTAAAATAGATATTTCCCAATTCTTTACCAACTATCACCCCTTCATTTTCTTCCTACCAAACAACTCAAGCCATCTTCCCTCATCTTTCAAATCTTTCTTTCCCTTCCTTTATATTCCTTTCCCTCCTCTAAGTTCCTTTCACTCCTTAAATGTTCCCTGAACCAAACGGGCCCTTAGTTCCTCTTACATGGAAGGGAAATTTATTAACCATGTTTTATCAAATTCTCAACTTAGCCCCTCTTGGCCTCTCCTCTTGCTTCTTTACCATGTTTAAATATTTCTGTGATTTTTGGTTCAATTTATGTCATTGGTAGTACTTGACAATATTGACTATATGCATTTATGTGGATGGTTACTATCTATGTTTAGACTATTTCAATTATATGAAAATATGTTCATTATGTGTCTAAATCATATGGCAAGATTTTAAGCTTTTACAAATTTCGACTTCTTGTTTCTCAAAAGTTGTCACCGTCAAAAAGGGGGAGAATGTTAGTTCTCAATATGTGTTTTGATGATGATTAACTTTAGAAAGAACTTTTGATACATAGGACAAATCCAAATAGCTCAATTCAGTCGAATATGTGAAGCATATTAGTCAAATTTTTTACTGTCAGATTGGCTCGAGCCAATCTCTGTGACTCGAGTCAATTCACTCTCGTTTATTGCAAAATTTCCATTTTGACTCGAGCCAAGAAAAAGGTTGCCTCGAGTCTAGGCCTTGACTCGAGCCAACTTATTCTCTGACTCAAGCCAAGCTCTTAAAAATTTTGAAATGTCGTTTGATCTCTTCATTTGACTTGAGCCAGGTATATTAACTCGAGCCAGGTATACTGACCGTTACTTTTGAAAATGGTAGTTGACTCGAGCCAACACTTAGTGACTCGAGCCAAGCTCTTGTTTCTGAAATTCCAAACGTCTGTTCTTCGCCGTTGACTCGAGCCTATTTGGCTGCCTCGAGTCTAGAGGCTGACTCGAGCCAAGATAAGGTTTGCCTCTAGTTAAAAGTGACAATTAATTGAATTATTCAATATCTTGACTCGAGCCACGTTTTTGGCTAACTCGAGTCTAAGCCTTGACTTGAGTCAAGCACTGGTCTGCCTCGAGTCAAAAAGAAATTTCAAATATTCTTTGAGCGTTAGTCTGAGCCTTGACTCGAGCCAAGTTCTGGTCTGCCTCAAGTCAGAAGGAAAATTCAAATATACTCTGTACGTTAATCAATGTCCTGACTCGAGCCAGTAATAACCTTGACTTGAGTCAATTGAGCTCTGTTTCTTCCAACCAATTTCCAACTTTTAAAATATTCTGAGTATGATTATGGATTATTCATATCATTAATTACTATTGTTTCTAACATCATTTAATCAGTTTAATGAGTGAGTTTCAGATAATTTTGAAAGCAGATTAAATCTAATCTGCATAAAGCAACCGACGTGTCAGAATGCATTTAATGCAGTTACCCATTCGAGACACTCAACCAACAGACATACATAAAGACATTCAGGATTATTTCATTCTCTTTGTTGTGCTTCCAACAGTCACAATCGAAAGAATAAAAGAATGAAAGAATAATTGGAAGACATTGATGATTCTGCTTCTCTACTCTCTAACGGCTATATACGAGAATCACAATGGATACTTGTTCAAGCTTCTCAATGGTCATAAATGCTACCATCTATAAATACTAGAAGCATTGAATGTTCAAACGATCGAAACTCTATGCATTCAATTAGTTTCAACTACTACCTACTGTTTCATTAAACCTTCTTAATATCTTCGGATATTTCTGTACTTCATTGATTATTATACATTTATTCGCCCTGGTTTTGCATATCTAGCATCAATGTTTTACATACAACAAACATAACTTGCATGTGTAAACACTTCGATAAGCGGGGTTCAAAACGCTGCATCAAAATTTTAGAAGTTTTATCGTACCCACCCGGTTACTTAATTTGTTCTTACGGCCTATTGTTTGCAGTTGCTTCCGGCTTATGTCTTCATCGTCTATTTGTATGAGAATCCTGTAAGAAAGAAACAATGTCATCATACATTAACTAATCCAGACAAAATGTCAGTTTAAACTTGAAGGATCCTTGAAATTAACTTTTTTTCTCATCGTTGGTGCAGGTTCTGGAGATAATGTCGAATAATATTTCCTTCTGTTCTTTTGCCTTCCTAAGGCGCTTTAATGGCTTCGTCAATGTCAAAGACGACATATTTTTTTGGCTTTTTTGGTCTCTGTGACCTCCGTGGTGGTGCATCTTCTTGTTGAACGGGGTATGGAGAAATGGATTGCTCTCCTTTGTTGGACCCTCCTTCTCTAGTAGGACTTGCCCCATCATATTCATCAATGTTGATTGGCGTTCCGACATATGCACATCCTCATAACCAGCTTTGCCATCAACATCACCATCACTATCACCTTCGTGGCCCTCATGATCACCCTCATGATCACCCTCATCATCTTGGCCATTATCATCAGCATCATCACAATCATCCTCATCTTCACCGACATGCTGCTTCCGCTACCTTCCAATGTGATCTTGTGCCTTTCGCAACTCATCTTCGACAGCACCAACAAGCCTTTTGTGGTTATCGTTGATTATACCCATCAACTTTCCATGCAAGTCCTTCAAAACCTAAATATAACACAATTTATCACAGGTCATTAACATAATGGCCAAGCATGAATTAAATGTCAATTACTAGAATCAAGCACTTACTAGGTCTAAAGACGACACAAAATTCCTTTCCGAAGTGTCCTTCTTAGCCTTGTCTTTACCGGCTTTTGTGGTATACAACATCCCCACGTCGCTCTTCTTCTCTTTCTCAACCATCTCCTTCACCTTCTCTTTGGTCCAAAACTGAATTGGACTCTTTCCTTTGTAATCAACTTCCTTTCCCAATGGAAATCGCTCGCCGAAATATAACTGCAACGACAAGATTAAACATTTAAATCTTATCACAAAAAAATGTTTACACAAAACAACTCATAATACTTAGCAATACTTACCAATAACATGTATATGCACCCTCCGACATAGGATTTGCAATCTTTGTGTCCTCTTAACGCGTTGACATAATCAGAGAGCTCTTTCCGGAGGTCATTAGCAACATACGTGGCCCAATCGAAGCTGGCAAATCCTTTGATGGTGAAGGTTAAAACCTTCAGCAACTGATGACTGGGAGTTGTGCTTGATGTTGGAGCGAGAAAAGTCCCCAACATGTGCATCATAAATAACATTTCAAACTGCTCACTCGACTCCCCTGAATTTATGACGTTTAGTATGTCGTCATACTTCATTTTACCATAGTCTTTTCTAAGTTGCTGAAATACTGGATCTGTGTCACTCACTTTCATTGTTACCTCGTTCCCACTATGTGGCACCCCAAGCAATTGAGCAACATCTTTCCCTAGTATTTCACGTGTGTTCCCCCTTATTTGGAATTGATTGGTTGGGGGATCATAAGCTCTCATTATAGGGACTAACATTTCCCGTGGCAGTCTCATACTTTGAATATGAAGCAACTGTCCAAACCCTAACTGTTGAACCTTGCCTTTTAATTTTTCATCAGAGTTCACAAATGCTACCAGCTTCAAAAATTTGTTCAACGAGCACCGTGATGGAAAAGCAACGGTAGAGGTGCCCTTCTTTTTCTCATGCCTTCCTTCTTTGGCTCTATCAAAGTATACTTTCTTCTCATCATCACTCAAAGCCATCCACGCCTTTGAGGACTCCGTATTCATGTCAGTAAAGTCAGCAACTTTATTCTTTTTCTTAAAGTCATTGCGAAACAAAAAGTACGCATTACTAGTGTACATTTTGCTACACTTTTGCTTTGCTAAACCTAAAAACAACAGAAATTATGCAGAAAAACAATGATACATTAAGACTTTGGACCATAAACATTCAGAAGGACTAATAAGCATAAACTCACGAAAAAGTAATGGATAGGACTAAAAACATAAGTGAAGCCACATGAACTTGTGTAAACCATAAAAATATAACATTTAAACATTGGACCAGCCTTGCAACAACACAATAAAGCATTATGTTCTTCCAACAATCAAGTGACAAACCAGAGGGAAGAAATGAACCATAAAATATACAGATGAATTATTCAGAAGCTTCAAAAACAATGTAGGTAACTTTCTAATGAACCAAACTTAAAAAACAAATTCCCAACAGCACAGTCTAAATGACACAAGAAAGGGGAGTGAAAAAGTGAAGGGAATTATGAAGGCACCAAGAAATGAATCCAAGACCTGAAGTCTGCCATCACTACTATTGATTACTCATGACTTGAAATGAAACCCTTCAATTAAAATATTAATATTCTTATTGATACTTTCATTTCCTCTTAATTTTTGGGTGGGGAAGATCAGAAGATGAGGTCTCATAATTCACCTTTTGCAGCTAATTATTCCATAAACCTTTAGCTTTCACACGTTACACTCTTCCAAATAAAACACCACTCTACCTTCCTATACATTAACCTCTCTCCTCTCTTTTCTACCTTTTTCCAGCACAACAAAATTTCCCCTGCATCAGAACTATCGCTCAACCAAAAAAAACAAGGAATACACTAAGCACGACATTATACCACAAAAGACTATCAAACAATAAGCACAACACAGAGACAAGGTACATTCTTTGTTCTTCCTAAAAAGCCAAACCAACTTTAAATTGCCTAAGAGGTTGGTCACCCTCACTATTAATTAATAATATATGTGTTGGATACAAGTTTTTGACACCTTATAGGTAGTTACTATAGCCACATTATCCTCTGTTTTCTTCTTCTACTGTTCTTTGGGACCATTTGACTACACATTAATTATTACTCTCATAAGAATAGCACTATGAGTCAATTACTTTCTTGACAAAAGCGAAATATGAAAAAAAGTTAATTGAGTTGTGTTTACACCTAACACGCCTTTAAAGGGACAAGGTAATTTGCTCTTTTACAAAAGATTACTTGACTTCAATTGGAAACATGAAGGGAGGAGGGGTTAGGGACATTGTGAGTAAAAAGGAGTCATCATGTTAATTGGAAAGTTGCTGAGTGTGTGTGTGCGTGTTGGGGGGGTCCAGGTGTGCACATGAAAGAATCACTCTTTGGTGGTAGACAAACCAGCATTGGCAGATGAGATTAATGATGTACAACCACAACTGCACAACCAGAAGGCCAAGATCACTTCCATTGACACTGAACAAAATATTAAAACAGATAAAGAAAGTTTAAAAAAGGTGAAAAAGGGAACAAAAAGACCCCTGCTTTTGCTTTGCCATCATGCATCATCATTGTCCTTAATAAAGTTTGAAATTTGCATAAACAGACCAAAACGGGTTCGCACGGCAAAAATGAAAGGATGTAATCTACAGTCATTAGGTGGATTCCAAAGTCAGGCAACACAATAGAAACTAAAGCCAGAGAAAAGCCAGATAGAGCCCCAAATTTTCGGGAGTCTACAAATCAAAATCCTGACGCTGGAGAAAACGCACCACAGCAAAACCACAGATGAAGAATTAGGGCTCTAAACTAATGAGATGCGGAAGAAACGTGACATCGGTGGCGAGCGCGGCGTACACGGCAACGGCAGCGACGGCGATGGCGTAGGTTCAGAAGGTAGTGACGCTAGGGCAATAATCTCAATTAGAGAATGAAGAAAGAATGAAGTCGATTGTGTAATGAGAATGAAGAGAGGGCAGTCTGGTCTTTTCCCGTGAAATTGCATAACCCTCAAAAGTCCCTATCACCTCTTAGTCTTTTTGCAAATTCGGAGGACTTCTGAGGGTTTTGCAAATTCGTTTGGTATTTAAATGGAATTTTCCCTATTATTGTTTATTTTTTAAAATAAAATATTATCACATAGACAGTAACTATAGATAATATACAAATAATATTAAAAAATAGAAAAGGGCAGGGAACAATTGTCATAAAGGTCACTCCTTGTGCTTTTATTTGTCCACCTCACCCAACATGTGATGCACTTTTTTTGCAAAGTTCAACCTTACTTTTGGACTATGAAGAATAAATAATAAATAGATAAAATTTTATCAGCTTTTATTGTCTTATTTCATTTTTAATTTGATCCTTATAATGTCAAAATTTATAATTAAATCCTTATATATCAAATAATTTTTTTTCCAATAATTTGATAGATATGTGAATCAATTATTCCTCAGTGAAAGACGTATGAGTTTATTTTATTTTATTATCTATGCTTTATATTTTTATTTTCTTAAATTATACATATTCAAAATATTGAGGTCATATATAATTAAGTATATAAAAAAATTAACAAATATTCATAAAGTTATCATAATTGACCAAATTGAAAAATTCCAAGAAAAAAAATTCAAATCTGTAGGGAAAAAAAAAATTAGGGAAAATCCCATATAAAGCTATTTAAAATAGAAAAAAAATTCTAAATTGGGTTGGTAAATTCAATAAACCTTTAATTGAGTCACTAACCTAATTTATGATTTTAAAATATGGGTAAAATAACTTTAATGCCCTCTCATCACTCCTCATTAATTAGTTTTATTACTCCCTAACTTATGTTTTCCACGTATATATCAAAATTAGTTTTAATACAACAAAATATTTTTTTTGATATGAACTATCATATCAAAAATATGATTAGTTCAAATATATTAACTATTATCATAAGAATAAAAACCTACAATATTTTTAGCAAAGAGTTCATTTTATTGACATTAACAATTTTTTTTAGGAAAACTTATAATGTATGTCACTATAAAAAGGACATATTTTGGTGAATACATTAATTAAGTATGAATTTTACTATATTTTTCACACACACACATAGAGGTTTTTCTTTTTGAAAATTTTTATATTGATGTAAACCGTTTTATCAAATTTTAAGTGTGTTTTACATCTTTTTTCTGAAATGTCCCTAGAAGTATATGAAATTTAAACGCTGCTTGTTAAAAAATATAAATAAAATTACTGATTTATATTAAAGAATTAAAAAATTGAAATTGAAATATTAACTAAATTACTATCTAAAAACTCACATTTATGTGTTAAGGAAAATTATTTTGGTTTAGGTTAATATTGGTAAAAATCACTTTTATTTCAATTTAATTTTGCAAAGTGTGAAGTTGGTATGGGATATGCTTTTTCTTTTTGGTTTTATCTCACCCGATAAAAATAACAACTTTCTTTTATAAAAAAAAAAACCTCACATTTATTTTTTTATCATTAATTATTAATTGATTTTATCAATGATACTATTATGGCATGGCATACTTGAATTATTCTTGATTATCCTTTTAGGGAAAAAATCATTTGATTTAATATAGATAACAGTGGCGGATCTAGGATTTTTTCTTTGTGTCTGCACAATTAGTGGGAGGATTCGAGGCTTCCCCCGAATTTTTTTTAAGGAAAGCTTTAAATGCATTAAAAAAACAACAAAATATAAACAAGAAAAAAAAAACTTCAACTTAACATAGAAAAATAATAACCAAGAGTCAACTAAGCCATTACAACAGAACGATTATAAAAGAATTCTTCGATTCCTTGGAAATATTGCATTTTATCTTCATCATCAATCTTATCAAACATATTACGTTTGATAATTGAATATTTTATACACTTCTTTTTATCTCTTGATTAATAATTTATGACTCTTTAGTTAATAAATAATGGCTTTTATGTTCATTTGGGCATTGGGCATTTGATTACATTTTAGCCATTTTAAATAATAGAATTCTAGTTTTACATTGCTTCACTATTTTTACTATAACTCTTGAACCAGACATCGGATTTGCCTCATTTTTGTCTCATATTTCATATGATTCGGAGAGCTACAATTGTTATGAAGACATAAAGAGAAAATTCAGACAAGAGGGCGGTCGATTTTGTAGCCGAAGTGAGATTTACAATTCTGGATTTTATTTGGGCTCGAATTTTTGTAATTTAAAGCCACTTTTATTTTATTTCTGTTTTGGGCTGAACCATTGGAGCCCATTCACATTTTAGGTTAGCTTTAAGTTAGTAGCAGCCAAAAACATAATTCATTCCACGTTTTTGTTATTTGGTGGATCAAAATAGAAGTTTAGAAATTCTCTCAACTGTTCTTCGCATTCTTCGTGTTCTTCGTCTGTTCTTCGTTTTTTCCAGCCATGCTCGGCTAAAGTTCTGTGATTAACCCAATGTTGAGGATTCCATGATTCGTCCAGAGAGCTTGTGCTTATTCGGTAACTTTACTCGATTCTGTTTTCATCTTATCTGATTCGATTTCTGGAAATAGTTCGAATATTAGATTTAATATTCGTTTTGGTTCATCCCAAAGACTGAGTTCGAACTAGGTTACAGTGTTGCTGTGCGATTGCACAGTGAGACGCCATTGTTTGGACATATTCTAGGCGGTCGTCTAGTCGAGGGATTCTCTGGATGAATGCAGAGATTTCGGTTCATCCAGAACCAAACGTGAGTTAGTTGTATTTCGTTCAATGATGGAAGTTTCTGGAATCTAAACGTTGGGTTGATCATTTTTAATCTGTTTCTGTTTCTGTTTATTTTCGTTTTAATCTGTTGAACAAAACCCCCCCATTTTACTGTTCTGTTTCGCTGTTGTTGTTAATCAAACCCGCTCAAAGTTCGTTGGGAAACGACCCAGGTTCCCTATTTCTGCAAATCATTTTCGAACTTGGTTATTTTGGGAGACACGACAAACATCTTTCCAACGTTCAACATAAGTTTTCATGCATGAGTTAAACCAATCATCACTTATTCGATTGCGCAACTTATCCGATCAGGAAATTAGGATACTCAAGCACCAAACACCACCTAGGATCAAAAGAAATGCAAAATCCTTTAACAATGTTATGTTTCTGACTAGTTACTTCCAAAAATTTAATTCGGGTAAGAAAGGAGTTAAGACTAAATAAAAGGTAAGGTTATAATAGTTGAAACACAAACAGCCTTTACTTGCAAGCATCCACCATCAGATGCGACTAGTTCCACTACTGAATGCTTCTTTAGTGCAGGGAGAAACTTGTGTAAATAAAAATATGGTGTTGCCGAACGAGGAACTTTAAATGATGGGATCTCCTTCTTTCTCCTTGCACCTTTAAGATTTTTTGGAAGTGTTTTGACGACATTGACATCTTTTGCTAGTGTTAGTACAAATTGATCTTCATTATAAAGATAAGCAAAACTCTTGAACTGAAAGCTGCATATGTAAATTTTTGGAAGAAAAACAAAGGTGGAAAAATTAATTAATCTAGATGAATTAGACCAAGTTAAATAGTTTTAGCAATTTGTTACAAGGGCAGGAACCTTAGCTTATTCCTTGCTGCTTGTTGTTGATTGGATCTCAGGAATTGCTAAGGTAGCATTAAGAAGTCGAGAAACCACAACCATATCACATAACTGAAAGAAATAGATAGCACGACATGATTGATTCAATATGGTATTGAAATAAAAAAAAGAACAAATAAGCTGAAACACAATTCCTCACCGAGTTCCTGATCTCATGGAAACCACCCTGTATCTGGAGAAAGATAAATCCATTACTTTATGAACTAGGATCTGCAGGAGATAAAATATGGTCAGAGAGATTACAGAAAATATTTAGGCTTACTGTATATGCTACCAGACATTGTACAATTCACATAGAAGTAAATGTTACAAACAGATGAAGACACTATTTTAAATAAGCTAAATCCAAGACCAAGAAGACTAAGATAATAGATTAAATGTATATCATGAATAATTAGCAACATATGTACTGGTGTTGAGGAATTTGGCGGAAATGACAAAAACCTATGCGTGGTACCAAGAAGACACTAAGTAAGGCATAGAAACTAACGAATCTATTCTAGTTTCCTAGATTATACTTTGTTTTTCCTACATGATCTTTTTAAAAAAAAAAAAAAAAACTGGAAACTTGGAATTTCATACTAAGCAAAAAGCCTTTAAGGCCACAAACATAACTAAAAAAAATAAGACTTTTAGTTCACAAGTATGGTGAGAAGATAATGTTTGATCATCATTAAAATCCTCTGGAATTTGAAGAAAGCACAGTAATTAGAACCAACCAGAATAATGTCCTCTGGGATTTGCGTCAGGATTAAGAGATTCAAGCCGCTTCACAAAACCCCATAGTCTTCTATATGACTTACTCTGAAGCTCAGAGTTATGAGTAAAGCATTAGAAATACAACACACAAATTAATCAATTAGTGAAGCACTACAGAGAATGCACGCAAGTAAAGCTAATTCCATTTGCAGGGGATTCGATACAATCCAAAATTACATAAAAAATTGAAGAACCACGAAGAAGCAGATCTAGAGCAAAGAACAAATATTAAGCTGAGCTTCTCCCATTGAACAACAAAGAAAAATGTTTTTCACTGTCACTGAACATCTCAAAAGATCCAAATAAAGATGCGACAAGTAGAAGTTAAAGCCCAAAAAACAAAACCCCATGTTTTAGAAAATGACACTGAATGCAACAACACCTTGTCGCTTTTGAGAATAGCAATGTCTTGCCCATAGGGAAAAAAACAGGACACTTCATCAATGAAGTCAACAAACAACAAATTGAGATCTCAACGAGAACCACCAGCAGCGCAATTAATTATTACCTGTGAGGAGAAATCTGGATTCTCAAAGATAGGTCTCCAAGAGAATATAGTAATTGAGGATTGATAATCTGCAATGTCGTCCTCGGTAAATCTCACAAGCAAAAAGTGAACGAAGATGGAGAAAGCAAAAAGAACAAGCCCCACCAACCCAAACCAATCCACTTCAACTTCGACTCCGACTTCAAAATTTGTGTCTGCACCTGCGGACAGGTGCCCCCTCCGCCACTGATAGATAATATTGATATATAGAGATATATATAGTCCTAAAGTAATAATATTCTTTTAAGAGGGGAGAGAAGAAAGGCCGGTAGAAAAGAGATGAGGGGCATTAAAGTCATTTTACACAGGTTTTGAAATCCTAAATTAGGTTAATGACTCAATTAAAGAGTTATTGAATTTACCAACTCAGTTTAGAATTTTTCTATTTTAAGTAGTACTATATGGGATTTTCCCTAATAAAAATTTGAGTAAATAGTACATATCTTTGTATTTTTATTTAAGTATTATATATAGATTTTTACTTTTTATGTGATATTAAAGCTAACTGTTGATAGTTATCTAATTGTGATAAAAAGGCGGCGTAAGTGGACTGCTTCCCGCGGGCCACCCCACATCCCTTAGAAGAATTTTTAAACAAAGGTAATTAATGATACTGTTTACTTAGATTTTTTGATAAGATATACATTAATATGTTTTTATCTATCCAAACTGCAAATCCAAATTACATGCTATTTATTCACTCAATTAAAGCCTGTGTTTTTTAGCTATCCCCGATTTATATCATAAAGTTTGATGTTTTACTTTTGTGATTTCGAGTATTAGCTCCATTTTTTCTTCTCTCCATCTTGTGCGTTGCTCAAAGCTTGATGCTTTATACCTGGGCTTATTATGCAGCTGATATTCTATTTTAGAATAGATAATGTTTGTACTTCGATCGATAATGTTTGTACTTCTCATAGCAGCTTTGAAGTGTCATGCTTTTGCTCTACGACCATAACTTTGGTCTGTTTCCGTGTGATTGTGTGAACATAAAGGTTTTTAGGACTGTCGCCACACTCACCTAAGTACATACATTTATAATAATTCATGTCGTACAAAATTTATAGCCTCTGTTGTGAAATTTAGAATTTTCATCTTTTCATTAATGGAAATTTGTTGATGTAGCGTGATAGTGTATGTGAATGATAGTGTGGATTTTATTAACGTCGTTGAGTCTGAATAAAGGACAAGTTATTTGATATGTGTTATGTGGTATTATACCTCATTCAGATGGTTAACATATAGATAATATATAGATTGAGCATAGAAAGGCATACATATTATCAATCCTAATCTGTACCAATATCGAAGCCTTTTGTTTGTAAACTGATTTAGTGACGAAAGTCACAATCATCATACCAGGGATTGTTTCTAAAACCTTTGTTTTTCATCTTTGTTATTTTGTTTTCTTTAAATATAATATCGCCTAATTTATGAGGGATTCTTTTTGATAATTTCATTATTTTCCTTTTTCGTTCCAGTATTACTTTAGTTCAATTCTTATTAGTAACAAATAACAACACTAAAACCAGTTGCCATCGGGCCCTGAAACTGTCATTTGTTCTTTGCATCAAGCTGATAGCTAGATAGGTTTCAAGTTCAACATGGCTAATCCATACTAATTACTATGACAAGTTCTATGACAAACACAAGATGTTTTTTTAATTGAGAATTAGAGTTTAATGTGTAGTGCTTCTTTTAGAGAAACACAAAAGCTTCTAACTGTAGGCTTTGTTTTATCTTCATATGTATTTACATTCTTTTGCACATACTCTCAATTGTACCATATCCATCAACTTTCATAGATAATTAATAATCTATCACCTAGCCCATGCTCGACTAGCCTAACTGACATATATTTGAGTATGAGTAGGCTACCTATCATGAAAATAGATCAAAGATATAGAATGCTTTGGGATATTGTTTGTCATGGAAATAGATTAAAGATGTAACATGCTTTGGGGTATTGTCTGTTTTGGGGGCCCATCACCCCCTCAGTTTTAAAACACGTCTTTCGTTCCCCTCCCTTCTCTGGTCAATGTGATATATCACATTGGCCTAACATCCTTGATAGCAGTTAACTTAGCTCTGATACTATTTGTGACATTCTTCTCAATACTATCCGATTTGGATCTTGCCACCCCTCATGTTTATAGCTAGGCTCGAACCGTGTACGGGTGAGGATGTTGGCCTGTAAGGGATTTTATGGGATGTCCCATATTGACCGGGGAGGGAATGAAAGACGCCCATGAGTAAGGTAGTTTCCAAATTTTTTGGTATTATTAATGCCCATTTGCATGACTATTTTAGTACTCCCTGCTCCTTAATATAATATCTAGTTGATTTTTTTTAAGGCATTAGAGAAGCTAAATAAGTTAATTAGTCATAGTATATGTCGTGTATCATTTAATTATATATTAGTTCATAAGTTAGGCAAATTAATTCGGTATAAACAAGATAAATGTTAATTTTTTTTATAGTAGTTTATTTACTGTTCTTAATCTCTTAAGAAAAGTCAATTTGGTCTGATTTTCTGTCAAATAAATTTGATTATCGCCAATTTAAATAGTTAATAATATTTTTCTGCATTGATTGATCAAAATTTCAGGTCTCCAGCTTCATTCATCCTTGGTTGTAGACATACAATGGAAGGGGAGTCCACTGTTTCACTAAGCAATATCCCAGATGCCGTTCTTTGCCATATTTTCTCTTTTCTTGAAGTTAAAGACATTGCACGACTTAAGGCCGTGTCGAGAAGGTTCCAAACCCTATGCATATCTGTCCCCTCCTTCTCCTTCTCTCATCCTCGCCGTTCTCCGAACTGTTCATGCCTACATGTCTTCAGTTTCATGAAAACTCTTCTCCGGCAACGTCCTCATGATTTGAAAATTAACATACTTTCTTTTTCATCCTCATGCATTAAAAGCAGACACCGTAAGCTTTACAAGCTGTGGTTAAATAGATTATTTCAAGCTTTCTGTGTGAACGAACTCTCTCTTAATTACGTACTACCCTCCATCTTCAAAGGCCTCCCAAAATTTCAGTCCCTGAAAGTTCTAAAGCTGATTATGACTGATGAACGCTACATTGTGAAGCTTCATGAGATGAAGCTTGCTTCCCTTGAGAGGCTTCATATTGAGGGGATTGAAACCCAAGATTCAGTTGGCGAGTGGGTTTCTCAGAGTTTCCCATCTCTAAGAAGTTTATTCCTCTTCGATGTCAATGAGGCGCACGTCTCAACAAAACAATCAGGCCTTATAATATGAAGCTCATGTTTGGAGGATTTAACCCTAAAGTATTGTTGTGGCTTCAAAACAGTGAAGATTATCACCGACAACCTCTGAGCCTTAAGCTACGCTAATTGCCCTGGTGTGTATTGTGATTATTGTAAGTTTGAGTTGAACAGGGATGATGAGATTGTGGTTGAGGTCTCTGCGCCAAATCTACAAAGCTTTGTGTGGGTAGGACTTCCTCCAAGGTTTTGTTATGACAAAATGGCATTCAAGAATTTGCATGTTGCCACCATCATTACAATAGTGTTCCGTAATTTGGATTTGGTTGAACAACTATTTGAAGCTATACGTTGGGTTGAAATACTAAGCATAGACACGGTTTTTCTTGTGGTTAGTTAATGAGTTTGAGCTCCATATCATAGTTTACACTAAAATATATTCTCTTCCATTTTATATCATAGTTTACACACATCGCTTTTCTTTTCTTTTCGCTTTTCTTTTCTTTTTTTGCCTTGCAGGATTCATATGGACTGCCACTCCATTCATTTGGAGGCGTTCGCCACCTTGAAATACAAATTTTGCGGTGCTTTTACCATAATGTTGGTGATATTCTAACTAATTTTTTGGAAAGATCATCAAATTTAGAAATTCTTGCCCTTACACCTTACGATGATGAGACGGTACATATGGTCATTTTCTCCTTTACATGTTACTACCTAATAAAATTACCTCGTTGTTAAAATTTCACTACAAAGTGGATCTTACATTTAGGATCATTGGTAGTTAAAAAAAATTTTATTTCGAACTTGAAAAGATTTGTTTGTTATGACTTATATGTGATTTATTCGGAATCTCAGGAACCCAGTCCATTTAACTTTGAGGATGCATTAAGGAAGTGTAAGAATGCTGCTGAGTGGAAGAAAATAAGGGGATTGAAGAAAGTGAAGTGCACAATAGTTAACTTATACCCCTCGATGGTTTTTATAATAGGGATGTTGAAGAAATCGTGTCTGGACTTGGAAGAGATGGCTCTTACTTACCCTTCTTGTTATCACAAGTCTATGATGTGTTATTTAAATTGCTTGGAGAGTGCTTCTTCAGTACTTTCAATTAATTCAAGTCCACCTAATCGAAAGAGAAAGAGATCCGAAGAAGATAATGTGTCCTGCTGCTGAAGGTGACATTACCGAAGGTTCTTTTGGAGCTTCATCCATAAAGGTCCAACTCATTGAAATATGAATGCTCAAAGGGCCTCTAAGCTTCTGAGCAGTTTCTTAGAGGCACGAAACCAAACATTAGTGCTTATGGTTTTATCAATTTCTAGTCTTACTTTAATGTTATGTGCACGCATAGCAAAGGTTCCAACCAAGGAAATAATATTATAAAGTCGTACAACTTGTTAATGACAACTGATCTACTTGGTAATGGTTGCTTTTTTACTTGTTATTAACAACTCAGAGGACTTTTCTGATATTATTTTTCTTGGTTGGGACCTAAATGTGATTCTTCCAAGGATTTTCGCATTCATGGTTTTTGTATCATGATGCTTTAATTGCTATTTAATATTTTAATAATTTATTTGCCTAGTAAATAGTGTGCCTGATAGGAACAATGTGCAAGTAATTTTGTTCCTTGTCATGTTTTGCCTTTGGTTTTGTAGATTGTCAGTACAAAAATGTCACCCTATAGCAATGCTCGAGCTCCGTGGCTAAAGTAAATCCAAACCCAATCTTTTCTTTTTTAGATCAGGAATTAAATTAAGTTAATATTCTTAAAATTATCTCATCTTTCTAATATGACCACCGATTAATTGGCTAACATAAATCCAAACTCAATCTTTTTTTTTTTTTGAAAAAAAAAACATTTCATTAAAACTAACCCTATAAGATATACAAGCCACAGAATAAAAGGTTTACAAAAAGAAATCCTAAATACATAATAGTTAAAGAAACCCTAAAAATAATGGGAGATGATTTTCTCATAATCCATTTTCTCCTTTTATTCTCCTTAGCCCATATGGACCATTGATTGGGAAGAGGAGAGAGATGTTAAAGTGGTATTGTGATTGATTGGATGGATATAATTTAAAGATGATGAGGGATAATGAGAAAATGATATGGAGAGAAACCCAACCCAAAAATAACCTAACCCGAAAACAGGTGAGAGGTGGTCGCCGCTGCCAATGCCAAGAACCCTACAGTTTTCATCATTCCTTCACCAAAATCTGTGGGTAGAAAAACGTCATACCAACAACAAATTTATTGTAAGAGGTGGTTGTTCCAAGAAACATCCCAAAGAATCCATCATTTATATCGGTAACAAAGCGATTAGATTGGTTGTTAAAGTAACTCCATAAGAAGATCTTAGAGAAGGAAAAACATCTAAAAACATCAATAAGAAAAATGAAGATTGAAAAGCTAGCAACTGCACAACGAAATGCAGTCTCGATCATGACATACGCTTCAAATTTGTCGTTGTCAACATCTCATAATAATCTTTTGAAAGATAGAATCAATAAGATATAAAACTATAGTTATCAAATATCAACCCCCAAAACCATGAAACGAAGTCATCATGTGAGCTTTGATGATATTGAAACTCACAACTCAATTTATTGCCGCAAAAATAAATAAAAAAATCCGCATCACCATAAGAAGTTCAAAGAAACATAAAAAATAAACGGAGACTAACACCAAACATGGATGTCTCCACCCTGACGAAAGCTG
Source organism: Acacia pycnantha (assembly GCA_025563575.1). NCBI lineage: Eukaryota > Viridiplantae > Streptophyta > Magnoliopsida > Fabales > Fabaceae > Acacia > Acacia pycnantha. The sequence goes on along the minus strand of JAMWYP010000074.1, from coordinate 446,267 downwards.
GGGAGAGAGATACCATGAAAAAGGCTCCCCCAACGGCAAGAAAAGAGCTCCTACCACCCAAGAAGTTAAGATGAGGAGAGAGAAAAAAGAGAGACTCTGAACCGAATCTTATTAATATTAAAGATAAAGTTGAAAAATTCCCTACTTCATAAATTTTGTAAAATAACATATCTTATTAAGTATTGATGTTTGTTACGGACCTGTACAAAGCCCAATAGCAGTGAGGCCCAACAGTAGAGATAAAGCATATCCGATCCTATCTAATAGGAAGGAGGATCCTAACTCACACATAATCAAGGAATATCTTCAGATATGATATAGTAGTTAGGATGCTTGGGCCGGAGATCACGCGAGGCCCAGAATATCCTACCTAAGGTACACTCTATAAATACTGAGGTCAAGTCCTAAGCTACAAATGTTCTAATCTCTGAACTATTTACATTCAGTCACACTGTGCACACACCCCACCCCTTTGGTGAATAGTCTGGTTGTGTACAGTGATCCTACTTTCTCCTGAATGCTTATCTCATAGGCATTCAGGAAGAGTCCATTGATCCAATATCAAAGCACTAGCATATTTGATTAATTAACTGTCAAGACAAATTGCTCCATTTTCAACACTTCTGGGCAAAATTGCCTTCCGAAAAATCTTCGAAGCAAAATTGTCCATCGGTGAAAACTTTTGGGGTAAAATGGCCTTTGACAAAGGCCTGCTTTTATATTCTTGTTTGAAAGTGAGTTAAACCCATTCCAATAAAAATGATTACTAGTACATAATAACTCTTTGCCTCAAATGTCAGCGTGGACAGTGATGCTAGAGTCTAGGAAAGCAGAAAATTTTACATTATAATGATCCACTAAAATAACCTGGTGAAAAAGAAAATGTCAAAGATAAGAACTTATATTTTGATTGATACAATTGGAGGCTAGTAATTGATAGGAACTGCCTGCACATCACTCACATGTTTTACTTTGGTCCGCCGGAAAAAAATGGAGATTGCTTGTACATAGAAGCGACATTATGATTTGATTATAGAGTCTTTATAGAACCTGTTTGAGATGACGTTTAAAAAATACGTTCTCTTAATTTTGTCTTGAAAGTGCCATAAAGGGAGTAACTTTGGCATGTCCGTTTTTCTAGTTAATTTTGACCATTAATTGACTAAATATATTAAATTGTTAGTTTATATGTCATCCATGTCATCTTAGTTAAGGTGCAAATTTACCCCAAAATTTTTAAATCTAACTTTGAAAGAAGACAAAGTAGATGATGGCACATGAACTTTATACACAAATTTACATCTTAACAAAAATGATATGGATGACATGTGGACTGTCAGCTCAACATATTTGATTAACTAACCGTCAAGACAAAATTGTTCTATTTTTTATAATTCTAAAACAAAATTGTCTTCAAAAAAACTTTCGGAGTAAAATTTGCCCTCAGAAAAAACTTGTGGGTCGAAATTGCCTCTGATGAAGGCTTGCTTTTATATTTTTATTTGAAAGTAAGTCAAATTACACCAAAGAATTTGATAATTAGTACATAATAACTCTATGCCTCACATGTCAGCATGGACAGTGATTTAAGAGTCTAGGAAAGCAAAAAAGTTTACATTAAAATGATTCCAAAAAAAAAAAAAAGCCTGGTGAAAAAGAAAATGTGAAAGATATGAACTAATATTTTGATGGATACAACTGGAGGTTGGAGTAATTAATCTCTTTAGAAGAAGGAATTGCCTATTTAAGCACATCACTCACAATTTTTACTTGGTTGTCAGGAAAAAAAATGGAGATTTCTTTTATATAAAAGCGACATTATGATTTGATTATGGAGTGTGGCCTGTTTGAGATGATGTTTAAAAAATATATTTACGTAAGTTGAAATAAAATTCTTCTCGCATAGTTACTTTATAGACCGTAAATCATATAAAAAAAATAAGTTTCACCGCTAATCCAAACAAACAAACAACTATAAAACTCTAATTTGACGGTAGCTCAGATGTGCCGCCACGCCAGTCAGTAGGCGTTTGCGTCACGTCTGACAAAAAATAAAAAGATGAGGTATCGAGCTCCCTTTGTCTCTTGTGTCGCAAAATTGTTTTACACACTTGCTAAGAATAGCCTAAATACACGTTGGCATCCTTTGAAGTACCGTCTTGCGTGTTTAGTAAATCTGTATTAAATATTACCTTTTCGGTTCTAAATATTAGTATAAGATATAGTTGACTTTTTTAAAAATATTTAAAATTTTAATTAATTTTTTAAAAAATGTTTCTTTATCATTTTTTTCTCCAAACTATTTTGCCTAATTTATAAACTAGTATATAATCTAATGACACAACATATTATATGATTGAGTAACTTATTTAACTTTCTTAATCTCTTAAAAAAAAACAAGTCAACAATGTCTTATATTTGGAAATGAATGGAATAGAAATAAATGATAAAAAGGTATGTTTAATCAACAAAATTATCAAAACAACTAACTTCACCAAACTTAAAAGATAAAAAGCAAAATATTGAAGTCTTTATTAATTATTAGAAGAAATAAAGGAAAATCCTAGAATAATACTATTAAAATAAGAAAAAGACAAATAAGTGTTCCCAATATATAAAATCTCATGTTTGAAATGATGGGGGAATTTGGAATTTCCAAATCTCAACAAATGACAAAATTGCCTTGAATTATGTGATAGATGAAAACAAAATAGAAACAAGAATACTAAAGTCATTAATTTAAATTCTAATGTTAATTTCTATTTATATGTTGTTATTGACTCTTGAGACTTGTGCCCTGAAAATTATACCTGGATATAAGTACTTCCTTTGGTCCTTATTACTATAAAGCACCAACTAACAATTCTCACAAACTAATAAAAACAGTTAAAGTCTATAAAACTATTCTACAATTTAAGTAACTTTCAATATTAACCATATTAATTGCACTAAATTCTAATATTATACAGGGTATTAATTATTACTTTCACCCACTATCCTTATTAATTAAGTGCATACATAGAAAAAAATAATCAATGCTCTTTGGGAACAAGCAAGTGCCTTATAAAAAGATAAACTACACTTGATAGTTGGTGCCTTATAATAAAGACCAGATGACAAACGATTACCCTTATCCTCTTTTCCATTTCTCTCTCCTACCTCAGTCTCCAATAGCAACGCTCAACACTCCTTCAAATCTCATCACCGATGTCTCCCTCTTCCAAATTTCTCTCCCAGCCCCCTTAAGAGTGGCTTGGAAAGGACTACGTTTGGCTAAACCGAAAGATCTCGATGGTTATACAAGTAGCTTCCTTCACTATGACTCGATCAGCTGAGCAAGTGGGCAATTGCCAATTGGGCAAGTTAAAAAATAATAATAATGGGCCTAACAGGGTGGCCAGCTCTTTTAGGCTCGACTTCATTTAAAGGCTCCATTTTGTAAGCCTGACCCTTGAAGGGTCCAGGCTTAAACATGGCAAGTCCATCATTTCCCGGTTCTGTAGCCATGAAATTATCATTAATTATTTAATTGATGCTTTGGGGTTTATTTTCGTGCCTTTAAAGTTTCACGATGATTGAAGTACTTTTAATATTTTTTTTTAACATGCATCTATGGTTTTTTTTTAGTAGGGATTAATCTTTGGGCTATCTTTAAAATATGCTTGTGTTATTTTGGGGTTGTTTTTGTTGGAATTTCAAATCTTTCAAAATAGTTTTGGCCCAAAAATATCTTTTTAAAATAGTTTTAAAAAAAGTCTTTCATAATTTTGTATTCATCCTTAAAACAAGATTTAAAAATTCCTATTTATTTTCGTGAATATCGTTTGCAAATATTGTAATTTCTCTCATGATAAAATATTTAAAATTATTGAGCTAAATAAAAGTCAAATATGTAAAAGTTGGTTAAATCATCCATGTTTTATATTGAATTGATATGTGTGTATTCAACATAATTTTCTTCAAAACAATAATTATAACTTGCAAAACTATAATACTCCCTCTAGTTTTTACTATAAGGTACTCTCTCTGGTCCTTATTATAAGAGACTAACTAGCAAGTTTATTTGGTCTTTTTTATAAGGCACTTGCTTGTTCCCAATGAGCATTAATTATTTTTTCCATGTCTGCCCATAATTAATAATGGTAGTGGGTGAGAGTAATAATTAATATAATATTAGAGTTTAGTGCAATTAGTAAGGATAATATTGTAAATTACTTAGATTCTATGACAACTTTATTGACTTTAACTACTTTTATTGGTTTGTGAGAAAAATTAGTTGGTGCCTTATAATAAAGACCAGAGGAGTATCAAATAACAAGTGTATTTAGTCCTTTTATTAGGCACTTGCTTGTTTCCAAAGCGCATTAATTATTATTTTTTCTATGTATGCTTATAATTAATAAGGGTAGTGGGTGAGAGTAATAATTAATATAATATTAGAGTTTAGTGCAATTAATATGGGTAATATTGAAAATTACTTAAATTTTAAGACAACTTTATTGACTTTAACTGTTTTTATTAGTTTGTGAGAATCATTAATTGATGCCTTATAATAAAGATAGAGGGAGGGAGTAATTCATAAGTAACTAATGATTGAATGCTTTCAGTTTCATTTGCTTATCATAATCCAATTGTTTTCTTTAAGGAAGGTTCTCTTCTAACTTCAATATAATTTTCTCAAATATACAATTCCCAAAAGTAAATATGCCCACCATCTAAATAAACAAATTTATATGTCATGCGAAAATAATTTATGAAATTATAAAATAAATATATTTTATCCAGCATACCACTCTGGTCCTATTTATAAGTCCAGTTTGACCAAAAAATTTGGTCCTATTTATAAGTCCATTTTGATCAAATAAATGAGATTGTGACAATTTTGCTCATATTAATGATGATGAGAGAGATTGCTAACTATGTTGGGAAGAGAAAAAGATGAGAGAGATTTGACAATAAATTTTAAAAGGTACCCATTCATAAATGAGGGTAAAGTTGGAAATTTGCTCTATAATCATTGAGATACCTAACTTTTCTTGATATGTGAGATTTGGTCAAACTAGACTTATAAATAGGACCAGAGTGGTACATAGATTCCTTTTCTTTTTGTGCCACTTGTAATCATTATCTTAAATGTATTTATATCACTAAAAAATATATTTATTTATTTATTTTCAGTGGCGTATGGATAATGATACTATCCTAAATAGGAACTAGGAAGGGAGGAGACAACTCATGAGAACCAATGAAGAGTGACATGTGGAGAAGAAGTCAACGTTCACCTGAAGAAGAATCCTAAGAATCTATTCGAACGGATAAGATATTTCGCTTTATTTATTGGAAAAATTACGTTTAGGTCCCAAGGAAAGAAAAAAATTATAAAAAAGTTCATTGAAATCATAAAATTACCCAGAAGTCCCAAAGGAATTTTTGTTGTAAATACATACATTTCCTGTTGTAAATACATACATTTCCTGTTGTAAATGGCTTGAGACTTTTTTATATTATTTGTACGAAATTTTTTAAATGTTGTTGTAAATATATACATTTTTCATTGTAAATACATACATTTCTGTTGTAAATGGTCGTGTTTAAATGTTGTTGTAAATACATACATTTCCTGTTGTAAATGGTTTGAGACTTTTTTTATATTATTTGTACGGAATTAAAAAAGTCTCAAACCATTTACAACAGGAAATGTATGTATTTATAACAACATTTAAACACCTGACCATTTACAACAGGAAATGTATGTATTTACAACAACATTTAAAAAATTTAATTTCGTACAAATTATATCAAAAAAGTCTCAAACCATTTACAACAGGAAATGTATGTATTTACAACAAAAATTCCTTGGGACTTTTCTGTAATTTTGTGATTTCAATGGACTTTTTTGTAATTTTTTTTCCTTCTTTGGGACCTGAGTGTAATTTTCCCTTATTTATTTTACTTTAAAATCCCCACTTGATGAGATCCAACTAACCAAGAAAGACAAAACAACCTCGCCTTCACAAAATGGGTAAGCCTTTTATGAGCTTACCAAGCTACTCTCCACCACTAACGTCATTTACATTCCATGCCACTAGCGTTATGCTAGATACAAAGTTTAATCTGGCTTTTATAATTTTGTTCTTTGATTGTATAAAAATAAATATAAAAAGGGAAAATCCCTCAGAGAGACCAATAAAAATGATAAGGGACAGAGAGGTGATTCTAATATTAATAATATCATAGAAGTGTTAGGTCTTATTTGTTCTTTTTGAAATTAAAAGAAAATGACATAAATGTCCTCAAACGTTTTTGTTTTAAAAAGGGTTAAGGGGCAATTTGGCCAATCAACTATTGGCTCAGGAGCATCCAGCACAAAAAACTATTAAGGGTACCAAAAATACCAACAAACTTTTAAAAAGGAGCGCCCAACGTACAACGCCATTAACCTCTGTTATCTAACCGTTATCTAAGGTGCAGATTGGCCAATGAACTCTTACTTCAGGAGCGCCCAGCACAAAATTCTAAATTTTACTAAATTAAATAATTTTTTTCTCAATTGTCATTATTCAAAACTACTTGTATAGATATCTATGGACAAAAATTATTCATTCTTTAATTTTGTCAAAATTATAATTTGCTAAAATAAACAAAATTTTTAAGTAAAAATATAATTATATGATTTAAATAAAACTCAAGGTGTTTTATAATTTATTATATATGGTAAAAAAAAATATATGATTTATTTTTATAATAAAACTCACATAAATTTCTTCTAAAATAAAATAATAATTTTTATGAGAAAAAGAATGTATGATAAATTAGAGTAAAATATGTAAAAGTGCACTTATTAATCAAATAAATTAGAGTAAATTTATGTATGTATTTTTACTCTATCATGTAAAAATTATTCTTTTCTTTCAATTTTGTCGTTAACTTAATATCATTATATTCAAGATAGATAGTGTATCGTTGGGAATAAGTTATACGGAAATTGACACAATTGAGCTTTAAGTACCTACTAACATAAATTTCTTACTATAATTTAAAGAGGGAAACAAATTATACTTATAAATTTAGATTAACAAGACTTATATTTAGAAATAAAATAAAAATAAAAATCATATTTAATAAAAATGAAAATTAAAGAATGAATAATTTTTGTCCATAGATATCTATACAAGTAGTTTTGAATAATGACAATTGAGAAAAAAAAATATTTAATTTAGTAAAATTTACAATTTTGTGATGGGCGCTCCTGAAGTAAGAGTTCGTTGGCCAATCTGCACCTTTAATAACGGAGGTTAACTTTTTGTTAACGGTGTTAACAGCGTTGTGCTGGGCGCTCCTTTTTAAAAGTTTGTTGGTTTTTTGGTACCCTTAATAGTTTTTTGTGCTGGGTGCTCCTGAGCCAATAGTTGATTGGCTAAAATGCCCCTTAACCCTTTTAAAAAAGTAACCTTTACCCGTACCAGCCGACGAATACACCCCATGCGGAGCTTTGATGGAAATGACATCGGAATCCCAGCCAAAAAGGCACTTGAACCTAGACGGGTCACCTTCTCTAGCGGTCCAAGGTTGAAGCCCTTGACGAAGATGAAGGTGTTGTTGTCGAGTCCGATTCTTCTTCTCGGCGTCCCCTCTCCCCATCCCTCACAGTCCAAATCTCGGCCGTCCCAATCCGGATCCAACGGCTCAGAATCGTTTTTTGAAATAAAAAAAATATTTAAAAAAAAAATTAATTTAATTTTTTTTTTAAAAAAAAAACCATTCTAGGCCATTGGATCCGGATTTGGACGGTCGAGATCGGACTGTGAGGGATGGAGAGAGGGTCGCCGGGCAGAGAATCCGGTTCCATTGTCGTCGCGGTCAAATATGAACTCTTTTCTTTGTGAACAAGTTATATATTGGGTGTTCGTCACCTTACTATTGGTATTGGCCGAAAATAAATAAAGAAAAACTTAACTTTCCTTTTCGACTTTGATAGTTGAAGATTCCTTTATTTAACGCAAATTATTAATTTTTCTCTCTCCTAAAAAGTAACAACTATATCAGAGCTTTGGTGGTAGATTAATTCCTAGACTCGATATGAACTTATTAAGTTTAGATTTGAAAATAACAACTACAGATATAGAAATGACAACTACCCATTAAAAGGTAACCACTTGTGAAAATGAGAAAGCATGCATAAATTAATTCATAGACTCGATATAAGTTTACAAAATTTAGAGTTGAAAATAACAACTTCGGATATGGAAATGAAAACTATCAATTTAAAAATAATCAATTATTCCCGTCAGAGCTTTGGCGCCGGCGACAGGTCATCGGAGCTCCGGCGGGGTATGTCGTTGGCCAACGATTGTCCACCAACCTATGGCAAGGGCAGGGGTTACTTTTTGAAAAAAATTTGTGGAGGGGGCATTTATTTCATTTCTTTTTAATTTCACAAAAAACAAATAGATCACTAGCATTTTATAGAGTTATTGAAATTGGAATCCTCTCTCCGTCCTTTACTATTTTGGGTTAAGGTACACATTGGCCAACGAACTATTATCCAAGGAGCATATGGCACAAACATTAATTGAGGGTACCATAATTATCAATTAACAATTAAAAAGTGGAAAAAAGACACAAAAAGTAATTTAAAAAAAAAAACATAATGCCGTTAAACTATACCCCGTCACTGTCTTGGTGTCTCTGTCTTCTATTGACTGTCACAATGTCGGCGACGTCGGAGTCTCCAAAGCTTCCATTGTTGTTGGATGTTCCACTCACCCTCTTGAACTCATCAAGGTCTGTATGCAGCTTCAGGGCAAGAATCACGCACCGAAACCAAATCCAACAGTTCACAGCTTCCGACCGGCACACGCCTTACACCCTAGTTTCGTCCCTCCGATGCCACAGGTAGCAGCTGCCGCAGCTACAACGCCTGCTTGTATGGATCTCACCTCTGTTGGTGTTTGCCTTATCTAACAAGAAGTCATAACCGTTGTTTTCTCCAGCGTCTCTACTTCCATCCTCTACTTGTGCCTCATATTTTAATGTAATTGTGATAGTTTTTTTTAATTGTTATTTGGTACTTATTTTCACTTTTTAATTGTTGATTGATAATTAAGATACTCTCAATTAGGCCCTGTTTGGTACCGGGAAGATTTGAGGAAGGAAAGGAAAGGAATGGAAGTGAAAGAAAAGGAAAGGAAGATTAGGAGGGAACTTAAAAATGTGAGTCGTTTGGCATACTAAGGAATAGAACTTAAGTTGAAGGAAAATGAGATGTTTGGTATGAAGAATTGGATGTTGGTTAAGTGGGAAGGTTAGGTGAAATTCCCACAATGCCCCTAAACCGTTCGAACGCTGGCGTTGGGTTTGAATGTAAAGCACTAAAGGGACAACGCGTTCGAACAAAAAATTGGACAGTAACCAAACTTGTGCAGCAGTTTATATCAAAACATTCCAGGAACAACAATATTTCAGAAACATAAGTAGGCATTTTTGACAGAAACAATAGTAATATAAATGCAAGAGGCATGCATCATTCAAAGTACCACCTTTTTTGTCCCCTGTTTTATAGGTTTAAGCAATAATGCAACACTTTTTTCATATCATATCTATACCCACTCAAAGCCCCATTGTCATCTTCAATTAACATAGCAGCAAGCAGCAGATACATTCATATATAACCCATATAGTCAACAATCTAACTCACATTGTTTCATTCCAATAAACCCAGGACACTGTACAGTTCGATTGCAACATATGTCATTATCTATTTCAGCTTCCTGTAACATTTACACTACTAAATACAGAACTCAACACATAGCCATACACAAAAACACATAAATTTAACACTCACCCAACCTGGTTCATGAGCTACAAGAAACATGTCATCGACCAAAATTTCACAGAAATTAAACACCCATTTTCCACTTACCTGGATTCGGCACTCATCTCCCCTTCCTTAAACTTGTCATTCGACTGTCGTTCAAGTAGCCTTCATCTCCTCCTTCTCGCAACTCCTCCTTCTCGCGTTGCAGGTGTTTATAATATGGTCTGTTCAAGGGCTTTTTCGTCCCATTATTTGCCTCTCCCAGGAACATTTATGAGATCCCACCATTTTGAAAGGAAATCACTTTCCCACGTTGGTGGGAACTCAGCATGGCGTGTGAACTCGTCTTACCGAAAGTCTGGCACACCAAACGGGTTTTTTAAGTGGGAACTGACCCATGTTCCCTTTCACTCGGTCCAATTCTTTCTAACAAACGGGGCCTTAATGTTTGTGTCATATGCTCCTCAGGTAATAGTTCGTAGATAACAGAATTACTTAAATTTTAAATTAGGTCATTCAATTTAATAAATATCTTAAAATGGAATTTCAGAGTTTGATAATTTTACTCACTACCCTCATTTGATTCCCCCCCCAACCCAAATTACGTCACATCTCTTGAGATTTGTGAACATCTGTCCCTCTCCTCTGGTTAGCATCCTTCTTCTCTCTAATTCAGTTCCTTTGATTTGTTGCTTCTGAATGATTTTTTTTAATTCTAAATATTAGTAATTTGTGGTTTCTTGTTACATCCCTCATATTTCCCTGTTTTTTCTGCTTTAGATTTCAGATTGGTGCATCAATCAATTTCGTATCTCCATATTCCCGTGTCCGTTTTTGATGTTTCTTGAGCCAAAGTCGCGTTTCGGAAAGCCATCTTTCTCCTCGTTTTGGAATCGCTAAAATCCGAGGTCTGTAGTGTGAGATACGTTCTGTTCTTATCCGAACGTGTTGGAGGCCGAATTTTCGGTGCGAATTTCCATTCCTAGTTGATCCAATCGTCCCTTTCTTTCGGGAATCATATCATCGGTGAAATTCCATTCCTAGTCGATCCAATCATCCCTTTCTTTCGGGAATCATATCAGTAGTCATAATCCTATATAACTGCAATATTGGGGGCACTGCTAACTATCATAGTAATGGGATCTTTGTGGTCAGGGGTGGATCCAGAAATTTATGGAAGGGGGCACTATTGGTAGGGGTGCGGGGGTTTGGGGGTAGCGCCCCCGAATTTTTTTCCCACTTGTCATCAAAAGCACAAAAAATAATTGGGCAGTGCCCAATTAACGCCTCATGCATCCAATCCTTCCCGTAAAATGAGAAATAACAAAACTTCCTATGTAAGTTATTCATCATTCACCTACTTGAAAGAAAATCAGTTAAACCAAAATAAACTGCGTACTACCGCACTCTAGAAAAAAAAAATCAAAGCTTTTGTGTTTGCAGAAAGAGAGGCAAGATCACATGAAGTGAAGCAAGGTGAGGCATGTATGCAAGAAAAGAATGTACAAAGAGAGCATTTGATTGGTGCATTTATTTATGTAAAGGAGCTTGCATGATGTTCTTCATAGTAATATAAAGGTTGGATCTAACAAACTACACATTTAAATTCCTTTGTAATTAGGGAAGGTGCATGATCTGGCTGATTAATTCAATAATCCAGAACCACTGACATGGTTAAACCTAATAAGTTATTAGCATATATAGTACTCTTTCTACATTAGCAAAAAGAAGAGAAAATGTTGAATTTTCCTTCTTCGACAAGGAGCAGCCATATCAACGGTCTCAAACATTAGTGCAACACTCATTTAATCATTATCAAAAGCATAAGCATGTAGCCGAACAAGGAAGAGAAAGCTAACATCTTTTGTTTGACCCAACTGATGAGCTCTGTCCATTGCCTGTTGATCCCATAAGGGATTCCAATCATTCTCATAAAAGATTACCGTGTCAGCAGCCGTCAAGGTGATACCAAATCCACCAGCTCTTGTACTAAGTAAGAACACAAAAACATCATTAGCCATAAAATGCCCATGGCAGAAAATTAGCAACCTACATGCTCCAAGTGGTTCTGGATTATTGAATTACAAGTTCAAAAAATCCAAATTACATCTACGCACAAGATTATGGTACCACATGCCATATGATTGTTTAACTTGGTCATTCGATATATGTATAATTGATTTACTTGTCTTTTATGTTGAACTACAAAATTATGTGCACTAAAGTAGCTGCGGTGTGCTGTGCAGTTTGCGCGAAAGCTTCTATCACAATAAGCCATGTGCCAATTACACCACACCATCCAACAACAGTCTCACACATCTTTAGTCCCATTCAAAACAATTCTGAAAACAAATTGAACAAGTACAAAAATAAAAAATGCAATAATAACTAAAGCAACAAGGGGAAAAATTTTATTTAAAAAAAAAATCAAGGGGGGCACGTGCTCCCCTTCTCACATACGTGGGTCTGCCATTGATTGTGGTGTCATCATGTTCTACGAGAAAATGAAAGGAAATTACAAGGTGACAGGGTGGATGCTTGCTTTGTATATTAGGATGTATGAAAAACAACGCGGTTATTTGAATTGTTCTCTATTGTCATTATCCATCAATCACTCTAAATTCTGATTCAGTTAGAAATAATATAAGAAATCTCACAAAGGGCAATTTAGTCTTTTTATTTTAATACTTCAATTTCTGATCCTTCAAAATAATTACCATTTTTTATAGTTCTTCATAATAAATATTATTTTTCTTAGGTCCTTTTTTTATAACTTTCCCTAGAATCTTCAAGCATCAAAGCCCAATTTATGGTTGCCAAATTTGATTTTTCAAGACTCGGATGAATTTTTGTGATTAATAGCATCACTGGCTGCCATGATAGATGTTGCAGGAATAAATGAGCATTGAGGGCTATTTAAGGACATTATCCTATTTTAGGACACTAACATTACCTAGGGAAGACACAAAATATTTATAAAACAATATGATATTTTAGTGGTTACTTAATAAAATTCATTTTTTTGGATTAATAGTTTAGGGAGAAAGACACAAAAGAACCTCCAAAACTATGCAAATCCCAATTTAAAATCTCAAAATTAACTAATCATGTTGAAGTTTCATGAGATTAGCATGTGATTAAATTTTGTAGCAAAATTATTTAAATGCCTTTCATTTTTTTTTTTTAAAGAGAGTTTAATGAGTAACAACTCTAACTTGTAAAATGACAAAGACAACTAAGCTAATTGGTAAATAATTTCGATGAAATTTCTATTGAATATCAATGACAAAAACAGGTTAGCACGTAACAACTTTAATAAATGACAACTAATATATAAGACAATGACAATTAATTTTTTTTAATTGAAATTAGGTCATCTCACAAAAATTTCATTTTACAATAGTTCCAACAAGTTTATAGGAATTAAGCCATTTTTCAACGCATCTCTTTGCAATTCTTATTTTATGTTCGATTTGGTACCATGAAACTGGATTTGGCTCTCATCTTCTTCTTTTTCCATTCACTTTCATCATTTCCTTTATCTCAGCCGTTGGATTAAAATCTGAACGGTTCAGATTTCATATTTTATAAAAATATTAAATTATTAAAAAATATTTAAAAATAATATTTTTATAAAAGATGAAATATAAACAGTTCAGATTTTAATCCAACGCTTGAGATGAAGATACAAGATAGGAAGGAAGCTTAATCAGAACGAATTATAATTTTTCTTCTATGATTGATCAATATAAACATCAACAACTCCGAATTGGATCAGTTTCTCCCGAACAAATAAGTGCTTGGGCCAATAAAATACCACCTAATGGAGAGATAGTTGGGGAGGTAACAAAACCCTAAGGACCCGTTTGGTAGAAAGAAGATTAGAGAAGGAAAGGGAAGATCTCAATCTTCCCATGGATTTTGGGTGTTTGGTAGACAGAAAGTCTAGTCAGCATCTTCCAGTGAGTACCCATCTTCCCTTATTTGAGGGAAGATGCTTTCCATCTGAAAATGGAGGGAAAGCTGCAATCTTCCTAGGAAAGTGTTTTTTTGACAAATTTACCCCTGAAATTCAAACTTGGCGGAGAAGTTCGAATATGGTGATTTTTTTTTCACGAGTTCGAACTTAACAAGAATATATTTTTTTAAATATATTTTATCAAAAAAAATATTTTTTTATTTGAATTACTTTTTTTAGGGTAAAATAGACATTTCCTAATTATTTGCCAACTACTACCTTTTCATTTTCTTCCTACCAAACAACTCAAACCATCTTCCCTCATATTTCAAATCTTCATTTCCCTTCCTTTCTCTCCCCACCAATTCTTTGTACCAAACGGGTCCTAAACTTTTCGTTAGAGGGAAGAGAATTGGAGCCAGTCCCCCGTGAAACTCAATACTTTTATGTGTTTGGTGTGGCTGATGACCCTTCTCTAGGTAAATGACTTCCCCAAAGATGATGGAATTAGCTTCCATCAGCCCTGGAATTAGTTCCACTTTAATAGAGGGGAAATTTATTAACCATTAGTCCGTACCAGGGCCCTTTTAAACTAAAAAATCTCAATTAAGGCCCCAAGACTCTGCCAAATCCAGAAAAGGCCCTAGGGCCCTTTTTGACATTTGAATATTAAATGAAATGACCAAAAAACCCACACTACATATCTCTCTTATCTCTCTCTCTCTCTCTCTCTCTCTCTCTCGATATGCCTATGCTCTGGTCCCCGATTTTGATCTCCGTCGTTAGTCTCCCGCTCTACGCCTCCGTCCTCGTCGGTCTCCACCTCTAAGCCTCCGTGCCCGTCGATCTTCGCCTCTGCGCCTCCGTGCCCGTCGATCTTCGCCTCTGCACCTCCCTCCTCGTCGATCTACAGTTGTTTTAGAGAGAAAGAGTATGTGTTGATTAAACCTAATCTTTTTTACGTTTTTGTTAAATCCTCACCGATCTCCCTGATCTCCGGCGGGTTTTTGTTATAACTACAGCAGTCGATGGTGCACCCCTCTTCCCCTTTCTGCCCCAGTCATTTTCTTTCTTGGTTGAATCTGCTTGATTATCTTACTATACTGGGAGGATCTAAATTTGAATCCGTGGATGCTTCTTGGAAAATTACTGAATACTTTCTGTTACGAACATCTTTTCAAGCACTTACTTCGATAGTTCCCTTTTATTGGATATTCCGGTGGACAAAATATGCAATGTAGAAGTCGCGAGATTTGCTCCAATTAAATATACTCAATTTTCTTTTAATATTGATTTGAATTGAATTCGAAAGCAGTTTGTAATGACATGCTTTTAATTTTAAAGTTTCCATGTTTCCTTAAACTACGGGTCAGTGATATTAGAGAGCAAAATTTTACAATGAAAGGTCTTTCTATGGATGACCAGTTTATAGAGGCTGCCTTATTGATGATCAAAGCTTCAACTGACTTAAAGCTCGTAGAGCTTATCTACCTACTTCCTATGTCCACTTTGTGATTCCTGAAGTACATTTTGTGCTTCTGGCGCTTTATAGGTAGAGGCAATATTAAACCAGGAGAATTTCACTTTGGAAGAGCTTCTGGATGAAGAGGAAATAATTCAAGAATGCAAGGCTTTAAACAGTCGCCTCATTAACTTGTATGTTGTGCACATTTCTGTATCTGAACAAACATGATTTACATTTTCTATACCTTGTTAACCCAAAATTTAATTAGATAATACACAAACTGGACATGTGATAATACACAATCAGTTTAAGTAATAAGTTGTTGACATTGTGCAGTAATTTTGGCCAAATTCTGCGTTAAATGTGATATTGAAAAATTGAATTAATTCTAGGAGAGTTACTATCTTGTGTTGTATTGATATGGTTCATGTCATATGCTATCATTGAAGTGTTAAGAATGTGGCTTTGGAGGTTGGAATTCGTAGTTGTTATAACCATTGTTACTACAAAAGTTTGGAAAGTAAAATTCAGAAGTTGTTGGTCACTTGCTGCTGAATTTTAGAATTGTACTTTGCTGCTGTTAATGCTCCTTAATTGTGCATTACTTGAAAACATTAAATTGGCAATTTTTTGCATTTTACTCTGAAACTTTTGCTGCTACATTTTGTCCTAAATGGTGTTGAATGCCATTTGTAATGTTCAATGTAAGTGTATTAGTTGTAACCATATGTGCAATGTAAGTGTATTAGTTGTAACCATATGTGGAATGTAAGTTTCTTCTTTAGTTTGCATAGGTCTAATTTGTATGTCTACTGAATGACTTTGTGTAAGGCAATTTTGTAAGTCAGAAAGTATGGGCAATTGTCATGGCCATTGTTTCTGATGTAATGGACAAAAATATTGTGTAAGCTGAATGAAGTATTGTGTATTGGTATTTTGTACTTTGAATAATGTATATGATGTCATCATCAGCCCCCACTGACAACATGATCAGGACAACATCATCAACCCTCACTAACAACATCATCAGCCCTCACTAACAACATCACCAGCCCTCACTAACAACATCATCAGCCCCCTTTAATATCAACATCAGAAAAAAAGAACCATATCAGAAAAAAAAAAATGCACAACTATATCAACCCCAATTAACAACCATATCAGAAAAAACTGACAACATGATCAGCCCCACTGACAACATGATCAGCCCCCACTGACAACATGATCAGCCCTCACTGACAACATGATCAGCCCCCTTTAATATCAACATCAGAAAAAAAAAAAGAACCATATCAGAAAAAGATGCACAACTATATCAACCCCAATTAACAACCATATCAGAAAAAACAGACAACATGATCAGCCCCCACTGACAACATGATCAGCCCCCACTGACAACATGATCAGCCCTCACTGACAACATCATCAGCCCTCACTAACAACATCATCAGCCGCCTTTAATATCAACATCAGAAAAAAAAAGAACCATATCAGAAAAAAATGCACAACTATATCAACCCCAATTAACAACATATGAACTCAAGTGTTCTGCACAATTGTTGTAATAAAACCTGTTATACAACCACTGAAATTTAGGTACACTTAAAAACAAGTCAGTCTATGTACATAAATACATATTTGTGGTCAATTACAATGTGTCCTAACAATATGCCCCCTAATGTCTCTTCTTCTACTTGTGGTAATCCTCAATCAAAGACAACACTCATGTTCTTGCTTCTTCTTATACTAAAGCCTTCTTGCTCGTGTACCTACAACAATTGTAAATGAAGTTCATTTAAAATTACCCTTAATGATTCAGCTATTGGGTGTTTACCACAAAGCAAAGCCAATTTTCAATGCCAATACAGAACAAGGATCACAGCAGCAGCAAAACTCTAGATGATTGATATGATTTCCAGGGCTTTTAACAAATCTGAGTTATCAATTCTTTAGTAACCCAGAGCATTAGAGGGTAATGCAGAGATGCAGAACATAATTGGCTCTTTAATTCCAGCAAGAATTACTCAAATTGACAGCAATTAAATATATAAATACATGTTAAGGATAGCAACCTCGTACAGTGCTGGCAAAACTTTCATTTTAATTGATTTCCACAACTATTAACTTTTATCACACACATGTGCATGGAATGAAAGAGGAACAATTCTATCATATTCACACAATGGACATCTCCCATTATTGAAATACCCTTTTTCCCCCTGTACGTTCCAAGGGTGAAAAGAAACAAAAGAAGAAAACAAATATTCAAATCAAAAGCAAACGGTTTCCACACTATGTTCACATGCACCCTATCAATTGCAAAGATCATACACTCTATAAAGAAAAATTGTTATAAGCTTATACCATCTTTCTTCTTTCAATGATTTACGTAGTTAAAGATTCTTAAATTAAGCAAAGCCAAAAATGATAGGGTGCTAACCGTTAAAAGTTGCCTCCCACTCCTAGGGTGGTTCGTCGCCGTCCTGAGAAAGGACAAGAACAAATGGGCGAGCAGTGAGAGAAAATGGGCGGGCAGTGAGAGAAAGAGGGAGGAGCGAGAAGATAAGGAGAAAGAGGGAAGAGGAAAGTGAAACACTGAGTGTTTTTTTGTCATTTCATTTAATATTCAAATGTCAAAAAGGGCCCTGGGGCCTATTCTGGATTTGGCAGAGTCTTGGGGCCTTAATTGGGATTTTTGGGTTTAAAAGGGCCCTGGTACGGATTTTCCCATTTATTAACCATTAGTATGTTTTATCAAATTCCCAACTTAGCCCCTCTTGGCCACTTGCTTCTTTCCATTATCTTCAACCTTCGACTCGACGGCCTCCATCTCCCTCTCTCACGGCGACGGCGAGGACAGCGAGATGCGGTGATGATAGAGGACAACAGCGGATGACGGATGGCACCAACAACAGTGAGGATGGTAGACGGCATGGCTACGGCGATGATGACGGACACAACGACGGCGACGACACTAGGAGACACCGACGATCTTGAAGCTCCTTTACCGGAATCAAAACGGGGGCGGATTCTCCCTCTTCGATCTGCGATTTCGTTCACTCTTCGTCTTTCTCCTTCTTGCTCTTCAATCTGCAACTCTTCCCTGTTGTGGCCGGTGGCTATGGTGCCGGTGGCGTCGATCTGTGACTTCGTTCCATTTGCAACTCGCCGTGTAACTATTCTTCGATTTCTTCTTTGATTTCAACTTCACTTCCTTTCATCTCGCAACTCCGCCTTGCTTAAGTTTGTTGTTGCCTTCTCCGTCGTACCGTTGTTCCTCTGGTGGCTGGCATTCCTGTGGTGGCAGTCGGGCCTAAGTGGCTAACGGCTATGAGATTCTCTTCTTTTTAGTGGCTAGGGTTTTCTTGGTAAAGGGCATATACGTCTTCTCATATTATAAATACAAATATTTAATTAAAATAATACATCACTTCCATCATTATAATAAACAAACTTTAAAATCCTCACCGCCACTTCGATCTCCACTTTCTAATTCCATTCCAAATCCATAAAAACTGTACCAAACGGGGCTGTATATTTAGGTACTCCTTTTGTGTATTTATTTCAACAATCCACATCCCTTTCATATGAGTAATTGCATTAGCTGCTTTTTTCTTATGCGCTTCTTATGTGTTTTTCTTTCTAATTAGAGAGATTAAGCATTTTATTTTATTTTTTTATTTTTTTATAAATTCTATTTATTTAGATTAGATTATATGTTGCATTGTAAAATCTTTTTTGCACCCAGTATCTCAAATTAATTAATTTATATTCCTGCATTCAAAAATATTTTTCCTGTAACTCCAGTATCCTGGAAATTAATTAATTTGAGATATTGGGTGCAAAAAAAAATTTCAAGACGCAACATACAATCTAATATAAATAAATAGAATATATAAAAAAAATGCATAATCTCTCTAATTAGAGGGAAAAACACATAAAAAGCATCTAATGTGAATTCGTAATTGCACATGAATATTATAAATATTATTTCCTTAATAAAAAGTCAAATTTTAATATTTAGTGAAAGTTGCTAGAGTGGTGCTTTTGCCTGATTCGATCTGGTTTTTTGTTTCTTACTAGTGAAGGACAAGAACCTCTCCATTTCCTTTATTGTTCACTTCTCTTTACTTTTTTTTTCACTATTAGATAACCTTTGGATTGTTAAAATCTTATAAAAATATTACTATGACATCAAATAATGAAAAATATATAACAATACATTTAAATAATAAAAAGGGAAAATCCCATATAAAGCTATTTAAAATAGAAAAATTCTAAATTGGGTTGGTAAATTCAATAAATCTTTAATTGAGTCATTAACTCAATTTACTTTTTTTTTAGGAAAACTTATAATGTATGTCACTATAAAACGGACATATTTTGGTAAATATATTAATTAAGTATGAATTTTACTATATTTTTCACACACACACATATATATATATATGGAAATTTTTATATTGATGTAAACCGTTTTATCAAATTTTAAGTGCGTTATACATCTTTTTTCTAAAATATCCCTAGAAGTATATGAAATTTAAACGCCACTTGTTAAAAAAATATAAATAATATTACTGATTTATATTAAAGAATTAAAAAATTGAAATTGAAATATTTACTAAATTACCATCTAAAAACTCACATTTATGTGTTAAAGAAAATTATTTTGGTTTAGGTTAATATTGGTAAAAATCACTTTTATTTCAATTCAATTTTGTAAAGTTTGAAGTTAGTATGGGATATGCTTTTTCTTTTTTCTTTTTGGTTTTATCTCACCCGATAAAAATAACAACTTTTTTTTTTTAAAAAAAGCTCAAATTTATTTCTTTTATCATTAATTATTAATTGATTTTATCAATGATACTATTATGGCATGACATACTTGAGTTATTTTTTATTATCCTTTTAGGAAAAAAAATCATTTGATTTAACATAGATAATGTTGATATATAGAGATATATAGTCATAAAGCAATAATACTCTTTTAAGAGGGGAGAGAAGAAAGACGGGTAGAAAAGAGAGGAGGGGCGTTAAAGTCATTTTACACAGATTTTGAAATTGGTTAATGACTTAATTAAAGAGTTATTGAATTTACCAACCCAGTTTAGAATTTTTCTATTTTAAGTAGTATTATATCAGATTTTCCCTAATAAAAATTTGAGTAAATAGTACATATCTTTTTATTTTTATTTAAGTATTATATATAGATTTTTACTTTTTATGTGATATTATTATATTAAAGCACAACTGTTGATAGTTATCTAATTGTGATGAAAAGGCGGCGTAAGTGGACTGCTGCGGGCCACCCCCCATCCCTTAGAAGAATTTTTAAACAATGGTAATGATACTGTTTACTTAGATTTGTTTTGATAAGATATACATTAATATGTTTTTATCTATCCAAACTAAAATATGGTTGTTGGGCCAAAAAATAAAATAAAATATGGCGGAATCTAAATTCCAAGGTGAATTATTTAAAGGACCTCCTTAACCCTTTACCCTAATCCTCATCCTCGCCTACAAAGGCCACGCATCTCAAGTCAAGAGATCTGAACCGAGTTGTGACCGAGCGAGATCCAGCAACCGCGTCGCATCACACAAGTCAGATCGTCACCGCCGCCGGTTAGTGTCCTCCATTCTTATGCCTTCCTTCCTTCGTTTGTCCTGTCCTGCTCCTTTCCTTGTCCTGTTATGCCTTCCTTCGTTTGTGGCCCAAAGTCGACGACTTCCCCCCTTTTGGTCCGCTTTCTGTGTCAGTGAAGATGGAGATAATAGCCCTGGCATGAGAAAAAAAAAAACATATGACAGCAGCACGTAACCATGGAATTTGGGGCTATGGTCCGCTGCTTTCATAATTTTCTTCTTGTTTTTGTTTTAAGAAAAACTCAATGGAAAGCAGAATAAAAAAGAAGAAAAGTTTACAACCACTCACGACAAATTTGTTGTCACTACATGCTATTTATTCACTCAATTAAAGCCTGTGTTTTTGAGCTACCCCGATTTATATCATAAAGTTTGATGCTTTACTTTTGTGATTTCAGTATTAGCTCCATTTTTTCTTCTCTCCATCTTGTGCGTAATGTCTCAAAGCTTGATGCTTTATACCTGGGCTTATTATGCAGCTGATATTCTATTTTAGAATAGATAATGTTTGTACTTCGATAATGTTTGTACTTCTCATAGCAGCTTTGAAGTGTCATGCTTTTGCTCTACGACCATAACTTTGGTCTGTTTCCGCGTGATTGTGTGAACATAAAGGTTTTTAGGACTGTCGCCACACTCACCTAAGTACATACATTTATAATAATTCATGTCATACATAATTTATAGCCTCTGTTGTGAAATTTAGAATTTTCATCTTTTCATTAATGGAAATTTGTTGATGTAGCGTGATAGTGTATGTGAATGATAGTGTGGATTTTATTAACGTCGTTGAGTCTGAATAAAGGACAAGTTACTTGATATGTGTTATGTGGTATTATACCTCATTCAGATGGTTGACATATAGATAATATATAGATTGAGCATAGAAAGGCATACATATTATCAATCCTAATCTGTACCAATAGCGAAGCCCTCTGTTTGTAAACTGATTTAGTGACGAAAGTCACAATCATCATACCAGGGATTGTTTCTAAAACCTTTGTTTTTCATCTTTGTTATTTTGTTTTCTTTAAATATAATATCGCCTAATTTATGAGGGATTCTTTTTGATAATTTCATTATTTTCCTTTTCGTTCCAATATTAGTTTAGTTCAATTCTTATTAGTAACAAATAACAACACTAAAACCAGTTGCCATAGGGCCCTGAAACTGTCATTTGTTCTTTGCATCAAGCTGATAGCTAGATAGGTTTCAAGTTCAACATGGCTAATCCGTACTAATTAATATGACAAGTTCTATGACAAACACAAGATGTTTTTTTAATTGAGAATTAGAGTTTAACGTGTAGTGCTTCTTTTAGAGAAACACAAAAGCTTCTAACTGTAGGCTTTGTTTTATCTCTTCATATGTATTTACATTCTTTTGCACATACTCTCAATTGTACCATATCCATTAACTTTCATAGATAATTAATAATCTATCACCTAGCCCATGCTCGACTAGCCTAACTGACATATATTTGAGTATGAGTAGGCTACCTATCATGGAAATAGATCAAAGATATAGAATGCTTTGGGATATTGTTTGTCATGGAAATAGATTAAAGATGTAACATGCTTTGGGGTATTGTCTGTTTTGGGGGCCCATCACCCCCTCAGTTTTAAAACACGTCTTTCGTTCCCCTCCCTTCTCTGGTCAATGTGATATATCACATTGGCCTAACATCCTTGATGGCAGTTAACTTAGCTCTGATACTATTTGTGACATTCTTCTCAATACTATCCGATTTGGATCTTGCCACCCCTCATGTTTATAGCTAGGCTCGAACCGTGTATGGGTGAGGATGTTGGCCTGTAAGGGATTTTATGGGATGTCCCATATTGACCGGGGAGGGAATGAAAGACGCCCATGAGTAAGGTAGTTTCCAAATTTTTTTGTATTATTAATGCCCATTTGCATGACTATTTTAGTACTCCCTGATCCTTAATATAATATCTAGTTGATTTTTTTTAAGGCATTAGAGAAGCTAAATAAGTTAATTAGTCATAGTATATGTCGTGTATCATTTGATTATATATTAGTTCATAAGTTAGACAAATTAATTCGGTATAAACAAGATAAATGTTTAATTTTTTATAGTAGTTTATTTGCTGTTCTTAATCTCTTAAGAAAAGTCAATTTGGTCCGATTTTCTGTCAAATAAATTTGATTATCGCCAATTTAAATAGTTAATAATATTTTTCTGCATTGATTGATCAAAATTTCAGGTCTCCAGCTTCATTCATCCTTGGTTGTAGTCATACAATGGAAGGGAGTCAGAGTTTCACTAAGCACTATCCCAGATGCCGTTCTTTGCCATATTTTCTCTTTTCTTGAAGTTAAAGACATTGCGCGACTTAAGGCCGTGTCGAGAAGGTTCCAAACCCTATGCATATCTGTCCCCTCCTTCTCCTTCTCTCATCCTCGCCGTTCTCCGAACTGTTCATGCCTACATGTCTTCAGTTTCATGAAAACCCTTCTCCGCAACGTCCTCATGATTTGAAAATTAACATACTTTCTTTTTCATCCTCTTGCATTAAAAGCAAACACCGTAAGCTTCACAAGCTGTGGTTAAATAGATTATTTCAAGCTTTCTGTGTGAACGAACTCTCTCTTAATTACGTACTACCCTCCATCTTCAAAGGCCTCCCAAAATTTCAGTCCTTGAAAGTTCTAAAGCTGATTATGAGTGATAAACGCTACATTGGCAAGCTTCATGAGATGAAGCTTGCTTCCCTTGAGAGGCTTCATATTGAGGGGATTGAAACCCAAGATTCAGTTGGCGAGTGGGTTTCTCAGAGTTTCCCATCTCTAAGAAGTTTATTCCTCTTCGATGTCAATGAGGCGCATGTCTCAACAAAACAATTTGACCTTATAATACGAAGCTCATGTTTGGAGGATTTAACCCTAAAGTATTGTTGTGGCTTCAAAACAGTGAAGATTATCACCGACAACCTCCGAGCCTTAAGCTACGCTAATTGCCCTGGTGTGTATTGTGATTATTGTAAGTTAGGGTTGAACAGGGATAATGAGATTGTGGTTGAGGTCTCTGCGCCAAATCTACAAAGCTTTGTGTGGGTAGGCCTTCCTCCAAGGTTTTGTTTTGACAAAATGGCATTCAAGAATTTGCATGTTGCCACCATCAAAGCAATAGTGTTCCGTAATTTGGATTTGGTTGAACAACTATTTGAAGCTATACGTTGGGTCGAAATACTAGGCATAGACACGGTTTTTCTTGTGGTTAGTTAATGAGTTTGAGCTCCATATCATAGTTTACACTAAAATATATTCTCTTCCATTTTATATCATAGTTTACACACATTGCCTTTTTTTATTATTGCCTTGCAGGATTCATATGGACTGCCACTCAATTCATTTGGAGGCGTTCGCCACCTTGAAATACGAATTTCGCGGTGCTTTTTCCATAATGTTGGTGATATTCTAACTAAGTTCTTGGAAAGATCATCAAATTTAGAAATTCTTGCCCTTACACCTGAGAATGATGAGACGGTACATATGGTCATTTTCTCCTTTACATGTTACTACCTAATAAAATTACCTCGTTAAAATTTCACTACAAAGTGGATCTTACATTTAGGATCATTGGTAGTTAAAAAATATTTTATTTCGAACTTGAAAGGTGATGATGACTTTATTCTTTGTTTTTGGAATTATTTTTCATAGCATGTAAATTTAATTCCAAACTCAAATCTATATTGATTTCAATTTATCTATTCCAAACTCAGGGTGGATCTTACAAAGGTAGTTGAAAAATATTTTATTGTGTAGTTCAAAAATATTTTGTTTTGAACTTGAAAGTTGATGACATTATTGTTTTAGTTTTTGAAACGATTTTTCTCTTCCTATCTAAAATTTAATTCGTAACTCAGAACTATATTGATATCAATTTATCTATTCACGCTTTTATGTTGATTTGGTCTTTTTTGTAAAGATTTTTTTGTTATGACTTTTATGTGATTTATTCGGTATCTTAGGATCCCCGTCGATTTAACTTTGAGGATGCATTAAGGAAGTGTAAGAATGCTGCTGAGTGGAAGAAAATAAGGGGATTGAAGAAAGTGAAGTGCACAGTAGTTAACTTGTACCCCTCGATGGTTTTTATAATAGGGATGTTGAAGAAATCGTGCGTGGACTTGGAAGAGATGGCTCTTACTTACCCTTCTTGTTATCACAAGTCTATGATGCATTATTTAAATTGCTTGGAGAGTGCTTCTTCAGTACTTTCAATTAATTCAAGTCCACCTAATCGAAAGAGAAAGAGATCCTCAGAAGATAATGTGTCCTGCTGTTGAAGGTGACATTACCGAAGGTTCTTTTGGAGCTTCATCCATAAAGGTCCCGACTCATTGAAATATGAATGCTCAAAGGGCCTCTAAGCTTCTGAGCAGTTTCTTAGAGGTACGAAACCAAACATTAGTGCTTATGGTTTTATCAATTTCTAGTGTTACTTTAATGCTATGCGCGCGCATAGCAAAGGTCTCAACCAAGGAAATAATATCATAAAGTCGTACAACTTGTTAATGACAACTGATCCACTTGGTAATGGTTGCTTTTTCACTTGTTATTAACAACTCAGAGGTCTTTTCTGATATTATTTTTCTTGGTTGTGACCTAAATGTGATTCTTCCAAGGATTTTCGCATTCATGGTTTCTGTATCATGATGCTTTGATTGCTATTTAATATTTTAATAATTTATTTGCCTAGTAAATAGTGTGCCTGATATGAACAATGTGCAAGTAATTTTGTTCCTTGTCATCTCCCAAGATTTTTAAAATCCCACAAGGAAAATTGGAATAACTATTTCAATTGGAGCATTAATTGTAATGGACACGGCAAGAAAACCTAAATCAAAGGCAATATGCTTCTATGCACTGTGCAAGATCAACTCCTTGGAGGAAACCACCCTCAGCGAGTCTATCATAATTGCTCTTGTTCCCAGCAGTGACACCATTGTATTTACTGCAAATCGGGAAAGGGGTTGGACTCACCTACGATCTAAGAGCAGAGCGAAATCTCTTTTTCTCCTAAGTGATACCGATGTTGGGCAGGGCGGGCCGTCTATTACCGTCAGATGTTAACCTAGGCACCTAGGAGCTAAGATGCCTCCCCCAGCGCCTTGACCAACTCCAGGATCGAGCCCCCTCCTTTGGTGAGAGTGTTTGACCCCTTTGCCAGTTGAGTTCAAGGACGAGGGGTGAATAATTCTTTTTTTAGTTTATACTATTAAGTGAAAAAGACATATAGTATCTGTTTGAGTTAGGTTTAAAAGGTACAGTCACGCAAGTTTTTTTAAAAAAAACACATACTTATCTCGTACACCCTAATTAATCACATTAAAAACTACACATGCTTATCTCGTATATGTTGGAAAAACAATTTTACAGCTAATCCGAATAGGTACTTAGAGTTTGTTTGAATTAGTGTTTTAGAAGCACGTTCATGTTAGTCGGGATAAAAATCCTCTCACATATTTACAAATCATGATTTAAAATCAGCTTCTAACGCTAACTCAAATGGATATTTAGGCCTTTCGTTTCGTTTCGCATTGGAAAGGCGCAGGTTTTGAGAAGGGGATGCCCTCACGGCACGCATTGTTAGTTGAGACTTGAAAGATGAGGTATATCATTATTCATTATTGGAGAAATTACTTCAAATTTCTTCTGGGGCCATGTTTTGCCTTTGGTTTTGTAGATTGTTAGTACAAAAATGTCACCCTATAGCTTGAGCTCCGTGGCTAAAGTAAATCCAAACCCAATCTTTTTTTTCTTTTTTTTTTATATCAGGAATTAAATTAAGTTAATATTCCTAAAATTATCTCATCTTTCTAATATGACCACTGATTAATTGGCTAACCTAAATCCAAACTCAATCTTTAAAAAAAAAAAAAAAACATCTCATTAAAACTAACCCTATAAGATATACAAGCCACAGAATAAAAGGTTTACAAAAAAAAAAAAATCCTAAATACATAATAGTATAAAGAAACCTTAAAAATAACCTAACTCTAAAATAGGTGAGAGGTGATCGCCGCCGCCAATGCCATGAACCCTACAACTTTCATCATTCCTTCCCCAAAATCCGTGGGTAGAAAAACGTCATACCAACAACAAATTTATTGTAAGAGGTGGTTGTTCCAAGAAACATCCCAAAGAATCCATCATTTATATCGGTAACAAAGCGATTAGATTGGTTGTTAAAGTAACTCCATAAGAAGATCTTAGAGAAGGAAAAACATGTAAAAACATCAATAAGAAAAATGAAGATTGAAAAGCTAGCAACTGCACAACGAAGTGCATGGTCTCGATCATGACATACGCTTCAAATTTGTCGTTGTCAACATCTCATAATAATCTTTTGAAAGATGGAATCAACAAGATATAAAACTATAATTATCAAATATCAACCCCCAAAACCATGAAAGGTAGTCATCATGTGAGCTTTGATGATATTGAAACTCAACTCAATTTATTGCCGAAAAATAAATAAAAAATCTATACTACCATTAGAAGTTCAAAGAAACATAAAAAATAAACGGAGACCAACACAAAACATGGATGTCTCCACCCTAATGAAAGCTGGGAAGAGAGATATCATGAAAAAGGCTTCCCCAACGACAAGAAAAGAGCTCCCACCATCCAAGAAGTTAAGATGATGAGAGAAAAAAGAGAGAGACTCTGAACCGAATCTTATTAACATTAAAGATAAAGTTGAAAATTTCCCGTCATAAATTTTGTAGAATAACATATCTTATTAAGTATTGGTATTAGACGGTCACTAGGGAACAAAGAATAAAAATTCATACCGGGCATTAAACAAGTTGAGGTAGTGGTTCAAGGGTTAGTGAGTTAAATTAGAGTTAATTCAAGATCAATCCGATTTTATTAAAATGATATAATTTAATTGTAATGTAAAAATTAATATTTTAGATGAACTAATAAAAAAATCATAATATTAAATATATTTTAAATGATAATAAAAAATAAGTGGCGGTAAATATTAATATATTTTTTAAGCTTCTATAAATAAAAATGAATATCTCTAGAATAAAATTGCTTAAAATATGTTAGTATAAGTTTAGGTATCTAACCTATTAATTATCATTATTGAATAAACAAATCAGCAAATGGATTATGGGATCGGACTTTAAATTTCAAACTCCTCCTAGTTATGATATCTAACCCATCAATTATCATTATTGCCTAATGCAAATCAGCCCTAGATTATGCATCAGATTTTAAATTTTAAATTTTAAATTTTCCTTTTTACCCCCAGAATGCATGAGACAGCAATTGGCGCTTGGCAGACCCCAAAAAAAAAAGTAGGGAAAAGCCCCTTTAAGTCTTAAGGATCAACATAATTTTAAAAAAGTCCTTTAAAAATGTCATGTCATCGATATTTGTGATATTAATTCAAAATGTGAAATGACCATTTTGCACTCTTGAATTAACCTCAAAATGCACCCATGCCTCCTTGCTCGCAACCACGTCTTCATCGATCTGCAGCAAAGAGAGAGCGGGACGCGGCTTCAGTCCTCTTCGGTTACCGTCCTCTGCCAATCTCTTCCACAAAACAGTGCCGTTTTGGTGCAAAATGACACTGCTCCTCTTTTTTTTTTTTTTACACACATATTTCAGGTACTGTAGATACTAAAAAGATACTTCATGATAATGACCGATGCTAAAAAAAATACTGAATAGTAATTCATGATCTTGAAAAATTATTTTAAGATGTTGAAAAAATATTTCAGGTACTGACTGATACTAAAAAGATGATACTGATTGAGGATACTGACTGGTACCGAAAAAATACTTCATGATCTTGAAAAATTATTTTATAATATTTAAAATTATTTTATATTATAAAATAATTTTTCAAGATCATAAAGTATTTTTTCGGCACCAACCAGTATCCTCAGTCAGTATCCTGAAGTATCTTTTTAGTACCAGTCAGTACCCTGAAATATTTTTTCAACATCCTAAAATAATTTTTCAAGATCATGAATTATTTTTTTAGCATCGGTCATTATCATGAAGTATCTTTTTAGTATCTACAGTACCTGAAATATGTGTGTATATATAATAAAAAAAAAAAAGGAGCAGTGTCATTTTGCGCCAGAACGGCGCTGTTTTACGATATCGTTCGTTCTCATATATATATATATATTGGTACAAGAAAGAAAGAAACTTAAATATTTAATCCTTTATCGAAATTCTCAATCACCCAATAACCCATCTCGACTTAATCAATACTTCATCGATTCCTAATTTTATTCAACCGTAACTGTTGGGCTGACTTTTTAGATTTTCAAATTAAATTCGGCAAGTAATATTAATGGGAAAATGACATAATTGATTGAACAATTGAGCATGGACAACGACGGGTTCTAGAGCGCCCTCAAAGAAAGGTATATACAAGAACAGGGATGAAAGAAAGGAAACAAAACAAGAAAGCTACGAGCTACGAATCTTCCTCTCACATTGAAGACTTAGAGGGCGGAACCATTTTTTGAAGCATGGATGTCCCTTGGAATGTCACCATCTAACTGTAGTTCTTTCTGCAGTTGCTAATCTGCAGCACAAGGGACATCTTAATTATCAGCCATAATAAAACCTGGTTGCCTCACATTACTATGAATTTAAGTAGGGACAAAAATGTTAGCCACCAAGTTGTAGGGCGTAGATGGAAACAATGTTACATATACGTGCTCTAGTTTCATCTTGTGGAACCCAAATTTATATGTCCATATGGATTCTGCTTCTTCAGCAGCTGGTAGCACAAGCATCTTTACGTTCAACAGTGCCAGCAGTCTCTGAATGCAGGTGAAAAGTAATTGGAAGTAGCCCTGTCAGAGTGAACCAATGTGTTAAAAATTGATGCACTTCTAAGCCATATGGGTACGTATGTGATCACATCGTTACCAAAAATTCGAAGCATGCCAGTTGATACAACAGTTGAACTGCAATCTCAAGAAAACAAACTTTCAAAAGCACGGGAAGAGATAAAATTTTAACCAAAATGCAGAACAACTTTTCTTACTTGACCAATAATATTGCACAATACATTCCTCCAAACTCTTGACTCCGCACATTCCTTCTGAAAGTGAGACATAAGTAAATTGAGACAAGGGAAAAAATTTATCATAAAATGAAAAGCAAACAAATGCACACATAAGGCTAAAAGAGTCAAGTAAAACGTGTTTTCTTACCCATGAACCATGGCTGGGATAAGGTCACGTCCGCTAGTTGAATCAACTATAGGATCAAAGCATTCCTAAAGCATGTAAATTGTCAGATACAAAGAGGTTCCTCAAGGAAAAATAGAAAGTACCAAGAGAACTAGACTTGTAACTCGCATGTGCCCAAGCAACACCTGAAGCCGCTCAAATGAAAGCCATTACAATTGACAGAGGCTTGTCATGGCCATCAGGATCAGAGGCAACATGAAGTTGATCATAAAATCACAAGACAAATGTGTTCACATGCATTTGTACAAAAGGTGAAATATTAGTTCAGCAGTTTACTGTAAACAGGGTCCTTCAAAATTTCTTCAATATTTGGTAAATCACAAATCAACTGAGCTTCAATCAGACTGAATCAAGGAAAATCAAATCCAAAAAGACACTTATCAAAATAGGTAAGAAAATATTGTTTGCCCTGGGTAAGAATGCACAACATATCTACCAATTATTAAAGAAACAAACAAGTACTCCTCCTGTCCTCAAGGACCGGGGGGAGTATATTGTTATCTCCTTCCCTTTAAGGGATGAAACCAAAAAGAAAACGATGAAAAATTCAGGAGAACGGACAAAACTTACATGAAAGATTGAAACAACCTCAGACAGCAATGGCCTGGTCTCAGGAGAAGCAATTTTGCCGTTAAGAAGCCTCCATCTTACATCAATATCATGGAAAGACTGCAAACCGTTTTCCTCTTGTTTTTGTCTTAATAACATCCACAAGAGAGTCAGGAAGTTTCTCAGTCCCCCTGATCAAGAACTTCTGCAGAGTAGAATGTATTCTGTTGCAATCTGTGCAACAAAACCAATTTCCTTCTGGCAATTCCTGTTAGTAGTTCCAGTCATATCATAACAAGTTGAGAGGAAAAGAAAGATTAGTGTCCAAACAAACACGAACAAATAAAGATGGCAATAAATCACGTACCTTCAAATATGCCATCTTATGATCCCTCAAACAGCCTACATGGTATTCCTTTTCACACTGGACCCAGAAAAGAGGGGGATAAGAAACACACGTCTTGTCCTTTTCTTGGTTAGATAAAAAGGGCCTAAGTCTACACGTTCAGTTAATTTGATAGAAACAAAAGTGATCTGTATAATGGCATATCAATAAAGAACCAAAAAAACATACATCATGCTCTTTTCTGAACACTAAAATGGAAGTAGTTTGGGTGCACTGATCTAGGCTGTTCACATCAAAATTAGATGGTCCAGATATAATTTTATTTTTTTTATTTTTAATAACTTGATATTCTAATTGGTGAAGAATCTAAAATAAGAATAATCTCCTAATTATCATTCTGCAAAAACAAATGAATTTTTCATTTAAAAATTATTAATTGAAAATTTCTAAATCTAAATTGTTGAAATTGGATTTGGATGTTTAAATCTCACCAAAGAGATGAGCACCACGAAGTTCATCTCTGTGATAAGCACCCAAACCGAACCCCGCTGAAAGCCTGAAACTATATACTTCTTGTAGATATTTGATGCCTTGAATGTGACTTCTAAGAAGAGAAGAGTGGGGAGGAGACTAGCATGCATACCTGGTCACACAGTATAATTGTGCGAGGACCAAATCCTGACTTGCTGAAGTCATAACCCCTACATGCAGAATTTTTCTCTTTGTAATATATAGCTAAGGTGGGAATTCACAAATGCACAAGATGGATAATAGTCAAATATAACGGTATACCAGTACACATGGTAGTAATTGCTCAGTGCAAGCAACAATATGAAGGTACATAAGCATGAGCTGTTAACCAGATACGCTTAGAATCTAAAGGTTAAATTATTACCTGTGTAGAGTATTTAGGATCAGATAACTTGAGCCCGATACTCTTCTCATTGCTTCATGTGAAATATATAAGATACATGGAGGGCAATATGTTGTAACAGATTGAGAACTTCTAGGGAATTCAAAAATTGAAAAAGCTAATCTGTTCTAACTAACTGCTAGATTCTAGGATCTGATCTTGACTAATCTAATAATACTTATTTACAAAATAATATAATTACCACAATCCCCCTCAAGTTGGATCATAGATACTCATCATGTCCAACTTGCATACAAAACCTTCAAATATGTCCTCAGGTAGACCTTTTGTGAGTATATCTGCAAGCTGTAATTTTGTGGGTATGTAGGAGAGACAAATAATTCCATCTTCAACCTTTTCCCTGATAAAGTGGCGATCAACATCAACATGCTTAGTTCTACTGTGTTGTACTGGATTCAATGCCATGCTTAAGGCTGCCTTATTATCATAGTAAAGTTTTAGTGGAGATTCTATCTTGGTGTAGGTCTCGTCAGCGACCCTTTTTATCCATATTCCTTCCTTGAGTCCTTCAGACAGTGATCTTAATTCTGATTCTGCACTACTTGTGGATACCACTTGTTGCTTGTGACTTTGCCACGTTACTAGATTTCCCCATACAAACATGCAATAGCCTGAAGTAGACCGGCTGTTCTCTTGGTCTCCTGCCCAATCTGCATCAGTGTATATCTCAATAGTCCTCAAATTAGTTTTTCTGAAGAAGAGACCTCGGCCAGGAGTTCCTTTGAGGTATTTCAGGATTTTATATGCTGCATCCAAGTGTTTCTGTTTGGGTGAGTGCATATGTTGACTTGCAGTACTTACTGCAAAGGCGATGTCAGGCCGTGTGTGAGAAAGATAGATAAGCTTTCCAACCAATCTCTGGTTGCGCCCTATGTCTGCTGGTTTTTCTTCCTCTTCTTGTTTCTTTGCTTCTGCCACCTCTTGTCCAGTTGTCGGTTGTTCTACTTTTTTCTTCTTCTTTTTGACACTAATGGGAGTCTTGCTTGGCTTACACCCAAGCATGCCAGTTTCCTTTAGTAGATCAAGGACATACTTCCTTTGTGAAATGTGAATACCTTCTTTTGACCTAGCCACTTCCATCCTAGGAAGTATTTCAAGTTACCAAGGTCTTTGACTTCAAACTCCTTGTTTAGCTCCAGTTTGATTCTGCTCATTTCTTGAGGATTGTTTCCTGTAAGTATTATGTCATCCACATATACTATTAAAATAGTAATCATACCCTATACCAAAAAAAAAAAAAAATAGTAATCATACCTTCATGGTTCATAGTGAACATAGTGTGATCAGAGAGGCATTGGTTATATCCTTCAGCCTTTAGAACATGTGAGAATCTGTCAAACCAGGCTCTAGGAGATTGCTTCAATCCGTAAATGGATTTATTCAGCTCGCATACCTGTTTGTCGTGACCATTCTCAAAATCAGGTGGAAGTGACATATAAACTTCTTCTTTTAGGTCCCCATTTAGGAAGGCGTTTTTTATGTCTAGCTGTTGTAAAGACCAATCGAGATTAACAGCAACGGAAATAAGGATTCTAACTGTGTTTAGCTTTGCTACAGGGGCAAAAGTTTCATTGTAGTCCAAGCCATAAGTTTGCGTAAAACCCTTGGCAACTAGTCTGGCTTTGTACTTGTTCAAGGTACCATCAGCATTGTACTTGGGGTAAATACCCACTTACACCCTACCGCCTTTTACCTTGGGGTAAGTTAGTGACATTCCAAGTTTGATTTTTCTCAAGAGCATTCATCTCATCCAGTACAGCATCTTTCCATTCAGGAATTTCAAGTGCCTCATGTACATTTGTGAGAATCTGAACCTGATCAAGGTTAGTGACAAAATGACAATATTTTTGTGAGAGATTACCATATGACATGTAGTCTTGAATAGGATGTTGAGTACAAGAACGTGTCTTCTTTCTCAATGCAATGGGCATATTTAGGTCCTTGTTGGCATTAGGAGTCTCTCTCGGTTGGGAGAGTGGCTGAGCCTCAGGCATAACAAACTCTACTACCTTTTTGTTCCTCCTAGAGTAAACCTTGTCATAATGTTTGGCACATTTGTCTCCCCCTGTTTGTGATGGCATTGTGAGTGAATCAGGTGTGGAGGGTATGACCACATGATAGGAAGGTGGTATAGGTTCAAGTATAGTAGGCTGAGGGTCACTCCAATTCTCCCCCTAACTCGAAGGTTGTGGATAGAAAGGTATGGCTTCAGCAAATGTGACATCTCGGTTGACAAAGATTCGTTGGGATTTGGGGTCATAACAACGATAACCTTTTTGGCAATTGGAATAGCCAAGAAAGATGCAAGGGATGGACCTAGGGTCAAATTTGGAAGGGGGATGGTGAATATGGACATAGACGGTACATCCAAAGACATGGAGAGGAAGAGAGTGATCAAGGTGTGAAATCACATGAGTCTCACGGAGTTTATGAAGAGGGGACATATGGGAAAGGACACGAGTAGGTAGTCTATTGATAAGGTGAGTGGCAGTAAGGATGGCATCTCCCCAGAAATACTTGGGAACATTGCAGGTGTACATAAGGGCACGGGCAATGTCAAGAAGATGGCGATTTTTACGTTCGGCAATGCCATTTCTTTGAGGGTGTTAGGACAACTACTTTTATGAATGATGCCGTGAGACTTTAGAAAATGGCTGAAGGTATGATTGAAATATTCGGTGCCATTATCAGAGTGTAAGACTTGAATGGTAGAATTAAATTGTGTTTGAACATAGTGGAAGAATTCAACAAAGATATTGAACACATCAGATTTTTCTTTTAGGAGGTACACCCAACACATGCGAGAGTGATCGTCTATGAAAGTGACAAAATATTTCGAACATGTCCGGTTAGGTATTCTAGAGGGACCCCATACATCACTGTGGATGATGGAGAAGGGACGAGTAGAGTGATAGGCAGTGGGAGAGAATGTAGTACGATGATGTTTTGCTAGTTCACACATTTCACAATGAAAATTGACATCTTTATTGAATGAAAATTGAGGAAACAATTTTTGTAAATACTGAAAACTAGGATGAGCCATCCTTCTATGCCATAACATCAAATTATTGTCTAAACTAGGGGAGACATAGGTCTTTATTTGTGATGACAAGGCACTTGCAGAGGAATCATCAAGATAGTAGAGACCGTCATGCTCCTTAGCTGTGCCAATCTTCTTCCCCGAGGAGAGATCCTGAAATATACAATGAGTGGCAAAAAAGTGAGCAGAACAGTTTGTATGCTTAGTCAACTTGCTGATGGAAAGGAGATTATATGCCAAATGAGGAACATGAAGGACAGAATTAAGTTTTAAGGTGTCCGTAAGAGGAACGGTACCAGTACCAGCGATGGAGGCACTAGTATTGGTAGCTGTGCGAATTTGATTATTACCAGCTAAAGGGGAATAAGATGAAAAACCTCTAGACTCTGCGGTCATGTGATCTGAGGCGCCGGTGTCAAATATCCATTTTGGCTGAGAGGATGATGAGATAAGAGTAAGAAAATCATTACCTTGTGTGGCAATGGATGCAACTGGTGCTTTAGAGGACTGTAAATTTTTCAGTATGTCCAGGAGTTGACTGATTTGTTCATTGTTGAATGAGGGAGTCACTGATTTAGAAGGACTATCTGTCTCGGTGACGGTCTGATGAGCAGAGGGTGAACGTGGTGGGCGAGGTTTCCAATCAGGTGGCTTACCATGTAGTACCCAGCATTTGTCTTTCGTATGACCAACTTTCTTACAGTGATCACACGTCGAACGAGGTTTATTAGAGGCAGAACCAGAAGGAATGTGCTTACTGACAAAGCTGGATGCTTCTGGACCTGACAATAGAGCCTGGAGAGGCATGGTGTGTCGTCGAGACTCCTCTCGGCGTATCTCGGAATAGAGTTCCCGTAGAGGAGGAAGAGAAGAATGACTTAATATCCTTGCAAGAGCATCATCAAATTCTGGTTTAAGGCCAGCGAGAAAAAGCAGCACTCGGTCTATGTTGATATTCCGTTGCTGTCGAGCAGCATCGGCGGATGACATCCATTCACCGTCTGCCATTTGATCTTCTTCTTGCCAGAGCGCGACGAGCTCGAACCAGAATTCTGCAACACACCGAGAGCCTTGGGAGGACTTCCAGATGCGACGGCGAAGGTTGAATAGCTGAGATAGATCTTTGGTGTCCACGTAACAGTCACGAACAGCATCCCAAATGTCCTTGGCTGTCGGAAGGTACATAAAGCTACGTTTAATTTGAGGGGACATGGCGTTGATAAGCCAAGAACAGACGAGGGAATTATCAGTTTCCCATTGAACCCAGGCTGGTGAGTTCTGGTCTGACGGCGGCGTAATCTCGCCATTCAGGAATTTGCGCTTTCCACGTCCACCGATAGCCAGCAAAACAGCCCGTGTCCAATCATTGTAATTATGAAGATTCAGTTTTTCCGACACTAATTGGTTATCGGAAGAGTGGAGAAGATTTGAATTATCACTGGTCTTGGGAGGTGGCACTGCTGTATCATTTGATGAAGCCATGTGAACGGAACAGAGACAAAAAAAACACGATGATAATAGACTGAACAGAGACTGAAGCAGTGACAAATGATTTGTAATAAGGCCCAAATGAAGAAGCCCAGCACCAAGAGATGGAGTCTGGCCTAATGAAGCCCGAGAGATGAGAAAACTTGGTGAATAGAGACAGGATGTTGAGGGCCCGAGGACGATGGACCAGAGACGAACCAGAGAGAAGGATGACGATGAACTCTGACGATGAACCAGGAACGAGTCGAGTGAGATTAGTCGACGAGACTGGGTGAACCGTCAGTCGAACTTGGTGACTGGGTTTTGACGGACGAGTGAAGGTCCTGTCGGAGATGACGAGCGATGGCGGGACTGGTGACCGGTCGACTACGCTGTGACGGACTCGAGACTTGGAGGATGAATTGTCCCACAATGATGAGTTCGACTATCGGATGAGTCGAAGAAGGAGGACTGTGAGAACGTTACAGTGAGTAACGTCTCGGATCGGACTTAGTGCGGAAGCTGTGAAGGTGCTTTGATACCATGTAGAGTATTTAGGATCAGATAACTTGAGTCCGATACTCTTCTCATTGCTTCATGTGAAATATATAAGATACATGGAGGGCAATCTGTTGTAACAGATTGAGAACTTCTAGGGAATTCAAAAATTGAAAAAGCTAATTTGTTCTAACTAACTGCTAGATTCTAGGATCTGATCTTGACTAATCTAATAATACTTATTTACAAAATAATATAATTACCACAACCTGCATAAAGCACAGCCGCTCAGCTCTGCTTCAATGTCTTTGACAATGCGAATGCATCTCTTGGTTATCTGTTCAATACCCTGTCAATCCTTCCAGCAGCCACAGCATTGGCATTGTGTGCTTAAAATCTTTCCCTCTGGAACATGTTTTGGCAAAACTTACAGTACCAGTCACCACGTGGAATGCTTGATAGAGATGCGCATTCTGTACATTTCAATGGAATACAATGGTACACTTAGAAGATGACCATCTCATCATATGAAACATCAGAAAAAGTCTGCTACAAAGTAGTTTCTAAATCAGAAAACGGTGGACAAAATTTTTGGTTGAAGAATTGTAATAATTAATCCCGTCATAGAGGTTAACAATCCAACTATCAACACTCATAGAAGATGACAAGCTCATCATATGAAACATCATTTCTTTTATTGCAAGAGCAGGATAAAAACTAAAATCATGAAATGGGTCAGATTGATGGAATGAGGTCACTTACAATATACACAATCTATGATCATGAGCCTCGCAATCAATTTGGTTTTACTCTAAGTTTCTTGTATATCAGCAACATTATAGACACTCTTTTATATTAACAAGCTAAGTAATACGACTATATAAGTTCTTCGTGCAACACAAGAGGTTAACTCATAAGAAAAGTTAATGATCACACACAAATAAGTAGCAAATAGATAACGTATCCATTATGAAATGCCCTTGGGCACCCATCACAAAGCAACAGATTTCCACCATCCCAACAAATAAGGCAAAGATCATCATTGTCCTTTGAAGAGTACTTGCGGCCTTTTGAAAGAGAAATTGCTAATACATGGAGAGAAACCCCGTTTGAAGTGTAGATGTATGCATAACTACCCAAAAACATAGCACTTTCATGAAAACACAGACACAGGTGGCAATCAATGCAAAAGGCTGCCAAATATCCAACCAACCACCTTCCCAGAAAAAAAAAATAATAAAACAAAAAAAATGCTCATGGTTTCCTGCGAGAAGCCCAGCCTGCATGGACCTCAAATTGTGATGGGCTGACCTGCAAAGCAAACTCAAACATAAAACTCATTTGTACAGCATACTGATTTTTAGGAGTACCAGCAGATGTGCAAGAAATTGTTAAAAAAGAAATACCTCCGTGTTGCAGCACCGACAAAGTATTCCAAAGCCCTTTTTGTAACCCTCGAGCAATTTCTATCGGTAAGAATTTATTAGTCAACACAGTAACAGACAGAATTACATAAACTTATTACATGAATTAGACACACAATCAACCTGTCCACGTCCATAATAAGCCACTTCTGTTCCATCAGGCAATCCACTTTCTTCAAAAACTAATTTATGTAACCGCTGATCCCTTGAGAAGAAAACATTAGATGAAAAGTGATTATCATCACTAAAACAAAAGGAGGAACAAACAGATACATATGCAAATATCAAAGGGGAAAAGGTGAACTAACTTTTTAGTTATCTTCCATTGACTCTTATTTTGAGAAGATGAACACTTTGAGTTTGATGGAATTAGTGGGGTCTTCAGTCTTACTGAAGTTTTTGTTGGCCTGGAAATGAAAAAATAAAAAATAAAAGAAAAGTTTCTCTGTTACCAATTCACCAAGAAACGCATTATTATAACCACATCAAAGTTGCCAAAAGATAGAACACATATACGGACTTCTTCTTCAACCTCTGCAGAGGCTTCTTTCGCGATAGGATGGACACAGAAGCAGTCTCGGAAGACTTTGAGCTGCTAACCCGATTTGTTGTCCCGAATAACACGGTAGCAAGAGTTAAAACAATGAATAATTAAAAAATGCAATAAGTTAGCAACCACATGACAATTGGTAAAATAAATTTCACTCAATGAAACTCGAAACCAAGAAAAAATTGGCTATTGGCCAGCACAGATTTGTATAACATACAGATATAAAAACCAACCTTGTTCTTTTCTTCCAATGTTTGTAAGTTTGTGACGAGTTACACAGCTCAGAATCAATTAATGGTTTGGAGGTTGGAATTGGTCTGGTAGACCTGAAACGTTATGATAAAATGAGGAAAGAAAAATGTAGGTTATTTCATGCGTAAAATGATGAGACACTCATTAGAAGCCAGACGTAACATCCCTGTGTGCGCGTGTGTGTTAGATAGAGAGTTGAGAAGATAAAACTTGTTTTCTCCATACCAAGACATCTTTTCAAATTTCTTGTTCAGCCTTTACATTTAAGAATAAGATATCTTTTGTTTCATACTGAAGGCACCCATAATTTGTTAAATCATTATTATTTACTTACATCACACTACATATTTCTGGATCAACAACATGAATGGTGCAGTCAGCCCACAAGTCAAAACTGAACGAAGTTTCTAACTTCACAATACCTAGTGTGTTTCAAGACAGTGAAACAATATATGATAATACATTCTATTACATATCCAAAAGAAGAAAGAAAGAAAGAAAGAAAATAACGACATTCCATATGATAAAATTTTATTACAAGATTTCCATCAATGAAAAATATAACTGGATATCTGAATGCTGCTCAGATGAAAGCAAATGACCTAATTAACCCAAAAGAAAGAAGAAATTAGTACCTGACTCTTTTGCCAACTGCGTCAATTAAACTGCCTTCGGATTCCTTTGATTCCAAACAAGCTTTACATATAGCCCCTACTTTTTCCGCTCAAGAGGAGGAAAAACATCCTGTGAAAAATAATTATATTTTAATTAAAAAATAAAATATAAAGTGATATGCCTTTAAAAAGCGAATCTAGACTATATACTCTTTTAATTTAATTTTGGCTTCTTAAATTAAAGAAGCCAAATAACAAAACTGAAGCTCACCTTTGCACCTTTTACATGTAAAATATTTCTCTTGAAGTGCAGAACAAACAAAGTTTTGAATTGCCGTCTCCAATGAATGCAGCGAAGTTCCTCTGCATGCTCTCAATAATTCAAGCAGGCTCTTTCCGTTTTCAAAGCAATTATACTGTACTACTCGCTTATATGATTTGCAAGCATGAATCTCGAATTGGGAAGGTGGAATAACCTTCGCAGGCAAAAGAAACATGGGAAAAATAAACGAACGGACTGTATCAATTAAAGAACGTTGAGTATACAAGACGATACCATGAGTTCATAACTCACCTTGCGCCCATTGCACAGACAACAAGAGCACAAGATCCCTCCATCTTGAATAACACCCCGCAGGCCAGAAGCCTACATAATAACGCGTCAAATTGCCAAAATTAAATCCGACGGAACTAGAAGCTACATTTCTAAGAGACTAATATACTACTGGCCTTAGCTTATTTATAGAAGACTATTGACTCGTAAGTCGTTATGCTTCTCCTTGAAAGCCAGTCAATTACTCAATTACTATAATCCACATATTAATTAGTTAGAACGTATAAAATAAAATCAGTAACAACCCGGAATCAACCGTGCTTCATATCAAAATGTAATGAACGAAGTTAAAAACTAACCTTACCGCCCATATAAACTACTGAAACCCCATCCAGTAAACCAGTATCGACTAGTTCCTTGACAGTCATAGGCTTCTTGCTGAGCACGATCTTCTTGGACATTTTCAGTTCCAACTTATTTCGCCGAGTTGTTGATGCACTTAAAGCAGCGGTCTCTTTCTCAACTGATCTATTATTTTCTATTCGAGCAGCTTCCGGAGCAGTCCTCGTCTCATCGCTGCATTCAACCTTTGGTTTCAAGGCTGATCGCGTAAACTGCTTCACTGTTTTATCTACATTTTTCTGTGCCTCACTGTTAAAAGGCTCGGCAGGAACCTTATTAGAGCCACCTTCCCCAGCAAGGAACCGCACGGGCTCGTTCTTCAATTCAGTACACCTAACAGGCTTTTCCAAATGGCAAACGACTTCAGATTCGATATTTTTTTCTACATTGTTTACCTCTACATCATCTCCGCCACCAACAGCTGGAAGGTGTGCATTTGGCTCCCGATCTTCAGAGGTCTTGAGTCTCTTAAGCGAACCATTCTCAGAAGACCCATTGCACAAATGCCGAGACTTCTTTGTTCGACTATAAACAAGATAACCATTTAGAACGGAACTTTTAACTATACCGCCGGGATTCTCAGAAACATGCAAAGAAAACATCAACTGAGACTCTGAACCAACGTCAATTTCAGAAGATGGGGAAGGAACGACTCCATCACCTTTATTCAGAGAATGAATCTCCAGAGCAATCTCCGATTCCAATTCTTGCTTCATGCCCTCTTTAAACTCAGCCAGGAATCGGAAACTATATATACAAAACGGCAATAAAATATAGAGATACCCTAAATCATTGAAATGACAACCAAGCAACAAAGAAACACGCAAATGCTAGGAAGCCACCGAAGCTGAAAATTGGTGAGGATCGCCATCACCCATCAGAGGAGTGAGAGAGCTCTACATAGTTAATAGGGAGAATTACACACAGTCCCAAGGATGACAAAAAAATACAATTAAGTCCCAACAAGAATTCACATTACACAGACGTCCCAAGGGACCTCTGTGTAATTATATGTGAATGTAAAATGACCATTCTGGACAAGGGAAATATAGATTTACAACAAAATTT
Organism: Acacia pycnantha; assembly: GCA_025563575.1. NCBI lineage: Eukaryota > Viridiplantae > Streptophyta > Magnoliopsida > Fabales > Fabaceae > Acacia > Acacia pycnantha. Next base: position 404,418 of record JAMWYP010000074.1, on the reverse strand, counting down.
GAAAACAAGTTTTTTTCCATTTTTGACTTCCAGAGGCTATTTACAATGATACAAAGTATAAATTTACAATGAGACAAAGTATAGATTTACAACAAAATTTGAAAACGAGTTTTTTTTTTTCATTTTTGACTTCTAGAGGCTATTTACAATGAGACAAAGTATAAATTTACAATGACAAAGTATAGATTTACAACAAAATTTGAAAACGAGTTTTTCCATTTTTGACTTCCGAGGCTATTTACAATGACAAAGTATAAATTTACAATAGACAAAGTATATATTTACAACAAAATTTGAAAACGAGTTTTTCCATTTTTGACTTCCGAGGCTATTTACAAACAAAGTATAAATTTACAACAGACAAAGTATAGATTTACAACAAAATTTGAAAACGAGTTTTTCCATTTTTGACTTCCGAGGCTATTTACAACAGACAAAGTATAAATTTACAACAGACAAAGTATAGATTTACAACAACAGACAAAGTATAAATTTACAACAGACAAAGTATAGATTTACAACAAAATTTGAAAACGAGTTTTTTTTCCATTTTTGACTTCCAGAGGCTATTTACAATGAGACAAAGTATAAATTTACAATGAGACAAAGTATAGATTTACAACAAAATTTAAAAACGAGTTTTTCCATTTTTGACTTCCGAGACTATTTACAATGGACAAAGTATAAATTTACAATGACAAAGTATAGATTTACAACAAAATTTGAAAACGAGTTTTTCCATTTTTGACTTCCGATGCTATTTACAATGACAAAGTATAAATTTACAATGAGACAAAGTATAGATTTACAACAAAATTTGAAAACGAGTTTTTTCCATTTTTGACTTCCAGAGGCTATTTACAACAGACAAAGTATAAATTTACAACAGACAAAGTATAGATTTACAACAAAATTTGAAAACGAGTTTTTTTTCCATTTTTGACTTCCAGGGGCTATTTACAACAGTCACAGTATAAATTTATAACAGACAAAGTATAGATTTACAACAAAATTTGAAAACGAGATTTTTCCATTTTTGACTTCCAGATGCTATTTACAATGACAAAATATAAATTTACAACAGACAAAGTATAGATTTACAACAAAATTTGAAAACGAGTTTTTTCCATTTTTGACTTCTAGAGACTATTTACAACAGACAAAGTATAAATTTACAATAGACAAAGTATAGATTTACAACAAAATTTGAAAACGAGTTTTTTCCATTTTTGACTTCCAGAGGCTATTTACAACAGACAAAGTATAAATTTACAACAGATAAAGTATAGAATTACAAATAAAATACAATCTTTTTCCTAAAATTTTGTTATAAAAAAAAAACACTATAATGTCACACATAGATTATTCAAAATGCCAATCTTTGATAGATCTAGACCAATACTTATTACTACTACCATAAGCACTCTTCTCTGTTTGCACTTTCATTCTCAAGTTTGATCCTTGCATCTAGCTCCATTGTACCCAAAATTACTATCCCTTTCTAACTTAAATCCGTAAGGCACATGATTCCTTGATGTAAAATGTGACACCTTGGAAACAATTAACCTTGACTCCGATTGAAATAGGCGCATTTACTTATAATCAAAGGGAAACTCTTTCCACACACACCACCAACAGACAGAAATTTAACACAAAGCAGGAGCAACATATTGGCATGGACATCATTCCCGCCAAGGGAATAAGCACAGCTTTGATTCATTCAACGAAACTAGTTCGAACAACAACTTGAAAAATTATAACTAATTGGCATACTCAAGCCAAGGTGAACGGCAACGTAGGCGAGAATTAAAAGAGAGGGAAAAAAGAAGAGTATTACTTGTACAAGCACGAGTCTCCCGCCCATCCCATTACCATCACCCCACATTTCTCCACCGCCATTTCGTTTCCATCTTCGAATTGTCCAATTCTTCTCCTTTCGGCACCGTCACTATGAGCTCCCCATCAACCGGAATCGCGCTTGCGAGCTCCGGCCGCGTCGATTCCGGCAGCCGAAACCTCTACATATCGAGTTCTATCTCATCCAAGGATAACTCCACCAACCCACTTTCCCTCACCATAGTCTTGATCACCCCAGGGTGGATTTCCACCGTGTGCGCCTGCACATCGGAGATACCTTCGGTTTCGGCCTTAAATCGGAAGTAATCGGGCCCCTCCTCGATCGACACTTCAGCATCGGACCGAAAGGGAAGCTCCAGGACCCGGCTGAAAACATGGGGAAGCCTCCTTAGCTTCTTGGTGGAGAGACCAAGAAGAAGGAGAGAGGAAAGAGAGAAGAAAAAGGGAGGGAGGAGAGAGACAGGAGAGAGGGAAGGTCAAAATGGTAGTTTTACATTCACAAATAATTACAACCAGGTCCCTTAGGACTTCTGTGTAATTTCATGATTTCAAGGACTTTATTGTGATTAATTCCCTTCCTTGGGACCTGAGCGTAATTCTCCCTAGTTAATAACGTGTCAAATTGCCAAAATTAAAGGGAAAATTCATTTTGGGGCCCTTTTAATAGGAAAAATTTCAAAAAAGGCCCCAAGATTCTGACAATTTTCAGAATTTACGTGAGTTGTTAACAACTATATCAGCCCCGTTAACAACTCACCTAAGATTCTGACAATCCCAGAAAATGCTCCAGGGCCTTTTTTGGGATTGTCAGAATCTTGAGGTTTTTTTTAAAATTTTCCCTGTTAAAATGACCCTGAAATGAATTTTCCCAAAATTAAATCCGACGGAACTAAAAGCTACATTTCAAAGAGACTACTATACTACAGGCCCTAGCCTATTTATAGATGACTATTGACTCGTAACTTGATATGATTCCCGAAAGAAAAGGACGATTGGATCAACTAGGAATGTAAATTCGTAGCGAAAATTCAACCTGCAACGCGTCCGGATAAGAACCGAGTGTATCTCACGCTACAGACGTCGGATTCGACTGATTCCAAAACGAGGAGAAAGATGGCTTTCCGAAACGCGACTTTGGCTCAAGAAACACCGAAACGGACACGGAATATAGAGATACGAAACCGAGAAATATAGAACAAAAGCGTAGTTTATGGATTAAAGGAAGGCGCCACAATTCCAAAGAACCGATAAGCCCAAGAACGCCACAAGGATCGATGCCCTTGATAAGTTCGGAGATTCTCAAAAGAACCCTAGAGAAGCTAGTCTCTCACCAAAAAGGTTAACTCTTAATTCGCGTCCCTCAAAGAGGCTATGGTGTTCCCTTATATAGTGGACAACATCCATATTGAGTTTAACCTAATTATGCTTACACACAAAGCCCAATAAGCGAGCCCAATAAGCCTTATTACAAAATTATAACTAAAAGTAAGTAGAATAAAACTAAAAGTAAGAAGAATAAAACAAAGCCCAATATGCATGAAGCCTTCATGCATATCCCTTGAGGCTTATTCCTCCAAGTATGTTGCCTTGGTCATGCCGCCTCCTATGTCCTCATCATTCCCTCCTTCTTCAGAAAAATTTGTCCTCAAATTCTAATCCTCTCCTCCTGGCTCAAACACTACCCTTTTCCTTCCTATGTTCGCTTGCTTGACGTAACTCACTACCTTTTTTTCAATGTTTTCCTTTACCTTCTCATGTAGTATCCGCACATATTCAGCCTTACTCTTACCATCTTTATGCTGAAAAGCAAAGTTGCCCTTTTGCATCACATCTCCAACTTGTCTTTGAATCTCCTTGATATCTTGGGGGTTACTCCTATAGACTGGCCTGTTAGGCAATGAAGCTCCTGGAATGAAATTAATTTGATGTTCTATGCCTCTTAGAGTTGGTAGTCCATGAGGTACCTCTTTAGGAAAAACGTCTTTAAATTCCTGCAACAAATTAGAAACCTCATTTGGAAGAGAGTTAGTAGGACATGCATCTGTAAAATTATTCTCTTTACTCAAAAGCAAAAGCATTGGCTTTTTCAAATGCATTGCCTTTTTCACCTCTTTTTCTTTTATAAACAAGTTTGATGCTTTTCTCTCTTTTTCTCCTTTTTTTTCTTGCTCTCTTCCACTCTCTTTTCTCTCTTGCTTTCTTTTTTCTCTCATTTTAAAATTATCCTCACTAACTTCTCTTGGTGTCAAAGGTGCAAGAATAGTCTTGCATCCTTTATGTACAAAAGAGAACTTGTTGGTGCAACCATCAAGCATAACTTTCTTATCATATTGCCAAGGTCTCCCAAGAAGCAAATGACAAGCCTCCATTGGTACCACATCACATAAAACTGTATCATCATACTTCCCTACGGAGAAGTTCACCTCCACTTGTTTGTTTACTGTCACTTCACCATCCTCACTAAGCCATTGAAGCTTGTATGGCAGCGGGTGAGGTTTGGTTTCCATGCCCAATTTAGACACCATTCTAGGACTTGCAACATTGGTACAACTCCCTCCATCAATAATTAAAGAACATACCGTTCCTTGGATAAGGCATCTAGTATGAAAGATGTTCTCTCTTTTACTATCATCCATGTCTTTTGCTTGGCTACCCAACATCCTTCTTACCATAAACAAATCTCCTTCTGGAATTATTTCTTCATAATCTTCATCATCATGTGAGGCAGAATCAAGAAGAATCACTAGTAAGCTCTCCATCCTCTTTAAGTAACATAGTCTTCTTAGTTGGACATTCGAAGCTATGTGACCTCTCCCCAAACACCAAAGCATTTTATTTCACTACTCCTTGTCTTTTTAGGGATCTCATTGGATTTAGTTTGAGTCCTTTGAGGTGTAGCAGTGGGATTGCTTGATGAAGTACCTCCCTCCTTATTTTTATCCTTCCAACTTGAAGAATTAAAATTTGAAGAGTTTTTCCTCATGACACCCTTTCTCTTGAGTTGTTGTTCTACCTTACTAGCTTGTTGCACTAAATCCTCCAACTCTACATAATTTTGCAACTCCACAACATCCCTTATGTCACTATTCAGCCCATGCAAGAAACGTGCCATAGTAGCCTCCCGTTCTTCACTAATATTTGCTCTAATCAAGGACACCTCCATCTCTTTATAATACTCATCTACATTCATGTTACCTTGTGTGAGCCTTTGAAGTTTTTTGTGAAGCATGGGACGGAACAAATCTTCTTCTCATTAGCCTTTTCATCTCCACCCAACTATCCACCAATGGTTCTTCATATCTCACCCTCTCCCTTTGCAATTGGTCCCACCAAATGAGAGCATAATCACTAAACTCCATGGCTGCCACCTTCATTTTCTTCTCTTCAAGATAATTGTGACATGCAAATAAGTGCTCAATCTTCATTTCCCACTCTAAATAGGCCTCCGGATCACTTCTTCCTTTAAAAGATGGTATCTTAAGCTTCACTCCTTTAATTCTATCCTCTCTAGCATCATTCTCATTACCTCTTCTTCTCCTTCTTTCATTCCCTTGATTTTCTATTCTCTCAATTCTCTCATATAACTCCTTTGTGTGTTCCCTCATCATCCTTTGCATTTGAGTTGTAATGGCTTCAATTAGCAATCTATTATCACCTTCACCACCTGCTCCTGCCATAATTCAAGGAAAAGAACAAGAATAAAAGTAATAGGACCTCACCACTCGCTCACGTGTTTACACTCTTAAAAATGTATCACTCGTGTTTGTTGCTCTTTATAAGGCTTTTGTGTAGTGTGCTCTCTTGCCTTTTACCACTCAATAGCTCTCTTTAAGTTCTTAACAGAATCTCCAAGAACACTCAAGAGCACAAATCCCAGACTCAAGAATTGGTGGTGACTCACAGTAAAGATGTCAAAGAAAACCAAAACAGCTTGGAGAAAATATTCAAGGAAGACACTTGGGACTTGATTCACAAGTAGTAGTGTGTGTAATTGAATAGCATGGTGCTGTATAGTATTTTTTTCTTCTTCTTTTTTTTTCTTCTTTTTTTTAAACACCTGATTCTTCAACAAGAGGAATTTGGGATTTTGGAATCAAACTTTGAAATTGTACTAATTCAGAACTAAATTAGACAGAATTCCCCACAAACTGAGCTATTACTTAAAACACTAACAACATACTACTCAAGAAACATGAATTGAAAGGATTAAAATTGAAGAACAATGATGAACAAGGAATGAACATCAAGAACCAAGTGCAGAGAAATTTGTGAACTGAAAGAGAAATTGAAAGAGACAACAACCAGAAGATTGAAAGACAAATTAGGAACAAACAACAATGGCTAAAACAGAATTGCACAATCCAAAATCAGGAACACAAATTTTAGGGATTAGGGTTACCAAATGTGTGACCAGATTGGAGAAAAGATAACCCAATTCCAATCCTAGAACCAGGAGCTCTGATACCAAATGATATGATTCCCGAAAGAAAAGGACGATTGGATCAACTAGGAATGTAAATTCGCACCGAAAATTCAACCTGCAACGCGTCCGGATAAGAACCGAGTGTATCTCACGCTACAGACGTCGGATTCGACTGATTCCAAAACGAGGAGAAAGATGGCTTTCCGAAACGCGACTTTGGCTCAAGAAACACCGAAAACGGACACGGGAATATAGAGATACGAAACCGAGAAATATAGAACAAAAACTGTAGTTTATGGATTAAAGGAAGGCGCCACAATTCCAAAGAACTGATAAGCCCAAGAACGCCACAAGGATCGATGCCCTTGATAAGTTCAGAGATTCTCAAAAGAACCCTAGAGAAGCTAGTCTCTCACCAAAAAGGTTAACTCTTAATTCGCGTCCCTCAAAGAGGCTATGGTGTTCCCTTATATAGTGGACAACATCCATATTGAGTTTAACCTAATTATGCTTACACACAAAGCCCAATAAGCGAGCCCAATAAGCCTTATTACAAAATTATAACTAAAAGTAAGTAGAATAAAACTAAAAGTAAGAAGAATAAAACAAAGCCCAATATGCATGAAGCCTTCATGCATATCCCTTGAGGCTTATTCCTCCAAGTATGTTGCCTTGGTCATGCCGCCTCCTATGTCCTCATCATAACTCGTCTCCTTAGAAGGAGTCCAAATTACATGCACATAGTTTAGGTGTTTCTTATTAGGGATAGGATATTGTCACTACCAAGGCACTACCACTTTTTAACCGTTAGATGAGAATCTCAATAGGAGAGAGAAATGATAAAGGTAAATGAGATTCTGATCTAACGGTGAAAAAGTGGTAGTAACTTGATAGTGACATAAAATTGGTAGTGACAATATCCTATCCCTTCTTATTAATAGAGGTATGAGCATATATTTTTTTAATTTTTTTTATATTGTTTTTATTTAGATTTAAATTATATGCTGCTTTTGACATGTTTTTTGCACTCAGTATCTTAAATTAATTAGTTTCCATGATACTGGTGTTACAGACAAATATTTCTGAATGCAAAACTGGAAACTAATTAATTTGAAATAGTGGGTACAAAAAACATGTCAAAAAACAGCATATAATTTAAATCTAAATAAATACAATATACAAAAAAAATTTAAAAAAAAATTACAAAAAATTTGCTCATACCTCTGATAGAGGTATGAGCACATAAGAAGTACCAAACTATGTGCATGTAATGTGGACTCCCTTGAAAGCCAATCAATTACTCAATTATTAAGTACTTCGTCCTAATTATAGGAACACTTTACCAAAATTTGGAGAGATTAGGGAGAGAAGTTAAATTAGTTAATTATAATTATTTTCCGAAAATGCCCTTGCTTAATTTAGAAAATGATTGTTCCGGTAGGAAAGTGAGATTTTGTATTGTAATTACCGAGATCAGGTTCGAACTCATTATCATAGTATGAGCTTCAGTGGATCTTTTTGTTTTCTTAGATAAAGCATCGAAATCCAATTTACTGGAGATGTGAAAGTTATAATTACTCCTATCATATACATTGTACTCTCGGTAGGTAATTCTATTATCAAAATAAACTCATAATTCTATGATTAATTTATACTACGTCCTAAATACAAAATTTGTGATTATAGAAAAAGAAAAAATAAAGTAGAATCTCTCACCTGATAGAATCTATCACTTGCCACGGAAGTTAACAAAACATAGTAATTTTGCCCCTCTGTTAATTCTGACCGTTAAGTTTAACTGAGTGCACACGTGGCATGTCACTTTATCACACGTGGCATGCCACCTCATCAATCAAATAAGAGTTAAGTATCATTTTTACCCCGGAAGTTTACAAAACGTAGCAATTTTGTCCTTCTGTCCTCCAATATTAAATTTGACTATTAAATCAGTCGAAGAACACATATGTCATGCCTTGAAAAGGTCGAACTTGAAGTCAGAGAGAGGGAGATCCTTGAGACATTGAGTTCAAGGCGGCCGGAATTTGTGAAGTCGTACTGGTCAAAAGGACTAAAAGGTCTATCACAAAACCCAGAGGAAGTATCACTTATTATCTAAGCAAATGAAACGCAAAACGAGAAATGAATTGACCCAAAAATTGGTTCAATAAAACAAATCAATAGTAATAGTATTTACATTTGTATAGATTGATCTAGGCTACCCACTCTGTCCCACAAGATAAATCTCCAGCGTTTTTAAGTGATGCTTACTGAACCAATTTTTGGGACAATTCACTATTGATTTGTCTAGATCAAACCAATTTTTGGGACAAATCAATAATGAATCGTCCCATAAATTGGTTCAGTAAGCATCACTTAAAATCGCTGGAATTTTTAGGAGCAGTATAGATCCACCTTATGAGACAGGGTGGGTGCCCTAAATCCAATTTTTGGAACCCACGGTGGTGCGCTGGAGCTGGGACAACCACTGGGTATACTGGGTCGGACCACTTATTGGTGGTGGGCTCGTCGGCGTCATCTATGAGGTTATCTTCATCTCCCACACCCACGAGCAGCTCCCCGCCACTGATTACTAAACTCGATCGTGGATGAGTTTGAATCTTTGTTGATTAGAGAGGGTTGGTTTTTATTCCCTTTTTTATCTGTAATTTGTGTGTCTTCGTTCATCATTTGCTTTTTAAATTACGTGTTGAATTCGTAGGCGTTAATCTTGATTGAATTATCCTGATGATCCACAGTGGCAGATCTTGGAGAAAATATTTGGGGGGTCAAATGTATACTCATTAACTAATTAAAAAATTTTAGGATTATATAACATTTTTAAAATATTATATAAAATTTTAATTATATTTAAAAAATTAAAAAAATTATTAGGTTTGTCATGATTTCTTTGACTTTTGATATTAGGGATAAAATGATCATAATTTGTTAATTATTTATACAAAAGATTTTTTTGACTTTTGATACTACTTATTCTTAATTTTGCATTGTAGGTGTTTAAGAAGAAAATTTGAGATTTTGGAAGGTCAAAATTAATATTTTGAGGACAAGGAAAAATTATAGAAAAGTCCCCAGAATTTCTAGAAATTGCAATCAATGAAGATAAGGGAGTAGGGAAATTGCAAAAAATACCCATAGTTTTTTAAAAATTATAGTCCTCTCTACAAAGGTTTCAAAAATTTGTACTTTAGTCCCTTCTTGAGAACTTCTGAAAGTTTTATCTAGGTCCCTGGTCAAATCCCAATTTGACTAGGACCTTCTTCTTCTACGAGAGGAGAGGACAGAGGAGGCTGTTTTCCAGAAACATAGGCGCCACGGATTCAAACCGGAACGTGAAGAAAGCTTGACTAGAGTTTTGAGAGGAGAGGAAAGAGACAGAGGATAGCTTGACCAGAATGTGTAGCACCACCACAAGTCGTGACCTTCTTCTTCCTTCTTTCTCTCTCTCTACCACAGCCTCACCACCAGTGTCCTCTCTCTCCTCTAAGGTAGTGTTCATTTACAAATGTCTTGGGGGCACTCTTCTAAGATCCGCCAGTGATGATCGATAGGGACGGACGTCGTTGGCTCTCATATAAATAAGTCTGTAAAAGCGCAATATGACTATCTAACAAGGTTGGAAAATAAGTGGCCAAAAAAAAGAAATATGTGAAATGCCTCGTCAAGATCTGAATCAATCCAAAGGAATTAAAAATACAGTTGAGTATAAAATACCATGATGATAACTAAGTTAATTTGATCATGCCCTAATCATTATCCTTTACTGATGATTATAGTGGTTAACTTGACATGGCTTTGGTGGCCAGACAAAAAATTGGCAGAGCCTTAATTTGCTTTTTTCCCCTTCCTTCTCATTCTCTGTTTTTTTTTTTTTTTACGTGTGAAAGAGATTTCTACCTAATGTTCAACAATTTTATTAAATTATTATTTTCGAGAAACAACTAATTTTTTTTCTCTCTCAGATGAATTTTTGGTTTATTTTTGGTTTTTAAATTAAAGCAACACAAACACAAGAACACACTTTTATATATATAAAAATTTTAAGAAAAGGATTAGGCTCACCCACGATTCAAAGGCAATGCGAAATCTCTCTTCCTCCTAAGTGATACCAATGTTAGGTAGGGTGAACCGTCTATTACTTTTAGGCGTTTACCTAGACACCCAAGAGTTAAAATACCTCCCCCAATGTCTTGAACAACTTTAGGATCAAACCCCTTTCTCTAGTGAAAAAGTGCCCTACACAAACACATTTTTGTTCCTACTTTGCTTAGCTTACTTCTGTGGCCCAATTCCTAAAAAGAGAAAAGGAAAAAAGAAGCCCGCAAAAAGCCCTTATATGAAGAAAAAAGGTAAAGAGAGAACCGTAACCGACTCAACTACAAGTTACAACTGTCATCCGCAAAATTTCGAGCGTTACTTTCTTTCTAGCATCTTCCCTCAACTCCCAGCCTCCGAGGTTAGTTATTAGGGTTGTCCTTTATTTCCTTTTTTTTTATAAGAAAGATGGTCGGAGCCTATATTAAAACAGAATAATATAGGCCTTTTCAAATCAGCCATCAAACTTGAGACAATGCAAGGCACTCAATTGTTAAGAAGGTATGTCTACAATATTAATCATACAATGACCTGCTCACTTCAAAAGTGGATGTGCAACTAGAAACGGTTAATTAATTCAAGAAACCAAATCTAGCTAATAGAAGTCCGTTCAGTTGATTCGCAGTCACAGTAATTTGGAACTTGACACGGTTAATTTGAATTTGATGACTGGAAATGTTCCAAATACTGCCAAATGCTCACAGAAAAATAGAATCCTTAGTACTTATTAAGAATATCATCTTCCGTAATTCTACTCATTAATCATGGCTCAATTTACCTCCAGCAAAGTAAAAGGAGTTAATATCAGAACTCAATTATTGCCTCAAATGAAATAAAGCAAGTGGGCAAAAGAAAGGGGCAAAACCTAAGGTACAATACGAGTATTCGCTTCCTGGAGAATTAAATTATGCAATTCAAACTGAACCAGCAGAATCATTCGAGACTAAGCTATAATCAATAATACAAAAAAAAAAAAAAAAGAGTCTACAAATTTTGAATTATTTCATTCATATCTTATTAATGTTGCTGAACATGGGTAATCCAATTAGCAGTAACATAAAGCATTAAGCCATAAAAGATGACATGATGATTGAGGTTGATGAGTCAGTAGTATTCCCTAGTTATTGCAGTATAAAGATTCAGCAAATAAAGCTATTGGTTTATGAAAAGTTCAGAGTTAAGACTAGTTCTATGGAAAAAAGAAAATGTTTGAATTTCAAACAAAAGAAGCATAAAAGCCCATTTTGTTGGATGTAATCAAGGCCTCATTAGTGGTGTGTGTATTTGACTATTTGGTTAAAATCGACAACCCTTCAAAAGACCACATTAACAATTAATTCATAAATTTATTTTAACATTTGAATGAAACACCAGGAATTCATTTCCTGCGGACAATTACTTCGCATCAATATAGGCTTCCTATAACCAGCTTACTTTCGAATGCATATTGTACTTTAAGGCCAATGAAAGTAATTCACTAGCAAATGCAAGTAGCTGTCGAGTGTGACTAAAAGATAACTAGCCAACAGGTATATATAGTTCTGGAAAGAATCATCTCACAATATTCATTATCTTCAAAGATTGACCCAAAGCTAGCCAAAAAAATTATTTCTCAAAATAGAACTAAGTCTCAGACATGGCAAAGATAAAAACCAGTGCAACAAGACACTCAAAATAGAATTATGAGTTTATTTTGATAATAAAATTACCTACTGAGAGTATATTGTATATGATAGGAGTAATTATAACTTTCACATCTCTGGTAAATTCGATTTCGATGCTTTGTCCAAGAAAACAAAAAGATCCACCGAAGCCCATATTATGACAATGAGTTCGAACCTGATCTCGGTAATTACAATACAAAATCTTGTTTTCCTACCGGAACAATCATTTTCTAAATTAAGCAAAGGTATTTTTGGAAAATAATTATAATTAACTAATTTAACTTCTCTCCTTAATTTCTCTAAATTCTGGTAAAGTGTTCCTATAATTAGAACGGAGTATTTAATAATCGAGTAACTGACTGACTTTCAAGGAGAAGCATAACGACTTACGAGTTACACGAGTCAAGAGTCTTCTATAAATAGGCTAGGGCCAGTAGTATGGTAGTCTCCTTTTTTTTTTTTGCTCATAGTATAGTAGTCTCTTTGAAATGTAGCTTTTAGTTCCGTCGGATTTAATTTTGGCAATTTGACACGTTATTATGTAGGCTTCTGGCCTGCGGGGTGTTATTACAGATGGAGGGATCTTGTGCTCTTGTTGTCTCTGCAATGGGCACAAGGTGAGTTATGAAATCATGGTATTGTCTGTTATACTTAGCGTTCCTTCTGAAAGTGAGACATAAGTAAATTGAGACAAGGGAAAAAATTGATCGGAAAATGAAAAGCAAACAGATAGTACACACATAAGGCTAAAAAGGTCAAGTAAAACATGTTTTCTTACCCATAAACCATGGCTGGGATAAGGTCACGTCCACTAGTTGAATCAACTATAGGATCAAAGCATTCCTGAAGTGTAAATTGTCAGATACAAAGAGGTTCCTTAAGGAAAAATAGAAAGTACAAAGAGGTTCCTTCAAGCAACACCTGAAGCCGAGCTCAACTGAAAGCCATTACAATTGACATAGGCTTGTCATGGCCATCAGGAGCAGAGGCAACATGAAGTTGATCATAAAATCACAAGACAAATGTGTTCCCATGCATTTGTACAAAAGGTGAAATATTAGTTCAGCAGTTTACTGTAAACAGGTTCCTCCAAAATTTCTTCAGTATTTGGTAAATCACAAATCAACCGAACTTCAATCAGACTGAATCAAGGAAAATCAAATCCAAAAAGACACTTATCAAAACAGGTATGAAAATATTGTTTGCCCTGGGTAAGAATGCATAACATATCAACCAATTATTCAAGAAACAAATAAGTACTCCTCCTGTCCTCAAGGACCGGGGGTAGTATATTGTTATCTCCTTCCCTTTAAGGAATGCAAACAAAAAGAAAACGATGAAAAAATTCAGGAGAACGGGCACAACTTACATGAAAGATTGAAACAACCTCCGACAGCAATGGCCTGGTCTCAGGAGAAGCAAATTTGCCATTAAGAAGCCTCCATCTTACATCAATATCATAGAAAGACTGCAAACTGTTTTCCTCTCGTTTTGTCTTAATAACATCCACAAGAGAGTCAGGAAGTTTCTCAGTCCCCCTGATCAAGAACTTCCGCAGAGTAGAATGTATTCTGTTGCAATCTGTGCAACAAAACCAATCTCCTTCTGGCAATTCCTGTTAGTAGTTCCAGTCATATCATAACAAGTTGAGCGGAAAAGAAAGACCAGTGTCCAAACTAACAAACAAATAAAGATGGCAATAAACCATGTACCTTCAAATATTGCATCTTATGATCCCTCAAACAGCCCACATGATATTCCTTTTCACACTGGACCCAGAAAAGAGGGGGATAAGAAACACACGTCTTGTCCTTTTCTTGGTTAGATAAAAGGGGCCTAAGTCTGCATGTCCAGTTAATTTGATAGAAACAAAAGTGATCTGTATAACTGCATATCAAATAAGAACCAAAAAAACATACATCATGCTCTTTTATGAACATTAAAATGGAAGTAGTTTGGGTACACTGATCTAGACCCCGTCCAGACCAAAATTAGATGGTCCAGATATAATATAATTTTATTGTCATATTTTTAATAACTTGTAATTTTAATTGGAGAAGAATCTAAAATAACAATAATCTCCTAATTATCATTCTGCAAAAAAAAAAAAAAATCATTTAAAAATTATTAATTGAAAATTTCCAAATCTAAATTGTTGAAATTGGATTTGGATGTTTAAATCTCACCATAGAGATGAACACCACGAAGTTCATCTCTGTGATAAGCACCGAAACAAACCCCACAGAAACTATATATTTCTTGTAGATATTTGATGCCTTGAATGTGACTTCTAAGAAGAGAAGAGTGGGGAGGAGACTAGCATGCATACCTGGTCGCAGAGTATAATTGTGCGGGGACCAAATCCTGACTTGCTGAAGTCATAACCCCTATATGCAGAATTTTTCTCTTTGTAATATATAGCTAAGGTGGGAATTCACAAATGCACAAGATGAATAATCAAATATAACAGTATAGTATAACAGTACACAAGGTAGTAATTGCTCAGTGCAAGCATCAATATGAAGATACATAAGCTGATAACCAAGTAAGCTTAGAATCTAAAGGTTGAATTATTACCTGCATAAAGCACAGCCGCTCAGCTCAGCTTCAATGTCTTTGACAATGCGAATGCATCTCTTGGTTATCTGTTCAATAGGATCAACCCCCTCAATCCTTCCAGCAGCCACAGCATTCGCATTGTGTGCTACAAATTTTTCCCTCTGGAACATGTTTTGGCAAAACTTACAGTACCAGTCTCCAAGTGGAATGCTTGATAGAGATGCACATTCTGTACATTTCAATGGAATACAATGGTACACTTAAAAGATGACCATGTCATCATATGAAACATCAGAAAAAGTCCGCTTCAAAGTAGTTTCTAAATGAGCAAACAGAGGACAAAATTTTTGGTTGAAGAATTGTAATAATTAATCCCATCATAGAGGTTGACAATCTAACTATCAAAACTTATATATGACAACCTCATCATATGAAACATCATTTTTCTTATTGCAAGAGCAGGATCGAAACTCAAAATGCACATGAAATGGGTCAAATTGATGGAATGAGGTCTCTTACAATCTATGATCATGAGCCTCGCAATCAATTTTGTTTTACTCTAAGCATCTTGTACAATCAGCAACATTATAGACACTCTTTTATACTAACAAGGTAAGTGATACCACTATAGAAGTTCTTAGTGCAACACAAGAGGTTAACTGATAAGGAAAGTTATGATCACACACAAAATAAGTAGCAAATAGATAACGTATCCATTATTTTTCTTCTTTTTTAATGTATATCTGACCTTTATGGAATGCCCTTAGGCATCCATCACAAAGCAACAGATTTCCACCATCCCAACAAATAATGCAAAGATCGTCATTGTCCTCTGAAGAGTACTTGCGGCCTTTTGAAAGAGAAATTGCTAATTCATGGAGAGAAACCCCATTTGAGTGTAGATGTATGCGTAACTGCCCAAAAAACATAGCACTTTCATGAAAACACAGACACAAGTGGCAATCAATGCAAAGGCAAATTTTTCCCTCTGGAACATGTTTTGGCAAAACTTACAGTACCAGTCCCCAAGTGGAATGCTTGATAGAGATGCACATTCTGTACATTTCAATGGAATACAATGGTACACTTAAAAGATGACCATGTCATCATATGAAACATCAGAAAAGTCCGCTTCAAAGTAGTTTCTAAATGAGCAAACAGAGGACAAAATTTTTGGTTGAAGAATTGTAATAATTAATCCCATCATAGAGGTTGACAATCTAACTATCAAAACTTATATATGACAACCTCATCATATGAAACATCATTTTTCTTATTGCAAGAGCAGGATCGAAACTCAAAATGCACATGAAATGGGTCAAATTGATGGAATGAGGTCTCTTACAATCTATGATCATGAGCCTCGCAATCAATTTTGTTTTACTCTAAGCATCTTGTACAATCAGCAACATTATAGACACTCTTTTATACTAACAAGGTAAGTGATACCACTATAGAAGTTCTTAGTGCAACACAAGAGGTTAACTGATAAGGAAAGTTATGATCACACACAAAATAAGTAGCAAATAGATAACGTATCCATTATTTTTCTTCTTTTTTAATGTATATCTGACCTTTATGGAATGCCCTTAGGCATCCATCACAAAGCAACAGATTTCCACCATCCCAACAAATAATGCAAAGATCGTCATTGTCCTCTGAAGAGTACTTGCGGCCTTTTGAAAGAGAAATTGCTAATTCATGGAGAGAAACCCCATTTGAGTGTAGATGTATGCGTAACTGCCCAAAAAACATAGCACTTTCATGAAAACACAGACACAAGTGGCAATCAATGCAAAAGGCAAATTTTTCCCTCTGGAACATGTTTTGGCAAAACTTACAGTACCAGTCTCCAAGTGGAATGCTTGATAGAGATGCACATTCTGTACATTTCAATGGAATACAATGGTACACTTAAAAGATGACCATGTCATCATATGAAACATCAGAAAAGTCCGCTTCAAAGTAGTTTCTAAATGAGCAAACAGAGGACAAAATTTTTGGTTGAAGAATTGTAATAATTAATCCCATCATAGAGGTTGACAATCTAACTATCAAAACTTATATATGACAACCTCATCATATGAAACATCATTTTCTTATTGCAAGAGCAGGATCGAAACTCAAAATGCACATGAAATGGGTCAAATTGATGGAATGAGGTCTCTTACAATCTATGATCATGAGCCTCGCAATCAATTTTGTTTTACTCTAAGCATCTTGTACAATCAGCAACATTATAGACACTCTTTTATACTAACAAGGTAAGTGATACCACTATAGAAGTTCTTAGTGCAACACAAGAGGTTAACTGATAAGGAAAGTTATGATCACACACAAAATAAGTAGCAAATAGATAACGTATCCATTATTTTTCTTCTTTTTTAATGTATATCTGACCTTTATGGAATGCCCTTAGGCATCCATCACAAAGCAACAGATTTCCACCATCCCAACAAATAATGCAAAGATCGTCATTGTCCTCTGAAGAGTACTTGCGGCCTTTTGAAAGAGAAATTGCTAATTCATGGAGAGAAACCCCATTTGAGTGTAGATGTATGCGTAACTGCCCAAAAAACATAGCACTTTCATGAAAACACAGACACAAGTGGCAATCAATGCAAAAGGCCGCCAAATATCCAAGTATCCAACCAACCACCTTCCCAGGGGAAAAAAATTAGAAAAAAGCTCACGGTTTCCTGCGAGAAGCCGAGCCTGCATGGACCTCAAATTATGATGGGCTGACCTGCAAAGCAAATTCAAACATAAAACTCATCTGTACAACATACTGATTTTTAGGAGTACCAGCAGATGTGCAAGAAATTGTTAAAAAAGACATACCTCGGTGTTGCAGCACCGACAAAGAATTCCAAAGCCCTTTTTGTAACCCTTGAGCAATTTCTAACAGTAAGAATTTATTAGTCAACACAGTAACAGACAGAATTACATAAACTTATTACACGAATTCGGCACACAATAAACCTGTCCACGTCCATAATAAGCCACTTCTGTTCCATCAGGCAATCCACCTTCTTCAAAAACTAATTTATGTAACCACTGATCCCTTGGGAAGAAAACATTAGATGAAAAAAGATTATCATCCATAAACAAAAGGAGGAACAACCAGATACATGTGCAAATATCAAAGAGGAAGAGGTGAGCTAACTTTTTAGTTATCTTCGATTGACCCTTATTTTGTGAAGATAAACACTTTGAGTTTGATGAAATTAGTGGGGTCTTCAGTCTTACTGAAGTTTTTGTTGGCCTGGAAATAAAAATTTTAAAAATAAAAGAAAAGTTTCTCTGTTACCAGTTCACCAAGAAATTATTATAACATCAAAGTTGCCAACAGATAAAACACATACACGGACTTCTTCTTCAACCTCTGCAGAGGCTTCTTTCACGATAGGATGGGCACAGAAGCCGTCTCGGAAGACTTTGAGCTGCTAACCTGATTTGTTGTCCTGAATAACACAGTTGGCAGCATGAGTTAAAACAATAAATAAATAAAAACTGCAATAAGTTAGCAACCACATGGCAATTGGTAAAATAAATTTCACTCAGTGAAACTTGAAACCAAGAGAAAAAAAGGCTATTGGCCAGCACAGATTTGTACAACATATACAGATATAAAAAGCAACCTTGTCCTTTTCTTCCAATGTTTGTTAGTTTGTGACGAATTACACTGCTCAAAATCAATAAATGGTTTGGAGGTTGGAACTGGTCTGGGAGACCTGAAAGGTTATGATAAAATGAGGAAAGAAATAATAGCTCTGACAATCAAATTAGGTTATTTCATGCGTAAAATGATGAGGCACTCATTGGAAGCCAGACGCAATAGCCCTGTGTGCGCGTGTTTTAGACACAGAGTTGTGAAGATAAAACTTGTTTTCTCCATACCAAGATATCTTTTCACATTTCTTTTTCAGCCATTTACTTTTTAAGAATAAGATATCTTTTGTTATATACTGAAGGCACACATAATTTGTTAAATCATTATTATTTACTTACATCACACTACCATTTCTGGATCAATAACATGAATGGTGCAGTCAGCCCACAAGTTAAAGCTGAACGAAGTTTCTAACTTCACAATATCTCGTGTGTTTCAAGACAATGAAACAATATATAATAATACATTCTCTTACTATCCAAAAGAAGAAAGAAAGAAAGAAAATAACACATTCCGTATGATAAAATTTTATCACAAGATTTCCGTCAATGAAACATATAACTAGATATCTGAATGCTACTCAGATGAAGAAATTAACCCAAAAGAAAGAAGAAATTAGTACCTGACTCTTTTGCCAACTGCATCAATTAAACTGCCTTCGGATTCCTTTGATTCCAAACAAGCTTTACTATAGGCCCTACTTTTTCCGCTAGTGAAGAGGAAAAACATCCTGTGAAAAATAATTATATTATAATTAAAAAATAAAATGTAAAATGTTATGCCTTTAAAAAGCGAATCCAGACTATATACCCTATTAATTTAATTTTGGCTTCTTAAGTTAAAGAAGCCAAATAACAAAACTGAAGCTCACGTTTGCACCTTTTACATGTAAAATATTTCTCCTGAGGTGTAGAACAAACAAAGTTTTGAATTGCCGTCTCCAATGAATGCAGCGAAGTTCCTCTGCATGCTCTCAATAATTCAAGCAGGCTCTTTCCGTTTTCAAAGCAAATATACTGTGCTGCTCGCTTATATGATTTGCAAGCATAAATCTCGAATTGGGAAGATGGAATAACCTTCGCAGGCAAAAGAAACATGGGAAAAATAAACGAACGGACTGTATCAATTAAAGAACGCTAAGTATACAAGACGATACCATGATTTCATAACTCACCTTGCGCCCATTGCAGAGACAACAAGAGCGCAAGATCCCTCCATCTGTAATAACACCCCGCAGGCCAGAAGCCTACATAATAACGTGTCAAATTGCCAAAATTAAATCCCACGGAACGTATTAAAAACTCGTTTTATCTAGGAGAATTTTTTCATTAAAATGAACTAATTTTCTAAACGTTTTTTGTATTTTTATGATTTTTTTACGTTACGATTATACGTTTTACGATATTTCATTCTCCTTTCGTTTTCAGGTAAAATCTACGTTTTCACTACCATCGACGGAACTAAAAGCTACATTTCAAAGAGAGACTACTATACTTTGAGCAAAAAAAAAAAAAAAGAGACTAATATACTACCGGCCCTAGCCTATTTATAGAAGACTCTTGACTGGTAACTCGTAAGTCGTTATGCTTCTTCTTGAAAGCCAGTCAGTTACTCGATTATTAAATACTCCGTTCTAATTATAGGTGTTAAACTAATGAATGTAACTCTTATTCATTACTAATCACGTGTACAATCACTACCTTATATAGGCATACACATACATGTATAGGTCCAATGGGATAGGCCCAATACTAACTCTTATTCATTACTAATCAAGTGTACAATCACTACCTTATATAGGCATACACATACATGTATAGGCCCAATGGGATAGGCCCAATACTACTACACTAATTACATCACTAATTACACTCATACTAACACTCCCCCTCAAGTTAGGGCTATATACATCAATAGTACCTAACTTGCTAAGCAATTGCTTGTGAATCTGTTGTTTCAACTTTTATGCAAGATAGAACATCATTGTTCCTTCTATCCTCATGCTCTTGCATTGCTTCAACTTCTCTCTCTCTCTGCAGCAATACTTTGCATCAATCTCATCAAACCATTAATCTTATCAATGCAGCAATACTTTGCATTTGATATTAAAGCACACTCAAGCAACTTCTTTATGACCGAAGCTCTAAACTAGCAGCCTTTAATGCCACTATCCTGAGAGAGGATCTCAACAGCTGAAACCATAGCACAAAGACCATGCTCCATATACCCTCAGACACAGAGGATTCACTACATTACATTTAGCTCTTGAACTCTTGAACTACTTCTCCCCCTCACTTTAAGCACAAAGGTCAGCAACAGCTTTCACAATATCTCCGGGGACTTCATCCGGTATCTCACAGTATCTCCGGGGACTTCATCCGGCTTTACAGAGTATCTCCGGGAACTTCATCCGGTCTCTCCGGGGACTTCATTCGGTATCTCCGGGGACTTCATCCGGCTTTACAACCGATCTGGAAAGCACTAACCCATGATCGAAATAAGGACCATGAAACCCGTGGATTCTTGAAACTTCCAAGTTTACCATTGGAGCACCGTAATCACTGAAACTCTAAAACCCTTGATGGGATAACATCACCGTCGGGAATATCGCCTCTTAAACCACCGTGAACACTTAACCACCGCCGGAGAAACCATAATCAACCGCGAAACACTGCGAGACACCAGGAACTGCGCACCACCTTCGACTCGAACCACCACCGTCGAATACCTCGCACCACCGCCGGAGAAAGGGACAGGAACCGCGGACCACCTAAAACCCAGCGTCGAAAGAGAAAGGGTATCGTGTGGGTGACCTTACCGGAAATGCAAGATGTTATCGGGTCTTGGCTTCTCACTCTTCTTTTGGTTTTAGATCTTGAATATCCGTCTTGGATATCCGGCTAGGTAACGGGTTGGGCTTTTCCCTTCTTTAAATTAATTATTTGACCAGAGAACCAGAGAACCCATATGGTGGAAACCTAAGAACCACCTTCATGTGTTTCTTGGTTATCTGACCCAAACCCCAAAACCTAAAAAATAAACCTGGCTTTGATACCATGTTAAACTAATGAATGTAACTCTTATTCATTACTAATCAAGTGTACAATCACTACTTATATAGGCATACACATAATACTAACTCTTATTCATTACTAATCAAGTGTACAATCACTACCTTATATAGGCATACACATACATGTATAGGCCCAATGGGATAGGCCCAATACTACTACACTAATTACACTCATACTAACAATAGGAACACTTTACCAGAATTTAGAGAAATTAAGGAGAGAAGTTAAATTAGTTAATTATAATTATTTTCCAAAAATACCTTTGCTTAATTTAGAAAATGATTGTTCCAGTAGGAAAGCCAGATTTTGTATTGTAATTACCGAGATTAGGTTCGAACTCATTGTCATAGTATGGGCTTCGGTGGATCTTTTTGTTTTCTTGGACAAAGCATCGAAATCGAATTTATCAGAGATGTGAAAGTTATAATTACTCCTGTCATATACAATGTACTCTCAGTAGGTAATTTTATTATCAAAATAAACTCATAATTCTATGATTAATTTATACTACATCCTAAATACAAAATTTGTGATTATAGAAAAATAAAAAAGAAAGTAGAATCTCTCACTTAATAGAATATAAACGTGTTGTTAAATTAATTATTGTGGATATTAATAGGGGTGATATGACAAAAATTGCTCAAAATTATTTTATTAAAAAAAACAGTATAATTGAAGTGTATATGACATTAATGAGTTACAAACATTACTTACTTTATAGAGTATATAGGTGTATTATTAAATTATTATTGTCTTTAATTATTATTGAGAAAGTATCAATAAAGGTATTTTAGGAAGAAATTGACAAAAATTAAAACTTGGTCCTATATACCCCTCGTCCTTGGGCTCAACTGGCAAAGGGGTCGGACACTCTCACCAAAGGGAGGAGGTTCGATTCTGGAGTTGGTCAAGGTGCTGGGGGAGGCATCCTAGCTCCTAGGTTAACGCCTGAGGGTAATAGACGGCTCGCCCTGCCCAACATCGGTATCACCTAGGAGGAAGAGAGATTTCGCCCTGCCCTTGGATTGTGGGTGAACCCAACCCCTTTCCTAAAATTTTTGTATCAAAAAAAAAAACTTGGTCCTATAATTAGAATCAAAATCAACTCCAAAATGTGTTCCTATAATTAGAACTGGAGGGAGTATTATATTTGTCAATTATTATCGTCGACATATTAATTAGAGAGAATCTCATATAAAGACGGTTGAATTATGCAAATTATAATTTGAGTTACTAAACTGAACAAATTATTCATTAGGTTATGGGACACAATTAGGGATGTAGAATTTGAACCAAATTACCACTATATCCCTTATTTATTTAAAAAAGAAGAAGCAAAATTAAAGACATAACATTATTGTTTATGCGCTATGTATGAACCCTAACAACAAGAAAATCATCGAAGGCCTCGACATCATCAAAAAATAGGCAAACCGGTAAGTTGATTCTAATTTTAAATCTTCATTCCTTAATTCCTTTTAGTCAATCAATGACCCTGTATTTTTCCGAAGGCTATGGCCTATGAGCCACTTCATGTAAATCAAATGGCTAAGGATTGTACGTTAGCTGGTCTTTACAGAATTGAGATTAGTTCCCACCCCTATTCATGCAATTGGGCATCCTAGTGAAACTAAAAGAATAGGACTTAGGTTCAGTTCAGCTCTTTTAATGATGCTATGTATTCGTTTAGGTTTCATTTAAGCGAAAATATGGAGGATGGGGCTGGATACTCGATAGTTTCGTAGCGTCAGCAAGACAATTTGAATTTAATGCAATTGCCAAACCTTCATTTCCAAGCATTTTAATGTTATTGATCCCTTGCGTGTGAACAATAACCTTGGTCGTAGTGTAAGCAAAGGTTAGACTCCAAATTTTGGATTTAATCCATTTATGGATTTGATTCGCTATTTCTCATGTTTCCATTTGGGTTGCAATGGTTTTTGTGCTGATATGTCCTAATTGCTAGTTTGTGATTTGGCATAATAGCTGTTAATAAGGAATTTCATTAGGTTTTTGTACTGATCTGTCCTAATTGCAATGGTTATTTGTGCTCGGGTTACCTTGCAATGATTATGCATGAATGAGAATGTTATGTAAGTTTGACTAGTCCTTCCATTAATATCATCTCCAACTTGTCTCGAGGGAGTTTAGTAAAACTCGCACTCTAGCCATCTGTAAATCATAGGGTTATGCTTGCAAGAGCTATCATGAACAGTCATTAGGAATAGCTGGTATTAAAGGGTTAATTTTCATATGATGATTTTAATGGTCGTTACAGATAAATTTGAGAGGGCATGTTATATTCTTATGCTTCACTGTCAAATAGAACAACTAACTCCATTAGAATTGTCTACCTGTCCAATGTCCATAACTTATGTTTCACTGTTAGATAGAACAACTAACTCCATTAGTTATGTTATGACATGTTTGATTAAGTTTAATCACTTTCTCGTTATCAATTTTGGAAGCTTAGTTATGTGATGTGCATTTTATAAAGTGATGATGATGGCAGACAATATACACGACACCAAAAGTTGTCTTATTATCAATGTAGGTTGGCACAAAAAATGGCTTCTTCAGGATCAACACATGAAAAAGAACTATTATGTTTTTTTTTTTATGTAGGTGGACAATTTGAGAAGAATGTTGAAGGGAGATTTCAATATAATGGGGGCAATGTGAGGACAAAAACTAGATAGGGAATGACACTTGAAGAATTGAGAGTAATGATATCATCATGGATTGGCATTAATTGTTATAATAGTGAGATAAAATACACTGTGACATTTGATGAGAAAACTCTAGTAGATCTTGTTGATTAAGCTGAACTTGAACACCTTTTTCGCTATAATGAAAGTAGTGAGCATGTGTATATAGCATGTAACGGGAATGACAATCTACAGGAAACAACTGATAATCCAAAAATATAAGTGATTTTGTTGTTCTTTTTATTTTTTTAAAAAATGTTGTCATTTGTTATAGTTTTGTTGTTAACAATGTAATAGAAGTTGTGGTTATGTAATGTAGCATTGAGACAATCATTGAGCTCCAAGCAATTTGGACGATGAATATGAACATGTTTCTTATGAAAATAGTCTCGACTACCTAACTTATGAAGGTGGTGTAGGGCCCAACAGCCTACCGTGTGGAGTACAAAGTGCACCCACACCTGTGCCTGAGTTGAACTCATTGAAATGGAAAGGAAAGGTGTCGGGAGTATGGCAAACCTTTGTAAATGCTAATGCTTTCAAGCAAGCTTTGTATAAGTATAGTATTGCTCACAATTTTGAGTACACGTTTTTAAGGAACAACAATGAAAGGATGTCTGTAAAATGTAAGATTGAAGGGTGTCCTTGGAAGATAACATCAAATGCAATGGAGAAGACCACTCCTTTTCTCCGTGTGACATACTTAAAAAATGAGTACGTTCATCAGGCACAGAACAATCTTCCAGTGATTTTAATTTTGAATGATTAGAACTGTTTTACTTTGTCAGGTTAAGAAGTTGACTTTTTATTGAGCCACAGGTACCATTATTAATGTGTTGTTTCCACCCCTAATATATATATATATATAGGATTTATGAGCAAAAATACACATGGTGTTTATCCTCGGGAGCGTCTAGCACCATATGTTTTTTTTGGGAGCAAAAATACACATGTGGTTATATTTTAGGAGAACAAGTCACACCACTGTTAAAATCTAGCCTGTTGTAAATATGACTTTTTTTGTTGTAAATGGCCAAATTTTAAATTTTGTTGTAAATACAGCACTTCCTGTTGTAAATCTAGCATTTTTCTGTTGTAAATGACCTTTCTATGTTCAAAATCCAGGTGTTTAAATGTTGTTATAAATATGGCATTTTCTGTTATAAATATGGCCAAATTTTAAATTGTGTTGTAAATACAGCACTTCATGTTGTAAATATAGCATTTTTTTTAGTTGTAAATGACCTTTCTATATTCAAAATCCAGGTATTTAAATGTTGTTGTAAATATGACATTTTCTGTTGCAAATGCACCGTTAAGTTAGATTTTAACGGTGGTGTGATTTTTTCTCCTAAAATATAACCACATGTGTATTTTTGCTCCCAAAAAAAGCATATGGTGCTGGACGCTCCTGAGAGTAAAATACATGTGTATTTTTGCTCCTTTACCCTATATATATGAAGTGCCGTGTAAAAGCAGTAGTGTGTGGAAAACTCGCAACAAGCATCCAGTTGAATTATCCGTCCTTAGTACGTTACATCCATTTCGGTTAATAACACTGCGTTTTCTTTTTGTTGCTTTTTGCATGTTGATTCAATCTACTTTTGTCAATTTTGTTAAGAAGGTAACTCACTATTTTTGTTTTGCAATTCGGCTTCTTAAGAGTTCCTGTGAACCCTGCAAATGTTCCAGAAAGAACACGAACAGTTGAACCTAACTTAAGATTGCCTGTTTACTAGTGACTACCAGAACCGGCACGCTGTGTAATAAGATCAGTTTTTCTGTCATTGGTCTAAATATGAAATTTTTACCTCAAGTGTTAAAAAAATTATTAGTATCTAGCCAGATGAGACATCATAATTTGCGATCAAGCTATGTATCCACAAAATCTTTGATTTCTTACATAAGTTTCTGATGGATTATCCGCGTAAATCAAAACATTCACGGCTGCATATTCATCAGTTACAAGAATACAGTCGCGTCAGGAGAAGAATTTACCAAAAGTTGATACTGTACAAGGCTATCTGAAGCAAATGCATTCGTTAAAATTTCTGACTTTCAACTCTTGATTTTACGAAGTAGACTATTACATAAGTCATGTCGACCTTATATTTCTATATTTGGTTAGACAACCGGTCGTCACATCGTTCTGAAAACCTACAATATCAGAATTATACAACCAGCCAAAACATTCAAACTGGCTTCATTTATATTACATCTCTTTCACTCAATCAAGCTCATCAACAGATTGAACCTCCTCCACTGGCAAGTTCAAAGTTATCAATCTCTTTAAAGTAAGCTTGATGTTTTACAATAAAATCTTGCGGCATGGCATGCTGGAACTCGTCTTGATTAGGAACCACGGTGCAACGCTTCTGTGAAATTGGAAGATATAAAATACACTCAATCAGTGAAATACTAATTCAGATATGACTGCACTCAGAGTTCAGAAATCTGAACCATGCACAGTCTATTGAATCAGTGAATGAATATGAGCATGCTTTTTAGAATAAAATATTACAAAGAGGTGATATGCTCTGAAAAAAGAACCAGGGTCGGGGGTGGGGGACTGGGAAGCACCAGGACATGCCCACATCAAGCCCATGATCACAGCAAGATGACATTCTCCTTCCAGCTATTGTCTAGTTCAAAAATTTTACTAGGTCAATGAATGATGTATCAAAGATTATTATTCTTGTCAATTACCCAACAAAATGATTGTTATTCTTGTCATAAATCAAAATTTGACCAGTTTCCACTGCAAAAAGTGTTCAACTAATTTAAAATCATCTAATGAGTATATCACCTAGATCCTTCCAAAATTCATGAAAACTACAGAGATGCTAAATGAAAGTACAATCCATGAAGAGTTTTAATGCAATAATTTCAAGATGGAAAAATTTCAAGTGATCAAGCCTTTGATGAATAACCAAATTAACAACTGCAAATTCAGAAGAGTTGAAGACCAACATAGAACAACAAAGACACAGTAATATGAATCAATTTAGTTACCTTTCTACAAGGAGCTGTTAATGCCTTGGCCTTGTGACGATTCAAACCTTCAACCTCAAGATTTTGCTCCCTGTAATACATGACAGATAAAACATCTGACACTCGTAACTATACTATAAAATTTCTAGGAAGGAGTCATTGACAATCAACTTAATTGCATCAATTGAAACAAAAGATACCCTGGTGTCTATCCAACAACAGTAAAGATATCACAATTAAAAATGAAGGAAACATGATTTCCAGTGGTACCAAACAAGCACATTCTGCTAGACAAGAACAAAGGTGAGACAAAAAATGACTAACTGTGGATAAAAAATTTCTTCATTAAAGTTTCATATATTCTGCATAGAAGACAGAAGGGAAATTCAAGAGTTTAACCAATACCCACACGCCTAATACTGGCAATCTGCTATGATGCTCATCAGATTCTGCTTCACCTTGTTCCTAAATTTCTCAAAATTGTTCAACAATTTCGGAAACTCTAATTTCCCTCCAATGATATCTTCTTTCTTCCCTTTTTGAGAATTCGATTCATTCACAGGTCCTCTGCTTTGACAGCGTTGTAGAATCAAAATCTTGGGCCTCTTTCTGTTTCTGATTTCGGTATTGGGTCCTGTTCTAGTTTGACTGACAGGGATCGAACGATGGATGAGGATTGGGAAGGCTCCCGCTTGGATCGGAAGCAATCAGACCATGATCTCGATAGTTTTTGATCGTAGAAAGGGGTTTGATCGTTACTGGAGATAATAGAGGATACAGAGCTGGAGGGGATAGAGGTTTGATACAGAGGTAGGAGAGTTTTTGTCCAGGAGGGATTTTCCGAAAGGGCTTTCGGTCTGGAAGGGACTGGTCTCGGCGCAACGTGTGTTGTGGCGGACATTTGGTGGTGGGCATTATTTGTCATTCACCTAATTTAAGATTTGTCCAGTTTACCGACCTAATACAGAATTTTCCTATTTTAACTGTCTTTGTATGGAATTCTACCTATTAATTAATTAGTATATATAAAATGAAATCAGTAAGAACCCGGAATTAACCATGCTTCCTATCAAAATGTAATGAGCGAAGTTAAAAACTAACCTTACCGCCCATATAAACTACTGAAACCCCATCCAGTAAACCAGTATCGAATAGTTCCTTGACAGTCATAGGCTTCTTGCTGAGCACGATCTTCTTGGACATTTTCAGTTCCAACTTATTTCGCCGAGTTGTTTATGCACTTAAAGCAGCGGTTTCTTTCTCAACTGATCTATTATTTTCTATTCGAGCAGCTTCTGGAGCAGTCCTCGTCTCATCGCTGCATTCAACCTTTGGTTTTAAGGCTAATCGCGTGAACCGCTTCACTGTTTAATCTACATTTTTCTGTGCCTCACTGTTAAAAGGCTCGGCAGGAACCTTATTGGAACCACCTTCCCCAGCACGGAACTACAAGAGCTCGTTCTTCAATTCAGTAAACCTAACTGCCTTTTCCAAATGCCAAACGACTTCAGAGTCGATATTTTTTTTCTACATTGTTTATCTCTAAATCATCTCCGCCACAATCAGCTGGAAGGTCTGCATTTGGCTCCCGATCTTTACAGGTCTTGAGTCTCTTAAGCGAACCATTCTCAGAAGACCCATTGCGCAAATGCCGAGACTTCTTTGTTCGACTATAAACAAGATAACCATTTACAACGGAACTTTTAACTATACCGCCGGGATTCTCAGAAACATGCAAGGAAAAAATCAACTGAGACTCTGAACCAGCGTCAATTTCAGAAGATGGGGAAGGAACGACTTCATCACCTTTATTTAGAGACTGAATCTCCAGAGCAATCTCCGATTCCAATTCTTGCTTCATGCCCTCTTTAAACTCAGCCAGGAATCAGAAACTATATATACAAAACGGCAATAAAATATAGAGATACCCTAAATCATTGAAATGAAAGAACCAAGCAACAAAGAAACACGCAAATGCTAGGAAGCCACTGAAGCTGAAAATTGGTGAGGATCACCATCAGAGGAGTGAGAGAGTTTTAAATAGTTAATGTAGGATTTGGGAAAGTGCTCGCTAGGTTTTAAAACACTTTGCCCTTAAATTGATTTGACTCGAAGAGAAACGGAGTGAAGAAGAAGACGAGTCGGGTCCACGATCTTCGACGGGGCATCATGAACCGGCAGTGTCATTCGGACCCCGCGGTGGTGCGCTGGAGCTGGGACAACCTATGAAGCAAGGACACTTCAATTTTTTGATGAGGATCACCATCAGAGGAGTGAGAGAGTTTTAAATAGTTAATGTAGGATTTGGGAAAGTGCTCGCTAGGTTTTAAAACACTTTGCCCTTAAATTGATTTGACTCGAAGAGAAACGGAGTGAAGAAGAAGACGAGTCGGGTCCACGATCTTCGACGGGGCATCATGAACCGGCAGTGTCATTCGGACCCCGCGGTGGTGCGCTGGAGCTGGGACAACCTATGAAGCAAGGACACTTCAATTTTTTGATGAGGATCACCATCAGAGGAGTGAGAGAGTTTTAAATAGTTAATGTAGGATTTGGGAAAGTGCTCGCTAGGTTTTAAAACACTTTGCCCTTAAATTGATTTGACTCGAAGAGAAACGGAGTGAAGAAGAAGACGAGTCGGGTCCACGAAGGCAGTGTCATTCGGACCCCGCGGTGGTGCGCTGGAGCTGGGACAACCTATGAAGCAAGGACACTTCAATTTTTTAAAAATATGCATGTCGGACACTCCGACACCGTCCGACACTCCTATTTTTTTTAAATATGCGTGGCTTTGAATATTACTGAATTTATGATAAATTTCCCGTTTGTGTTTTTTTTTAATAAGGAGACAATGCTTTTATGATGAAGCCGAATCTAAAATAAGTCAAAGCTAGAGGTTAGGATTTTACGAAATATTGAATTTGAATGTAAATTATAATATATATATTTAATATCAAAACGTGTCCTAACGTGTCGAAATTTAGATTTTTTTAAGATTAATGTGTCAGAGTGTCGAGTAGTGTTGTATCTCGTGTCCCGTGTCGATGTCAGTGCAACATAGGGCACAACCACTGGGTATACTGGGTCGAACCACTTATTGGCGGTGGGCTCGCGGTGTCATCTATGAGGTTACCTTCATCTCCCACAACCACGAGCAGCTCCCCCGCCACTGATTTCTAAACTTGATTGTGGATGAGTTTGAATCTTTGTTGATTAGAGGGGGTGGGTTTTTATTCCCTTTGTATCTATAATTTGTGTGTCTTTGTTCATCATTTGCTTTTTAAATTACGCGTTGAATTCGTAGGCGTTAATCTTGATTGAATTATCGTGATGATCGATAGGGACGGACATCGTTGGCTCTCATATAAAAAATAGGGATAAAGACCAATTTTGCCACAGAAGTTTTGGTTTTGGAGCACCCAGTACTCGGAAGTTTTTTTGGTATCATTTTTGCCCCGAAAGTTTACAAATGTAGCAATCTTGCCCATCAGTTGATATTAACCGTTGGATTGATCATTTGTGGTATCATTTTTGCCTCGGAAGTTTACGCAAATTTGCTCTTAAAAAAAACTTCCGGGGTAAATTTGCTCCTAAAAAAAACTTTCAATGCACATTTGCTCCTTTTTATAAAATTCCGGGGCAAAAATAATACCAAGAAAACTTCCGGGTGCTGGATGCCCCTAGCCAAAACTTCCATGACAAAAATGATATTTAACTCTAAAAAATAAGTCTGTAAAAGTGGAATATGAGTATTGCTCTCATATACATAATAAGTCCGTAAAAGCTCAACATGAGCATCTAACAAGGTTGGAAAATATGTGACCAAAAAAAAAAGTGAAATGCCTCGTCAAGATCAAAAACAATCCAAAGGAATTAAAAATACAGTTGAGTATAAAATACCATGATGATAACTAAGTTAATTTGATCATGCCCTAATCATTAGGTAGGGTGAGCACTATTACCCTTAGGGATTTACCTAGACACCCAGGAGTTAGGATGCCTTCCCTAATACTTGAGCAACTTTAGGATCAAACCCCTCTCTTTAGTGAAGGTAACTGACACAAACGCTTTTTTTTTTTTTGATAAAAAATTTTTAGGAAAGAGGTTGGGCTCACCCACAATCCAAGGACAGGGTGCTTGGAGCCCAGTCCGCAGGGCATACTGGACAGAGAGTACACATGCCTCCACCTCTACCAGCGTTTCCACTGCTTCCTAGACCCCTAGGATGCCTCCCCCAGCCTTGACCAAGGCAGGGATCGAACCCCCTCCCTTGAGGTGAGGAAGTCCGACCCCTTTGCCAGTTGAACCCAAGGACGAGGGGTAACACAAACGCATTTTTGTTCCTACTTTGCTTAGCCTACTTCTTTGGCCCAATTCCTAAAAAGAGAAAAGGAAAAAAGAAGCCCGCAAAAAGCCCTTTATCAAGAAAAAGGTAAAGAGAGAATCGTAACCGACTCAACTATAAGTTACAACTGTCATCTACAAAATTTCGAGCGTTAGTTTCTTTCCAGCATCTTCCCTCAACTCCCAGCCTCTGAGGTTAGTTATTAGGGTTGTCCTTTCCTTCCTTTTAAGGAAAGGGTTTGTTCTTGTCTTCACTTGTAGAATGGGCACCTCCTTTTCTTGAGGCCCAACAAAAATATTATTTTTTTGTCTTTTTATCATTTCTTAGCTTTTTCACCTCTAGTCCACAAGGCCTAACTTTAGCGCCTGGCCCAATTCTGCAATAATTACCTGTATTTTCACTAGAAATAGTTTAATTTACACACAAAAAATGCTACTGCATGTTTTTATCATTTAGTATAGTTGTGATGTTGTAGCAACACTACAACAACAAAGTGAAAGTAAAGCTTAAGCACAGAAATACCAACAGTTTAAATTATAAATTATATCATTTAAGCTCTTTTAATTTGTATTTCCGCCTTGTCATTCTTAATTACAACTTATCATATCAAGAGCATTTTAAGCATGATAATCCCAATAAAATCCTTCAAAATGCTATGGAAATACATGACAAAATTAGGACTTATCACTAATACAACATGGATTAAATTATTAATAGATATTTAGTTTGATCCTTCTATGATGGCTAAAAAAAATAGAAATTTGTTATGGATTCATATATGAGACTCATTCAACCTATGGCCCAACAAGGGGCAATCTACGTGACTCAGATATGACGGCACATTACCTGGACTTGGAGGCATAAATGCCCATAAGTCCAAACCCTAACCCTGAGGCAAACTCTATATATAAGAGGTAAACCCTAAAGGTATGGATACTCTCTCTCAATTTACTATTTTGTCGTCACTGTGCACAGTGATCTATCATCCTCATAGGTATCTGATCCATAGATATCTAGGAGGGAGTTAACCAATCCGATATCAATATAGGTATCTAATCCATAGATACCTAGGAGAGAGTTAACTGATCCGATATGAACATATTAGTCCAACAGGACTAGACATTTCTATCAACAAAACGAAATTAAATAATCCGTAGGCAATGGTTGTAACTAATGGAGCAAGAATTTACTGGCCAAAAAAAATTAAAGGAGCGAGAATTCTGATAAAAAAATAAAATAAAGGAGAGTGCAGTTACTGGGTTCAGATTCGGATTGCCAATGTACACAAAGTTTAAGCAGCACGAGCTTAGAGACCATAGCAAATATGCTTTTTCTTTTTCTTTTTTCCAGAAAGAGCAAATACGATTATACGAGTAGGTTCCTAAATGATATAGACAATGAGGATCTTGAAGAAAATGTTTGGGGGTCAAATGTATACTTATTAATTAATTAAAAAAATTTATGATTATATAATATTTTAAAAATATTATATTAAATTTTACATCATATTAAATTTTTTTTTTAAAAATTATGAGGTTTGTCATGATTTCTTGGACTTTTGATATTAAGAGTAAAATGATGATAATTTGTTGATTATTCATACAAATTATTTCTTGGACTTTTGATACTACTTGTTCTTAATTTTACATTGTAGGTGTTTAAGAATTGAGATTTTGGAGGGTCAGAATGAATGTTTTGATGACTGTAAAAAGTTATAGAAAATTCCCCGGAATTTCTGAAAATTGTAATCAAAAGAAAAGGGACTAAGGAAAATTACATAAAAATACCCATAGTTTTTAGAAATTATAACACTCTCTACAAAATTTTCAAATATTTATACTTTAGTCCCTTTAAAATAAAGGCATTTAAAAAAAAAAACTTTTGGGGGGGCCATGCCCCCCTAGACCTAATGAAGATCCGCCATTGGATATAGAAGCCTCTATATATAAAGATGGACATAACATAATTTCATTAGATTAAAGAAATTAAATAATATAACATTTATTTTCTAAAATATCATATTCATCTTCCTTAATTCTCTTATTTCCCCTTCTCTTTAATTATTATTGATGGAGTATCAATTGAGATAAACTTAGGAAAGATTGACAAATGCGAAAATTATATTTTATATTTAGGATCAATATCAACTCCCTAAATATGTCTTGTATTAAAGACAAGCGAAGTATTATATTATCCTTTCCTTTTTTAAACCTGAATATATTATCCTTTCGAGATATATAATTCTGACTTATCACAATATCTTTATAATCTCAATTAATGAAATAACAGATATAATTTGAATTTAAACGAACTTGAATCTTATCATGTATTTATGATATATATAATGATAAATCCTAAGATAATTCATAAATATGCTTTAAATCTAATATATTTATTTGGTCAAACAAAATTAATATATTTCTTTCGATAAAAGAAAATATAATATATTTATGAATTGCTAATATAACTCATTTGCGCGGTAAACAAAGGAACGGAAGCAATTGAATCGCACCTATCTATTGTGAGTATTTTCTTTCTTCTGAGCAAGAAAAGTATCGTCTATCCAAGATTCCAAGGCAAATGAAGCCGAAAGCAAGCTCAGGTTCAGATCTGGACTTGGTGAAGGGAACTGCCGAACTGGACCAGAGAAAGGCAAAGATCAGGTTCAGACGAGAGAACGGTGGCGAGGGGCTTAGATCAGTTTCAGAAGAGAGAACGGTGGCAAAGGGCTTAGGGCAAAGGTTCATTCTCAATAGCTATTTTCTTCTGCCTTCCGCAATATTTACTTGGTGCTTTTGTAATTGTTTCTCTCGTATCATTTAACGAAGTTTTAATTTGAAGGATATATTTGCTTGTGTAGACAAAAGGCTGGCATAATTCTGGGAGATTTGAAAGAATTCTAGTTTTGTTAAATAGATATATGGTGCAGTGTAGTCAAAGGTACTGATGCAAGCGGCAAAGGTTTTAATGCCTATGTTGAGTCGGGCTTTTCTTCCCTGTGCCAGCCTGCCAGTGCCTTTTGTGCTTATTTGGTTTATGCAAGAAGCTATCCTCAAGCACCTTGCATATGCTAGGTTTATTTTACACGGATACGGCCCTAAACCAAGTCAATAACTCATAAATGGTAGGCTAAGTATTTTAAATATATAAAAAACCAGAAAACCTATCCTGATAACTTCTTGAGTTAGTGAGCATGGGGTAGTCCACTTTATTATTATTGAGGTTGTTAGTCATTCAGAGATTTGAAAACAAAGGGAGAAAACTAGTTTGAGCATTATACTTTGGCATTTGATTACATGATCAAGCCATCGCCATTTGATCTTCAGACCCAATTCATTAATAGCTAACTATAGCTCTTGTTATTGCTTGTAGCCATTCATGACAGCCTATTGTGTCACATTACAGATGAGGTAGATGTAGCTCGGCTGTACTGAGCAATAAATCCATTATAGCAGCCTCTTAGTAGAGCTTCCTGCTTGTGTGATATGGAAAATAAGGAAACTTCTACTAATGCCACAAAATCCAAATCAGACAACTTCGAATTTTCTTCTTTATGATTTACTTTGCGCTCGGCTACATCTGTTATGATGATACTTAGACTTTTTATCTTTGTTGTCATCTGATGTATTTAGTACTTCTATTCTTTATTAGAGTCTAATTTCTACTCTCTTCATTTGTCTGATGCTTGGTCTCACCCATATGTTTCCTTTGTTCATTGTAGTCTTGTATAGTATGTGCTCTGTACAATCACCTTTTTGTCTACTATAAAAAATAATTAGACTTCAGAAAAAATCTATGGTTCTTGTATTAATTAGGATACTATCTTCTTGTAATGTTTTTAAGGGTTAATTTATGGAACCAGATGCATTTTATGCGCTTTTCTTAGTGGCATACTAAATTAGTTACGTGATTCACTTGATGCTTGTTAATATTTGTCCACGATCAGTTTAACTAATCCCCTCTCTTTCTCTGTCTTCTTCCGTTTATGACGGGTTTGTCAATTATTGATTGCTGAATCTTGTATTGTTCTCAATTGAAACCCATTATTCTTCAGGAAAAGGAAAAGATCGCACGGGAAAACTAAGAAAGATAAAGATTATTCTAAACGGACAGATGTTCTCTTCACAGGCGAGGTGATCTACCGGTGCTTTTGGGATCAAATCTGTCCAAGGTCTCTCTTCAAACCTCTAGGAATCCGCAACTTAGAGCTATGGACC
Source organism: Acacia pycnantha (assembly GCA_025563575.1). Taxonomy (NCBI): domain Eukaryota; kingdom Viridiplantae; phylum Streptophyta; class Magnoliopsida; order Fabales; family Fabaceae; genus Acacia; species Acacia pycnantha. The sequence continues at coordinate 368,794 of JAMWYP010000074.1, read as the reverse complement.
TCCAAGTAGGTATTTAGCACTCTTGCACACGCAATATCTGACTTGCTGCAAATTTTATTTTATTTTGTATACCCAATTTCCTCAATTGTTCTCCATTGACTTCTCCCCATCTTTGCTGTGTGTTAACCCATTCCCTATCTATATGCTCCTCCCTAAACAGATTAGAATAAAAGTCTTGCATCATATTCACATTCCCTTCTTCTTGCACCCACAGTCCCTTTGTTTTTTTTTTTCAAGACTAACCCAATTCAGAAAGAATTTGAAGGAATTATATATAATATTCATTTTGAAAATTCTAGAAACAAGTTAGAGAAGTACTTCCTCCAATTCTTTATATAACTTTTTCACAATAATTAAGAAAATTAGTTAAAAGTAGTTTGTATGATTAAAATTATCACTCCTTTTTCCAAATTAGGTACACTCTAATTAGAATAAACTTATCTTCGGTGCCTTTTAATTTCTTTATCATATAATCTCTCTTACAAATGATATGATTGTTAATGGAAAAGAAGAATTTAATGTCATTAATTTTTTTGTTACTTAGAACTATAAAAATCTTCTAGAAGATGTTTTATTTTAAGGGCTGGGAGGAGAAATCAATTAACTTTGTCAGTCCCAGACTCGAAAGAAGAACTTTAAGTCAACTAGATGGCTGAAACGAATGAAGCGTTTGACCAAAAAAAAAACAAAAGAAACAAATGAAGCGGGCATATGGCTAAAATGGCAAATGGGTTCTCTCCAATTGTGGAAAATTCAGAAAAGGGAACAAGTGAGAAACTGTCAAAGTACACTTCTAACAAAAAGATCAAGAGAGCATTAATTTAAAAAGAAAAAGAAAAAAGAGAGAGACAATTAAGAGAGAGCACAACACATACCCGCTATTTCATCAGCTCAAATCGACACTCATTGTCAACATTCGTTAGACTTCAACCTCTAAATTTTGCTATTTTAGATATTAAAATGCTTATTTGCATTTGTAAATTTTCTGATGAGAAGCTTTGCTAAAGTAAATTGGGAGTCGTAAATTTTACTATTTTATTTTTTGAAAAAACTTGTGTGCACTTGTAAATTTTTTAATGTAATCCTAGTAGTTAAACCGTATGAGATAAAACTTTATGTTCTCAATTTTTCAAGGTTTGTTTAGGTCTAGTCCCCAGTCTGAAGGAGTGAGGACTTTAAGGATCTGGATTGTAGAGTGGGTCTAGGTTGAGTGGCCCTCTTCTCCATTGACCTCGTCTAATTTGTGGTTTAATGACACAAATTTGGTGTATATAATAAGGATGAGTTCATAGAATTGTTGTGTCTTATTTAAGCTAGAGGTTTGAAATGAAATCCCTAAGGGAATATCTATGTGGCCATCTGGTTGGAGTTGTTTTCAACATAAAATTCAGGTTCTGTTTGGCAATTCATATACTTGTTTACCTTTTAGACTCGGGTTAACAGTAACCTGTTTGTTTTTCATGTTTTTAAGGAGTTGGGACAGAGAAATGAGGACCTATTCTGGGTCTTCCACTATATCTACCGAGGATTTCTTCAGTAGGTGGTTCGTTCCATGAGCTACAAGAGCTTGAAGTGTTTCAATAGGCATGTCATAGTCTTGGGGTGTTGCCTTTTGTTGCTTGGATTTGGTCTGGTCTGATGGGGTTTGATTTTGGGTTGTTGAAGGAGAATGGGTAAATAAAGGAGTTAGGGTTAATAAAGGAATTGATGACTCAGCTAATTGTGGGGTAAATGATCCCCTTTAGCTAGATGGCCCAACTCGAGTTCGTGCTTGCATGGCTAACAAGGTGGCTCTTTCTCTGGTTTCTCGTTTGGCGGCATACTATTTCCCTGCAAGAACTCTCTGGTAAGATAGTCGGGAAGAGAATTTGTAGAGCCTCTTATGTATTCAATTTAAAAATAAAAAAACAATTAATATTATTTGTCATCTGGTGAAAATTTGTTTTGATGCAAGGGTTTTGATGTCTTTTTGTAAGACATCTTTGTAAGACATCTTTGCGACTTGCAATCGACCAAGACCAAAAACTTTTGGTTTAATAAATCTCCTTGGAATTTTGAAATTCACAAAACAATGAATGGTATTTCTTTTTTTATGGTGGAATAAGTTTGTTGGGTTTGATTCTAGTGTTTTGTAGTGAAGGCGATAATGCTTTCTTTTACGTGAATCTTCTGTTTAAGAATTCATCCATAACCAAGGTCAGAGGCATCGGTTTCCATAATTTTTAGGGCTTGTGGTTTGGGCAAAGAAAGACATGGGAGTTCTTTGACCTAAGATTTTATTTGTCTTACAATATTGGTATCAGTATCTGTCTAAGGGGGAAAATTCTTCTTGAGCCAATCATAAAGAGGCTTGATGAGGTTGTTAAGTTGTGGAAGGAAATCTCCCATGTAGTTTAAACACCCTAAGAATCTTTGAAGTCGGGTTTCATCAAGGATCTGGTCAGGAAATTTGTTGGCAAATTGTATGGCTCTATCAATAGGAGTGATCATACCATGGTGTATATGATGTCCTAAGAATCTGATTTTGGTTTGGAAGAGGCTGACTTTTGTTTGAGAAGTAGAGACCATTTCTCTTGACAACACTGATGAAAACATGAATATGTTTGAAGTGTTGGTCAATGGTTTGAGAATATATTAATATATCATCGATCTAAATAATGATGAATTTGGTGTAAGGGTTAAAGATGTCATTTATGATCCTTTGGAACTCAGAAGGAGCATTTTTTAATCTAAATGGCATAACATTCCATTCATACCAGCCAAATGGTACTGTGAATGTTGTTTTATATTGGTCCTTTTCATCAATCTAAATCTGCCAAAACCCATATTTCATATCAAATTTAGAAAATATCTTGGCTGAATGAAGGCGATTACGAGGATCCCTTTTGTTGGGGATTGGATACTTGATCCATTAGAGGGCTTGGTTGAGAGGTTTATAATTAAGGACCAGTCTAGGTGCTGCCTTTCTATTTCTGCATTCTTATTCACATAGAAAATGACACAAGACAAGGACTTCTACTTTTTCTGATTAATCTTTTGGCTAGGAGTCCCACTATTTCCTTTTGGTAGAATTCAAGGAGTTCTTGGTCCATCAGGATGGGTTTGGCTTTTGTTGCGATTCTTGTTTCATGGAAATCTTTTTCGTAAGGCAATGTTACAGAATGTTTGTTCCTTTCCTAAAAAGCATTCGGGAGGTCGTAACTTATAGATTTTTGGATATGGTCTAGGAGGGTTTGGATTCTTTTTTGGTTTTCAGGCTGGGCTAATTGTCCACTAGGAGGGCTAATTCTTTCTTGGATTCTTTACTTGACATTGGCCTCGTAGTCCCCAACATCAGCATACCATTTCATATATGGGATTCTCTGAAGGACAGGATACCCATTGGTGGGAGTGTTGTACTTGTAATGCCTAGCAAAGACCCAAGACATAGACAACTTAGAGCAAAAATGAAGGGTCAATGGCAAGGCACTATATAAAAGGTTAACATAATCCTTGAAGTACTGGAATCCTTCTCGAATCTTGGGCATAAAAATGTCCTTTGTGAGTCCAAAATAGTCCCACCATTTGCTGAACCACTAAGGGAAATAGTAGGTGAGGCTTTTGTTGAAATATATGAACCAAGTATGGTGGGTGTATTTGTTTTGATACCAAAAGGTTTTATACCAAGATCTATGTAATCCCAATAATTAAAACCTATGGGATCAAACTTTATGTCTCAAATTTTCTAGGTTTGTTTAGGTACAGTCCTCAATCTGAAGCAGTGAGGACTTTAAGGATATGGATTGTGGAGTGGGCCTAGGTTGAGTGGTCTTCTTCTCAATTGACCTCATCTTATTTGTGGTTTAAGGATACATATTTTTGTGTATATAAAGATGAGTTCATAGAATTGTTGTGTCTTATTTAATGCCATGGCTTTATCATATTTTGGGATGTATCTTGATGAGGTAGGCTGGATTTTTTGTATAGGTTTTGGCAATTCGGCTACTTGTTTTCCCTTTGGGCTCAGATTAACAGTAACCCGTTTGTTTTTCATGTTTTCAAGGAGTTGGGACAGAAATCTGCATATACTGAATCCCATTCAGATTAAAATCTGCATTAGCTCTTCCTCAAGTTCCTTTTCCAAACATATAAGAAAAGGATTACTACGTCTATACATAGACTGTTGGATCCCATTCAGTTTACGAATCTCAATTCTCCTAAATACTTCGCTATTCCAGCATATTAAGTCTTGCTATAATAGGGGTAGCATTACATGAACATCCTCCTCTCTCTTCCAACTATTTCGCATGAGCTCTTCAAAGTTTTCATCCTTGCTCCAAACCTTTTATTTTCCAGGTGTGTCCTGCTCAAACTGGAGGGCAAATTTGGACCTGGATCTGCGATCGTTGAATATGTGAAGACAATCTTCAATATCTTCCCGTGTCCATCCACACAAAGGTCCTCTAGGTGCTTCCGCTGTATTATCCATCAGGAGTGCTCCTTTCATGTTGCTGCTGTATCCGCAGACAACATCTGGCGTCCATTCAAGAAGGTACCTTCTTTAAATAATTGACAGCAAGAAATTATCCTTAGATCTAGATGGATATATATCATATACGTAAATGAGTTCATGCTATTCAGATCCATTGTTAACACATGCAATCTTATTTTATTTCTGCAAATTATCTGACATTATAATATTAATATTCATGAAATAATTAACTCAAAAGACATGAGTCTTGAATATTTACTTTGTCTTTTGATTATATCAGCTTATCACTGATTTTTTTTTTTTCTGCAGAATCCAGATTTTGGAGGGAAAGTTCCCGTCTATCTTTGGAGCGGAAAAGGAAAAATGTACCTGTTTGAAAATTGAAACCGCAAACTTTGTCTTTTAAGAGAAAGGTGATGGTATCATATAATAATGTGAACACTTACAGAATTGACCAAAAGATCGTATGCTTCTTGAACAAGGTATGCCATGGTTTTAATATAGAGAGATGCTGGCACTCATGTATTCGTGTAAATTCCTACGACTCTTTGGTTTCTTTTTGATATGATTACATGATGATTTTACTGATCAGACGACTTAATATGAATCAGTATATTTTTCGTTCTCTGGGCTTTATGCAACTACGCACACACATGTACAGAAGTGAGCACCGGGAAAGAGAATAATGAATTTTAATTACGGGGACATTTCCCTATGTTTTAAAAAGCAAAATATCTAATTATATACTGTTTTTTTTTATATATATTCAATTCATGAATGACTCTTGAACCTGATTAATTTTTGCTATTAAAAATTTTTATTTTTCTTAAAAATAAATATTTTCGTATTAATTTATTAAAAGGAAAAATATATTAAGTATATAAGGCTAAGCATTTACCAGTGTCTCAATTTTTCTTAAAGTGCTTTCAAGATCAAGAGATGCATATGTTGCCAGTCCCTTATGAAATATCATTACTTCTATACTCTAAGATGAAATTATCTTTTTGTGTTATATAATTAAGCAAATTAAATTAATGAAAAGATAATTTCATCTTTTTTTTTGGAAAGAGGCAAATTTGTGAGATTATGCGTGGAGTTAAAAGGAAAAAGAAGATCCAACTAAGATTCTTGCTGAGAATTCCATTGAGTTTCCCTTATTTGATGCATCCATAATTAATAAGGGTAGTGGGTGAGAGTAATAATTAACATGATATTAGAGTTTAGAGCAATTAGTAGAGGTAATATTGGAAATTACTTAAATTTAAGGACACATTTAATGACTTTAACTGTTTTTATTGATTTGTGAGAATTGTTAGTTGGTGTTTTATAATAAGGATCAGAGAGAGTATAAGACAGAGTTGACTTATTTTGAAAAGATTGGGGAAGCAAAATAAGTTACTTAATCATATTATATGTTGTCTATCTTTAGATGATATATCAGTTTATTAGTCAAACTAATTAGTTTGGAGAAAAATAAAAATATTCTAAAATAATTTAATTAGCTTCTTTAATCTCTTCAAAAAGTCAACTTTCTCTTATATTTAAGACGGAGTATGTCATTATACCGAGGAAAAACATAAACATGAAGCCACTCTGTTCAGTAAAGACTTTTTTAATAGCCTTGAAAATCACATTTACCTAAGTCAAGAGAAAACTTATTTTATATATTTACCTTGTATATTGTAAATCATGTTGGAAAAACAACTTCTACTGCTAATCCAAATAAGCACTAGTATTATTGAATTAGGGTTAACATAATCTTTGGTCTTTCAAATTTGCCCTCATTTTGGTTTTGGACTCTCAAATTTCAAATAAGAGGTTTTGATCCCTCAAGGGGCAAAATAATATAAATTTTTATTTAATTATATGGACTAATGTCTTAAATGAAATGAAACTTAAGTAAACAAAAATCGTTGACTTTAAATCTAAGAGACCAAAATTAAAATGACAACAAATTTTGGGGATCAAATATTGTATTAATCTATTGAATTATTTATAAGTTTCAAGTTATTTTTAAGATTTATCCGTAAAAAAAAGTTATTCCTAATATTATTTTTTATTGGCCGCAATAATAACTCCAACATCTTATCAATTGATGCCTTATATAAAACAGGTGGGTTAAGATTCAATTTGCCTAAAAATATTTGCTGAAGAGTAATGTTACCCTGAAAGTGTTTTTAGATTTAATGTCACCTTGGAAATTTCAAAATGTAGCAATTTTGTCTGATACCGTTAAAAAACTAACATTAGTCGTTAAAAAATTGACGTTGATAGTTAACTTTAACGATAAAGAACAACATTGCTCCATTTTAATACTTATGAGACAACATTAGACACTAGCTCCTGCAGTTTCTTGGGCTTTCTTGACAACATTACATTAAGGATCACCCAATCTTCAGGAGGTTTATTCCATTGGATTTCCTTCTCAACTCTCACAGTATATGGTCTCCTTGGTGTTGCCAGCTTAAGAGATGCAATTTCACTTAAGTTAGCGTCTCATGTGCCACCTTAGTTGCAGTGTAGAACTTATTTTGTTGTGCCTATAGATACACCTATATCTGATATCCCAGAGTTGTCAGCAAGTAATAGCAAAAGTAGTCCCCCAAGTATCAACTGATATTTCAATCCACCCTATATCTTTTGCTGGCAAAAATCCATCATTAAAACTCGGAGAAAATGATAAATCAACGTTGTCTCATCTCATAGAACTTTGATTATGATTCGTCATTCTTTTTTTTTTTTGCTAAGTGATTCGTCATTCTTTATTAAAGAAAGAGTTACACACGCATACCTTAAATATCACACATTCACACGACTTCCTTTGATGTTATTGTGGTTGCAGGTCCAACAAGGAAATGTTGATGATTATAAACGCGCTCAAAACACAATTTATTTTATATAGTTCAAATATATAATCACATAGTAATTGAATCAAATATCAATTTCAATATTCATCCTATATATATTCACATCGAATCAAATATTATTTATTATCTTTATTAAATTCATCGTTGTAATTAGTGGGGAACAAAATAATGGTAGACCCGAGAAACCCTGCTAGTCACAAATCATCATATATATATATATATATATATATATATATATATATATTCACATTGAAAATATTATTCATTTTCTTTATTAAATTCATTTAGTGTAATTAGTGGGAAGAGAACCATGGTAGACCCGGGAACCCCGCTACCACAAATCATCAAATTGACCATCATCAAAATATCTCTTCCTAGTGTGCACACCTCTTCCCAAAGTTGCTCTACTAGTATCCCAGAAATCCTGCCAGACACTACTTTAAGAAGAACGAATAATATCTTTTCACATCATATAAATATTGGAGGCATAAAATTCAAAGGTTGTGTTCATCACTTTAGGAGGTACCATTCCAAAACTATCCTCCCACCATTAATTCATTACAATCACACACAATCAGGAAAAATTCAATCTTGTCACAATTATCTTATTTAAAAATTTCTTCATTGAATATATCAGTTGCTCAAGCGCATCATAACTTTTCAAACTATTCAAGAGTATAATAATTCAAATATTCGATATAAGATCCAACTCATATTCATTATTATAATTCAAATATCTATTTGAGTAAAGTCCAAATCCAACTATCATTTCAATCATCATAAGTTACAGGGTATCAAGATCATAATTTCCACAATTATTCAATAAGACTCATATCGCACACAATCAATTTTCCATCATTTTATCAAAAGTAAAATTTATACTATAATATGTTATCTAACACCATCAAAGTATTAAGATTATTTTCATAATAATTAATACAATTATTTTCTTGGAATTAAAACCCAATAAAGTTACCAATAATACTCATATATAATTAATCCTATTATTTTCTAGGGTTAAAACAATTTAATATAAATTCCCTAGCTAAGGGTTGCATATAGTATATGGAAACATCTTAAATTCCTTAAGGATTAAGATTACATTTAACAAATATAAAATTATCCTTTGATCACTTAGGGATTAGGATTACATATACCAAATTTCATCTAAAACTAATTTAAGATACCCTAAGGATTGAGATTAGATCAAACAAAAATTCATATAAAGCCAACCCTTGACTCTCTAGGGATTAAGATTACATATAATATATTTCATATATAACAACCCTATGATATATCTAGAATCATAATTATCTTATCAAAATTCATATAAAATTAACCTAAGACTTCTAGGGATTAGGATTAAATATAATATATTTCATATAAAACAACGCTATGATATATTTAGGATCATAATTACCCTATTAAAACTTATATAAAATTAACCTAAGACTTCTAGGGATTAGGATTACTTAGTCTCCGTGTTTGATGGCTTCGAGGAGGAAAATCGATTAGAGAGGAGAAAAACACTTGGTAGCCAGAAAAATAAAAATTTGAAATAAGAAGCAAGAGAAGAAGAGAAGAGAAATGGAGAAATGTTGAGGATTGGAAGTAATGTGTGACACACTAGTGCCGTCAAGGTTTGTGCCGTCAGGAATCTTGATGTCATTAATGGCATCGCCCTCCTCTACACCACTTTGCTGAATTCCAGTAGTGTGTGACGGCACTAGTGTCGTCTAATCCTGTGAGAGCACTAGTTGTACCCACCCTTTTATCTTCACCATCCATCCTAACAACAATTATAATTCTCTATATATACGGCATTTATGTGTTGTTCAACTCTACGATTTTTTTCTTCATGTTTCATCACTTTGTATTTTTATCTTGTCTGTTTCTTTTGTTTATCCCATATCTGTTTTCGATCGTGTGTTTTGATCACATTCGTTTCTTCATTTCTTTTTTAAATTCCATATATACATTGCGTTTCTTCTTCTTCTCGCTTGCAATTTTTGTTGTTGTTATTTGTTTTATCTGTAGTTTGTTCTTCTTTTTCATAATATAACATAAGCAAAAAATGAATCAAATTCATTCATTTGTATATTATAATGGTTCTAAAAATATAGGTGCAAACGGATTGAGCTTTGAAGGTGAAAAAAGAGCAATGTATATTGTTCGAAGCATGTCCGCCAAGATTTAAATGAAAATATCCGTCAAAAGTTAAAGCCGTAATAAAATCGGGTAATATATTTAGTGACAGTAGAGTTCATTGTGGAAACGAAAATATGCGGGTTTTAAGATATCCGATGATGAGGATGTGGATTTTTTTGTTCAAACATTTGACAAAAACCCTACGTCCCAATTTGTTGAGTTGTATGTGGATATTGAGACGTCAAAGGAGGATGTACCAATACCGATTCATGGACTCCACCTTAGTAATCAGTCACATTATATGGCTCATTCGTACACCTCAACCAATACAATCAACCATTGCACATGGAGAAGAAATCGACTATATGCATGGTAGATGAAGCTGACAATGAGGAGGAGCAAGAGGAAGAAGATGAAGACACTTTATTGACTAATGACCATGATCAAAATGATAGTGATGCGATGACGAATATTATGGTAATGTCATATCACAACAGATGGTATGTTACAATCATCGTGTTAGTTACGGAGTTGTATTATTATATACTCCCTCCGGTCCTAATTATAAGACAATATTTGAGACTTGGTTTTGGTCCTAATTATAAGACAACAGTGTAATTTTTGTTAATTTCTTCCTAAAATACCCTTATTTTATTCTCTCAAATGTGTTTGATTTTTTATATATATATATATACACACACACACACGTAAACTCTTCCAATTAGTGAAACTTTTATATGTGTGTGTGTGTGTCTATATATGTACATGTGTGTGTTTATACACAAATATATAGACACACACACACCTGTGTGTATAGATATTTGTATATCTATGTGTGTGTCTGTCAATATATATGTGTGTGTACATATATAAACACACACACACACACACATACATATATATCTGTGTGCGTATGCATATGTACACACATATATCTATATATATGTATGTGTATATATATACACACACATATATGTATATATAGTAAGACCATTATTTCAATTAGATAGCATATAGAAAGGAAAATTTTAGGTTGGAGAGATATGTGGTAGGAGCTATTGATTCACTTTTACTTATTTCATTTTAAATTTATATAAGGACATTTCAGGAAAATAAGTAAAATTAACTAATTCAACTTCCTTCCTTAGTTTCTACAAAATCGGTTAAATATGTCTTATAATTAAGACCGGAGGGAGTATTTTATTTTTTAGGGTTAAGGTGCAAAAATACACATGTGCTTTGGTCAGAGGAGCACCCAGTAGCAAGTGCTTTTTTGAGGTGTAAAAGTGCACACGTGGTTACAAATTAGGTGAAAAAAATACCGTTTGACCATTAAGTTTGACTTTTTTGCTGACTGGACGATGCCGTGGCATTTCAAAGGTGCAAAAATACACATTAATTTGTCAAAAACAATGTCCAACACCAAATTATTTTTTTTTAATTTAATAATTTTACTTCAATTAAAGGAAAATTATTATTTCTCCAGGTATTTTTCCTGGAGGCCAAATTTTTTCTTCTCGAATTATCATTTTGGGAAGGGGGATTTATTCAATGGGTAAAAACGGTAAAAATTTTATTTCCATAATTTATATTTTTTTTTTGAAAAAAAAATCCTTATTAAATTTTCTAATTAATAATTGCTAAATTTTCTCCTATTTTCTTCCCCTCTTGTGATTCTCTCGCCATCATCGCCGCCCTCTTCCACCGTCACCCTCACCCCTATTTTCCAAACCTCTGCTATCAACTTAGAAGGTGTGTTGTGGAATAATGAAGAAAAAGCCATGGTTGCATTGGTTCTGGGAAATCGAGTTTTTGAATACTTGTTCACAAACTGTGGTGAACGACAATTTGTTAATGACAGTTGGAAGCGGCGAAAGTTTGTAGAACAAGCTTGTTTGGCGTCTAAGGAAATAATAATTTTCTTTTAATTAAAATAAAATTATTAAATAAAAAAATGGTGTTAGACGCTCTTTTTGGCAAACCATATGTGTATTTTTGCACCTTTGAAATGCCACGTCATCGTCTAGTCAGCAAAAAAAAGTCAAAATTAATGGTCAAAGTCAACATAACGGTCAAATGGTATTTTTGCACCTAATTTGTAACCACATAGTCACTTTTGCACCTAAAAAAAGCACTTGCTACTGCGCGCTTCTCTAACGAAAGCACATGTGTATTTTTGCACCTTAACCCTATTTTTTATTAGTTACCATGTTTTCGCATAAACTATATTATGTGTGACTATGCAAATATGACTCTGTTTTGGAATGAGATTCTTCATTATGAGGCTGTTGATGAACATTACCCGCATGAGGATATACTAGATGTTGAAGGCTCGGGTCGGGTCTGTGAGCAAGAGGAGATGAATTATATCTGAAACAAGAGTTTGGGTCCAAGAATGATGTGCAAGCCACAATAAAACATTATTGCATGAAGGAACATCAAGAAGCTATAATGGTGGAGAGTACTACAACCAAGTTGTCAATGAAATGTTGGAATCATGAACAAGGTTTCGATTGGAGAGTAAGAGCAATTAAATCGAAGAATAGCAACACTTGGGTGGTAAGTAAAAGGGTTGGAAATCATAGTTGTGTGAGCAAAATTCTTTGCCAAGATCACAAACAACTTGATTCAAATTATTTCGAGGCCATAAAAGGTACGATACACAATACCATTTGATAATTTGTGAATGTATTTGTGTTTACAGTGAACATAAATAACATTCCTAGTATAAAATTTTTGTGATTGGTTTTGCAGACATGGTCAAGGAAACACCTTCGATAGCTGTGATCATGATACAAGAAAGGGTGACTGGAATGTTTGGTTATCGTGTTTCTTACAGGAAGGCATGAAAGGAAGAACAAAAAGCAATAGCTAAGATTTTCGATGATTGGGATGAGTCATATGCGTTCTCCAAGATGGTTCGAGTACATGTTGAAATTTTCCTGGGATCTGTTTATAATATTCAACATGGATCGTATATTGTTGATCGGCGGGTTGTTAATGGGATTCGGGTTTTTCAATGTACATTTTGGACCTTCATCAATGTCGTGAGACGTTCAAATGTTGCAAACCAAGAATATAGGTGGATGGTACGCATTTATACGGTAAGTATAAGGGGACATTATTGATTGCCACCACCCAAGATGGAAATAATGAGATCCTGCCGATTGCATTTGCAATTGTTGAAAGTGAAACTAAGGAAGCATGGGAGTATTTTTTTTATCTTCCATACGACTGTATGTTACAAATAAGGTTGGTCTATGTCTTATTTCTAATCATCACAAAAGCATAATATCAACAGTCGACAATGAGGCCATAGGTTGGTAGCCTCCTAATGCGTACCATGTGTTTTGCATTCGTCATGTTGCGAGCAATATTAATACCCACTTCAAGGACCAGAAGTTGAAGGATAATTTAAAGAAGATAGGTAATATACTCCAAGTGATGTGCAATGACGTTCATATTTTATTTACTAGAATCGTATAATGTTGTGTCTTTTTGTTTTTTTTACAGGATATGTTCCAAACAAAATAACCTTTGATGCTTTGTATGTCCAGTTCTATAGTTACAGTAGTGAAGTGGTTGCATGGATTGAAAGCATTCCAAAAGCTAACCCTCAACAGTGGCCCCAATAACGGTAAAACCACTCATCTTGATGTTACCGTCTGTCAAAAAGATGGGAGTGGAGTCCAACCCATGTATTGCTGCATAATTGTTGCCCAATTGCCATGCATCCGACCAGAAACTACTCGACCCTCAGTGGACAAACCTAAAATGCCCTCTACATACTGTAGAGTAATAGTCATCTCACCAACCGGCATATGGAAGGTGTGAGTCTCCGGCCTCCACCTCTTAACCAAAGCATAAATAAGGTTTTTGTCAATCTGCACCAACATAAAAATAGAGAACAAATATGTAAGGGTCCTATATTATCCGTATCATGTACAAACGACTAAATGCATATAATTAATTACATAAAATATAAAACATATTGGGAGTCTCTTCAAGTGAGGCACATGCCAGAAACCTGCACGCATAAGGTGTTGCTACAAATCTAGTGGGATGAGATCTAGGTGACGGACATCTCCTAAAGATCCTGTGAGGCTCGCTTCACCCTCAAAGATTGACAATCTCCTTTATTTCACACAACTTGTGATCGGTGTAACTGCTACACCTCCTCATTAAGAAATCCCCACTCTTTGGGGTCGGCTCAATATTGCGAGCACGTTAATCAACCATTTGAATAATAAAAATTTACAATAACACAACACATTATTAAGTCACTAATTATTATTCTCTAAATAATTAATTAGTGAATTAATTATTTGACTAATTATTATTCTCTATTTAACCTTATCTTATCTATCTTAGGGTGCTATAAATAATAATATACAACATATTTCACAAAATCTTTTTATTAATTCACTAATTATTATTCTCACAAATTTCTTTAATCAAATTTAGCTAATAATATTTTACAATTTATATATCAATTTATTAATTTACAAAATATTAAATAATTAGTCATCTATCTTAAAGTTTATAATTAACATACAAAATAATTAATTAATTTACTAATTAGTCTTGTACGCTAAGGTTTATAATAATTTTTAAATATTTTAATTCCCTAAATTATTAATTAGAATTATTAATTACTCTTTTTATTATTTATAATTATTAATAATTTGTAAGTAATTAAGCATCTATCCTAAAGTTATACATTTATTAAGCATCTATAATAAATAAATGTATATAATTAAAATTTAAATCAAATTATTAAACAAAAAACATAACAAAAAAATTAAATGTACCTGCACACGTGAAGTTAGCAGTGAGAAAGAGAATTTGAGCCAGTTAAAAAAAAGGCAGAGCAATTGTGAGTAGAGTGAGAGAGAGTGAGATACTTCCTTCCGGTGACTCTCTCTTCTTTGGGTCTCAAAGTTTCTCAGCCTTTCTCAGTGTTTTCTCAGCTTCAGCAAAGGAGGGAATGAGATGGAGATTGGAAGGATGAGGAGGTGTATGTGTGTGTGATGAGTTGCTGCTGTGGGTGAGAGTGAAAAATAATGAAGGGTGAAAGACGGAGGACAGAGGGAGTTTTCGGATGATGAGGGAGAGGGAAGGAGTGAATGTGTTTGCTATGCATGATTTGGGGATAAGGGTGACCAGTGCCGTCACAGGATTAGACGGCACTAGTGCCGTCAGGACACGTGGCGCCGTTGGTGACGTCAAATTCCTTTACACCACTCATCGAATTCCGGTACATTTTGGTGAGATGGCACTCAGTTGTTAGCAAATCTTGACGGCATTGGTGCTATTGAGTTATGCTACAACATTGACTGCCTTAGTCTGGTAAAACTTATCCAAGGTGCTTTAACTGGGCACAATATTTAGTGAAAGTTGCTAGAGTGGTGCTTTTGCCTTATCCGATTTGGTTTTTTGTTTCTTACTAGTGAAGGACAAGAACCTCTCCACTTCCTTTATTGTTCACTTCTCTTTACGTTTTTTTTTTTCACTATTAGATAAACTTTGGATTGTTAAAATCTTATAAAAAATATTATTATGACATCAAATAATGAAAAATATATAACAATAAATTTAAATAATAAAAAGGAAAATCTCATATAAAACTACTTAAAATAGAAAAATTCTAAATTGGGTTGATAAATTCAATAATCTTTAATTAAGTCATTAACCCAATTTAGGATTTTAAAATATAGGTAAAATAACTTTAATATCCTCTAATCTCTCCTCATTAATGAGTTTTATTACTCCCTAACTTGTGTTTCCCATGTATAGATCAAAATTAATTTTAATACAACAAAATATGATTCGTTCAAATATATCAACTATCATCATAAGAATAAAAACCTACAATATTTTCAGCAAAGAGTTCATTTTATTAACATTAACAATTTTTTTTTAGGAAAACTTATAATGTATGTCACTATAAAAAGGACATATTTTGGTAGTTGTTACGGACCTAGTCAAGGCCCACTAACTAACCAACCAGCACGGGGGCAAGCCACGTAAGCTGCATCTTAACGTAAGGGCCTAGTCATCAGGGCAGTTACTATGATCGTGGGGCACGCACAACTGGATCTATGGGCACGCACATCGTGGGAACCAGAGATCCAACCAACAGGTATACTCTCTATAAATACGTAGAAGAGATACTCCGCCAAGGTACACACGACTAGCCCCAGACTTTTACATACTGTTATTACACGGTGCACACCCCACCCCTTAGGCGAAACGCCTGTTGTGTACTGTGATAAGCCTTCCTTCTGTTTGCTTGCCCAATAAGCTCACAGGAGGGACACCTCGATCCTATATCAATCTACGGTCATTCATCAGGGCGGACATCTGTGTTCTACACCAGAACAGTAGTATATTAATTATGAATTTCACTATATTTTTCACACACACATATATAGTTTTTTTATGGAAATTTTTATATTGATGTAAACCGTTTTATCAAATTTTAAGTGTGTTTTACATCTTTTTTTTGAAATATCCCTAGAAGTATATGAAATTTAAACGCCGCTTGTTAAAAAATATAAATAATATTATTGATTTATATTAAAGAATTAAAAAATTGAAATTGAAATATTTACTAAATTACCATCTAAAAACTCACATTTATGTGTTAAAGAAAATTATTTTGGTTTAGGTTAATATTGGTAAAAATCACTTTTATTTCAATTCAATTTTGCAAAGTTTGAAGTTAGTATGGGATATGCTTTTTCTTTTTTCTTTTTGGTTTTATCTCACCCGATAAAAATAACAACTTTCTTTTTTCTTAAAAAAAACCTCACATTTATTTCTTTTATCATTAATTAATGTGCTCTGTACAATCACCTTTTTGTCTACTATAAAAATAATTAGACTTCAGAAAAATCTATGGTTCTTGTATTAATTAGGATACTATCTTCTTGTAATGTTTTTAAGGGTTAATTTATGGAACCAGATGCATTTTATGCGCTTTTCTTAGTGGCATACTAAATTAGTTACGTGATTCACTTGATGCTTGTTAATCTTTGTCCACGATCAGTTTAACTAATCCCCTCTCTTTCTCTGTCTTTTGTCAATTATTGATTGCTGAATTCTCAATTGAAACCCATTATTCTTCAGGAAAAGGAAAAGATCGCCCGGGGAAACTAAGGAAGATAAACTCCTTTCTAATCGGGATACAGATGTTCTCTTCACAGGCGAGGTGATCTACCGGTGCTTTTCGAAGCAAATCTTGCCAAGGTCTCTCTTCAACCATCTGGGAATCGACAACTTAGAGCTATGGACCTCCAAGTAGGTATCTAGCACTCTTGCACACGCAATATCTGACTTGCTGCAAATTTTATTTTATTTTGTATACCCAATTTCCTCAATTGTTCTCCATTGACTTCTCCCCATCTTTGCTGTGTGTTAACCCATTCCCTATCTATATGCTCCTCCCTAAACAGATTAGAATAAAAGTCTTGCATCATATTCACATTCCCTTCTTCTTGCACCCACAGTCCCTTTGTTTTTTTTTTTCAAGACTAACCCAATTCAGAAAGAATTTGAAGGAATTATATATAATATTCATTTTGAAAATTCTAGAAACAAGTTAGAGAAGTACTTCCTCCAATTCTTTATATAACTTTTTCACAATAATTAAGAAAATTAGTTAAAAGTAGTTTGTATGATTAAAATTATCACTCCTTTTTCCAAATTAGGTACACTCTAATTAGAATAAACTTCTCTTCGGTGCCTTTTAATTTCTTTATCATATAATCTCTCTTACAAATGATATGATTGTTAATGGAAAAGAAGAATTTAATGTCATTAATTTTTTTGTTACTTAGAACTATAAAAATCTTCTAAAAGATGTTTTATTTTAAGGACTGGGAGGAGAAATCAATTAACTTTGTCAGTCCCAGACTCGAAAGAAGAACTTCAAGTCAACTAGATGGCTGAAACGAATGAAGCGTTTGACCAAAAAAGAAGAAGAAAGAAACGAATGAAGCGGGCATATGGCTAAAATGGCAAATGGGTTCTCTCCAATTGTGGAAAATTCAGAAAAGGGAACAAGTGAGAAACTGTCAAAGTACACTTCTAACAAAATGATCAAGAGAGCATTAATTTAAAAAAGAAAAAGAAAAAAAGAGAGAGACAATTAAGAGAGAGCACAACACATACCCGCTATTTCATCAGCTCAAATCGACACTCATTGTCAACATTCGTTAGACTTCAACCTCTAAATTTTGCTATTTTAGATATTAAAATGCTTATTTGCATTTGTAAATTTTCTGATGAGAAGCTCTGCTAAAGTAAATTGGGAGTCGTAAATTTTACTATTTTATTTTTTGAAAAAACTTGTGTGCACTTGTAAATTTTTTAATGTAATCCTAGTAGTTAAACCGTATGAGATAAAACTTTATGTTCTCAATTTTTCAAGGTTTGTTTAGGTCTAGTCCCCAGTCTGAAGGAGTGAGGACTTTAAGGATCTGGATTGTGGGGTGGGTCTAGGTTGAGTGGCCCTCTTCTCCATTGACCTCGTCTAATTTGTGGTTTAATGACACAAATTTGGTGTATATAATAAGGATGAGTTCATAGAATTGTTGTGTCTTATTTAAGCTAGAGGTTTGAAATGAAATCCCTAAGGGAATATCTATGTGGCCATCTGGTTGGAGTTGTTTTCAACATAAAATTCAGGTTCTGTTTGGCAATTCATATACTTGTTTACCTTTTAGACTCGGGTTAACAGTGAACCTGTTTGTTTTTCATGTTTTTAAGGAGTTGGGACAGAGAAATGAGGACCTATTCTGGGTCTTCCACTATATCTACCGAGGATTTCTTCAGAGGTGGTTCGCTCCATGAGCTACAAGACCTTGAAGTGTTTCAATAGGCATGTCATAGTCTTGGGGTGTTGCCTTTTGTTGCTTGGATTTGGTCTGGTCTGATGGGGTTTGATTTTGGGTTGTTGAAGGAGAATGGGTAAATAAAGGAGTTAGGGTTAATAAAGGAATTGATGACTCAGCTAATTGTGGGGTAAATGATCCCCTTTAGCTAGATGGCCCAACTCGAGTTCGTGATAGTCCTACTTGCATGGCTAACAAGGTGGCTCTTTCTCTGGTTTCTCTTTTGGCGGCATACTATTTCCCTGCAAGAACTCTCTGGTAAGATAGTCGGGAAGAGAATTTGTAGAGCCTCTTATGTATTCAATTTAAAAATAAAAAACACTTAATATTATTTGTCATCTGGTGAAAATTTGTTTTGATGCAAGGGTTTTGACGTCTTTTTGTAAGACATCTTTGGCAGACTTGCAATCGACCAAGACCAAAAACTTTTGGTTTAATAAATCTCCTTGGAATTTTGAAATTCACAAAACAATGAATGGTATTTCTTTTTTTATGGTGGAATAAGTTTGTTGGGTTTGATTCTAGTGTTTTGTAGTGAAGGTGATAATGCTTTCTTTTACATGAATCTTCTGTTTAAGAATTCATCCATAACCAAGGTCAGAGGCATCGGTTTCCATAATTTTTAGGGCTTGTGGTTTGGGCAAAGAAAGACATGGGAGTTCTTTGACCTAAGATTTTATTTGTCTTACAATATTGGTATCAGTATCTGTCTAAGGGGGAAAATTCTTCTTGAGCCAATCATAAAGAGGCTTGATGAGGTTGTTAAGTTGTGGAAGGAAATCTCCCATGTAGTTTAAACACCCTAAGAATCTTTGAAGTCGGGTTTCATCAAGGATCTGGTCAGGAAATTTGTTGGCAAATTGTATGGCTCTATCAATAGGAGTGATCATACCATGGTGTATATGATGTCCTAAGAATCTGATTTTGGTTTGGAAGAGGCTGACTTTTGTTTGAGAAGTAGAGACCATTTCTCTTGACAACACTGATGAAAACATGAATATGTTTGAAGTGTTGGTCAATGGTTTGAGAATATATTAATATATCATCGATCTAAATAATGATGAATTTGGTGTAAGGGTTAAAGATGTCATTTATGATCCTTTGGAACTCAGAAGGAGCATTTTTTAATCTAAATGGCATAACATTCCATTCATACCACCAAATGGTACTGTGAATGTTGTTTTATATTGGTCCTTTTCATCAATCTAAATCGCAAAACCCATATTTCATATCAAATTTAGAAAATATCTTGGCTGAATGAAGGCGATTACGAGGATCCCTTTTGTTGGGGATTGGATACTTGATCCATTAGAGGGCTTGGTTGAGAGGTTTATAATTAAGGACCAGTCTAGGTGCTGCCTTTCTATTTCTGCATTCTTATTCACATAGAAAATGACACAAGACAAGGACTTCTACTTTTTCTGATTAATCTTTTGGCTAGGAGTCCCTCTATTTCCTTTTGGTAGAATTCAAGGAGTTCTTGGTCCATCAGGATGGGTTTGGCTTTTGTTGGGAATCTTGTTTCTTGGAAATCTTTTTCGTAAGGCAATGTTACAGAATGTTTGTTCCTTTCCTAAAAAGCATTGGGGAGGTCGTAACTTATAGTTTTTTGGATATGGTCTAGGAGGGTTTGGATTCTTTTTTGGTTTTCAGGCTGGGCTAATTGTCCACTAGGAGGGCTAATTCTTTCTTGGATTCTTTACTTGACATTGGCCTCGTAGTCCCCAACATCAGCATACCATTTCATATATGGGATTCTCTGAAGGACAGGATACCCATTGGTGGGAGTGTTGTACTTGTAATGCCTAGCAAAGACCCAAGACATAGACAACTTAGAGCAAAAATGAAGGGTCAATGGCAAGGCACTATATAAAAGGTTAACATAATCCTTGAAGTACTGGAATCCTTCTCGAATCTTGGGCATAAAAATGTCCTTTGTGAGTCCAAAATAGTCCCACCATTTGCTGAACCACTAAGGGAAATAGTAGGTGAGGCTTTTGTTGAAATATATGAACCAAGTATGGTGGGTGTATTTGTTTTGATACCAAAAGGTTTTATACCAAGATCTATGTAATCCCAATAATTAAAACCTATGGGATCAAACTTTATGTCTCAAATTTTCTAGGTTTGTTTAGGTACAGTCCTCAATCTGAAGCAGTGAGGACTTTAAGGATATGGATTGTGGAGTGGGCCTAGGTTGAGTGGTCTTCTTCTCAATTGACCTCATCTTATTTGTGGTTTAAGGATACATATTTTTGTGTATATAAAGATGAGTTCATAGAATTGTTGTGTCTTATTTAATGCCATGGCTTTATCATATTTTGGGATGTATCTTGATGAGGTAGGCTGGATTTTTTGTATAGGTTTTGGCAATTCGGCTACTTGTTTTCCCTTTGGGCTCAGATTAACAGTAACCCGTTTGTTTTTCATGTTTTCAAGGAGTTGGGACAGAAATCTGCATATACTGAATCCCATTCAGATTAAAATCTGCATTAGCTCTTCCTCAAGTTCCTTTTCCAAACATATAAGAAAAGGATTACTACGTCTATACATAGACTGTTGGATCCCATTCAGTTTACGAATCTCAATTCTCCTAAATACTTCGCTATTCCAGCATATTAAGTCTTGCTATAATAGGGGTAGCATTACATGAACATCCTCCTCTCTCTTCCAACTATTTCGCATGAGCTCTTCAAAGTTTTCATCCTTGCTCCAAACCTTTTATTTTCCAGGTGTGTCCTGCTCAAACTGGAGGAGAGATTTGGATCTCCGATCGTTGAATATGTGAAGACAGGCTTCAAAATCTTCCCTTGTCCATCCACACAAAGGTCCTCTAGGTGCTTCCGCTGTATTATCCATCAGGAGTGCTCCTTTCATGTTGCTGCTGTATCCGCAGACAACATCTGGCGTCCATTCAAGAAGGTACCTTCTTTAAATAATTGACAGCAAGAAATTATCCTTAGATCTAGATGGATATATATCATATACGTAAATGAGTTCATGCTATTCAGATCCATTGTTAACACATGCAATCTTATTTTATTTCTGCAAATTATCTGACATTATAATATTAATATTCATGAAATAATTAACTCAAAAGACATGAGTCTTGAATATTTACTTTGTCTTTTGATTATATCAGCTTATCACTGTTTTTTTTTTTTCTGCAGAATCCAGATTTTGGAGAGAAAGTTCCCGTCTATCTGTGGAGCGGAAAAGGAAAAATGGAGTTGGTTGAAAATTGAAACCGCAAACTTTGTCTTTTAAGAGAAAGGTGATGGTATCATATAATAATGTGAACACTTACAGAATTGACCAAAAGATCGTATGCTTCTTGAACAAGGTATGCCATGGTTTTAATATAGAGATGCTGGCACTCATGTATTCGTGTAAATTCCTACGACTCTTTGGTTTCTTTTTGATATGATTACATGATGATTTTACTGATCAGACGACTTAATATGAATCAGTATATTTTTCGTTCTCTGGGCTTTATGCAACTACGCACACACATGTACAGAAGTGAGCACCGGGAAAGAGAATAATGAATTTTAATTACGGGGACATTTCCCTATGTTTTAAAAAGCAAAATATCTAATTATATACTGTTTTTTTTATATATATTCAATTCATGAATGACTCTTGAACCTGATTAATTTTTGCTATTAACAATTTTTATTTTTTCTTAAAAAATAAATATTTTCGTATTAATTTATTAAAAGGAAAAATATATTAAGTATATAAGGCTAAGCATTTACCAGTGTCTCAATTTTTCTTAAAGTGCTTTCAAGATCAAGAGATGCATATGTTGCCAGTCTCTTATGAAATATCATTACTTCTATACTCTAAGATGAAATTATCTTTTTGTGTTATATAATTAAGCAAATTAAATTAATGAAAAGATAATTTCATCTTTTTTGGAAAGAGGCAAATTTGTGAGATTATGCGTGGAGTTAAAAGGAAAAAGAAGATCCAACTAAGATTCCTGCTGAGAATTCCATTGAGTTTCCCTTATTTGATGCATCCATAATTAATAAGGGTAGTGGGTGAGAGTAATAATTAACATGATATTAGAGTTTAGAGCAATTAGTAGAGGTAATATTGGAAATTACTTAAATTTAAGGACAAATTTAATGACTTTAACTGTTTTTATTAATTTGTGAGAATTGTTAGTTGGTGTCTTATAATAAGGATCAGAGAGAGTATAAGACGATATATCAGTTTATTAGTCAAACTAATTAGTTTGGAGAAAAATAAAAATATTCTAAAATAATTTAATTAGCTTCTTTAATCTCTTCAAAAAGTCAACTTTCTCTTATATTTAAGACGGAGTATGTCATTATACCGAGGAAAAACATAAACATGAAGCCACTCTGTTCAGTAAAGACTTTTTTAATAGCCTTGAAAATCACATTTACCTAAGTCAAGAGAAAACTTATTTTATATATTTACCTTGTATATTGTAAATCATGTTGGAAAAACAACTTCTACTGCTAATCCAAATAAGCACTAGTATTATTGAATTAGGGTTAACATAATCTTTGGTCTTTCAAATTTGCCCTCATTTTGGTTTTGGACTCTCAAATTTCAAATAAGAGGTTTTGATCCCTCAAGGGGCAAAATAATATAGATTTTTATTTAATTATATGGACTAATGTCTTAAATGAAATGAAACTTAAGTAAACAAAAATCGTTGACTTTAAATCTAAGAGACCAAAATTAAAATGACAACAAATTTTGGGGATCAAATATTGTATTAATCTATTGAATTATTTATAAGTTTCAAGTTATTTTTAAGATTTATCCGTAAAAAAAAGTTATTCCTAATATTATTTTTTATTGGCCGCAATAATAACTCCAACATCTTATCAATTGATGCCTTATATAAAACAGGTGGGTTAAGATTCAATTTGCCTAAAAATATTTGCTGAAGAGTAATGTTACCCTGAAAGTGTTTTTAGATTTAATGTCACCTTGGAAATTTCAAAATGTAGCAATTTTGTCTGATACCGTTAAAAAACTAACATTAGTCGTTAAAAAATTGACGTTGATAGTTAACTTTTAACGATAAAGAGCAACATTGCTCCATTTTAATACTTATGAGACAACATTAGACACTAGCTCCTGCAGTTTCTTGGGCTTTCTTGACAACATTACATTAAGGATCACCCAATCTTCAGGAGGTTTATTCCATTGGATTTCCTTCTCAACTCTCACAGTATATGGTCTCCTTGGTGTTGCCAGCTTAAGAGATGCAATTTCACTTAAGTTAGCGTCTCATGTGCCACCTTAGTTGCAGTGTAGAACTTATTTTGTTGTGCCTATAGATACACCTATATCTGATATCCCAGAGTTGTCAGCAAGTAATAGCAAAAGTAGTCCCCCAAGTATCAACTGATATTTCAATCCACCCTATATCTTTTGCTGGCAAAAATCCATCATTAAGACTCGGAGAAAATGATAAAGCAACGTTGTCTCATAGAACTTTGATTATGATTCGTCATTCTTTTTTTTTTTTTTTTGCTAAGTGATTCGTCATTCTTTATTAAAGAAAGAGTTACACACGCATACCTTAAATATCACACATTCACACGACTTCCTTTGATGTTATTGTGGTTGCAGGTCCAACAAGGAAATGTTGATGATTATAAACGCGCTCAAAACACAATTTATTTTATATAGTTCAAATATATAATCACATAGTAATTGAATCAAATATCAATTTCAATATTCATCCTATATATATTCACATCGAATCAAATATTATTTATTATCTTTATTAAATTCATCAGTGTAATTAGTGGGGAACAAAATAATGGTAGACCCGAGAAACCCTGCTAGTCACAAATCATCATATATATATATATATATATATATATATATATATATATTCACATTGAAAATATTATTCATTTTCTTTATTAAATTCATTTAGTGTAATTAGTGGGAAGAGAACCATGGTAGACCCGGGAAACCCTGCCAGTCACAAATCATCAAATTGACCATCATCAAAATATCTCTTCCTAGTGTGCACACCTCTTCCCAAAGTTGCTCTACTAGTATCCCGAGAAACCCTGCCAGACACCATTTTGAGAAGAACGGATAATATCTTTTCACATCATATAAATATCGGAGGCATAAAGCCCAAAGGTTGTGTTCATCACTTTAAGAGGTACCATTCCAAAACTATCCTCCCACCATTAATTCATTACAATCACACACAATCAGGAAAAATTCAATCTTGTCACAATTATCTTATTTAAAAATTTCTTCATTGAATATATCAGCTTGCTCAAGCGCATCATAACTTTTCAAACTATTCAAGAGTATAATAATTCAAATATTCGATATAAGATCCAACTCATATTCATTATTATAATTCAAATATCTATTTGAGTAAAGTCCAAATCCAACTATCATTTCAATCATCATAAGTTACAGGGTATCAAGATCATAATTTCCACAATTATTCAATAAGACTCATATCGCACACAATCAATTTTCCATCATTTTATCAAAAGTAAAATTTATACTATAATCTGTTATCTAACACCATCAAAGTATTAAGATTATTTTCATAATAATTAATACAATTATTTTCTTGGAATTAAAACCCAATAAAGTTACCAATAATACTCATATATAATTAATCCTATTATTTTCTAGGGTTAAAACAATTTAATATAAATTCCCTAGCTAAGGGTTGCATATAGTATATGGAAACATCTTAAATTCCTTAAGGATTAAGATTACATTTAACAAATATAAAATTATCCTTTGATCACTTAGGGATTAGGATTACATATACCAAATTTCATCTAAAACTAATTTAAGATACCCTAAGGATTGAGATTAGATCAAACAAAAATTCATATAAAGCCAACCCTTGACTCTCTAGGGATTAAGATTACATATAATATATTTCATATATAACAACCCTATGATATATCTAGAATCATAATTATCTTATCAAAATTCATATAAAATTAACCTAAGACTTCTAGGGATTAGGATTAAATATAATATATTTCATATAAAACAACGCTATGATATATTTAGGATCATAATTACCCTATTAAAACTTATATAAAATTAACCTAAGACTTCTAGGGATTAGGATTACTTAGTCTCCGTGTTTGATGGCTTCGAGGAGGAAAATCGATTAGAGAGGAGAAACACACTTGGTAGCCAGAAAAATAAAAATTTGAAATAAGAAGCAAGAGAAGAAGAGAAGAGAAATGGAGAAATGTTGAGGATTGGAAGTAATGTGTGACACACTAGTGCCGTCAAGGTTTGTGCCGTCAGGAATCTTGATGTCATTAATGGCATCGCCTCCTCTACACCACTTTGCTGAATTCCAGTAGTGTGTGACGGCACTAGTGTCGTCTAATCCTGTGAGAGCACTAGTTGTACCCACCCTTTTATCTTCACCATCCATCCTAACAACAATTATAATTCTCTATATATACGGCATTTATGTGTTGTTCAACTCTACGATTTTTTTCTTCAGTGTTTCATCACTTTGTATTTTTATCTTGCTGTTTCTTTTGTTTATCCCATATCTGTTTTCTGACTGTGTGTTTTGATCACATTCTGTTTCTTCATTTCTTTTTTTAAATTCCATATATACATTGCGTTTCTTCTTCTTCTCAGTTGCAATTTTTGTTGTTGTTATTTGTTTTATCTGTAGTTTGTTCTTCTTTTTCATAATATAACATAAGCAAAAAATGAATCAAATTCATTCATTTGTATATTATAATGGTTCTAAAAATATAGGTGCAAACGGATTGAGCTTTGAAGGTGAAAAAAGAGCAATGTATATTGTTCGAAGCATGTCCGCTGAAGATTTAAATGAAAATATCCGTCAAAAGTTAAAGCTGTAATAAAATCAGGTAATATATTTAGTGACAGGTAGAGTTCATTGTGGAAACTGAAAATATGCGGGTTTTAAGATATCCGATGATGAGGATGTGGATGTTTTTGTTCAAACATTTGACAAAAACCCTACGTCCCAATTTGTTGAGTTGTATGTGGATATTGAGACGTCAAAGGAGGATGTACCAATACCGATTCATGGACTCCACCTTAGTAATCAGTCACATTATATGGCTCATTCTGGTACACCTCAACCAATACAATCAACCATTGCACATGGAGAAGAAATCGACTATATGCATGGTAGATGAAGCTGACAATGAGGAGGAGCAAGAGGAAGAAGATGAAGACACTTTATTGACTAATGACCATGATCAAAATGATAGTGATGCAGATGACGAATATTATGGTAATGTCATATCACAGCAGACTGGTATGTTACAATCATCAGGTTAGTTACGGAGTTGTATTATTATATACTCCCTCCGGTCCTAATTATAAGACAATATTTGAGACTTGGTTTTGGTCCTAATTATAAGACAACAGTGTAATTTTTGTTAATTTCTTCCTAAAATACCCTTATTTTATTCTCTCAAATGTGTTTGATTTTTTATATATATATATACACACACACACACGTAAACTCTTCCAATTAGTGAAACTTTTATATGTGTGTGTGTGTGTCTATATATGTACATGTGTGTGTTTATACACAAATATATAGACACACACACACCTGTGTGTATAGATATTTGTATATCTATGTGTGTGTCTGTCAATATATATGTGTGTGTACATATATAAACACACACACACACACACATACATATATATCTGTGTGCGTATGCATATGTACACACATATATCTATATATATGTATGTGTCTATATATACACACACATATATGTATATATAGTAAGACCATTATTTCAATTAGATAGCATATAGAAAGGAAAATTTTAGGTTGGAGAGATATGTGGTAGGAGCTATTGATTCACTTTTACTTATTTCATTTTAAATTTATATAAGGACATTTCGGAAAATAAGTAAAATTAACTAATTCAACTTCCTTCCTTAGTTTCTACAAAATCGGTTAAATATGTCTTATAATTAAGACCGGAGGGAGTATTTTATTTTTTAGGGTTAAGGTGCAAAAATACACATGTGCTTTGGTCAGAGGAGCACCCGGTAGCAAGTGCTTTTTTGAGGTGTAAAAGTGCACACGTGGTTACAAATTAGGTGAAAAAAATACCGTTTGACCATTAAGTTTGACTTTTTTGCTGACTGGACGATGCCGTGGCATTTCAAAGGTGCAAAAATACACATTAATTTGTCAAAAACAATGTCCAACACCAAATTATTTTTTTTTAATTTAATAATTTTACTTCAATTAAAGGAAAATTATTATTTCTCCAGGTATTTTTCCTGGAGGCCAAATTTTTTCTTCTGAATTATCATTTTGGGAAGGGGGATTTATTCAATGGGTAAAAACGGTAAAAATTTTATTTCCATAATTTATATTTTTTTTTTGAAAAAAAAATCCTTATTAAATTTTCTAATTAATAATTGCTAAATTTTCTCCTATTTTCTTCCCCTCTTGTGATTCTCTCGCCATCATCGCCGCCCTCTTCCACCGTCACCCTCACCCCTATTTTCCAAACCTCTGCTATCAACTTAGAAGGTGTGTTGTGGAATAATGAAGAAAAAGCCATGGTTGCATTGGTTCTGGGAAATCGAGTTTTGAATACTTGTTCACAAACTGTGGTGAACGACAATTTGTTAATGACAGTTGGAAGCGGCGAAAGTTTGTAGAACAAGCTTGTTTGGCGTCTAAGGAAATAATAATTTTCTTTTAATTAAAATAAAATTATTAAATAAAAAAATGGTGTTAGACGCTCTTTTTGGCAAACCATATGTGTATTTTTGCACCTTTGAAATGCCACGTCATCGTCTAGTCAGCAAAAAAAAGTCAAAATTAATGGTCAAAGTCAACATAACGGTCAAATGGTATTTTTGCACCTAATTTGTAACCACATAGTCACTTTTGAACCTAAAAAAAGCACTTGCTACTGCGCTTCTCTAACGAAAGCACATGTGTATTTTTGCACCTTAACCCTATTTTTATTAGTTACCATGTTTTCGCATAAACTATATTATGTGTGACTATGCAAATATGACTCGTTTTGGAATGAGATTCTTCATTATGAGGCTGTTGATGAACATTACCCGCATGAGGATATACTAGATGTTGAAGGCTCGGGTCGGGTCTGTGAGCAAGAGGAGATGAATTATATCTGAAACAAGAGTTTGGGTCCAAGAATGATGTGCAAGCCACAATAAAACATTATTGCATGAAGGAACATCAAGAAGCTATAATGGTGGAGAGTACTACAACCAAGTTGTCAATGAAATGTTGGAATCATGAACAAGGTTTCGATTGGAGAGTAAGAGCAATTAAATCGAAGAATAGCAACACTTGGGTGGTAAGTAAAAGGGTTGGAAATCATAGTTGTGTGAGCAAAATTCTTTGCCAAGATCACAAACAACTTGATTCTGAAATTATTTCTGAGGCCATAAAAAGGTACGATACACAATACCATTTGATAATTTGTGAATGTATTTGTGTTTACAGTGAACATAAATAACATTCCTAGTATAAAATTTTTGTGATTGGTTTTGCAGACATGGTCAAGGAAACACCTTCGATAGCTGTGATCATGATACAAGAAAGGGTGACTGGAATGTTTGGTTATCGTGTTTCTTACAGGAAGGCATGAAAGGAAGAACAAAAAGCAATAGCTAAGATTTTCGATGATTGGGATGAGTCATATGCGTTCCTGCCAAGATGGTTCGAGTACATGTTGAAATTTTCCCCGGGATCTGTTTATAATATTCAACATGGATCGTATATTGTTGATCGGCGGGTTGTTAATGGGATTCGGGTTTTTCAATGTACATTTTGGACCTTCAGTCAATGTCGTGAGACGTTCAAATGTTGCAAACCAGTAATATAGGTGGATGGTACGCATTTATACGGTAAGTATAAGGGGACATTATTGATTGCCACCACCCAAGATGGAAATAATGAGATCCTGCCGATTGCATTTGCAATTGTTGAAAGTGAAACTAAGGAAGCATGGGAGTATTTTTTTTATCTTCCATACGACTGTATGTTACAAATAAGGTTGGTCTATGTCTTATTTCTAATCATCACAAAAGCATAATATCAACAATGACAATGAGGCCATAGGTTGGTAGCCTCCTAATGCGTACCATGTGTTTTGCATTCGTCATGTTGCGAGCAATATTAATACCCACTTCAAGGACCAGAAGTTGAAGGATAATTTAAAGAAGATAGGTAATATACTCCAAGTGATGTGCAATGACGTTCATATTTTCTTTACTAGAATCGTATAATGTTGTGTCTTTTTGTTTTTTTTACAGGATATGTTCCAAACAAAATAACCTTTGATGCTTTGTATGTCCAGTTCTATAGTTACAGTAGTGAAGTGGTTGCATGGATTGAAAGCATTCCAAAAGCTAACCCTCAACAGTAGCTGAGTGCTCCTCCCAGTGGCCCCAATAACGGTAAAACCAGCTCATCTTGATGTTACCGTCTGTCAAAAAGATGGGAGTGGAGTCCAACCCATGTATTGCTGCATAATTGTTGCCCAATTGCCATGCATCCGACCAGAAACTACTCGACCCTCAGTGGACAAACCTAAAATGCCCTCTACATACTGTAGAGTAATAGTCATCTCACCAACCGGCATATGGAAGGTGTGAGTCTCCGGCCTCCACCTCTTAACCAAAGCATAAATAAGGTTTTTGTCAATCTGCACCAACATAAAAATAGAGAACAAATATGTAAGGGTCCTATATTATCCGTATCATGTACAAACGACTAAATGCATATAATTAATTACATAAAATATAAAACATATTGGGAGTCTCTTCAAGTGAGGCACATGCCAGAAACCTGCACGCATAAGGTGTTGCTACAAATCTAGTGGGATGAGATCTAGGTGACGGACATCTCCTAAAGATCCCTGTGAGGCTCGCTTCACCCTCAAAGATTGACAATCTCCTTTATTTCACACAACTTGTGATCGGTGTAACTGCTACACCTCCTCATTAAGAAATCCCCACTCTTTGGGGTCGGCTCAATATTGCGAGCACGTTAATCAACCATTTGAATAATAAAAATTTACAATAACACAACACATTATTAAGTCACTAATTATTATTCTCTAAATAATTAATTAGTGAATTAATTATTTGACTAATTATTATTCTCTATTTAACCTTATCTTATCTATCTTAGGGTGCTATAAATAATAATATACAACATATTTCACAAAATCTTTTTATTAATTCACTAATTATTATTCTCACAAATTTCTTTAATCAAATTTAGCTAATAATATTTTACAATTTATATATCAATTTATTAATTTACAAAATATTAAATAATTAGTCATCTATCTTAAAGTTTATAATTAACATACAAAATAATTAATTAATTTACTAATTAGTCTTGTACGCTAAGGTTTATAATAATTTTTAAATATTTTAATTCCCTAAATTATTAATTAGAATTATTAATTACTCTTTTTATTATTTATAATTATTAATAATTTGTAAGTAATTAAGCATCTATCCTAAAGTTATACATTTATTAAGCATCTATAATAAATAAATGTATATAATTAAAATTTAAATCAAATTATTAAACAAAAAACATAACAAAAAAATTAAATGTACCTGCACACGTGAAGTTAGCAGTGAGAAAGAGAATTTGAGCCAGTTAAAAAAAAGGCAGAGCAATTGTGAGTAGAGTGAGAGAGAGTGAGATACTTCCTTCCGGTGACTCTCTCTCTCTTTGGGTCTCAAAGTTTCTCAGCCTTTCTCAGTGTTTTCTCAGCTTCAGCAAAGGAGGGAATGAGATGGAGATTGGAAGGATGAGGAGGTGTATGTGTGTGTGATGAGTTGCTGCTGTGGGTGAGAGTGAAAAATAATGAAGGGTGAAAGACGGAGGACAGAGGGAGTTTTCGGATGATGAGGGAGAGGGAAGGAGTGAATGTGTTTGCTATGCATGATTTGGGGATAAGGGTGACCAGTGCCGTCACAGGATTAGACGGCACTAGTGCCGTCAGGACACGTGGCGCCGTTGGTGACGTCAAATTCCTTTACACCACTCATCGAATTCCGGTACATTTTGGTGAGATGGCACTCAGTTGTTAGCAAATCTTGACGGCATTGGTGCTGTTGAGTTATGCTACAACATTGACTGCCTTAGTCTGGTAAAACTTATCCAAGGTGCTTTAACTGGGCACAATATTTAGTGAAAGTTGCTAGAGTGGTGCTTTTGCCTTATCCGATTTGGTTTTTTGTTTCTTACTAGTGAAGGACAAGAACCTCTCCACTTCCTTTATTGTTCACTTCTCTTTACGTTTTTTTTTTTCACTATTAGATAAACTTTGGATTGTTAAAATCTTATAAAAAATATTATTATGACATCAAATAATGAAAAATATATAACAATAAATTTAAATAATAAAAAGGGAAAATCTCATATAAAACTACTTAAAATAGAAAAATTCTAAATTGGGTTGATAAATTCAATAATCTTTAATTAAGTCATTAACCCAATTTAGGATTTTAAAATATAGGTAAAATAACTTTAATATCCTCTAATCTCTCCTCATTAATGAGTTTTATTACTCCCTAACTTGTGTTTCCCATGTATAGATCAAAATTAATTTTAATACAACAAAATATGATTCGTTCAAATATATCAACTATCATCATAAGAATAAAAACCTACAATATTTTCAGCAAAGAGTTCATTTTATTAACATTAACAATTTTTTTTTAGGAAAACTTATAATGTATGTCACTATAAAAAGGACATATTTTGGTAGTTGTTACGGACCTAGTCAAGGCCCACTAACTAACCAACCAACACGGGGGCAATCCACGTAAGCTACATCTTAACGAAAGGGCCTAGTCATTAGGGCAGTTACTATGATCGTGGGGCACGCACAACTGGATCTATGGGCACGCACATCGTGGGAACCAGAGATCCAACCAACAGGTATACTCTCTATAAATACGTAGAAGAGATACTCCGCCAAGGTACACACGACTAGCCCCAGACTTTTACATACTGTTACACAGTGCACACACCCCACCCCTTAGGCGAAACGCCTGTTGTGTACTGTGATAAGCCTTCCTTCTGTTTGCTTGCCCAATAAGCTCACAGGAGGGACACCTCGATCCTATATCAATCTACGGCCATTCATCAGGGCGGACATCTGTGTTCTACACCAGAACAGTAGTATATTAATTATGAATTTCACTATATTTTTCACACACACATATATAGTTTTTTTATGGAAATTTTTATATTGATGTAAACCGTTTTATCAAATTTTAAGTGTGTTTTACATCTTTTTTTTGAAATATCCCTAGAAGTATATGAAATTTAAACGCCGCTTGTTAAAAAATATAAATAATATTATTGATTTATATTAAAGAATTAAAAAATTGAAATTGAAATATTTACTAAATTACCATCTAAAAACTCACATTTATGTGTTAAAGAAAATTATTTTGGTTTAGGTTAATATTGGTAAAAATCACTTTTATTTCAATTCAATTTTGCAAAGTTTGAAGTTAGTATGGGATATGCTTTTTCTTTTTTCTTTTTGGTTTTATCTCACCCGATAAAAATAACAACTTTCTTTTTTCTTAAAAAAAACCTCACATTTATTTCTTTTATCATTAATTATTAATTTATTTTATCAATGATACTATTATGGCATGACATACTTGAGTTATTTTTTATTATCCTTTTAGGAAAAAAAATCATTTGATTTAACATAGATAATGTTGATATATAGAGATATATAGTCATAAAGCAATAATACTCTTTTAAGAGGGGAGAGAAGAAAGACTGGTAGAAAAGAGAGGAGGGGCGTTAAAGTCATTTTACACAGATTTTGAAATTGGTTAATGACTTAATTAAAGAGTTATTGAATTTACCAGCCCAATTTAGAATTTTTCTATTTTAAGTAGAATTATATCGGATTTTCCCTAATAAAAATTTGAGTAAATAGTACATATCTTTTTATTTTTATTTAAGTATTATATATAGATTTTTACTTTTTATGTGATATTATTATATTAAAGCTCAACTGTTGATAGTTATCTAATTGTGATGAAAAGGCGGCGTAAGTGGACTGCTGCGGGCCACCCCACATCCCTTAGAAGAATTTTTAAACAATGGTAATGATACTGTTTACTTAGATTTTTTTTTTTTTTGCTATATGTTTACTTAGATTTGTTTTGATAAGATATACATTAATATGTTTTTATCTATCCAAACTAAAATATGGTTGTTGGGCCAAAAAATAAAATAAAATATGGCGGAATCTAAATTCCAAGGTAAATTATTTAAAGGACCTCCTTAACCCTTTACCCTAATCCTCATCCTCGCCTACAAAGGCCACGCATCTCAAGTCAAGAGATCTGAACCGAGTTGTGACCGAGCGAGATCCAGCAACCGCGACGCATCACACGAGTCAGATCGTCACCGCCGCCGGTTAGTGTCCTCCATTCTTATGCCTTCCTTCCTTCGTTTGTCCTGTCCTGCTCCTTTCCTTGTCCTGTTATGCCTTCCTTCGTTTGTGGCCCAAAGTCGACGACTTCCCCCCTTTTGGTCCGCTTTCTGTGTCAGTGAAGATGGAGATAATAGCCCTGCCTTGAGAAAAAAAAAACATATGACAGCAGCACGTAACCATGGAATTTGGGGCTATGGTCCGCTGCTTTCATAATTTTCTTCTTGTTTTTGTTTTAAGAAAAACTCAATGGAAAGCAGAATAAAAAAGAAGAAAAGTTTACAACCACTCACGACAAATTTGTTGTCACTACATGCTATTTATTCACTCAATTAAAGCCTGTGTTTTTGAGCTACCCCGATTTATATCATAAAGTTTGATGCTTTACTTTTGTGATTTCGAGTATTAGCTCCATTTTTTCTTCTCTCCATCTTGTGCGTTATGTCTCAAAGCTTGATGCTTTATACCTGGGCTTATTATGCAGCTGATATTCTATTTTAGAATAGATAATGTTTGTACTTCTCATAGCAGCTTTGAAGTGTCATGCTTTTGCTCTACGACCATAACTCTGGTCTGTTTCCGCGTGATTGTGTGAACATAAAGGTTTTTAGGACTGTCGCCACACTCACCTAAGTACATACATTTATAATAATTCATGTCATACATAATTTATAGCCTCTGTTGTGAAATTTAGAATTTTCATCTTTTCATTAATGGAAATTTGTTGATGTAGCGTGATAGTGTATGTGAATGATAGTGTGGATTTTATTAACGTCGTTGAGTCTGAATAAAGGACAAGTTACTTGATATGTGTTATGTGGTATTATACCTCATTCAGATGGTTACATATAGATAATATATAGATTGAGCATAGAAAGGCATACATATTATCAATCCTAATCTGTACCAATAGCGAAGCCCTCTGTTTGTAAACTGATTTAGTGACGAAAGTCACAATCATCATACCAGGGATTGTTTCTAAAACCTTTGTTTTTCATCTTTGTTATTTTGTTTTCTTTAAATATAATATCGCCTAATTTATGAGGGATTCTTTTTGATAATTTCATTATTTTCCTTTTTCGTTCCAATATTAGTTTAGTTCAATTCTTATTAGTAACAAATAACAACACTAAAACCAGTTGCCATAGGGCCCTGAAACTGTCATTTGTTCTTTGCATCAAGCTGATAGCTAGATAGGTTTCAAGTTCAACATGGCTAATCCGTACTAATTAATATGACAAGTTCTATGACAAACACAAGATGTTTTTTTAATTGAGAATTAGAGTTTAATGTGTAGTGCTTCTTTTAGAGAAACACAAAAGCTTCTAACTGTAGGCTTTGTTTTATCTCTTCATATGTATTTACATTCTTTTGCACATACTCTCAATTGTACCATATCCATTAACTTTCATAGATAATTAATAATCTATCACCTAGCCCATGCTCGACTAGCCTAACCGACATAAATTTGAGTATGAGTAGGCTACCTATCATGAAAATAGATCAAAGATATAGAATGCTTTGGGATATTGTTTGTCATGGAAATAGATTAAAGATGTAACATGCTTTGGGGTATTGTCTGCTTTGGGGGCCCATCACCCCTCGGTTTTAAAACACGTCTTTCGTTCCCCTCCCTTCTCTCGGTCAATGTGATATATCACATTGGCCTAACATCCTTGATGGCAGTTAACTTAGCTCTGATGCTATTTGTGACATTCTTCTCAATACTATCCGATTTGGATCTTGCCACCCCTCATGTTTATAGCTAGGCTCGAACCGTGTACGGGTGAGGATGTTGGCCTGTAAGGGATTTTATGGGATGTCCCATATTGACCGGGGAGGGAATGAAAGACGCCCATGAGTAAGGTAGTTTCGAAATTTTTTTGTATCATTAATGCCCATTTGCATGACTATTTTAGTACTCCCTGATCCTTAATATAATATCTAGTTGATTTTTTTTAAGGCATTAGAGAAGCTAAATAAGTTAATTAGTCATAGTATATGTCGTGTATCATTTGATTATATATTAGTTCATAAGTTAGGCAAATTAATTCGGTATAAACAAGATAAATGTTTAATTTTTTATAGTAGTTTATTTGTTGTTCTTAATCTCTTAAGAAAAGTCAATTTGGTCCGATTTTCTATCAAATAAATTTGATTATCGCCAATTTAAATAGTTAATAATATTTTTCTGCATTGATTGATCAAAATTTCAGGTCTCCAGCTTCATTCATCCTTGGTTGTAGTCATACAATGGAAGGGGAGTCCAGAGTTTCACTAAGCACTATCCCAGATGCCATTCTTTGCCATATTTTCTCTTTTCTTGAAGTTAAAGACATTGCACGACTTAAGGCCGTGTCGAGAAGGTTCCAAACCCTATGCATATCTGTCCCCTCCTTCTCCTTCTCTCATCCTCGCCGTTCTCCGAACTGTTCATGCCTACATGTCTTCAGTTTCATGAAAACCCTTCTCCGGCAACGTCCTCATGATTTGAAAATTAACATACTTTCTTTTTCATCCTCTTGCATTAAAAGCAAACACCGTAAGCTTCACAAGCTGTGGTTAAATAGATTATTTCAAGCTTTCTGTGTGAACGAACTCTCTTAATTACGTACTACCCTCCATCTTCAAAGGCCTCCCAAAATTTCAGTCCTTGAAAGTTCTAAAGCTGATTATGACTGATGAACGCTACATTGTGAAGCTTCATGAGATGAAGCTTGCTTCCCTTGAGAGGCTTCATATTGAGGGGATTGAAACCCAAGATTCAGTTGGCGAGTGGGTTTCTCAGAGTTTCCCATCTCTAAGAAGTTTATTCCTCTTCGATGTCAATGAGGCGCACGTCTCAACAAAACAATCAGACCTTATAATACGAAGCTCATGTTTGGAGGATTTAACCCTAGATTATTGTTGTGGCTTCAAAACAGTGAAGATTATCACCGACAAGCTCGTGTATTGTGATTATTGTAAGTTTGGGTTGAACAGGGATAATGAGAATGTGGTTGAGGTCTCTACGCCAAATCTACAAAGCTTTGTGTGGGTAGGCCTTCCTCCAAGGTTTTGTTATGACAAAATGGCATTCAAGAATTTGCATGTTGCCACCATCATTGCAATAGTGTTCCGTAATTTGGATTTGGTTGAACAACTATTTGAAGCTATACGTTGGGTTGAAATACTAGGCATAGACACGGTTTTTCTTGTGGTTAGTTAATGAGTTTGAGCAATATATTCTCTTCCATTTTATATCATAGTTTACACACATTGCCTTTTTTTTTTTTTTTTGCCTTGCAGGATTCATATGGACTGCCACTCAATTCATTTGGAGGCGTTCGCCACCTTGAAATACGAATTTCGCGGTGCTTTTTCCATAATGTTGGTGATATTCTAACTAAGTTCTTGGAAAGATCATCAAATTTAGAAATTCTTGCCCTTACACCTGAGAATGATGAGACGGTACATATAGTCATTTTCTCCTTTACATGTTACCTATGTTGCACCGACACGAGACACGAGATACGACACTCCGACACGTTAATTCTAAAAAAATCCAAATTTCGACACGTTAGGACACGTTTTGATATTAAATATATATATATAATAATTTACATTTAAGTTCAATATTCCGTAAAATCTTGGCTTCCATTGTAGATTCGGCCTCATTATGAAAGCCGTGCCTCCTTTTAAACAAAAATACAAAAGAAAAATTCATCATCAATTCATATTCAAAACCATGCATATTTTTAAAAAATAAGAGTGTTGAGGAGTGTCGGAGTGTCGGACGGTGTCGGAGTGTCCGACACGACACGACACGCATATTTTTAAAAAATAGGAGTGTCCGTGCTTCATAGCATGTTACTACCTAATAAAATTACCTCGTTAAAATTTCACTACAAAGTGGATCTTACATTTAGGATCATTGGTAGTTAAAAAATATTTTATTTCGAACTTGAAAGGTGATGATGACTTTATTCTTTGTTTTTGGAATTATTTTTCATAGCATGTAAATTTAATTCCAAACTCAAATCTATATTGATTTCAATTTATCTATTCCAAACTCAGGGTGGATCTTACAAAGGTAGTTAAAAAATATTTTATTGTGTAGTTCAAAAAATATTTTGTTTTGAACTTGAAAGTTGATGACATTATTGTTTTAGTTTTTGAAACGATTTTTCTCTTCCTATCTTAAATTTAATTCGTAACTCAGAACTATATTGATATCAATTTATCTATTCACGCTTTTATGTTGATTTGGTCTTTTTTGTTATGACTTATATGTGATTTATTCGGTATCTTAGGAACCCAGTCCATTTAACTTTGAGGATGCATTAAGGAAGTGTAGGAATGCTGCTGAGTGGAAGAAAATAAGGGGATTGAAGAAAGTGAAGTGCACAATAGTTAACTTGTACCCCTCGATGGTTTTTATAATAGGGATGTTGAAGAAATCGTGTGTGGACTTGGAAGAGATGGCTCTTACTTACCCTTCTTGTTATCACAAGTCTATGATGCATTATTTAAATTGCTTGGAGAGTGCTTCTTCAGTACTTTCAATTAATTCAAGTCCACCTAATCGAAAGAGAAAGAGATCCTTAGAAGATAATGTGTCCTGCTGCTGAAGGTGACATTACTGAAGGTTCTTTTGGAGCTTCATCCATAAAGGTCCCGACTCATTGAAATATGAATGCTCAAAGGGCCTCTAAGCTTCTGAGCAGTTTCTTAGAGGCACGAAACCAAACATTAGTGCTTATGGTTTTATCAATTTCTAGTCTTACTTTAATGTTATGCGCGCGCATAGCAAGGTCTCAACTAAAGAAAATAATATCAGAAACATCCTACAACTTGTTAATGGCAACTGATCCACTTGGTAATGGTTGCTTTTTCACTTATTATTAACAAGTCAGAGGTCTTTTCTGATATTATTTTTCTTGGTTGTGACCTAAATGTGATTCTCCCAAGGATTTTTCGCATTCATGGTTTCTGTAACATGATGCTTTAATTGCTATTTAATATTTTAATAATTTATTTGCCTAGTGAATAGTGTGCCTGATATGAACAATGTGCAAGTAATTTTGTTCCTTGTCATGTTTTGCCTTTGGTTTTGTAGATTGTCAATACAAAAATGTCACCCTATAGCAATGCTCGAGCTCCGTGGCTAAAGTAAATCCAAACCCAATCTTTTCTTTTTTAGATCAGGAATTAAATTAAGTTAATATTCTTAAAATTATCTCATCTTTCTAATATGACCACTGATTAATTGGCTAACACAAATCGAAACTAAATCTGTTTTTTTTTGAAAAAAAAAAACATTTCATTAAAACTAACCCTATAAGATATACAAGCCACAGAATAAAAAGGTTTACAAAAAGAAATCCTAAATACATAATAGTATAAAGAAACCCTAAAAATAACCTAACCCTAAAATAGGTGAGAGGTGGTCGCCGCCGCCAATGCTAAGAACCCTACAGTTTTAATCATTCCTTCACCAAAATCTGTGGGTAGAAAAGCGTCATACCAACCACAAATCTATTGTAAGAGGTGGTTGTTCCAAGAAACATCCCAAAGAATCCATCATTTTTATCGACAACAAAGCTATTAGATTGGTTGTTTAAGTAACTCCATGAGAGGAAAAACATCTAAAAACATCAATAAGAAAAATGAAGATTGAAAAGCTAGCAACTGCACAACGAAATGCAGTCTCGATCATGACATACGCTTCAAATTTGTCGTTGTCAACATCTCATAATAATCTTTTGAAAGATAGAATCAATAAGATATAAAACTATAGTTATCAAATATCAACCCCCAAAACCATGAAACGGAGTCATCATGTGAGCTTTGATGATATTGAAACTCAACTCAATTTATTACCGCAAAAATAAATAAAAAAATCTGCATCACCATAAGAAGTTCAAAGAAACATAAAAAATAAACGGAGACTAACACCAAACATGGATGTCTCCCCCCTGACCGAAAGCTGGGGAGAGAGATGTTGGGATCCGTACACGCAGCGGAATAAAAATTTTACGAATCCCTTAGGCGGATCGCTCAATAGCGTTTAAATCTGATTTAGGGTTTCCGAATCATACCTATGCGGAGGGTTCAACGTTCCGTTGGCGTTCGCGCCTGGAACCTCGAGCGTTGCAAACGTCGTACGCGTAGAACGAGGAGGTATCTTTTTTTTTGCTTTTTGATCACGTGGGCTAACGCCTTTCTTGTTCGATCAGACAGGAGCAGACTACGTGTAATACCCTCAAATCTGACTTAGGGTAATTTCCCTTGAAAAAGGATAATTTGCAATTAGGTCCCTAAGACGTTTGAAGATTTGCAAATAGGTCCCTAAACACATTATGGGTTATAAATACCCTGTGAAAGCTATAAAAGAAGCAAGTAAAAATATATTTTAAATAGGGAAGGATATTGTCCCTAATTTAGGTAATTTATTAAGTTACTACCTTGAAGAAATAAAGGGGGAGAGTCAAAAGTATCTAAATGACCAAAATACCCTCACAAATTCTAGTATAATGAAAGAGACATGGAAACACAAATGTCAATGCAAGTGTTATGAGGTAACAAGGTATTCTAATTAAGAAAATTATCAACAAGTGATAATTAAGTAATTAGGTAATTACTGGCTAATTACTTAAGCATAAGCGAAGGAAATTCAGAGATAATTATGTAAAACCCTAAAATTAGTGGTTTTTGTTTTAAAATTAGTAAAAACATGTTTACTAATTAATTGGGAATTTTGGAGAAAAATAGTTGAGTTTAGGTATTTTTAAGCCTAAATACAAGAATGGACCAATTAGGTAATTTTGTGGAATTTTTGGAAAAAATTGAATTAAGTAAATAATTAAATAAATAAATAAAATATATATTTATTAAAATTAAAAAGGGGAGCCGAATTGGAGGAGACAAATATGGATAGGAAGGAATTTTTAAATATCATGATATTTTAGGCAAGTGGTATTATTATAATATTATAATTAATTAAAGTAAAAAAAATGTGAATAGTAATTTAAAAATTAGGAAACGGATCCTATCTAGAGATCTAGGAATGAGATTTCCAAAGTCAAGGTAAAATATTGATAAGTGGGTTTTTATCTTCCGTTAAACTCTTCCGGAAGTAAATTCTGAAGCCGTTAGTGCATTTTCCTAATAAGACGAAATAGGGAAAAATGCAGATAGGCATATTTTTGGATATGAAGGAAATAAATTCTAACTCAATATCTAGGAATGAGTTTGAATTTATCTGGACATATTTGGAATCAGTGAATTTTTCTGGACAAATCATTTGCTGCCCACTCAGCCCATGCATGTCGACCAGCATGTTCCATGGTGAAGATTTAAACACCATTTTGAGTTTGAATTTCCATGGTTAAGACAAGTTGCAAAATTCCATTTGTATCCCTTAAAAACTCTATAAATAGCCTAAGGTTCTCTTGCATTTCTCACACCAAAAACCACTCTTAGAAATCCTAGAGAGAAGTTAGAGAGAGGAGCTCTGGAGGAGGAAGGAGTCCGGGGAATTTTGCAGCGAAGCTCTGGGTAAATTTTTCGGTACTTAAGCTTTCGTAGTTCTTTCGGTAGTTAGAGTAGAAATGCTAGAATAGTATTTAATCTTCCAAGTATGATTAGATATCATATGCTAGGGGTATTTTAGTCATTATTTCGAAAATCTTGGTGGGGTCGAAGTTCTGGCAAAATTTTGGAAGATTAGAGTTAAAATAGCGAAGCTCTGGCGAAATTCCGCCAATAAGGGCAAAATGGTAATTTTTACCTAAAATGCCTATTATGATGTGAATCATTAATCAATATGATTTATATTTCAAAAATATGTTGGAGAAGGAGCTATGTCAAAATTTTGGAAAAGTAGGGTAAGAGTAACGAAGTGCTGGCGAAATTCCGCCAATTAGGGGGTCAGGGGTAAAATGGTCATTTTGACTAAAAATGTCCGTCGTAATGATAAATCCTTAACAAGTACATTGTTATATTGATAGGATATCCCTGATTACGTTCTGATTACGTTCTGACCAACCACCATACCGAAATTCCGTCAACGAATGTACGTTCGCGTACTGGTAACTTTAACTCTGATGTTTATTGTATGCGTATGTGTATATTGTCTGTCATGCCTGTACTCCGATTGTACTATTGTCTGTACATCCGACTGTACTATTGTCTGTACATCCGATTGTACTATTGTTCTGTACTTTGACTGTACTATTGTCTGTACATCTGACTGTACTATTACCTGTACTCCAACTGTACTGTTGTCTTACATCTGACTGTATGACTATCCGTTGTGCCTTAACCTTACATCCGACTGTATTGTTATGGCCGTGCATATCTGATTATGTACATTTCTCATTGTGATTTAACCGTACATCCGACTGTACTATTGTCTGTACATCCGACTGTACTATTTTCTGTACTCCGACTCTACTGTTGTCTATCATCCGACTGTATGATTGTCTGTCATCCGACTGTATTGTTGTTGCCATACATATCTGATATGTATACCCTATGTCTGACCATAGTAAATGATGCCAAAAGTCTAAGAATGTTTGTTGTACATATATGATGTATGTAATCATGAGGTTAACTGTTACCTGGGGTTCGATGCATGGACCTCAGCTCTTAACTTAGCTTCAGGATCGGGTGGACCGAGAATCGAGAAGAAGGACAAGCAGCACGCGTAGGAGTCCCAGCTGAAGACTCCTTTCTGTCATTACTTTTGAAACACTTCTGTATCGCTGTTTAACACAGTAAGACATGCTACCATGGGTATTTTAATATATATATCAGTTACTCAATCGCTCCGGTGCACTACTCTGATCATTTTGAAATGATGTTTTAAGAAAAAAAAATTATACTGCTTTTGAAAAGTTGGGGTGTTACAGCTACGCGTGTCCTCTCCCTCTACCGGTATCCACATGAATGGCTTCCAACACTGACGGCAGCGTGCTAGCGCCTTCTTGTTCTTGCGTCTCTCTCTTTTCGCTCTAGGTTTTTTTTTGTGTTTCGCGGCCATCTAATTCATCCGTCGTTTAATACGACTAGATCAACATCTTTTATATGGTTTCTAAAACCCTAATATGTTGTATTAAAATATTCGAAATTAAATCAATTAATTTCGAATTTGGATTAAATAATATTAATTAAATCTGTCAAACAGATCTAATCTAACTACTTGATCCGAATTAATAGGCCATCAGATTTAATTTATATTTATAAATTAAATCAAGATATGATATGCTTATATTTAATTTAAAATAAGATCCGATATCTCAATTCAAATTAAATCTAATATGCAATATCTTTATTCGAAAATTAAATCTGAGGTACAATATCTCAATTTATTATAGTTATTTAATTTATCAAATAAATTAAATATTATATATAATAATATTATTATCAATAAATAATATCATTATCATTTTCGAATTTATTAATG
Source organism: Acacia pycnantha (assembly GCA_025563575.1). NCBI lineage: Eukaryota > Viridiplantae > Streptophyta > Magnoliopsida > Fabales > Fabaceae > Acacia > Acacia pycnantha. The sequence continues at coordinate 325,466 of JAMWYP010000074.1, read as the reverse complement.
TATATATATACACACACACACATCCTAGATAAGTATTCATTAAATCTTAAACACATTTAAGATTCAATGAATCTGGACACTCTTGCTCGTGTTGGGCCATTCTTGTGTGCGACCCTGTAGGCCCACATGAGATTGGCAGCGGGCTAATACTGTACCAGCCCACAAGTCGTAAGCGGCCTCTAGCAAGACATTGCGACTACCCAATTCATATGGGGATTGTTGATAAGTACAATGACTTGCCCCTAGGGCATAATCTCCAACAAGAGATACCATGAAAAAGGCTCCCCCAATGGCAAGAAAAGAGCTCCTACCACCCAAGAAGTTAAGATGAGGAGAGAGAAAAAAGAGAGACTCTGAACCGATTCTTATTAACATTAAAGATAAAGTTGAAAAATTCCCTACTTCATAAATTTTGTAAAATAACATATCTTATTAAGTATTGATGTTTGTTACGGACCTGTACAAAGCCCAATAGCAGTGAGGCCCAACAGTAGAGATAAAGCATATCCGATCCTATCTAATAGGAAGGAGGATCCTAACTCACACATAATCAAGGAATATCTTCAGATATGATATAGTAGTTAGGATGCTTGGGCCGAGATCACGCGAGGCCCAGAATATCCTACCTAAGGTACACTCTATAAATACTGAGGTCAAGTCCTAAGCTACAAATGTTCTAATCTCTGAACTATTTACATTCAGTCACACTGTGCACACACCCCACCCCTTTGGTGAATAGCCTGGTTGTGTACAGTGATCCTACTTTCTCCTGAATGCTTATCTCATAGGCATTCAGGAAGAGTCCATTGATCCAATATCAAAGCACTAGCATATTTGATTAATTAACTGTCAAGACAAATTGCTCCATTTTCAACACTTCCGGGCAAAATTGCCTTCCGAAAAATCTTCGAAGCAAAATTGTCCATCGGTGAAAACTTTTGGGGTAAAATGGCCTTTGACAAAGGCCTGCTTTTATATTTTTGTTTGAAAGTAAGTTAAACCCATTCCAATAAAAATGATTACTAGTACATAAAAACTATTTGCCTCAAATGTCAGCGTGGACAGTGATGCTAGAGTCTAGGAAAGTAGAAAATTTTACATTATAATGATCCACTAAAATAACCTGGTGAAAAAGAAAATGTCAAAGATAATAACTTATATTTTGATTGATACAATTGGAGGCTAGTAATTGAAAGGAACTGCCTTTTTAAGCACATCACTCACAAGTTTTACTTTGGTCCGCCGAAAAAAAATGGAGATTGCTTGTACATAGAAGCGACATTATGATTTGATTATAGAGTCTTTATAGAACCTGTTTGAGATGACGTTTAAAAAATACGTTCTCTTAATTTTGTCTTGAAAGTGCCATAAAGGGAGTAACTTTGGCATGTCCGTTTTTCTAGTTAATTTTGACCATTAATTGACTAAATATATTGAATTGTTAGTTTATATGTCATCCATGTCATCTTAGTTAAGGTGTAAATTTACCCCAAAATTTTTAAATCTAACTTTGAAAGAAGACAAAGTAGATGATGGCACATGAACTTTATACACAAATTTACATCTTAACAAAAATGATATGGATGATATGTGGACTGTCAGCTCAACATATTTGATTAACTAACCGTCAAGACAAAATTGTTCTATTTTTTATAATTCTAAAACAAAATTGTCTTCCAAAAAACTTTCGGAGTAAAATTTGCCCTCAGAAAAAACTTGTGGGTCGAAATTGCCTCTGATGAAGGCTTGCTTTTATATTTTTATTTGAAAGTAAGTCAAAGTACACCAAAGAATTTGATAATTAGTACATAATAACTCTATGCCTCACATGCCAGCATGGACAGTGATTTAAGAGTCTAGGAAAGCAAAAATGTTTACATTAAAATGATTCCAAAAAAAAAAAAAGCCTGGTGAAAAAGAAAATGTGAAAGATATGAACTAATATTTTGATGGATACAACTGGAGGTTGGAGTAATTAATCTCTTTGGAAGAAGGAATTGCCTATTTAAGCACATCACTCACAATTTTTACTTGGTTGTCAGGGAAAAAAATGGAGATTTCTTTTATATAAAAGCGACATTATGATTTGATTATGGAGTGTGGCCTGTTTGAGATGATGTTTAAAAAATATATTTACGTAAGTTGAAATAAAATTCTTCTCACATAGTTACTTTATAGACCGTAAATCATATAAAAAAAAGTTTCACCGCTAATCGAAACAAACAACTATAAAACTCTAATTTGACGGTAGCTCAGATGTGCCGCCACGCCAGTCAGTAGGCGTTTGTGTCACGTCTGACAAAAAATAAAAAGATGAGGTATCGAGCTCCCTTTGTCTCTTGTGTCGCAAAATTGTTTTACACACTTGCTAAGAATAGCCCAAATACACGTTGGCATCCTTTGAAGTACCGTCTTGCGTGTTTAGTAAATCTGTATTAAATATTACCTTTTCGGTTCTAAATATTAGTATAAGATATAGTTGAGTTTTTTAGAAATATTTAAAAATTTAATTAATTTTTTAAAAAATGTTTATTTATCATTTTTTTCTCCAAACTATTTTGCCTAATTTATAAACTAGTATATAATCTAATGACACAACATATTATATGATTGAGTAACTTATTTAACTTTCTTAATCTCTTAAAAAAACAAGTCAACAATGTCTTATATTTGGAAATGAATGGAATAGAAATAAATGATAAAGAGGTATGTTTAATCAACAAAATTATCAAAACAACTAACTTCACCAAACTTAAAAGATAAAAAGAAAAATATTGAAGTCTTTATTAATTATTAGAAGAAATAAAGGAAAATCCTAGAATAATACTATTAAAATAAGAAAAAGACAAATAAGTGTTCCCGATATATAAAATCTCATGTTTGAAATGATGGGGGAATTTGGAATTTCCAAATCTCAACAAATGACAAAATTGCCTTGAATTATGTGACAGATGAAAACAAAATAGAAACAAGAATACTAAAGTCATTAATTTAAATTCTAATGTTAATTTCTATACATATGTTGTTATTGACTCTTGAGACTTATGCCCTGAAAATTATACCTGGATATAAGTACTTCCTCTGGTCCTTATTACTACCTCTGTCCCTAATTATAGGAGCAATTTAACCAATTTTGGGAGAATTAAGGAGGGGAGTTAAATTAGTTAATTTTATTCATTTTCCTAAAATGTCCTTATATAAATTTAAAATGACACAAGTTGCCCTAATTATAAGTGTTTCTAATTTGTCTTACGTTAGATATCCATGACATATTAGTTTATATATGTATATTAGTTGTTTTTTATATAGCCATGTGTATACATATAGATCTAATTTTCTTTCCACACGCTTTCTAATTGAAATAATGGTCTTGCTATATAAACATATATGCGTGTGTATATATGTGTATACATATAGATCTATCCACACACACACACACATATGTTTATATATGTGTGTGTATGTTCATACATATATATCTACACATATATATATTGACACACATAAACACAAATATACATATATATGTAAACACACACATATATAATGCTCCTAATAATAAGTATAAATAGGGGTATTATAGGAAAAAATTGGCAAAAGTTAAAACTTGCTCTTATAATTAGGACCAAAACCAACTCAAAAATTTGCTCCTATAATTAGGGACGGAGGGAGTATAAAGCACCAACTAACAATTCTCACAAACTAATAAAAACAGTTAAAGTCTATAAAATTGTTCTACAATTTAAGTAACTTTCAATATTAACCATATTAATTGCACTAAATTCTAATATTATACAGGGTATTAATTATTACTTTCACCCACTATCCTTATTAATTAGGGGCATACATAGAAAAAAATAATCAATGCTCTTTGGGAACAAGCAAGTGTCTTATAAAAAAGACCAACTACACTTGATAGTTGGTGCCTTATAATAAGGACCAGATGACAAACGATTACCCTTATCCTCTTTTCCACTTCTCTCTCCTACCTCTGTCTCCAATAGCAACGCTCAACACTCCTTCAAATCTCATCACCGATGTCTCCCTCTTCCAAATTTCTCTCCCAGCCCCCTTAAGAGTGGCTTGGAAAGGACTACGTTTGGCTAAATCGAAAGATCTCGATGGTTATACAAGTAGCTTCCTTCACTATCACTCGATCAGCCGGGCAAGTGGGCAACTGCCAATTGGGCAAGTTAAATAATAATAATAATGGGCCTAACAGGGTGGCCAGCTCTTTTAGGCTCGACTTCATTTAAAGGCTCCATTTTGTAAGCCTGACCCTTGAAGGGTCCAGGCTTAAACATGGCAAGTCCATCATTTCCCGGTTCTGTAGCCATGAAATTATCATTAATTATTTAATTGATGCTTTGGGGTTTATTTTCGTGCCTTTAAAGTTTCACGATGATTGAAGTACTTTTAATATATATTTTTTAACATGCATCAATGGTTTTTTTTAGTAGGGATTAATCTTTGGGCTATCTTTAAAATATGCTTGTGTTATTTTGGGGTTGTTTTTGTTGGGATTTCAAATCTTTCAAAATAGTTTTGGCCCAAAAATATCTTTTTAAAATAGTTTTAAAAAAAATCTTTCATAATTTTGTATTCATCCTTAAAACAAGATTTAAAAATTCCTAATTATTTTCGTGAATATCGTTTGCAAATATTGTAATTTCTCTCATGATAAAATATTTAAAATTATTGAGCTAAATAAAAGTCAAATATGTAAAAGTTGGTTAAATCATCCATGTTTTATATTGAATTGATATGTGTGTATTCAACATAATTTTCTTCAAAACAATAATTATAACTTGCAAAACTATAATACTCCCTCTAGTTTTTACTATAAGGTACTCTCTCTGGTACTTATTATAAGAGACTAACTAGCAAGTTTATTTGGTCCTTTTTATAAGGCACTTGCTTGTTCCCAATGAGCATTAATTATTTTTTCCATGTCTGCCCATAATTAATAATGGTAGTGGGTGAGAGTAATAATTAATATAATATTAGAGTTTAGTGCAATTAGTAAGGATAATATTGTAAATTACTTAGATTCTATGACAACTTTATTGACTTTAACTACTTTTATTGGTTTGTGAGAAAAATTAGTTGGTGCCTTATAATAAAGACCAGAGGGAGTATCAAATAACAAGTGTATTTAGTCCTTTTTATTAGGCACTTGTTAGTTTCCAAAGCACATTAATTATTATTTTTTCTATGTATACTTGTTCGCCTCGCAAATGTACGAGATTCGCAAGTAATAAAGTGATAAATAAAGTATCGTTCCCACGAGGATTTGTTTAACAAATTGGTCAAGCAAGAGGCTTAGTGAATTTCATCAAGTTGAGCTAAAACAAAGTTTTGAATTGGAATGAGAATTTTAAAAGACTATTTCTAAAACATAAAATTGATAAAGGCAATTGATTCTTTAACTTCAAGGATAATTGAGCCTAGGGCTCTTTTCCCCTTTTTCATTTCATAAAACTTGGTTAATTTCCTCTCTAGTAGCATTTCAATACATATATGTGTTAGTCTAAGGTTCTAAAACACTTGATCCGCTCTCTCAAGTCAAAATCAAGTTTCTCTCCTCATTAAAATGCACAACCTCTTGCTACAATTAATGAGAATCAATATTTAAGCAACAACCCTAATGTGACAATGCAAGGTTAGTAAATATATCTCTATTTTACCAACAAACCATCCATTTATCAAATAAATTTCAAGACAAGCATGATTTCAATCAAGTTCTACACCTAGATTAGCTCTCTCAAGTCAAAACCTAAGTGAATAAATCATCTAAATGGAGGCCAATCATTTAGAAGCATTAAGCCAAGGTTAAAATCAACACATACATATATTAATCTACCACAAGAGAGGAATATTCAAGTATTAATCCATACAAAGGGTCAAAAGAACCCTAGAATGAAAGAGAAATTAGCCAAGCATGGCTTTAATAAAAATCATCACAACAACACAAAATAGGAATTCAGAGTTCAGATTCATTATGGGAAGAAAATAAATTGGAATCAAAACAAGAAAATCAAACTCAAGAATGCCTCTTCCTCTGCTCTGTTCTCTACAAGTCGTGCTCTGTGCGTTCCAAAATTTGCTTTCTGTTTTGTTTCCCCAGTTCAGCGCAATCCCCAATTCAGAAATGACGCTCCAGTCACTCTCTCTGTTCCTCTCCTTCTAGCAAAATATATCCAGCGAAGAATCTCCAAAAATGCCGCGGTCCCTCTTTTCTGTTTTCAATTCCCACTGTGCGTTCTCTGTTCCTTTCTCAAAGAAATATCGCGGCTCACTGTGCTCTCTCTCTTCCTTTTTCTCCAGAAAAAATGACGCTCCCCCCTTTTTGATTTAGGTCTTTTGCTCTTTTCTTTTCATTCAAACCGTCGGGCCCTCCTTCAAAACGCTGCTGGGTTCTTTTTTTTCAATTGCCAATCCGTGGGGCCCATTTTGGTTTAAATTGATTCAAATTCTATGGCCCAAAACGCTGCACCTGATTTCAAAGAGGAAAAGCAAATTATATCATAATAATAATAAAACCAAATTTATTTAAAACTTCTCCTTACTATTATTTATTTTCTAAACTAAAAAACTTTTATTTGAAATTGAAATCCCCAAATAATGTGCCAATTGATTTGATCTTATAATGATATAATCTCATAGAAATCTCCTAAAATTGCATAGATAACTCTCCAAATATCTTCAAAATGTACTTTAAATATACAAAATATGGAGAGTTATCACACCCCCACACTTGCATCAAATCTTGTCCTCAAGATTTTTAAATTCTAAAACAACCAATTTCAAGGAAATCATGGAAGCAAGATTTTTCAAGCAAGCACTACAAATTTGAAATCAATTCAAATATTCAAGAAACAAATTTTTTTCAGAAATCTTTTCCAAATTCCAAAAATGCAAGTAGCAAGGAATCAATTTGGCAAAGACAAACCACAATAGAATGTCCCTCACAAGTCAAGTGTTTACACTCATCTCCAAGATATTCTAGGGCTTGTATTTCACTCAACTCCACCTATTGCAACTTATCTACCATAAGCTTGTTTATCATCTCAATCTCCACTTTATACATTATCCCATTGCACACTCAAATCAAAAGGACTTTCTCAAGGTTGTAATGATCAAGGTAGGATAATGAAATGAAAATGATCAAATGATATGGAAAAATAATTTAATTAGTGCCAAATAGTTTAATGAAATTCATGATGAAGAATGAAGGACTCACTAACACTATATACAAACCACCTTTATTCTTTTGATCTTAACAAACTTTTTCTTTCTTTTTTTTTTTTAATCCCAATCTTTTTTTTTCTTGTTTTGCTTTTTACTATATACACATATTTTCTAACTCCTTCACTCTTTTAAATTGATTTACTTAGCACTTACTAAAGTAATAAAAAAAAGGAAGAAAAAGATATAAAAATTGCATATCTCAAACAAATGGCTATTTATACTATGCAATTTTTTTTTTGAAAAAAAAATAAAGGCTCAAATGGGGTGAACAAAGGATTTTCATGTGATAAGGATGGGCATTTGGCCAAACTAGCTATGAAATGAATGCCTAAATCATCTTTGTGCATGCAATAGGATTTCAAATTTCAAAAGAGATTCAAGACAAGTTCTAGAGATGGAATCACAATAGGTGTACTCCCTCTTGGAAAGATAACAATTAAGGCTCAAATTCCTCACAGGTTCTTTGACATCCTAAAGTAAAGTACCCAAACCAAATCTTTACCTCTTTACTAACATTCAAAGAACATAGAATCAATTTCTAGTCAAATTCACTCCTCTTCATGTTCAAATCAACCCAATTGTAATAATGCTCACAAATACTATTCACACTTCCATTATATATATTTTAAAAAATTGAGGACAAAGCAAGTTAAAATCAAGGATACCCTCACCTCACCCCCACACTTAAATGTCACATTGTCCTCAATGTGAACAAGTAACAAAAAGTAATGGAAGTGAAGAGCAATCATATATAAGTGCAAAGGTAACACCAATTCCAGAGATTTCAAATTTTCACCAAGTAAACAGCTCAAGTGCTAACAAATCACTTAATGATCATCACAAACAGTCATCACATGCACATCCAACTAAGACCAAGACTCATTTCCACGCAATATATCATCAACAATCAAATAGAACAAATCAAAGAAAAGTAGAAGAAAACTCCCTATTTGTCCTTGACTGTGCTTTCAATCCTTGCTACCAAAGTGGAACACCTCATCAGGGGCTTTCAACAGTCCTACAAAATCAAACAAAGCATCAAGTAATACCTTGGGTTGCCTCCCAAGAAGCGCTAAGTTTAAAGTCTTCAGCCAGACTCTTCATGCTGGTCACTCCTCATTAACCAAGTAGATAGTGGACACAAGCCTATCCACATCTCCACCCCAATAATGCTTCAATCGTTGACCATTAGCCTTGAATCTTTCACCTTTTTCATTTTCCACTCCACATCACCAAATTTAGATGCTTGAACCACCGTGAATGGACCGGACCATCGAGACTTTAGCTTTCTGGAAATAACCTCAACTTGGAGTTATAAAGGAGGACACTTTGACCGGGTTCAAAACTCTTGGGAATAATTTTGCTGTCATGATCCTGCTTGGTCTTCTCCTTATATATCCTTGCATTCTCATAGGCATTTAGGCGGATTTCATCTAACTCATTGAGTTGAAGTAGCCTCTTCTTCCCCATAGCTTGGGTATCAAAATTTAGCTTTTTGATGGCCCAATAAGCTCCATGCTCCAATTCCAGCGGTAGGTGGCATGCTTTTCCAAACACCAAGCGATAGGGAGACATGCCAATAGGCGTTTTGAAAGCTGTTCGGTATGCCCATAGAGCATCATCCAACTTGGTAGACCAATCCTTTCTCGTAGTTCCCACCACCTTCTCAAGAATGTTCTTGATCTCACGATTGGAAATTTCTGCTTGCCCATTACTTTGAGGATGGTATGGCAATGATACCTTGTGCTTGACACCATATTTCTTCATCAAGGCTTGAAATTGGTGATTGCAAAAGTGAGAACCACCATCACTTATAATTGCTCTAGGTGTCCCAAATCGAGTGAAAATGTTCTTCTTGAGAAATTTCAACACTGTCTTGGCATCATTTGAGACACAGGAAGTGGCCTCAACCCACTTGGAGACATAGTCAACTCCAACTAAGATGTACTCATTGTTAAATGACTTAGGAAAAGGGCCCATGAAGTCAATTCCCCAAACATCAAAAAGTTCAACTTCAAGCATGCTAGTCAAAGGCATCTCATTCCTCCTGGATATGTTCCCTACTCTTTGGCATCTATCACATTGGAGAGCAAAGGCATATGCATCCTTGAATAGAGTGGGCCAATAGAATCCACTTTGGAAGATCTTTGCAGCAGTCTTCTCTCCTCCAAAATGGCCACCATAGTCAAAAGAGTGGCAACAATGCAGAATACACTCTTGTTCATTTTCTGGTACACATCTCCGAATGAGTTGATCAGGACACCTCTAGAATAAATATGGTTCATCCCAAAAGTATTTCTTCACTTCATGTAAAAACTTACGCTTTTGGTGAGAATTGAAATCCGGAGGTAACACTCCACAAACTAAGTAATTGACAAAATCAAGAAACCATGGTGTGGATAAGCTATCAACAAAGAACAACTGCTCATCTGGGAATGATGCATGAATCACATCCGAATCATCAAGTTGAGCCTCATTGCTCAACCGTGAAAGGTGGTCGGCCACTTGATTCTCGGTGCCTTTCCTATCAATGATGTTCAAGTCAAACTCTTGAAGTAGAAGTACCCATCGAATTAGTCTTGCCTTAGAGTCCTTCTTCGTGAGTAGGTACTTTAAAGCTGAATGATCAGTGAAGATAATGACCTTAGTACCCACAATGTAAGACCGAAACTTCTCACAAGCATAGACTATGGCAAGTAATTCCTTCTCGGTAGTGGTATAATTCAATTGAGCACAATCAAGAGTTTTGCTAGCATAGTAAATGGGATGAAATAGCTTTTCCTCCTTTTGCCCAAGAACAGCACCAACTGCATAATCACTAGCATCGGCCATGATAATGAAGGGTAGAGCCCAATCTGGAGCTATCAAGATAGGAGAAGAAATGAGACATTGTTTTAGCTCTTCAAAAGCTTTTAAGCACTCCTCATCGAACTTGAATTCTACATCTTTTTCCAATAACTTGGAAAGTGGCTTGGCAATCTTAGAAAAATCCTTGATAAATCTCCTATAGAACCCAGATAGCAATTTTGGCTTTGTCCACTTCCAAACCCTTCTTGGACACCCGATGGCCAAGTACAATGCCTTCTTGCACCATGAAGTGACATTTCTCCCAATTGAGAATCAAATTTGTTTCTTCACACCGTTGAAGCACCGCATCCAAATTATCCAAGCACGAATCAAAAGATGGACCGAATACAGAGAAATCGTCCATAAATACTTCAATGGTCTTCTCAATCATATCAGCAAAGATGGACATCATGCACCTTTGAAATGTGGCAGGCGCATTGCAAAGTCCAAATGGCATTCTTCTGAAAGCGAATGTGCCATAAGGACAAGTAAAAGTAGTTTTCTCTTGATCTTCCGGGGTTATAGCAATCTGATTGTAGCCTGAATAACCATCTAGAAAACAAAAGAACTCTTGGCCGGCTAGCTTGTCAAGCATCTGATCAATGAATGGCAAAGGGAAATGATCCTTCCTTGTAGCAGCATTAAGCTTCCGGTAGTCCATACATACTCGCCATCCAGTCACCGTGCGAGTGGGAATCAATTCATTTTGGGTGTTAGCCACTACAGTCATGCCACCCTTCTTAGGGACACATTGGAATGGGCTCACCCATGAACTATCAGATATGGGATATACTATTCCAGCTGAAAGCCATTTAAGAATTTCCTTCTTGACCACTTCTTTCATAATCGGATTCAAGCGCCTTTGATGCTCAATGGAAGTTTTGTGATCATCCTCCAATAGAATCTTGTGCATACAAATAGAAGGGCTTATTCCCTTGATATCAGCAATAGTCCACCCAATAGCATGCTTATGTTCTCTCAAAACTCTTAGTAGCTTCTCTTCTTGCAAATTAGAGAGGTTAGAAGAGACAATTACCGGTAGAGTGTTAGAATTCCCAAGGTAAGCATATTTGAGATGAGAAGGCAGTGGCTTCAACTCTAAAACCGGGGGAACTTCAATAGACGACTTCAATGGAGTACTTAAGGCATCAGACACCTCAAGTGGCTCAAGAGTCCTCGGTCTAGAATGAGGAAATGAGTCATAACGGAATAGCTCTTCAACAACATCTTCATCCAACTCTTCAAAACTCTTCTCACCAATCAAGAATGCCTCTAAAGGGTCCTTAATCATGGAGGCATATGATTCTTGAGGAATAACCGCATCTAATATATCTACAAACGAGCATTGAGCAGAATCATCCTGAAACTTCAAGGCTTTTTGCATGTTGAATATCACCTGCTCGTTATCAACCCGCAAAGTGACCTCACCCTTCTCTACATCAATGAGAGTCCTTGCAGTGGCTAAGAATGGACGCCCAAGGATTAGAGGAATTTTCCAATCAACTTCACAATCAAGCACTACAAAATCCGCGGGGAAGATAAACTTGTCCACTTTAACTAGGACATCCTCAATGATTCCTCTAGGTCTAGAAATGCTACGATCAGCCAAGAGAAGAGTCACCGTAGTGGGTCTTGGCTCTCCCAAACCCAATTGATTGAAAACAACTAGAGGCATCAAGTTAAACTTGCTCCCAAATCACAAAGAGCCTTACCATTAAAGTTGGTCCCAATGTTGCAAGGAATATAGAAGCTTCCTGGATCTTTGAGCTTAGCTGGTAACTTCCTTTGAATGGCTGCACTACACTCTTCGGTCAATGCCACGGTCTCAAATTCATTGAATCGCCGCTTCTTGGACAAAACATCTTTAAGGAACTTAGCATATTTAGGCATGCTCTCCAAAGCTTCAAAGAAAAGGAATGTTCACATGGAGTTGTTTGAACATGTTCACAAACTTTTGAACTGGGCATCTTCCTCTTTCTTCTTGAATCTTTGAGGAAAAGGTAGTGGTGGCATAAAAGTAGGAGTGGTGGGCTTTTTCTTTTTCTCATCATTCATCTCTTGCTCCACCTTCTTGTCCTTGCTAACATCATGCAAAATTTCTTCTTGTTGCTTTCTCTTCTCAGTTTCATCTTCCTCCCCTACACTTTCTCCATCAACATCAACAATCACCTGATCTTGCTTTGGTTGAGGATTAATTGAGCTAGGCACATCCGGTAGTACTTTTCCGCTTCTCAAGTTAATGGCATTGCATTCGTCTTTTCCAACTCGTTTTTGGATTAGGAATGGTATCACTAGGAAGATTGCTTCTTGACATAACATTCACTTGTGATGCTAATTGCCCCATTTGCACTTCAAGATTTTTAATAGCAGTTTCATGGAGGGAGAAAGTAGCCTTAGTTTCAACCCTTGAAGATTCCACCTCAGACAAGATTCGAGCTAGCATTTTGTCGGTTTTCGATTCCTCCTCCTTAATAGGAAGTTGCCTTGATTGCGTTTGAAAACCGGGTGGAATAGGCTTAGTGCCAGATGTAGACCCATGTGCTTGATTCAGACTATTACCTTGACTCCAAGAAAAATTTGGGTGAGTTCGCCAAGCACTATTGTAGGTTTGTGAATATGGGTTGCCTTGAGGATTTTGGAACTTGCCCATGTAGTTGACAGATTCAGTAGCCATATAAAGAGGACAATAATTAGGCATATGGACATCATGGCATTGATCACATACAATTGGTGTGGCATGAACAGAATGCACACCTTGAGAAGTGCTCTTTTGCACTTGAGACTCTAGCACATCAAAACGCTTATTCAAAGCGGATAAGAGAGTTGCAATTTGTGAGGAAGAGTCTTCTTTTGCATTAGGCACAGCTTGGTTAGTCCTCCTATCATTGCCTTGAGTATTGTTTGCAGACAACTGATCCAACAATCGAATCACCTCATTCACAGGAACATTCCGGTATCCTCCATTGGTCATAGAATCAACCATTGCTTTAGATTGAGGATTAAGTCGAGTACAAAAATTTGGACTACAACCCATTTGTCCACCCCATGATTAGGGCATTGCTTCATTAACATCTTGTATCTCTCCCAAGCGGCATAAAGATGCTCATCAGGATGTTGTTTAAAGCTTAGAAATTCATCCCTAGCTTCCACAGATTTGTCATCAGAAAAGAATCGAGCTCTAAACTTGGCCTCAAGATTGGCCCAAGAAGTGATAGACCCTTCCGGAAGATTGTTGAACCAATCTCTAGCCTTGCCTTGTAGAGAAAGAGGGAATAACCGTAGCTTCAATACATCATGGGGAACTCCATTTTGCTTGAAAGAATCACACACTTCCAAGAAGTACATCAAGTGCTTGTTGGCATCTTCATTGTAAAGACCATGGAACATCCCATGCATTTGAAGCAATGTTATCATAACCGGCTTGATCTCAAAGGTACGTGCTTGCATTTCCGGCATCCGAATGTAAGATTGAGGACCTTGCATATTCCGACTAGCAAAATCATTGACGGTAGGTCTATCATATTCATCGTCTGCCATGGTTTCAGATGCAGATTCAGTCTCTTCTTCAATGGGAGGCGCCTCGTCAAGTACCACTACCAATCCGTCCGGATGCAAGTTTTGCATATACTGAAATGGTGCCTACAAGAGAAACAAGCAAGAGCGAGTATCAAACCAAAACAAAAATCAATAAAGGAAAAGAAAGAAAAATTGTAAACCTAACTAAAAGCTCAAGCAAAGTTTACTAACACAAGCCCAAGGTTGACCAAAGGATTTGTTTACACAAATCCCCAGCAACGGCGCCAAAAACTTGTTCGCCTCGCAAGTGTACGAGATTTGCAAGTAATAAAGTGATAAATAAAGTATGGTTCCCACGAGGATTTGTTTAACAAATTGGTCAAGCAAGAGGCTTAGTGAATTTCATCAAGTTGAGCTAAAACAAAGTTTTGAATTGGAATGAGAATTTTAAAAGACTATTTCTAAAACATAAAATTGATAAAGGCAATTGATTCTTTAACTTCAAGGATAATTGAGCCTAGGGCTCTTTTTCCCCTTTTTCATTTCATAAAACTTGGTTAATTTCCTCTCTAGTAGCATTTCAATACATATATGTGTTAGTCTAAGGTTCTAAAACACTTGATCCGCTCTCTCAAGTCAAAATCAAGTTTCTCTCCTCATTAAAATGCACAACCTCTTGCTACAATTAATGAGAATCAATATTTAAGCAACAACCCTAATGTGACAATGCAAGGTTAGTAAATATATCTCTATTTTACCAACAAACCATCCATTTATCAAATAAATTTCAAGACAAGCATGATTTCAATCAAGTTCTACACCTAGATTAGCTCTCTCAAGTCAAAACCTAAGTGAATAAATCATCTAAATGGAGGCCAATCATTTAGAAGCATTAAGCCAAGGTTAAAATCAACACATACATATATTAATCTACCACAAGAGAGGAATATTCAAGTATTAATCCATACAAAGGGTCAAAAGAACCCTAGAATGAAAGAGAAATTAGCCAAGCATGGCTTTAATAAAAATCATCACAACAACACAAAATAGGAATTCAGAGTTCAGATTCATTATGGGAAGAAAATAAATTGGAATCAAAACAAGAAAATCAAACTCAAGAATGCCTCTTCCTCTCGCTCTCGTTCTCTACAAGTCGTGCTCGTGCGTTCCAAAATTTGCTTTCTGTTTTGTTTCCCCAGTTCAGCGCAATCCCCAATTCAGAAATGACGCTCCAGTCACTCTCTCTGTTCCTCTCCTTCTAGCAAAATATATCCAGCGAAGAATCTCCAAAAATGCCGCGGTCCCTCTTTTCTGTTTTCAATTACCACTGTGCGTTCTCTGTTCCTTTCTCAAATAAATATCGCGGCTCACTGTGCTCTCTCTCTTCCTTTTTCTCCAGAAAAAATGACGCTCCCCCCTTTTGATTTAGGTCTTTTGCTCTTTTCTTTTCATTCAAACCGTCGGGCCCTCCTTCAAAACGCTGCTGGGTTCTTTTTTTTCAATTGCCAATCCGTGGGGCCCATTTTGGTTTAAATTGATTCAAATTCTATGGCCCAAAACGCTGCACCTGATTTCAAAGAGGAAAAGCAAATTATATCATAATAATAATAAAACCAAATTTATTTAAAACTTCTCCTTACTATTATTTATTTTCTAAACTAAAAAACTTTTATTTGAAATTGAAATCCCCAAATAATGTGCCAATTGATTTGATCTTATAATGATATAATCTCATAGAAATCTCCTAAAATTGCATAGATAACTCTCCAGATATCTTCAAAATGTACTTTAAATATACAAAATATGGAGAGTTATCAATACCTATAATTAATAAGGGTAGTGGGTGAGAGTAATAATTAATATAATATTAGAGTTTAATGCAATTAATATGGGTAATATTGAAAATTACTTAAATTTTAAGACAGCTTTAATTTATTGACTTTAACTGTTTTTATTAGTTTGTGATAATTATTAATTGATGTCTTATAATAAAGATAGAGGGAGGGAGTAATTCATAAGTAACTAATGATTGAATGCTTTCAGTTTCATTTCCTTATCATAATCCAATTGTTTTCTTTAAGGAAGGTTCTCTTCTAACTTCAATATAATTTTCTCAAATATACAATTCCCAAAAGTAAATATGCCCACCATCTAAATAAACAAATTTATATGTCATGCGAAAGTAATTTATGAAATTATAAAATAAATATATTTTATCCCGCATACATAGATTCCTTTTCTTTTTGTGCCACTTGTAATCATTATCTTAAATGTATTTATATCACTAAAAAATATATTTATTTATTTATTTTCAGTGGCGTATGGATAATGATACTATCCTAAATAGGAACTAGGAAGGGAGGAGACAACTCATGAGAACCAATGAAGATTGACATGTGGAGAAGAAGTCAGCGTTCACCTGAAGAAGAATCCTAAGAATCTATTCGAACGGATAAGATATTTCGCTTTATTTATTGGAAAAATTACGTTTAGGTCCCAAGGAAAGAAAAAAATTATAAAAAAGTTCCTTGAAATCACAAAATTACCCAGAAGTCCCAAAGGAATTTTTGTTGTAAATACATACATTTCCTATTGTAAATGGTTTGAGACTTTTTTTATATTATTTGTACGAAATTTTTTAAATGTAGTTGTAAATATATACATTTTCTGTTGTAAATACATACATTTCTTGTTGTAAATGGTCAGGTGTTTAAATATTGTTGTAAATACATACATTTCCTGTTGTAAATGGTTTGAGACTTTTTTTATATTATTTGTACGGAATTAAAAAAGTCTCAAACCATTTACAACCGGAAATGTATGTATTTATAACAACATTTAAACACCTGACCATTTACAACAGGAAATGTATGTATTTACAACAACATTTAAAAAATTTCGTACAAATTATATCAAAAAAGTCTCAAACCATTTACAACAGGAAATGTATGTATTTACAACAAAAATTCCCTTGGGACTTTTCTGTAATTTTGTGATTTCAATGGACTTTTTTGTAATTTTTTTGTTTCCTTGGGACCTGAGTGTAATTTTCCCTTATTTATTTTACTTTAAAATCCCCACTTGATGAGATCCAACTAACCAAGAAAGACAAAACAACCTCGCCTTCACAAAATGGGTAAGCCTTTTATGAGCTTACCAAGCTACCCTCCACCACTAACGTCATTTACATTCCATGCCACTAGCGTTATGCTATATACAAAGTTTAATCTGGCTTTTATAATTTTGTTCTTTGATTGTATAAAAATAAATATAAAAAGGGAAAATCCCTCATAGAGACCAATAAAAATGATAAGGGACAGAGAGGTGATTCTAATATTAATAATATCATAGAAGTGTTAGGTCTTATTTGTTCTTTTTGAGATTAAAAGAAAATGACATAAATGTCCTCAAACGTTTTTGTTTTAAAAAGGGTTAAGGGGCAATTTGGCCAATCAACTATTGGCTCAGGAGCATCCAGCACAAAAAACTATTAAGGGTACCAAAAATACCAACAAACTTTTAAAAAGGAGCGCCCAACACAACGCCATTAACCTCTGTTATCTAACCGTTATCTAAGGTGCAGATTGGCCAATGAACTCTTACTTCAGGAGCGCCCAGCACAAAATTCTAAATTTTACTAAATTAAATAATTTTTTTTTTCAATTGTCATTATTCAAAACTACTTGTATAGATATCTATGGACAAAAATTATTCATTCTTTAATTTTGTCAAAATTATAATTTGCTAAAATAAACAAAATTTTTAATTAAAAATATAATTATATGATTTAAATAAAACTCAAGGTGTTTTATAATTTATTATATATGTTAAAAAAAATTATATGATTTATTTTTATAATAAAACTCACATAAATTTCTTCTAAAATAAAATACTAATTTTTATGAGAAAAAGAATGTATGATAAATTAGAGTAAAATATGTAAAAGTGCACTTATTAATCAAATAAATTAGAGTAAATTTATGTATGTATTTTTACTCTATCATGTGAAAATTATTCTTTTCTTTCAATTTTGTCGTTAACTTAATATCATTATATTTAAGATAGATAGTGTATCGTTGGGAATAAGTTATACGGCAATTGACACAATTGAGCTTTAAGAACCTACTAACATAAATTTCTTAGTATAATTTAAAGAGGGAAACAAATTATACTTATAAATTTAGATTAATAAGACTTATATTTAGAAATAAAATAAAAATAAAAATCATATTTAATAAAAATGAAAATTAAAGAATGAATAATTTTTGTCCATAGATATCTATACAAGTAGTTTTGAATAATGACAATTGAGAAAAAAATTATTTAATTTAGTAAAATTTACAATTTTGTGATGGGCGCTCCTGAAGTAAGAGTTCGTTGGCCAATCTGCACCTTTAATAACGGAGGTTAACTTTTTGTTAACGGTGTCAACAGCGTTGTGCTGGGCGCTCTTTTTTAAAAGTTTGTTGGTATTTTTGGTACCCTTAATAGTTTTTTGTGCTGGGTACTCCTGAGCCAATAGTTGATTGGCCAAAATGCCCCTTAACCCTTTTAAAAAAGTAACCTTTACCCGTACCAGCCGCCGACGACACCCCATGCGGAGCTTTGATGGAAATGACATCGGAATCCCAGCCAAAAAGGCACTTGAACCTAGACGGGTCACCTTCTCTAGCGGTCCAAGGTTGAAGCCCTTGACGAAGATGAAGGTGTTGTTGTCGAGTCCGGTTCTTCTGCCCGGCGTCCCCTCTCCCCGTCCCTCACAGTCCAAAATCTCGGCCGTCCAAATCCGGATCCAACGGCTCAGAATCGTTTTTAAAATAAAAAAATTAAAAAAAAAAAAAAAAAAACATTCTGGGCCGTTGGATCCGGATTTGGACGGCCGAGATCAGACTGTGAGGGATGGGGAGAGGGGACGCCGGGCAGAGAATCCGATTCCGTTGTTGTCGCGGTCAAATATGAACTCTTTTCTTTGTGAACAAGTTATATATTGGGTGTTCGTCACCTTACTATTGGTATTGGCCGAAAATAAATAAAGAAAAACTTAACTTTCCTTTTCGACTTTGATAGTTGAAGATTCCTTTATTTAACGCAAATTATTAATTTTTCTCTCTCCTAAAAAGTAACAACTATATCGGAGCTTTGGTGGTAGATTAATTCCTAGACTCGATATGAACTTATTAAGTTTAGATTTGAAAATAACAACTACAGATATAGATATGACAACTACCCATTAAAAGGTAACCACTTGTGAAAATGAGAAAGCATGCATAAATTAAGTCATAGACTCGATATAAGTTTACAAAATTTAGATTTGAAAATAAAAACTTCGGATATGGAAATGAAAACTATCAATTTAAAAATAATCAATTATTCCCATCAGAGCTTTGGCACCGGCGACAGGTCATCGGAGCTCCGGCGGGGTATGTCGTTGGCCAACGATTGTCCACCAACCTATGGCAAGGGCAGGGGTTACTTTTTGAAAAATATTTGTGGAGGGAGCATTTATTTCATTTCTTTTTAATTTCACAAAAAACAAATAGATCACTAGCATTTTATAGAGTTATTGAAATTGGAATCCTCTCTCCGTCCTTTACTATTTGGGGTTAAGGTACACATTGGCCAACGAACTATTATCCGAGGAGCATATGGCACAGACATTAATTGAGGGTACCATAATTATCAATTAACAATTAAAAAGTGGAAAAAAAAACACAAAAAGTAAAAAAAAAAAAAAAAAACATAATGCCGTTAAACTATACCCCATCACTGTCTTGGTGTCTCTGTCTTCTATTGACTGTCACAATGTCGGCGACGTCGGAGTCTCCAAAGCTTCCATTCTTGCTGGATGTTCCACTCACCCTCTTGAACTCATCAAGGTCTGTATGCAGCTTTAGGGCAAGAATCACGCACCAAAACCAAATCCAACAGTCCACAGCTTCCGACCGGCACACGCCTTACACCCTAGTTCCGTCCCTCCGATGCCACAGGTAGCAGCTGCCGCAGCTAAAACGCCTGCTTGAATGGATCTCATCTCTGTTGGTGTTTGCCTTATCTAACAAGAAGGCATAACCGTTTTTTTCTCCAGCGTCTCTGCTACCATCCTCTGCTTGTGCCTCATATTTTAATGTAATTGTGATAGTTTTTTTTAATTGTTATTTGGTACTTATTTTCACTTTTTAATTGTTGATTGATAATTAAGATACTCTCAATTAGGCCCTGTTTGGTACCGGGAATATTTGAGGAAGGAAAGGAAAGGAATGGAAGTGAAAGAAAAGGAAAGGAAGATTAGGAGGGAACTTAAAAATGTGAGTCGTTTGGCATACTAAGGAATAGAACTTAAGTTGAAGGAAAATGAGATGTTTGGTATGAAGAATTGGATGTTGGTTAAGTGGCAAGGTTAGGTGAAATTCCCACAATGCCCATAAACCGTTCGAACGCTGGCGTTGGGTTTGAATGTAAAGCACTAAAGGGACAACGCGTTCGAAAAAAAATTGGACAGTAACCAAACTTGTGGAGCAGTTTATATCAAAACATTCCAGGAACAACAATATGACAGAAACATAAGTAGGAATTTTTGACAGAAACAATAGTAATATAAATGCAAGAGGCATGCATCATTCAAAGTACCACCTTTTTTGTCCCCTGTTTTATAGGTTTAAGCAATAATGCAACACTTTTTTCATATCATATCTATACCCACTCAAAGCCCCACTGTCATCTTCAATTAACATAGCAGCAAGCAGCAGATACATTCATATATAACCTATATAGTCAACAATCTAACTCACATTGTTTCATTCCAATAAACCCAGGACACTGTACAGTTCGATTGCAACATATGTCATTATCTATTTCAGCTTCCTGTAACATTTACACTACTAAATACAGAACTCAACACATAGCCATACACAAAAACACATAAATTTAACACTCACCCAACCTGGTTCATGAGCTACAAGAAACATGTCATCGACCAAAATTTCACAGAAATTAAACACCCATTTTCCACTTACCTAGATTCGGCACTCATCTCCCCTTCCTTAAACTTGTCCTTCGACTGTCGTTCAAGTAGCCTTCATCTCCTCCTTCTCGCAACTCCTCCTTCTCGCGTTGCAGGTGTTTATAATATGGTCTGTTCAAGGGCTTTTTCGTCCCATTATTTGCCTCTCCCAGGAACATTTATGAGATCCCACCATTTTGAAAGGAAATCACTTTCCCACATTGGTGGGAACTCAGCATGGCGTGTGAACTCGTCTTACCGAAAGTTTGGCACACCAAACGGGTTTTTTAAGTGGGAACTGACCCATGTTCCCTTTCCCTCGGTCCAATTCTTTCTAACAAACGGGTCCTTAATGTTTGTGTCATATGCTCCTCAGGTAATAGCTCGTTGGTCAATCTACACCTTAACCCTACTATTTTCACTGGTCATTATCTCTCTTTCTCCCTATTAAATATATATGTTATCATTAATTTTATGTAACTATTATCCTGTTAATAATAGAAATAGTTTTTAGGGAAACTCCCTTTAAAAGATAACTGAATTACTTAAATTTTAAATTAGGTCATTGAATTTAATAAATATCTTAAAATGGAATTTCAGAGTTTGATAATTTTACTCACTACCCTCATTTGATTCCCCCCCAACCCAAATTACGTCACATCTCTTGAGATTTGTGAACATCTGTCCCTCTCCTCTGGTTAGCATCCTTCTTCTCTCTAATTCAGTTCCTTTGATTTGTTGCTTCTGAATGATTTTTTTTAATTCTAAATATTAGTAATTTGTAGTTTCTTGTTACATCCCTCATATTTCCCTGTTTTTTCTGCTTTAGATTTCAGATTGGTGCATCAATCAATTTCATTCCATGCCGGGATCACAGGGCCATAATGTTCAAGATTATTGGGTTTGTTTAGAACTTGATGGGCTCCTTCCGCTATTTGAGATGGGTGCATGGTGAATCTGAAATTACAACAACCAAGAATGAACTTGTGGCCAACAAATTCAAAGATCAATTTAGGCCACCAAATTAGAATCTCGAGAAAATTATAATAAAGGACCTAAAAATAATAATATTTATTTAGAATGACCATAAAAATATTAATTATTTTGAAGGACCAAAAATTAAACCTTTAAAATAGAAAGATTAAATTGTCCTTAGTCAGATTTCCTATATTCTCTCTGATTGAATTAGAATCTGGAGTGATTGGTAGATAATGGTAAAAAAAAATTAATTCAAATAATCTCATTCTTTTTTGATTGCATAAACAGCGGAGAACAATTGATTCCATACAGTTGAAGACCTATTCAAATAAACATATGCGACGTAGCAACACGCCGGTCATTCGATCACTGACGTTTAAGAGCAACATCAGAGGCTGTAAAGGATGAAGTGGGTTGTATTTAGATTCAATTGCCTTCACTTTGTCGAACAATAAAAAAGCTTGCTTCAAAGGCTGCAAGAGTGCTTGAATTGATTTATGAAATCTGAATTGAATCTGAAATAAATTAAAGATTGGTAGTTGATGAGGACATAGGAGGCGGCATGACCAAGGCAACAAATTTTGAGGAATAAGACTCAAGGGATATGCATGAAGGCTTCATTTTACTTGGCCCAAATTCTGCACTTAGTTTTATTCTTCTTACTTTTAGTTAAACTTTTGTAATAAGGCTTCTTGGGCTAGCTTATTGGGCTATCTTATTTTCCTTTGTGTGTAAGCAAATTTAGGTTAAACTCAATATGGATGTTCTCCACTATATAAGGGAACACCATAGCCTTTTTAGGGACGACAGAATTAAGAGTTAACCTTTTTGGTGAGAGACTAGCTTCTCTAGGTTCTTTTGAGAATCTCTGAACTTATCAAGGGCATCGATCCTTGTATCGTTCTTGGGCTTATCAGTTCTTTGGAATTGTGGCGCCTTCCTTTAATCCATAAACTTCAGTTTTCGTTCTATATTTCCCGGTTTCGTATCTACATATTCCCGTGTCCGTTTTCGGTGTTTCTTGAGCCAAAGTCGCGTTTCGGAAAGCCATCTTTCTCCTCGTTTTGGAATCGCTAAAATCTGAGGTCTGTAGCAAGAGATACGTTATGTTCTTATCTGAACGTGTTGGAGGTCGAATTTTCGATGCGAATTTCCATTCCTAGTTGATCCAATCGTCCATTTCTTTCGGGAATCATATCATCGGCGAAATTCCATTCCTAGTCGATCCAATCGTCCCTTTCTTTCGGGAGTCATATCAGTAGTCATAATCCTATATAACTGCAATATTGGGGGCACTGCTAACTATCATAGTAATGGGGTCTTTGTGGTCAGGGGTGGATCCAGAAATTTATGGAAGGGGGCACTATTGGTAGGGGGTGCGGGGGTTCGGGGGTAGCGCCCCCGAATTTTTTTTCCCACTTGTCATCAAAAGCACAAAAAATAATTGGGCAGTGCCCAATTAACGCCTCATGCATCCAATCCTTCCCCAGCAAATGAGAAATAACAAAACTTCCTATGTAAGTTATTCATCATGCACCTACTTGAAAGAAAATCAGTTAAACCAAAATAAACTGCGTACTACCGCACTCTAGAAAAAAAAAAATCAAAGCTTTTGTGTTTGCAGAAAGAGAGGCAAGATCACATGAAGTGAAGCAAGGTGAGGCATGTATGCAAGAAAAGAATGTACAAAGAGAGCATTTGATTGGTGCATTTATTTATGTAAAGGAGCTTGCGTGATGTTCTTCATAGTAATATAAAGGTTGGATCTAACAAACTGCACATTTAAATTCCTTTGTAATTAGGGAAGGTGCATGATCTGGCTGATTAATTCAATAATCCAGAACCACTGACATGGTTAAACCTAATAAGTTATTAGCATATATAGTACTCTTTCTACATTAGCAAAAAAGAAGAGAAAATGTTGAATTTTCCTTCTTCGACATGGAGCAGCCATATCAACTGGTCTCAAACATTAGTGCAACACTCATTTAATCATTATCAAAAGCATAAGCATGTAGGGGGAACAAGGAAGAGAAATCTAACATCTTTTGTTTGACCCAACAGATGAGCTCTGTCCATTGCCTGTTGATCCCATAAGGGATTCCAATCATTCTCATAAAAGATTACCGTGTCAGCAGCTGTCAAGGTGATACCCAATCCACCAGCTCTTGTACTAAGTAAGAACACAAAAACATCATTAGCCATAAAATGCCCATGGCAGAAAATTAGCAACCTACATGCTCCAAGTGGTTCTGGATTATTGAATTACAAGTTCAAAAAATCCAAATTACATCTACGCACAAGATTATGGTACCACATGCCATATGATTGTTTAACTTGGTCATTCGATATATATATAATTGATTTACTTGTCTTTTATGTTGAACTACAAAATTATGTGCAGTTTGCGCGAAAGCTTCTATCACAATAAGCCATGCGCCAATTACACCACACCATCCAACAACAGTCTCACACATCTTTAGTCCCATTCAAAACAATTCTGAAAACAAATTGAACAAGTACAAAAATAAAAAATGCAATAATAACTAAAGCAACAAGGGGAAAAATTTTATTTAAAAAATCAAGGGGGGCACGTGCTCCCCTTCTCACATACGTGGGTCTGCCATTGCTTGTGGTGTCATCATGTACTACGAGAAAATGAAAGGAAATTACAAGGTGACAGGGTGGATGCTTGATTTCTATATTAGGATGTATGAAAAACAACGCGGTTATTTGAATTGTTCTCTATTGTCATTATCCATCAATCACTCTAAATTCTGATTCAGTTAGAAAGAATATAAGAAATCTCACAAAGGGCAATTTAGTCTTTTTATTTTAATACTTCAATTCTGATCCTTCAAAATAATTACCATTTTTTATAGTCCTTGATAATAAATATTATTTTTCTTAGGTCCTTTTTTTATAACTTTCCCTAGAATCTTCAAGCATCAAAGCCCAATTTATGGTTGCCAAATCTGATTTTTCAAGACTCTGATAAATTTTTGTGATTAATAGCATCACTGGCTGCCATGATAGATGTTGCAGGAATAAATGAGCATTGAGGGCTATTTAAGGACATTATCCTATTTTAGGACACTAACATTACCTAGGGAAGACACAAAATATTTATAAAACAATATGATATTTTAGTGGTTACTTAATAAAATTCATTTTTTGGATTAATAGTTTAGGAGAAAGACACAAAAGAACCTCCAAAACTATGCAAATCCCAATTTAAAATCTCAAAATTAACTAATCATGTTGAAGTTTCATGAGATTAGCATGTGATTAAATTTTGTAGCAAAATTATTTAAATGCCTTTCATTTTTTTTAAAAAAAGAGAGTTTAATGAGTAACAACTCTAACTTGTAAAATGCCAAAGACAACTAAGCTAATTGGTAAATAATTTCGATGAAATTTCTTATTGAATATCAATGACAAAAACAGGTTAGCACGTAACAACTTTAATAAATGACAACTAATATATAAGACAATGACAATTAATTTTTTTTAATTGAAATTAGGTCATCTCACAAAAATTTCATTTTAGAATAGTTCCAACAAGTTTATAGGAATTAAGCCATTTTTCAACGTATCTCTTTGCAATTCTTATTTTATGTTCGATTTGGTACCATGAAACTGGATTTGGCTCTCATCTTCTTCTTTTTCCATTCACTTTCATCATTTCCTTTATCTCGGCCGTTGGATTAAAATCTGAACGGTTCAGATTTCATATTTTATAAAAATATTAAATTATTAAAAAATATTTAAAAATAATATTTTTATAAAAGATGAAATATAAACAGTTCAGATTTTAATCCAACGCTTGAGATGAAGATACAAGATAGGAAGGAAGCTTAATCAGAAAGAATTATAATTTTCCTTCTATGATTGATCAATATAAACATCAACAACTCCGAATTCGATCAGTTTCTCCCGAACAAATAAGTGCTTGGGCCAATAAAATACCACCTAATGGAGAGATAGTTGGGGGGCTAATTTCTGAATTTGCCCCTTATTAAATAACTATTTACCAAAATGCCCCTGTCAGAAAACTATTTCCCAAAATGCCCCTATCAGAAAACGATTTCTCAATCTGCCCCTGTTTAGTCGACTAAATCGCGGGCAAATTTTTTTTTTCCAGACCCCCGACATTTAGTCGACTAAAAAACCCATTTAGTCGACCAAATCATTAAAAAAAAAAATTAAAACTTCAGAAGGCTATAACTTCTGGCTCGGGAGTCTGAATCAAGCGATTCTTTTTTTGATTCCACCTAACTTTTTGAGATCTATGCACTGATATAAAAATTATCTTCAGATTTAATGAAGAGAAAGGAGGAAAAAAAGTGATTCTTTATTGCACAGAAAATACTAAAAATTCATTAAATATAATCAAGTGATTCTTTATTTAATAAGGGGCAAATTCAGAAATTAGCCTAGTTGGGGAGGTAACAAAACCCTAAGGACCCGTTTGGTAGAAAGAAGATTAGAGAAGGAAAGGGAAGATCTCAATCTTCCCATGGATTTTGGGTGTTTCGTAGACAGAAAGTCTAGTCAGCATCTTCCAGTGAGTACCCATCTTCCCTTATTTGAGGGAAGATGCTTTCCATCTGAAAATGGAGGAAAAGCTGCAATCTTCTTAGGAAAGTGTTTTTTTGACAAATTTACCCCTGAAATTCAAACTTGGCGGAGAAGTTCGAATATGGTGATTTTGTTTTCACGAGTTCGAACTTAACAAGAATATATATTTTTTAAATATATTTTATCAAAAAAAATATTTTTTTATTTGAATTAATTTTTTTAGGGTAAAATAGACATTTCCTAATTATTTGCCAACTACTACCTTTTCATTTTCTTCCTACCAAACAACTCAAACCATCTTCCCTCATCTTTCAAATCTTCATTTCCCTTCCTTTCTCTCCCCACCAATTCTTTGTACCAAACGGGTCCTAAACTTTTCGTTAGAGGGAAGAGAATTGGAGCCAGTCCCCCGGGAAACTCAATACTTTTATGTGTTTGGTGTGGCTGATGACCCTTCTCTAGGTAAATGACTTCCCCAAAGATGATGGAATTAGCTTCCATCAGCCCTAATTAGTTCCACTTTAATAGAGGGAAATTTATTAACCATTAGTATGTTTTATCAAACTCCCAACTTAGCCCCTCTTGGCCACTTGCTTCTTTCCATTATCTTCAACCTTCGACTCGACGACCTCCATCTCCCTCTCTCACGGCGACGGCGAGGACAGCGAGATGCGGTGATGATAGAGGACAACAGCGGATGACGGAGGGCACCAACAACAGTGAGGATGGTAGAAGGCATGGCTACGGCGATGATGACGGACACAACGACGGCGACGACACTAGGAGACACCGACGATCTTGAAGCTCCTTTACCGGAATCAAAACGGGGGCGGATTCTCCCTCTTCGATCTGCGATTTCGTTCACTCTTCGTCTTTCTCCTTCTTGCTCTTCAATCTGCAACTCTTCCCTGTTGTGGCCGGTGGCTATGGTGCCGGTGGCGTCGATCTGTGACTTCGTTCCATTTGCAACTCTGCCGTGTAACTATTCTTCGATTTCTTCTTTGATTTCAACTTCACTTCCTTTCATCTGCAACTCCGCCTTGCTTAAGTTTGTTGTTGCCTTCTCCGTCGTACCGTTGTTCCTCTGGTGGCTGGCATTCCTGTGGTGGCAGTCGGGCCTAAGTGGCTAACGGCTATGAGATTCTCTTCTTTTTAGTGGCTAGGGTTTTCTTGGTAAAGGGCATATACGTCTTCTCATATTATAAATACAAATATTTAATTAAAATAATACATCACTTCCATCATTATAACAAACAAACTTTAAAATCCTCACCGCCACTTCGATCTCCACTTTCTAATTCCATTCCAAATCCATAAAAGCGTACCAAACGGGCTGTATATTTAGGTACTCCTTTTGTGTATTTATTTCAACAATCCACATCCCTTTCATATGAGTAATTGCATTAGCTGCTTTTTTCTTATGTGCTTCTTATGTGTTTTTCTTTCTAATTAGAGAGATTAAGCATTTTATTTTATTTTTTAAATTTTTTTATAAATTCTATTTATTTAGATTAGATTATATGTTGCATTGTAAAAATTTTTTTGCACCCAGTATCTCAAATTAATTAATTTATATTCCTGCATTCAAAAATATTTTTCCTGTAACTCCAGTATCCTGGAAATTAATTAATTTGAGATATTGGGTGCAAAAAAAAATTTCAAGACGCAACATACAATCTAATATAAATAAATAGAATATATAAAAGAAAACGCATAATCCCTCTAATTAGAGGGAAAAACACATAAAAAGCATCTAATGTGAATTCGTAATTGCACATGAATATTATAAATATTATTTCCTTAATAAAAAGTCAAATTTTAATATTTAGTGAAAGTTGCTAGAGTGGTGCTTTTGCCTGATTCGATCTGGTTTTTTGTTTCTTACTAGTGAAGGACAAGAACCTCTCCATTTCCTTTATTGTTCACTTCTCTTTACTTTTTTTTTCACTATTAGATAAACTTTGGATTGTTAAAATCTTATAAAAATATTACTATGACATCAAATAATGAAAAATATATAACAATACATTTAAATAATAAAAAGGGAAAATCCCATATAAAGCTATTTAAAATAGAAAAATTCTAAATTGGGTTAGTAAATTCAATAAATCTTTAATTGAGTCATTAACTCAATTTGAGATTTTAAAATATAGGTAAAATAACTTTAATACCCTCTGATCTCTCCTCATTAATGAGTTTTATTACTTTCTAACTTGTGTTTCCTAGGTATAGATCAAAATTAATTTTAATACAACAAAATATGATTCATTCAAATATATCAACTATCATCATAAGAATAAAAACCTACAATATTTTCAGCAAAGAGTTCATTTTATTAACATTAACACTTTTTTTTTTAGGAAAACTTATAATGTATGTCACTATAAAACGGACATATTTTGGTAAATATATTAATTAAGTATGAATTTTACTATATTTTTCACACACACACACATATATATATATGGAAATTTTTATATTGATGTAAACCGTTTTATCAAATTTTAAGTGCTTTATACATCTTTTTTCTAAAATATCCCTAGAAGTATATGAAATTTAAACGCCACTTGTTAAAAAAATATAAATAATATTACTGATTTATATTAAAGAATTAAAAAATTGAAATTGAAATATTTACTAAATTACCATCTAAAAACTCACATTTATGTGTTAAAGAAAATTATTTTGGTTTAGGTTAATATTGGTAAAAATCACTTTTATTTCAATTCAATTTTGTAAAGTTTGAAGTTAGTATGGGATATGCTTTTTCTTTTTTCTTTTTGGTTTTATCTCACCCGATAAAAATAACAACTTTCTTTTAAAAAAAAAAAAAAAAGCTCAAATTTATTTCTTTTATCATTAATTATTAATTGATTTTATCAATGATACTATTATGGCATGACATACTTGAGTTATTTTTGATTATCCTTTTAGGAAAAAAAATCATTTGATTTAACATAGATAATGTTGATATATAGAGATATATAGTCATAAAGCAATAATACTCTTTTAAGAGGGGAGAGAAGAAAGACGGGTAGAAAAGAGAGGAGGGGCGTTAAAGTCATTTTACACAGATTTTGAAATTGGTTAATGACTTAATTAAAGAGTTATTGAATTTACCAACCCAGTTTAGAATTTTTCTATTTTAAGTAGTATTATATCAGATTTTCCCTAATAAAAATTTGAGTAAATAGTACATATCTTTTTATTTTTATTTAAGTATTATATATAGATTTTTACTTTTTATGTGATATTATTATATTAAAGCTCAACTGTTGATAGTTATCTAATTGTGATGAAAAGGCGGCGTAAGTGGACTGCTTCCCGCGGGCTTTAAACAATGGTAATGATACTGTTTACTTAGATTTTTTGATAAGATATACATTAATATGTTTTTATCTATCCAAACTGCAAATCCAAATTAAAATATGGCGGAATCTAAATTCCAAGGTAAATTATTTAAAGGACCTCCTTAACCCTTTACCCTAATCCTCATCCTCGCCTACAAAGGCCACGCATCTCAAGTCAAGAGATCTGAACCGAGTTGTGTCCGAGCGAGATCCAGCAACCGCGTCGCATCACACGAGTCAGATCGTCACCGCCGCCGGTTAGTGTCCTCCATTCTTATGCCTTCCTTCGTTTGTCCTGTCCTGCTCCTTTCCTTGTCCTGTTATGCCTTCCTTCGTTTGTGGCCCAAAGTCGACGACTTCCCCCCTTTTGGTCCGCTTTCTGTGTCAGTGAAGATGGAGATAATAGCCCTGGCATGAGAAAAAAAACATGACAGCAGCACGTAACCATGGAATTTGGGGCTATGGTCCGCTGCTTTCATAATTTTCTTCTTGTTTTTGTTTTAAGAAAAACTCAATGGAAAGCAGAATAAAAAAGAAGAAAAGTTTACAACCACTCACGACAAATTTGTTGTCACTACATGCTATTTATTCACTCAATTAAAGCCTGTGTTTTTGAGCTACCCCGATTTATATCATAAAGTTTGATGCTTTACTTTTGTGATTTCGAGTATTAGCTCCATTTTTTCTTCTCTCCATCTTGTGCGTTATGTCTCAAAGCTTGATGCTTTATACCTGGGCTTATTATGCAGCTGATATTCTATTTTAGAATAGATAATGTTTGTACTTCGATAATGTTTGTACTTCTCATAGCAGCTTTGAAGTGTCATGCTTTTGCTCTACGACCATAACTTTGGTCTGTTTCCGCGTGATTGTGTGAACATAAAGGTTTTTAGGACTGTTATGTGTCGCCACACTCACCTAAGTACATACATTTATAATAATTCATGTCATACATAATTTATAGCCTCTGTTGTGAAATTTAGAATTTTCATCTTTTCATTAATGGAAATTTGTTGATGTAGCGTGATAGTGTATGTGAATGATAGTGTGGATTTTATTAACGTCGTTGAGTCTGAATAAAGGACAAGTTACTTGATATGTGTTATGTGGTATTATACCTCATTCAGATGGTTACATATAGATAATATATAGATTGAGCATAGAAAGGCATACATATTATCAATCCTAATCTGTACCAATAGCGAAGCCCTCTGTTTGTAAACTGATTTAGTGACGAAAGTCACAATCATCATACCAGGGATTGTTTCTAAAACCTTTGTTTTTCATCTTTGTTATTTTGTTTTCTTTAAATATAATATCGCCTAATTTATGAGGGATTCTTTTTGATAATTTCATTATTTTCCTTTTTCGTTCCAATATTAGTTTAGTTCAATTCTTATTAGTAACAAATAACAACACTAAAACCAGTTGCCATAGGGCCCTGAAACTGTCATTTGTTCTTTGCATCAAGCTGATAGCTAGATAGGTTTCAAGTTCAACATGGCTAATCCATACTAATTAATATGACAAGTTCTATGACAAACACAAGATGTTTTTTTAATTGAGAATTAGAGTTTAATGTGTAGTGCTTCTTTTAGAGAAACACAAAAGCTTCTAACTGTAGGCTTTGTTTTATCTCTTCATATGTATTTACATTCTTTTGCACATACTCTCAATTGTACCATATCCATTAACTTTCATAGATAATTAATAATCTATCACCTAGCCCATGCTCGACTAGCCTAACTGACATAAATTTGAGTATGAGTAGGCTACCTATCATGAAAATAGATCAAAGATATAGAATGCTTTGGGATATTGTTTGTCATGGAAATAGATTAAAGATGTAACATGCTTTGGGGTATTGTCTGTTTTGGGGGGCCATCACCCCCTCAGTTTTAAAACACGTCTTTCGTTCCCCTCCCTTCTCTGGTCAATGTGATATATCACATTGGCCTAACATCCTTGATGGCAGTTAACTTAGCTCTGATACTATTTGTGACATTCTTCTCAATACTATCCGATTTGGATCTTGCCACCCCTCATGTTTATAGCTAGGATCGAACCGTGTACGGGTGAGGATGTTGGCCTGTAAGGGATTTTATGGGATGTCCCATATTGACCGGGGAGGGAATGAAAGACGCCCATGAGTAAGGTAGTTTCGAAATTTTTTTGTATCATTAATGCCCATTTGCATGACTATTTTAGTACTCCCTGATCCTTAATATAATATCTAGTTGATTTTTTTTAAGGCATTAGAGAAGCTAAATAAGTTAATTAGTCATAGTATATGTCGTGTATCATTTGATTATATATTAGTTCATAAGTTAGGCAAATTAATTCGGCATAAACAAGATAAATGTTTAATTTTTTATAGTAGTTTATTTGTTGTTCTTAATCTCTTAAGAAAAGTCAATTTGGTCCGATTTTCTATCAAATAATTTGATTATCGCCAATTTAAATAGTTAATAATATTTTTCTGCATTGATTGATCAAAATTTCAGGTCTCCAGCTTCATTCATCCTTGGTTGTAGTCATACAATGGAAGGGGAGTCCAGAGTTTCACTAAGCACTATCCCAGATGCCATTCTTTGCCATATTTTCTCTTTTCTTGAAGTTAAAGACATTGCACGACTTAAGGCCGTGTCGAGAAGGTTCCAAACCCTATGCATATCTGTCCCCTCCTTCTCCTTCTCTCATCCTCGCCGTTCTCCGAACTGTTCATGCCTACATGTCTTCAGTTTCATGAAAACCCTTCTCCGGCAACGTCCTCATGATTTGAAAATTAACATACTTTCTTTTTCATCCTCTTGCATTAAAAGCAAACACCGTAAGCTTCACAAGCTGTGGTTAAATAGATTATTTCAAGCTTTCTGTGTGAACGAACTCTCTCTTAATTACGTACTACCCTCCATCTTCAAAGGCCTCCCAAAATTTCAGTCCTTGAAAGTTCTAAAGCTGATTATGAGTGATAAACGCTACATTGTGAAGCTTCATGAGATGAAGCTTGCTTCCCTTGAGAGGCTTCATATTGAGGGGATTGAAACCCAAGATTCAGTTGGCGAGTGGGTTTCTCAGAGTTTCCCATCTCTAAGAAGTTTATTCCTCTTCGATGTCAATGAGGCGCACGTCTCAACAAAACAATCAAACCTTATAATACGAAGCTCATGTTTGGAGGATTTAACCCTAAAGTATTGTTGTGGCTTCAAAACAGTGAAGATTATCACCGACAACCTCCGAGCCTTAAGCTACGCTAATTGCTCTGGTGCGTATTGTGATTATTGTAAGTCTGAGTTGAACAAGGATAATGAGAATGTGGTTGAGGTCTCTGCGCCAAATCTACAAAGCTTTGTGTGGGTAGGCCTTCTTCCAAGGTTTTGTTATGACAAAATGGCATTCAAGAATTTGCATGTTGCCACCATCATTGCAATAGTGTTCCGTAATTTGGATTTGGTTGAACAACTATTTGAAGCTATACGTTGGGTTGAAATACTAAGCATAGACACGGTTTTTCTTGTGGTTAGTTAATGAGTTTGAGCTCCATATCATAGTTTACACTAAAATATATTCTCTTCCATTTTATATCATAGTTTACACACATCGCTTTTTTTTTTTTTTTTTGCCTTGCAGGATTCATATGGACTGCCACTCAATTCATTTGGAGGCGTTCGCCACCTTGAAATGCGAATTTCGCGGTGCTTTTTTCATAATGTTGGTGATATTCTAACTAATTTCTTGGAAAGATCATCAAATTTAGAAATTCTTGCCCTTACACCTGACAATGATGGGACGGTACATATGGTCATTTTCTCCTTTACATGTTACTACCTAATAAAATTACCTCGTTGTTAAAATTTCACTACAAAGTGGATCTTACATTTAGGATCATTGGTAGTTAAAAAATATTTTATTTCGAACTTGAAAGGTGATGATGACTTTAATCTTTGTTTTTGGAATTATTTTTCGTAGCATCTAAATTTAATTCCAAACTCAAATCTATATTGATTTCAATTTATCTATTCCAAACTCAGGGTGGATCTTACAAAGGTAGTTAAAAAATATTTTGTTTTGAACTTGAAAGTTGATGACATTATTGTTTTAGTTTTTGAAATGATTTTTCTCTTCCTATCTAAAATTTAATTCGTAACTCAGAACTATATTGATATCAATTTATCTTCACGCTTTTATGTTGATTTGGTCTTTTTTGTAAAGATTTTTTTGTTATGACTTTTATGTGATTTATTCGGTATCTTAGGATCCCCGTCGATTTAACTTTGAGGATGCATTAAGGAAGTGTAAGAATGCTGCTGAGTGGAAGAAAATAAGGGGATTGAAGAAAGTGAAGTGCACAGTAGTTAACTTGTACCCCTCGATGGTTTTTATAATAGGGATGTTGAAGAAATCGTGTGTGGACTTGGAAGAGATGGCTCTTACTTACCCTTCTTGTTATCACAAGTCTATGATGCGTTATTTAAATTGCTTGGAGAGTGCTTCTTCAGTACTTTCAATTAATTCAAGTCCACCTAATCGAAAGAGAAAGAGATCCGAAGAAGATAATGTGTCCTGCTGCTGAAGGTGACATTACCGAAGGTTCTTTTGGAGCTTCATCCATAAAGGTCCCGACTCATTGAAATATGAATGCTCAAAGGGCCTCTA
The DNA here is from genome assembly GCA_025563575.1 of Acacia pycnantha. Classification (NCBI taxonomy): domain Eukaryota; kingdom Viridiplantae; phylum Streptophyta; class Magnoliopsida; order Fabales; family Fabaceae; genus Acacia; species Acacia pycnantha. Next base: position 291,287 of record JAMWYP010000074.1, on the reverse strand, counting down.
AGCTTCTGAGCAGTTTCTTAGAGGCACGAAACCAAACATTAGTGCTTATGGTTTTATCAATTTCTAGTCTTACTTTAATGTTATGTGCACGCATAGCAAAGGTCCCAACCAAGGAAATAATATTATAAAGTCGTACAACTCGTAAATGACAACTGATCTACTTGGTAATGGTTGTTTTTTTACTTGTTATTAACAACTCAAAGCACTTTTCTGATATTATTTTTCTTGGTTGGGACCTAAATGTGATTCTTCCAAGGATTTTCGCATTCATGGTTTTTGTATCATGATGCTTTAATTGCTATTTAATATTTTAATAATTTATTTGCCTAGTAAATAGTGTGCCTGATAGGAACAATGTGCAAGTAATTTTGTTCCTTGTCATGTTTTGCCTTTGGTTTTGTAGATTGTCAGTACAAAAATGTCACCCTATAGCAATGCTCGAGCTCCGTGGCTAAAGTAAATCCAAACCCAATCTTTTCTTTTTTAGATCTGGAATTAAATTAAGTTAATATTCTTAGAATTATCTCATCTTTCTAATATGACCACTGATTAATTGGCTAACAAAAATCCAAACTCAATCTTTTTTTTTTTTGAAAAAAAAAACATTTTATTAAAACTAACCCTATAAGATATACAAGCCACAGAATAAAAGGTTTACAAAAAGAAATCCTAAATACATAATAGTATAAAAAAACCTTAAAAATAACCTAACCCTAAAATAGGTGAGAGGTGGTGGCCGCCGCCAATGCCAAGAACCCTACAGTTTTCATCATTCCTTTACCAAAATCTGTGGGTAGAAAAATGTCATACCAACCACAAATCTATTGTAAGAGGTGGTTGTTCCAAGAAACCTCCCAAAGAATCCATCATTTTTATCGACAACAAAGTGATTATTGAAACTCACAACTCAATTTATTGCCGCAAAAATAAATAAAAAAAATCTGCATCACCATAAGAAGTTCAAAGAAACATAAAAAATAAACGGAGACTAACACCAAACATGGATGTCTCCACCCTAACGAAAGCTGGGGAGAGAGATACCATGAAAAAGGCTCCCCCAACGGCAAGAAAAGAGCTCCTACCACCCAAGAAGTTAAGATGAGGAGAGAGAGAGAAGGGAGACTCTGAACCGAATCTTATTAACATTAAAGATAAAGTTGAAAAATTCCCTACTTCATAAATTTTGTAAAATAACATATCTTATTAAGTATTGATGTTTGTTACGGACCTGTACAAAGCCCAATAGCAGTGAGGCCCAACAGTAGAGATAAAGCATATCCGATCCTATCTAATAGGAAGGAGGATCCTAATTCACACATAATCAAGGAATATCTTCAGATATGATATAGTAGTTAGGATGCTTGGGCCGGAGATCACGCGAGGCCCAGAATATCCTACCTAAGGTACACTCTATAAATACTGAGGTCAAGTCCTAAGGCACACATGTTCTAATCTCTGAACTATTTACATTCAGTCACACTGTGCACACACCCCACCCCTTTGGTGAATAGCCTGGTTGTGTACAGTGATCCTACTTTCTCCTGAATGCTTATCTCATAGGCATTCAGGAAGAGTCCATTGATCCTCCATTTTCAACACTTCTGGGCAAAATTGCCTTCCGAAAAATCTTCGAAGCAAAATTGTCCATCAGTGAAAACTTTTGGTGTAAAACGGCCTTTGACAAACGCCTGCTTTTATATTTTTGTTTGAAAGTAAGTTAAACCCATTCCAATAAAAATGATTACTAGTACATAATAACTCTTTGCCTCAAATGTCAGCGTGGACAGTGATGCTAGAGTCTAGGAAAGCAGAAAATTTTACATTATAATGATCCACTAAAATAACCTGGTGAAAAAGAAAATGTCAAAGATAAGAACTTATATTTTGATTGATACAATTGGAGGCTAGTAATTGATAGGAACTGCCTTTTTAAGCACATCACTCACAAGTTTTACTTTGGTCCGCCGGAAAAAAATGGAGATTGCTTGTACATAGAAGCGACATTATGATTTGATTATAGTCTTTATAGAACCTGTTTGAGATGACGTTTAAAAAATACGTTCTCTTAATTTTGTCTTGAAAGTGCCATAAAGGGAGTAACTTTGGCATGTCCGTTTTTCTAGTTAATTTTGACCATTAATTGACTAAATATATTGAATTGTTAGTTTATATGTCATCCATGTCATCTTAGTTAAGGTGTAAATTTACCCCAAAATTTTTAAATCTAACTTTGAAAGAAGACAAAGTAGATGATGGCACATGAACTTTATACACAAATTTACATCTTAACAAAAATGATATAGATGACATGTGGACTGTCAGCTCAACATATTTGATTAACTAACCGTCAAGACAAAATTGTTCTATTTTTTATAATTCTAAAACAAAATTGTCTTCCAAAAAACTTTCGGAGTAAGATTTGCACTCAGAAAAAACTTGTGGGTCGAAATTGCCTCTGATGAAGGCTTGCTTTTATATTTTTATTTGAAAGTAAGTCAAAGTACACCAAAGAATTTGATAATTAGTACATAATAACTCTATGCCTCACATGTCAGCATGGACAGTGATTTAAGAGTCTAGGAAAGCAAAAAAGTTTACATTAAAATGATTCCAAAAAAAAAAGCCTGGTGAAAAAGAAAATGTGAAAGATATGAACTAATATTTTGATGGATACAACTGGAGGTTGGAGTAATTAATCTCTTTGGAAGAAGGAATTGCCTATTTAAGCACATCACTCACAATTTTTACTTGGTTGTCAGGGAAAAAAATGGAGATTTCTTTTATATAAAAGCGACATTATGATTTGATTATGGAGTGTGGCCTATTTGAGATGATGTTTAAAAAATATATTTACGTAAGTTGAAATAAAATTCTTCTCGCATAGTTACTTTATAGACCGTAAATCATATAAAAAAAATAAGTTCCACCGCTAATCCAAACAAACAAACAACTATAAAACTCTAATTTGACGGTAGCTCAGATGTGCCGCCACGCCAGTCAGTAGGCGTTTGCGTCACGTCTGACAAAAAATAAAAAGATGAGGTATCGAGCTCCCTTTGTCTCTTGTGTCTCAAAATTGTTTTACACACTTGCTAAGAATAGCCCAAATACACGTTGGCATCCTTTGAAGTACCGTCTTGCGTGTTTAGTAAATCTGTATTAAATATTACCTTTTCGGTTCTAAATATTAGTATAAGATATAGTTGACTTTTTTAAAAAATATTTAAAAATTTAATTAATTTTTTAAAAAATGTTTCTTTATCATTTTTTTCTCCAAACTATTTTGCCTAATTTATAAACTAGTATATAATCTAATGACACAACATATTATATGATTGAGTAACTTATTTAACTTTCTTAATCTCTTAAAAAAAAGTCAACAATGTCTTATATTTGGAAATGAATGGAATAGAAATAAATGATAAAAAGGTATGTTTAATCAACAAAATTATCAAAACAACTAACTTCACCAAACTTAAAAGATAAAAAGCAAAATATTGAAGTCTTTATTAATTATTAGAAGAAATAAAGGAAAATCCTAGAATAATACTATTAAAATAAGAAAAAGACAAATAAGTGTTCCCAATATATAAAATCTCATGTTTGAAATGATGGGGGAATTTGGAATTTCCAAATCTCAACAAATGACAAAATTGTCTTGAATTATGTGACAGATGAAAACAAAATAGAAACAAGAATACTAAAGTCATTAATTTAAATTCTAATGTTAATTTCTATACATATGTTGTTATTGACTCTTGAGACTTGTGCCCTGAAAATTATACCTGGATATAAGTACTTCCTCTGGTCCTTATTATAAAGCATCAACTAACAATTCTCACAAACTAATAAAAACAGTTAAAGTCTATAAAATTGTTCTACAATTTAAGTAACTTTCAATATTAACCATATTAATTGCACTAAATTCTAATATTATACAGGGTATTAATTATTACTTTCACCCACTATTCTTATTAATTAGGGGCATACATAGAAAAAAATAATCAATGCTCTTTGGGAACAAGCAAGTGCCTTATAAAAAAGACCAACTACACTTGATAGTTGGTGCCTTATAATAAGGACCAGATGACAAGCGATTACCCTTATCCTCTTTTCCACTTCTCTCTCCTACCTCAGTCTCCAATAGCAACACTCAACACTCCTTCAAATCTCATCACCGATGTCTCCCTCTTCCAAATTTCTCTCCCAGCCCCCTTAAGAGTGGCTTGGAAAGGACTAGGTTTGGCTAAACCGAAAGATCTCGATGGTTATACAAGTAGCTTCCTTCACTATGACTCGATCAGCTGAGCAAGTGGGCAATTGCCAATTGGGCAAGTTAAAAAATAATAATAATGGGCCTAACAGGGTGGCCAGCTCTTTTAGGCTCGACTTCATTTAAAGGCTCCATTTTGTAAGCCTGACCCTTGAAGGGTCCAGACTTAAACATGGCAAGTCCATCATTTCCCGGTTCTGTAGCCATGAAATTCTCATTAATTATTTAATTGATGCTTTGGGGTTTATTTTCGTGCCTTTAAAGTTTCACGATGATTGAAGTACTTTTAATATATTTTTTTAACATGCATCAATGGTTTTTTTAGTAGGGATTAATCTTTGGGCTATCTTTAAAATATGCTTGTGTTATTTTGGGGTTGTTTTTGTTGGGATTTCAAATCTTTCAAAATAGTTTTGACCCAAAAATATCTTTTTAAAATAGTTAAAAAAAAAAATCTTTCATAATTTTGTATTCATCCTTAAAACAAGATTTAAAAATTCCTAATTATTTTCGTGAATATCGTTTGCAAATATTGTAATTTCTCTCATGATAAAAATATTTAAAATTATTGAGCTAAATAAAAGTCAAATATGTAAAAGTTGGTTAAATCATCCATGTTTTATATTGAATTGATATGTGTGTATTCAACATAATTTTCTTCAAAACAATAATTATAACTTGCAAAACTATAATACTCCCTCTAGTTTTTACTATAAGGTACTCCCTCTGGTCTTTATTATAAGAGACTAACTAACAAGTTTATTTGGTCCTTTTTATAAGGCACTTGCTTGTTCCCAAAGAGCATTAATTATTTTTTCCATGTCTGCCCATAATTAATAATGGTAGTGGGTGAGAGTAATAATTAATATAATATTAGAGTTTAGTACAATTAGTAAGGATAATATTGTAAATTACTTAGATTCTATGACATCTTTATTGACTTTAACTACTTTTATTAGTTCGTGAGAAAAATTAGTTGGTGTCTTATAATAAAGGCCAGATGGAGTATCAAATAATAAGTGTATTTAGTCCTTTTTATTAGGCACTTGTTAGTTTCCAAAGCACATTAATTATTATTTTTTCTATGTATACCTATAATTAATAAGGGTAGTGGGTGAGAGTAATAATTAATATAATATTAGAGTTTAGTGCAATTAATATGGGTAATATTGAAAATTACTTAAATTTTAAGACAACTTTATTAACTTTAATTGTTTTTATTAGTTTGTAAGAATTATTAATTGATGCCTTATAATAAAGACAGAGGAAATGAGTAATTCATAAGTAACTAATGATTGAATGCTTTCAGTTTCATTTGCTTATCATAATCCAATTGTTTTCTTTAAGGAAGGTTCTCTTCTAACTTCAATATAATTTTCTCAAATATACAATTCCCAAAAGTAAATATGCCGACCATCTAAATAAACAAATTTATATGTCATGCGAACTTTTTTTTTATGAAATTATAAAATAAATATATTTTATCCAGCATACATAGATTCCTTTTCCTTTTGTGCCACTTGTAATCATTATCTTAAATATAATGTTTCACTAAAAATATATATATATTTATTTATTTTCAGTGGCGTATGGATATTGATACTATCCTAAATAGGAACTAGGAAGTGAGGAGACAACTCATGAGAACCAATGAACGAGTGACACGTGGAGAAGTCAACGTTCACCTGAAGAAGAATCCCAAGAATCTATTCGCTTTATTTATTTTACTTTAAAATCCCCACTTGATGAGATCCAACCAACAAAGAAAGACAAAACAACCTCGCCTTCACAAAATACGTAAGCCTTTTATGAGCTTACCAAGCTACCCTCCACCACTAACGTCATTTACATACCATGCCACTAGCGTTATGTTGTAGAAGCAATGACTTAAAAGCTATCTGACTTTTGTAAAAGTTCGGTAGGAAAAAAGTCAGGTTGCAAATGTAATTTGTATTTGAATTGAAGGTGGTAGAAATGACTTTTTTTTCAAACTAAAGGTGGTAGAAATGTAATTTTGCAAATGTAATTTGTATTTGGCTCTCTTCTTCTTTTTTTTCCATTCACTTTTCATCCTTTTGTGTATCTTAGCCGTTGGATTAAAATCTAAACGGTTCAGATTTCATCTTTTATAAAAATATTAAATTATTAAAAAATATTTAAAAATAATATTTTTATAAAAGATGAAATATAAACAATTCAGATTTTAATCCAACGCATGAGATGCAAGATAGAAAGGAAGCTTAATCGGAAAGAATTATAATTTTTCTTCTATGATTTATCAATATAAACATCAACAACTCCGAATTGGATCAATTTCTCCCGAACAAATAAGTGCTTGGGCCAATAAAATACCACCTAATGGAGAGATAGTTGGGGAGGTAACAAAACTCTAAACTTTTCATTAGAGGGAAGAGAATTGGAGCCAGTCCCCCGGGAAACTCAATACTTTTATGTGTTTGGTGTGGCTGATGACCCTTCTCTAGGTAAATGACTTCCCCAAAGATGATGGAATTAGCTTCCATCAGCCCCGGAATTAGTTCCACTTTAATAGAGGGGAAATTTATTAACCATTAGTATGTTTTATCAAACTCCCAACTTAGCCCCTCTTGGCCACTTGCTTCTTTCCATTATCTTCAACCTTCGACTCGACGACCTCCATCTCCCTCTCTCACGGCGACGGCGAGGACAGCGAGATGCGGTGATGATAGAGGACAACAACGGATGACGGAGGGCACCAACAACAGTGAGGATGGTAGAAGGCATGGCTACGGCGATGATGACGGACACAACGACGGTGACGACACTAGGAGACACCGACGATCTTGAAGCTTCTTACCGGAATCAGAACGGCAGCGGATTCTACCTCTTCAACTCCTCCCTCTTCGATCTTCGATTTCGTTCACTCTTCGTCTTTCTCCTTCTTGCTCTTCAATCTGCAACTCTTCCCTGTTGTGGCCGGTGGCTATGGTGCCGGTGGCGTCGACCTGTGACTTCGTTCCATCTGCAACTCTGCCGTGTAACTATTCTTCGATTTCTTCTTTGATTTCAACTTCACTTCACTTCCTTTCATCTGCAACTCCGCCTTGCTTAAGTTTGTTGTTGCCTTCTCCGTCGTGCCGCTGTTCCTCTGGTGGCTGGCATTCCTGTGGTGGCAGTCGGGCCTAAGTGGCTAACGGCTATGTGGTTCTCTTCTTTTTAATTGCTAGGGCTTTCTTGGTAAAGGACATATACGTCTTCTCATATTATAAATACAAATATTTAATTAAAAACTGTACCAAACGGGGCTGTATATTTAGGTACTCCTTTTTGTGTATTTATTCCAACAATCCACATCCCTTTCATATGAGTAATTGCACCACATTAGGTGTTTTTCCTTTATGTGCTTCTTATGTGTTTTTCTTATATGTTTTTCTCTTGGATTATGCATTTTATTTTATTTTTTAATTTTTTTATAGATTCTATTTATTTAGATTAGATTATATGTTGCATTGTAAATTTTTTTTTTACACCTAATATCTCAAATTAATTAATTTATATTCCTGCATTCAGAAATATTTTTCTTGTAACTCCAGTATCCTGGAAATTAATTAATTTGAGATATTAGGGTGCACACTTTTTTTCAAGATGTACCATATAATATAATCTAAATAAAAAAATATATAAAAAATAAAAAAATGCCTAATCCCTCTAATTAGAGGGAAAAACACATAAGAAGCACCTAAGAGAAAAGAACCTAATGTGAATTCGTAATTGCACATGAATATTATAAATATTATTTCCTTAATAAAAAGTCAAATTTTAATTTATTGTTTCAAATTAAATTAACTTTATTTAATTTTTTGATCAAATTAAGCGCCCGTTTGGTACGCTGAAGTGGGGCAAGGGAAAGGGAAAATGGCAATGTTCCCACGGACGAAGACTGTTTGGCGCGCCACTCTCCTGTCAAATTGCTCTCCCGCCAGGTTTGATCTTGCCACAGGGGTGGGAAAATGAAATCCCTCAAAAATGGCGGGATTTTGATTTGGTTCCCGGGAGAAGCATTTTCGCGGACAAAAAAGCCCCTGCTAAACAGTGGAGCTGTTTCAAGGTTGGAGTTGAACGAGACAAACCAGAGAGGAACGAAAAAAAACCCAGAGCTCCATAGATTCATATTTGATCCTTCCTTCTCCATTTCCGTCGCCGGCGACTCTCACTTCTTCATCATTGTCACCGGCCTCCACCACAGTTGCGAAGACCCGATGTCGGAGCGTAACCAGAGCACCGAGGAGAACAGAGCTTCGACTCTCTTCCATCATCTTCATCGTCTTCTTCCTTTCTACCAAGCACCGTCGCCGGAGAGGAAAGGCTAGACCACCATCGTTGGCCTCCCTGCTTCTGAATTCTTCTCAACCCTCTGTTCTTTCCATTTAAATTATTCCTTCATCCATTCCTCTACATGCGTCCTGTGTTCTTGTGGTCTGGTTTCTGTCTGTAGGGTTGTGAAATTGCTGATGTAAAACCTCAAGATACCGTCGATTTTGCGTTCGAACGCGCAGCGATTGGGTGCCTATCACGTTCGAACGTAATCACATGCTTCGAACAATCGAGGGGGCATCTTAGGAATTTCACCTCACTTTCCCACTTAACCAACACCCAATTCTTCATACCAAACAAATCATTCTCCCTCAACTTAAGTTCCTTTCCCACGTCTACCAAACAGTTTAACTTTTAAAGTTCCCTCCCAATCTTCCCTTCCATTCCTTTCCCTCCTTAAATCTTCCCTGTACCAAACGGGCCCTAAATTAAATTTATTGTGGGAAAGGAAAATGGAAAAGAAGGCAGGTTGGTACATTTGAAATATGCTCAACAAAAAGGGAAATCTCCCATGATTTAAATGATTGCTAAATGGTTGGTACTTGGTATGACTTCTTTTTTTTTTTTTTTCTTAAAAAAATATGTTAATCATTCAACGTAAAAATTAAAAAACAAAATTACATTGAAAGATATATAATAGAGTTTTATAAACTTTAAATCAAAAGGATCTTACTTACAATGATTTTGTTTTCAAAAAATTAGAATTTCATCAACAGTAAAGTGATTTATTATCAAATTTCAATTTCAATAGAAATATTCTCTTCGTAAGATTTAATTATAACTATAGCTACTTATAATTTATCAAAATATTTTAAAAAATAAAAATATCACGTATGTTTCAAAATTTCAAGAAACAAGTAGTCTAAGAAAATAATTGTGTCCATATATTTAAAAACTCTTATTATTTATAATTTGATAATTGACCATTTGAAATTAACTATAATTAGGCAATATTGGCAAAGTTAGGCAGGTATTTACACGACTATATTTGGAGTGGGCAGAATAAAAAGATATTATAAATATATACTCCTTCTAGTCCTTATTATAAGGCATCAACTAATTTTTCTCACAAACTAATAAAAACAGTTAAAGTCAATAAAATTGTCCTATAATTTAAGTAATTTTCAATATTAACTCTACTAATTGTACTAAAATCTAATATTATATTAATTATTACTCTCACTCATAGGCGGATGGGGTAAGTGCCCCCCTTGGATTTGGAGTTTTTTTTTTTTTTAAATATTAATATATGTTTGAATGATTGTCCACATTTAAATTAAGTGTTCATCCTTAATACATCAAGATCGCACTTCGTAATCGGATGAGGATGAATGATTGAATGATTGTTTAGTGCCTTATATTGAAAAAGATGTATTTGATAGCATTGATGATAAGACAATTATGATGAAATTCAAAAAAATAAGGCCTAGAAGGATGACATTGTAATTATTTTTATTGTAATATACTTTTGTTATTAAAATATATGTACTTGAACTTATTGAGTGTCCACCCTTCATTGTAATTTATGTAGCTGCATTTCTAATAGCATTTAGCCTTGTTTTTCTAAATAATAGGTTTATAAAATAATTACCTCTTTTATTACATCATCAGTATTCACTTGATTTCATGAATATTTTTTTTGATATTCTTTTATTTTTTTTAATGCATTTAAAAATTTTCTAAAAAAAAAAAATCAGGGGCAGCCCCCAAATCCCCTCACCAATTGTGCCCCTCTATAATTTTCTGGGTCTGCCTCTGCTCTCACCCATTACCCTTATTAATTATGGGCATACATGGAAAAAAAATAGTTAATGCTATTTAGAAACAATCAAATGCTTTATAAAAAGAACCAAATAAACTTGTTAATTGGTACCTTATAATAAGGACCAGAGAGAATAGTTGGTATAGTGGTGTAACGCCACACTAGATCTTTTTTGGTTTTGAGTTCGAACCAGATACAAGATGATATTATAAAAAAAGAATAAAAAAGATATTAATTATAATACGAATTTATATAATTAATTAACTAACTAACTACATTATTTGAATAAATTAAAAGTTAATAAAGCAATTAATTGTTTGCTTTATATGTAAAAGTACCCATAAATCAATTAATGATGGCCATAATAAGAATACCAAAAGGGACAACATTGAGAAGCAAACAAAAAGATATAAACAAAGACCAATTCATTTACACCACTTGTCAAGAATATTATTGTTTATTTTTAAAATAAAATATTATCACACAGACAATAACTATAGATAATATACAAAAAATATTTAAAAAAAATAGAAAAGGGCAGGGAACAATTGTCATAAAGGTCACTCCTTGTGCTTTTCTTTGTCCACCTCACCCAACATGTGATGCACTTTTTGCTAAGTTCAACCTTACTTTTGGACTACGAAGAATAAATAATAAATAGATAAAATAACATCTGAGTACCCAAATTTTATAAGCTTTTAATGTTTTATTTCATTTTTAGTTTGATCCTTATAATATCAAAATTTATAGTCAAAATTTGGGTGAAAGACGTATGAGTTAATTTTATTTTATTATCTATGCTTTATATTTTTATTTTCTAAAATTATACATATTCAAAATATTCAAAAAAAAATTTAAAATATTCATAAAGTTATCGTAATTGACCAATTTGAAAAATTCCAAGAAAAAAAATTCAAATTTGTATGGAAAAAAAAATTACTACAAAGTTGCCATAAATGTACCATTTTTGAGTAACATGAATTTATAATTTTAATTAGCTTTATCAATAGCTTTCTTAATATGTAATAAAAATATGTCTCATTTCAGGAAAAAGAACAAATATGTCTTGTTATTTGATAGTAAATTTTTTTAAATAATTATAATTTCAATAAAAAAAAAAGTATAAAATCATGGGATTTTTAGATGTAATTTTTTCAAGGTAAATAAACAACAGTCATGTTTCGATTAGATCCATCTCCGGAAAGCTTGACTATCGATTTCTAAGCTTCTGTCTTTCTTCGCTGATTGTTCTTCACTGTCAAGAAGGACGCACCAGAAACAAAAGTGGCGGGGACGGCATTGTTGCAATGGGCAGATAATCATCGCCTGAGATGGAGGAATCAAAGTTGCTCCATCGTTTCGTTTCGTCATCTCGCAGCCACATCAGCAAAGTTGGAAAACTTTTGGGGTAAGATTACAACTGAAAACTTTTTAAATGTGAAAACTTGAAGACTTCTAAGGCATTTCCGTAGTTTATAGTAGACAAGAAAGAAGGGAGAGAGATGTCAGTAATTTTTTCCCTCTCATGGGAGGGACCGAAGAAAAGGGAAAGGGACCTACCTTTTTGCTTTCACTTGGAAAAAGACATGGTCCCACGTCAAGTCAATTTTATTTATTAATAATATTATTTTATTATTTATTTTGCTCTTTTTTGCACTTTTTATCAGCTTTGCTTGTGTCACATTACCTACAATACAATCCATTCACCCACAGCAAAGGCCACATCAAAGCCAATTTGCATTATTCTCATTTATCTCACACCTATACCCACTCTCTCTCTCCCCTCTCTCATCTCTTTCCATCTCATATCTATCAATCTAATCTACTCATATTCCTATCTGTGGGAGCAGACTTAGAAAGAGAACCAGAAAGTGGAGAGAGAGATAGAGAGAGAGTCAGTGTGTGCTTTCTGGAAAAGTCCAGCTTCTGGGGTTGGTTCCTTTGCTTTTAAATTTAGCAAGAACTCTTATATAATTCCTGAAAAAGCAAAGCTCTTTACGGATCTTGTGCTCTCTGTCTTTCTTCCCTTGAGGTAAATTTTTCCTTGCCTTCTTCTCTCTGCTTCTGCTTCTGTTCTATCATCTTTCATGCAAACTCAAGATTTTTCTGGGTGCCTTCTTTTTTGACCAGAAAATTTTCTGGGTCTTTCAGCATAAAGAGAGGGTGAGAATTAAAGAGATGGGTGATTATTATTTGGTAATTTGCTACTGGGTTAGATTTGTTTATGCTCTTTTGATTTCCCCCTTTTTGTGTGGGTATTTGATGCCCATCTTTCTTGATTGTTTAAGGTTGATCTGCATCTTATATTACTTCATCCAGAATGTGAATGTTACTTTACACTACAGTTTCAGTTGAATCCGGATTCTGTCAGTTTTCATTTGAATTATTTTTATGATGATGGAAATGTCCTTTTTCAGATGTTAAAAAAAACGTATGATTCTCTGCTTAATTGTGGTAATTCAGCTTTGTATAATTTCACTTAAATCTGTAATCTTTGCAAGCTCTTCATGGCAAGTAGTATTAGTTATTATAATTAAATTTTATGGTTAACGTTTGTCAATATAATTTGATCTTTTTCTCGCTTTTGAACTATAGTGCTGAGTTTGCTAGTCAAATCCTTGTTTTTAGGGAAGTATATATTTGTGTACTCAATTGGTGTATTTACTGTCTATCTCTTTACCTGTTACTGTACTTTCTGGTCTTGGCTTGCAACTTTGCAATTTTCTTCTAGACAAGTGAAGAAGCAAATTTACATTAAGCAAATTGCTGGGCATGATATTGTTTCCATTGTTAAGTTTGCAGTATAGACGCCAAATTATTGTTTTTGCCTTTTTTTATCTATAATTTATTATTATGTAACATTCATGACAGAGTCTTTCTTGGCAGCAGCAGAATCCGCAGGACTCAATTTTCTGCCCCTGTTGTCACATTATCTCGAACTACCTGAATTACAAGATATTTCTGCGATAAAAAAAACACACTTAGTTTCATTGGAGGATATCATAGTTTGGGTGTGAGATTGCTTATAGGAGAATTCTTGCTTTAAACAACTGAACTAATAAAAGACTCAGTACAAAGTAAGATGGGTTATATATGTGATTTCTGCGGAGAACAGAGGTCCATGGTGTATTGCCGTTCTGATGCTGCATGCTTGTGTTTGTCGTGCGATCGAAATGTTCATTCTGCTAATGCCCTTTCAAGACGTCATTCGAGGACACTAGTATGTGAGAGATGCAATTCACAACCTGCTCTTGTAAGGTGTACTGAAGAGAAGATTTCACTATGTCAGAATTGTGATTGGGTGGGCCACAGTACTTCCACATCTTTGTCAACACATAAGAGGCAAACAATCAATTGCTATTCTGGATGCCCTTCAGCCGCAGAACTTTCTTCAATATGGTCATTTGTCTTGGACATTCCAACTATTGGGGAATCTTCATGTGAGCAAGAACTAGGAATGATGAGTATTGATGAGAACAGCAACAGGAGTGATTGGGTCCCCCCTGAAAGTCAGAATGCGTCTGGTTCAGCTCAAGTAATTGATGTACACAGCATGGATAAGTCTTGTGTTGGGCCATCTTCGATGCCCGAGTCGAGCTTAGAGCCTCGTACTCTAGACCATCCAATTGTTTCTGCCAATCAAAGTCTATCCAAGGTACAACATAAAGTCGTATTACCATTTTTTTATTTATGTAGGGAAATGAGTTTTTGTCCATGTTTGATGGATTTTGAAATTTTTTATGAGGCTTAGAAGCCAAGGTTAGAAAAGAAAAACTGTTGGAAATCCCGCGGTCCTGTCAGATCCACTGCATTTGGTTTCCAAGGGAGAATGATATTTGGTTTCATTTGTATCAAAATTATTAACGCTTTGATACCTTCTCAGAAAACAAAGTTGTTAATATAGTACTCCTCTGCTTCTTAATGTAAGATCTAATTAGAGTAGACTAAGGATGTTAGTTAAATTAGTTAATATGATATGTTTTTTCTAAAACACCCTAATCATCTTCCTTAATTTCCTCCCTTCCTCTCCTATTTGATTAGTTGAGGGAATTTCAATAGGGTTAATTTTGGAAAAAAATGATAAAAATGAGAAATAGGTCTTACATTTAGGTTCTACATTAAGGACCAAAGGAGTATATAGTAGACATTTAGATTACATACTCATTTAATCTATGTTGCTGACCTTTTTGAGTGGGATAAGTCTTATTGTTACTATAGCTGCTAAGCCAACATGTGCACAAGTATTAGTTTTTTACTGTAAAATTATCTCAATTAAGTCTAACAAGTTTGTTGATCTCTTAATTAATCTGTAGCTATACTGCCCTGGTACAAAAGATTCTGAGCTATATGAAGATGATGACCTGTATGGTGACTTTGACATGGATGAAATGGATCTGAATCTTGAGAACTACGAAGAACTTTTTGGTATGGCTCTTAGTCATTCTGAAGAGCTTTTTGAAAATGGCGGGATTGATAGTTTGTTTGGGACAAAGGAAACATCTGCCGGTGATTCCAATCATCAGGCTGGTGATGAGGTATTGAAATCTTATCATTCTTTATCCATTAGGACATGAGGCTTTCTATAATTTAGATTGATCTTCATTTAATTCTACGCCTACATGTTTTCGATCTACATTTCTCAATGATGCTGTATCAAACTCCTTTTAGACCATGTAAGAACTGGTGTGTATCTGTCATTTGAATAAATTTTGTGATTGCTTAGACTTTGAAGTGGATAGTAGAGGCTCAAAATTTGAAAGGTGGGACCAGCTTTCTAGCTTCATTTTTGGAAAAAATTGCTCTAGAGCTTAACATGTCTTATAATAATCAGCAAACAGGATCAAACTGATGAATGTAACTCAGAACCAATCAAAGGATGTTGAGTCTGTTGCACCAATCTAATATGAATGACTGAAAATGCATAAATTAAAATTTCTCTTCCCTTCTCCATTCTCCAATCTAATATGTTTGAGCCTATAGTAGCTTAAACATCTTCCTTTGACTTTCTAGAATGGTTATTGGTTCTTGTAGTCCATGTAGCCGACCCCACTCAGTTGTTGTTGCTCTTTTTCTTGATGCACTTTTTTACATACGTTCTTGCTCTAAATTAATAGTCAGATACCAAAATCTGTGTCCAGGGATCGTCAGTTGGACTGGTCAACACACCACATCCAGCATGCAGCAATGCAGCATCTGCAGATTCCATGCCAAGTACAAAGACTGAACCGATTCTCTGTTTCACGGGAAAGCATGCGCAATCCAACCTTTCATTTTCTGGTGTTGCCGGAGAGAATAGCGGTGCTGACTATCAAGATTGTGGTGCTTCTTCGATGCTTCTCACGGGGGAGCCTCCCTGGTGTCCTCCATGCCCTGAGAGTTCCCTGAAGACTTCCAACCGCAGTGATGCCGTCATGCGTTACAAAGAAAAGAAGAAGACACGCATGTAAGTATATCGCAAGCATACTAGTATAGTGTATTACTTTCATGGAGACAAAAATATGGTTAGTTTCATGAAACTGTTTGTGGTCTCTACCAAGTGATTATTAGTTTGACACTAGCTATTTCTCATATTCTTACCTAAAAACCATACTTTAATCTTAGCTTCTTGCTGACTAAGGTGGTAAAGTGGAAGCAATAAAGTTGTAGAAGGTATTGACAATCTCAAAAAACAAAGGAAGTGAGAAAGAATTTGAAGTTTACATAGCAATAATAATGCTAGACACAGTTTAAAACATGATGTCTGAAAATAGCACGAATGATTGAAAATAAAAAGCCATGTCTGTATCTAGCATGTCACAATTTATTAGGCAAGGTGCAACTTTTAAAACAACATATATGTACTTCAGATGTTGTTTGTGTCAAGTCATGTCATATCATATAATTCCAAAGCAGATTTGATTGCTAGGTGATTCATATAATTTGTGTTTATGGAAACAGGTTTGAAAAAAGAGTGAGGTATGCCTCTCGCAAGGCAAGGGCTGATGTTCGAAGGCGTGTGAAGGGCCGGTTTATTAAAGCCGGTGAAGCCTATGATTATGATCCTTTGAGTGAAACCAGAAGCTACTGAAAGCTTACAACTTTTAGCCAAGTTTTATGGAAGGAAAGAAACAAACCTTCAATATTTTTGTGAAACAAACACGAAAATGGCTGAAATCTGATGCATTCTTTCTCCATACAATGATTTTTGCATGGGGGCCTAAATACCTCAACAAGTCTGAAAGTACGATACAGAAAGGCATTGATCCGGCGATACTTGGAAAAGTATTATTATATCATAAACTCCGGGCAAGCCAGATTCAAGTGTTCTTCACTCTTAAGGATGTATGCATGAACTGAGATATCAGCTCATAGTAACCCATTTCAGCCAATGGGGTCTGATTTATTCCTCTTCAGTTTTTACTTGGCCAATCTCGCGGTCTAATTCCTCTTTAGGAGCTCCAAAATTCTTGCTAAGTCCTTAATTGGCCTTGGTTACATTTGGCATTAGTCATAAAGTGGCTCCACTTGACAGGTGTAGATGATCTACATGGTTGTACTTTGTAATATTTTTGCTCTTTTGACCTTTGATGATGTATATAGCACACAATCTAAGTGTTTGCTGTTGAAGTATGACTGCTCAACAGTTTCAGACTTTTGTAAGGTCGAACAAATTGTAAATTGGATTCAGCTGTATAGAATAAGATGTTGGATATTGCACCAGGTATGCATTTTTATTTTGGTTCAGGAAAGGCCAAGGTTTTTGAAATCTTATTTTAAGATTAAAAAGGCATTTTACTTTTGAAGTATTAAGGAATAATTGGGGTAATATCACATGCAATCTACAGAGTGTAATGTCAACCAATTTTAACCAAGGACCCATATTGACTTTATTTCAGGCAAAAGTGCATATCTAGTCTTCTAATTTTTCACAAGATTTTATTTTGGTACATTAACTTTGTAAATTGTGTTTTTAGTTCTTTACCTGTTTAACCTAACATTGCTAATTACAGGCGATTCTTTTTCTTTTTAATTAAACGGATAGATACTATTGGCTTGAGATTGCAAGCAGGATCGAACCTGTGACTTTTCATTTAAAGGGGAGTTCTCATACTACTAGACTACAAAGCCATTGATAATTACAAATGATTCTCTTTTTTTGGGACAAATATATTATTCTCTTTTCTTTAGATGTTCTTATAATTGTTTTAATACTGCCATAGAAATGTACCGCTCCACTTTCATCTAAATCCACTTGATCAGTCATGCTAAATGTACTTTCATCTTTAGCCTAAATGTAAATCATTATCTTGAAATGCAATTATCGCAATCTCTTGATGCGAGATTTTCAACAAGGCTAGGTAAATATTTGGGAACATCTACCTCAGAGCCTAAATTAGTAAAAAAATATTAGAAAAGGCCTAAAAAAAGTCATATATCAAAAAAGACCTTAGGGCCTTTTTTAATATTTTTCCATAAACATTAACAATTAAATCAGTTGAATTAACAACTATATCAGTAGAACGTTAACAACTAAATCAGCCTCATTAACAACAATATCCTAACAAGGATCCGGATTTCCTCAGTATCCCTCAGTATCCGTGAATCCTGGCCGTCCAAAAATTGATCCAACCGTCCAGAGAGACCACACATCGTTTTTTTCATCTGTACCGCATGCGGTATTTGTACCGCATGCGGTATTTTAAAAAAAAGGCTCCGGACTGTTAGATCCTTTTTTAAACGGCTGAAAGGAGGACGCTGAAGGAAGAGGAAGGGGGCGCTTATGAGATTATCTGCTTCCCTAAATCAGTAACATTAACAACTATATCAGTAGAATATTAACAACTAAATCAGCCTCATTAACAACAATATCCTAACAACTAAATC
This sequence comes from Acacia pycnantha, assembly GCA_025563575.1. Lineage (NCBI taxonomy): Eukaryota > Viridiplantae > Streptophyta > Magnoliopsida > Fabales > Fabaceae > Acacia > Acacia pycnantha. Next base: position 273,036 of record JAMWYP010000074.1, on the reverse strand, counting down.
AGTAACATTAACAACTAAATCAGTACCCGTTAACAACTATATCAGTAGACGTTAACAACTAACGTTTTATGAAATAATACCAGAAAAAGCCCTGAGGCCTTTTTTGACATTTGATTTTTTTTGGGCATATTTTGATATTTTTTGCTAATTTGGGCCCTAAGATGGATTTCCCTAAATATTTAGGCATCTGGATCACCCCAGGTAACGAAATCACAAGATTTCCACAAATTGGTTGAATCAATCAAAAGAAGAACTACCTATAAAGTGAGGCTGATTTCTTAAGCCGGTTCATTAGACACTCATTAAATATCTCCTTTCTAAACCCAATCTCAATATCATGTCATCTATTAGGTTGCTCAGCACATCTACATTCATATTCATTCTCGATGCATCGATTTTTTTTCTGGGGTTCAAATGAAGATTGCCTTGAAATTCACCCATCTTCTTGTGTTAATTAGGCTCTCTTATCAAAGCAAATCTGGCGAATATCTTCTTCATCATCTTCTACCCTTCTTGCAGTGACTTTGAAAGGCAGAGATATTGATGTATCAAAATCTTCTTTAATTATGAAGTCTTACAACTCATCATAAATTTGGTAGGGCATTTCTCAATGTGCTGACATTCACTCGGTTTAGCATGGCATTGAAAGCCCAGTGTAGTGGAATAAAACAGCTTTTGACAAAGTGAGATAAGCTTATCTTACTTTATGGTGTTTCGGATAGCGTTAGAGTGAGATGGGCTTATTTGGAAAAGCAGCTTCGGGAAAGTTCAAATTTGGCGGGAAAGTTCAAATTTGGCGAAATTTTTTTCTTCAATGATTCGAACTTAACAATAATATATTTTAAAAAAATATATTTTAGAAAAAAATATTTTTTTATTTTGAATTAATTTCTTTTGAGGTAAAATAGACATTTCTAATTTTTTACCAACTTTCCCTCTTCATTTTCTTCCTACCAAACAACTCAAGCCATCTTCCCTCATCGTTCAAATCTTCCTTTCCTTTCCTTTCCCTCCTCCAAAGTTCCTTTCCCTCCCCAAACTTTCTTTATAACAAACGGGTCCTTAGAGAAGCTGACAATTCTAGCTTCTCAGAAAATCTGGGCAGTTTTTCCGGAAAAAAAAAAACCACTTTTATCATGGTCAATCCAAACACAAATCACATTTACAATATAACTTTTATCCTATTTTACGTTTGCAAAGTTCAGATTGAAAATAAATCGTTTTTGCCCCTATGATATGCTATTTATACTCCCTAGATATTGCTAATTCCATTTTGATGATTCCACTTTCCTTTAATAACACTCCTAAACAACTTTATTGAAGTAGAAGTCCTTCAGGTTTTTGTAGTGTCAAAGAGGGCTTTCATCTGTGTCTACGTATTCTCTTTCAAGGAATTTTTATGGTCCATCTCCTTACCATTTTAGGATATTCTCCTAATTTGGAAGCTGATTCATAATGTTATTCTTACTTGTGTCATTCTCAACAAAAACTAATTAAATGTTTTTGGTAAATACTTGTGTCATTCTCAACAAAAATTTTTGGGGGCACTGCCCCTAAACTCTCGAATCCCCCCGCCAATGGTGTTTCCCTTCAATAATTTTTTGGATCCACCCCTTAGAGGGGAGACATTAGGACATTTATTCATTTTTTTCCCTATGTTTCTATCATATTTTTAGATTTGGAACAGAAATCTCAATTGTACATAAATCAAATAATTAAGAACATAAGTAATTAAGAAAAATCTCAAATCTCAAATGTAAATTGAAAATTATGTTTAAAACTTAAATGTCTTATTTACAGTTGAAATGCTCGAATTCGAAATTATTTGAATCTTTATTTATAATTCAATTATCAGAAAAATTTATTATAGCCTTTAACTGTTATTAATTATCTCTTTTAATACCTAACTGTTATCATGATAGATTACATGACATTATCATTGGCTAACAATACCACTCTGGTGCTATTTATATTCCTTTTAGCTAAATCACACATACCAAAGAAAGGTAGTTAGCTTAATGATTATGGGGTAAATTTTCAACTTTGCCCTCATTTATAAATGGACATCTTTAAACTCTTTCTTCTCTCTCTATTTTCATTGGTACAATCAATATAGATTAGATGACAAATATCATTGGCTAACAATACAATGATAAGCATCACACAATGCTTTAGATAAATGTTTTTTTGCCCAATTAAATAACTGTTTTAATACTTTTTCTGGTCCTTTTTTAAAATAAGAAATAACTATCAAAATTATGCAATTCAAAATTTTAGTTAAAAAGCCATAAATGTGTAAGATATGTATTTTTATTTTCAATTATGGACTTATTTACGAAGAGGCTATATGAGAGATTGATGGTGAGTGAAAGTTTATTTTTATTCTATAGAGATAATAACATATTTTTAATGAGTGTAAAAATAGAAAGACTAGTTTAAAATTTTAGAAAAAAATGATTTGTTCCTTATATTAGGGCCACCTTTATAAGAGAGAATGTTCCTTATAAAAAGACCAAAGGGAGTATAATAGAACAAAGGTAAAAATAGTTGTAATATATGCATCAATGTATAATGGATAGATATTAGATATATATAGAGTTGGTAATATGGACCGGACTGAAAGAGGAATATCACCTAGAGGGGGGGTGAATAGGTGATTTCAAATTTTTCTTCCGAACACAAAAACTAGAGCTATGACTGAATCGTAAATGAACACTATGGAATTTTATACTGGTTCGACCTAAAGCTTTGGTCTACGTCCAGTCCCCAAGAACGCCTTGGGATTTCTATTATCTTTCAAAACCAATACACACTCGTAAACGAAGGATGGTATACTCACTCTCGGACTCCACTCCCCTTACAAGTTGTAATTGATACACCCACTCTTAAGGTTCCACAACCTTAAGTTACACAATCAAATATAGCGGTGGTTTATAAGAACAAAGCACTCCTCACCGAGTAGATATTAGATAATCATCGAAGTACGGAAATATCCGAGGATATCAATGAAACAGTAAATTTTGTAGACTCGAATTCAATGCACAAGTGTTTTCGGTAGGTAATTGAATTGAATGCTGGTTCCTTTTTATAATGGGTTTCATTTGTGCCGTTGAGAATCTGAGCAAATAGCCGTTGTGACCTCTGGTTTTGTTCCGTTAGGCGAAGCGAGTGATAGAGCATTTTGAATATTGCTTCATAAATGTTCTTCGGCGGTGATGTCTTTATGCGAAGAGTTAATCAGAGTAATAGCTGGAACAAGTTATCCTCGAAGAATGTCTTTCGTCTGCTGTGGTTGCTTATTCCGAATGTAGCTCTGCTTTTTTTTCTGACTTGCATTTAATGCTTTGCCACGTTGGATTTGCTTTTCACGTGAATTTATATTTGACCTGGTTAATCACTTCAAGACTCAACTAAAATGTGATTAGTCGTGATAAAAATGAGTTTAGATGTGATTAATAAACAATGGAGAATAGCCCACTATATATCGGAAGAGATTCAAGCTGTATATATTCATCGTAAAATTTCCAGAAGAGTATTCTCGAGAATTGTTCTAAGTATTCTCGAGAATCATGCTACAAACCGAGGTCAGAATCTCAAACCTGAAGAAGTTCTCGAGAATTGATTATCTTATTCTCGAGAAGCCTATGAACAAAACTCATATCGTGAAGATCAGTGAAGACATTCTCGAGAACCAATTTATCCTACTCGAGAATCAGGCGTTGATTTAATTTCCGTAGATGAAAGGTATTCTCGGGAATTCATGACATATTCTTGAGAATTACATTCATTCTCGAGAATTTATGGATATTCTCGAGAATTATATGGCCCGATTTTAATCTCCAAACTACTATTGTTCATACTCGGGAGTTACTTTCCTGTGCTAGAGCATAGACCCTATTCTCGAGAACAAGTTCTTTATTCTCGAGAATTACCTCACTGATTGAATTTGTATGATTCCTTTTCTTCTCGAGAAGCATAAGAGATATTCGAGAGGTAGTCCAATTCTCGAGAATCTTATCCTATTCTCGAGAATTATGTCACTAAAATTTTCAAAGACTTTTCGTAATATACTTTCAGAAGAGCAAAGATATCCTGAGATTCCTAAAAGGCATTCTCGAGAGTCCCAAAAAGTTTTGCTTGATTTATAAATCTTGGTTCAATTATGCTTCTTATATTCAAACAACTTTAAATCTTGTTATCATCAAAACACTCGGATCTAACAATCTCCCCCTTTTTGATGATGACAATACTTTTCAGAAATGGATTTAAGGTTTGAAATACATATGATATCAGAAGCATATATTTAGAAAATAAAATGACATTCTGAAGCATGAAAAGCAGGACCATGTATCAGACGTAAGAGTCACAGTAGATTACAAGTACCAGAATAGATACATAGGTGCCTAAATGCAAAATAACAAATAGGACAAAGTTCAAAAAGAAAATCACTACAAATCCTAAGCTTCTAGAACAAATCACTACAAATCCTAAGCTTCTAGAACTTCTAGTAAATCCTATGCTTCTTTTTCTCCCCCTTTGTCATCAGTCAAAGAAGGGGGATTAGCAGAGGTAGCGTAAGGAACAATCGCCAAAGAAGCTGGGGATATATTAGATGGAGAAGGAGAAGTGCAAGATGGACCGGGAGGACTAAAAGTGTTGACCGGACAATCAAAGGTATCATTGAGTTTTTGAACCAAGTCTTGAGTCTTGAGATTTTGTTGCTCCAGGATCCCGAAGGTCTTTGTTGAGTGCGAAGATGTTGTTGATCCAAGTCTTGGACTTCTCTCTGATTTCTTCTTGATCTTGGAAGAGAACGAAAGGCGAGCATCAACATGGGTCTTGAAATCAGCCATCTCGAAATTGAGATTAAGTCTAAATGCCATCATATCTATCTCTAATCTCTTAATCAATTCCTTGAGAAGAGAATTTGAACACTTGTAATCCTTCTTTCGGGGATCAATCGCATTCTTGATCGAGTCCGAGTGGCTTGTTGAGTGAAGGAAGGTTGATATGCGAGATGCGGTTCCGGCTGCGATGAATGAGCTTCTTCGGGAGCTTTAGAAAATGAAGGTTGAGAAGGACCATCCATAACATCTTTATATTTCTGCTGGGGTTCTGTCTTTGAGGCCCGATTGCCTTTGTGAAGGATATTTTCATGTAGAGCAAATGTGTCTTGCTAAATTCCTTTGGGAATACCACCTTATCTCCCTTCATGAGATACCAGATATCGTTGAAGGCCAAAATCTGAGAAACCAAGTTAGGATAAGGAATAGTATTTCTCTTAGAAGAGCTGGAGGTTTCTAAAAAGGTAGCCATTTCTGATATAATCAACTTGCCCAAGTTCCTTGGTTCTTTGGCAATAATTGAAGCCAATAATTCATAGTCCTTGTTAACAAAATGAGTAAAGCTTTGTCCTTTATTGACCAAATTTCGACTATACAAATACCGAGAGAACTCTATGGGTGTCGGGCATGCAGGAGGGCTTGAATTTGAGTATTTTTCCATCATACTCCTGATTAGGTAACAATAGCTTGAAACACTCTTGTGCGAAAGAGTGGGAGGATCAGCGGGAGGATTGGTGATCCCTAAATATGTGTTTAGAGTATCTGCATTGAATTGAATCTGTTTGCCCCTAATGGTAGTATATAATGTGATTTCTCCACTATTACTCTTCTCTTCAATCATATTAAAGTAGAATACTTTGACAACAACAGGAGAATAGGGAGTTTGGATTTGCAGTAATGGCATGTATGGTACCAACCAGGGAGCTAAATCCAAATTACATGACCTTCTAAAGTTTTCAAGATTGAGAAATACTGTGGGGCAAAAAGGCCTATCACCATAGTTATTAACAAAGAGAGGATCAGAAGGCAATACCACTGGCGTTTTACAAAATCCAGAAGGACAATGTAAGGCACTTTTCAGAACTTTCGGCCATGGTGGGGTTGCTTTTCTTTGAAGTTGATGGGCTTGCTTCCTCAGATGGCCGGCTAGCTTTCTTATTTCTAGGAAAAGAATGTGTTGATGAACGAGTAAGAGGGCGAGAGGGAGTAGTTTGTACATCAACAGAGAACGAGGCCGACTTCGACGAAGGTTTTGTCGAAGGGGTTTTTCAGATGATTGAACTCTTGGACGGTACTTGGTGCGAGGTTTCTTCGAGAGGAGGTTGAGATGTGGATTTTGAGGAGGATGTGGCCATTGTGGACGAGCGCAAGATTGGTCGGAGAAGATGATTGGAGAAGAGACGAGAAAGACCGGAGGTTCTCGAGAGCAAATGAGAATGAACTTTGGGAATTAGGGATTTAGATTTTAATAGGAGCAAAACGACAATACCCAGAGAATCGAACGACATTTCAGAAGTGAAATTAATTCTCGGGAATTGCCTTCAATTCTCGAGAATAAATAAAAAAAAAAAACTTTCTCCTCTTATATGCTATTTGATTCTCGAGAGGATTAAACAGCTTTTCGAGAATAGCTTGAATGCTCGAGTATGACATTGTAGTTCTCGAGAGGACTAAGATAGGATTTATTTTAACAAGTATTCGAAATAATTCTCGAGAGCGGCGGATAGATTTTCGAGAATTCCTCGTTTGAATGCGTTCTGAACCGGTGCATTCTCGGGAATTTTAATACAATTCTCGAGAATGAAGAAAGATTTTCTCTTAGACATTTCTCGAGAATGACAAGGTAGTTCTCAAGAATGAGATCACTAACTACATTACCTAAGGCAATTCTCGAGAATATAGACTTAATTCTCGAGAATTATGATGCAAAAATGAACAGTAGTCACATAAAAATTTTGGAAACCCGAGAGGGAGTATATCTCATACCTTGATTCTCGAGAATGTATGGATAATTCTCGAGAATTCATACCCTCTGTTAATCTCTGTTTTAACACGCTTGAACAGGGCACCTGCAAAACAATTACCTAACACTCCGATGATAAAGTTAGATTCGTTAACTCATCAAAACACAATTTAGATTGAAATTTTACTTACAATTCACTGGGGATTTACCATTCCCAATTCTCTTCGAATGAAATTAAATTGATCTTTGGCTAAGGGCTTTGTGAAAATGTCGGCAAGTTGCAAGTGTGTGGGAATGAACATTACTTTAATGTCCTTCTTTTGTACATGATCTACGATAAAATGGTGTCTCACATCAATGTGCTTTGTTCTTGTGTGTTGAACTGGATTCTTGGCTAAACTGATTGTGCTGATGTTATCACAAAGAATTGGGATCTCTTTTAGATGCACGCCCAAATCAGATAATTGTTGTTTTAACCATAAGACTTGTGCACAACAACTGGAGACTATAGCCGGCATGATCGAGTCCGAATATGCAACTAGAGTTAGGTAGAGAAGTGATCCGATCATTCCTCGGTATTTGGTTATGTTGAAATCTTTTCCTTTCTCTTCATCAGCGTCTAGAGAGGCAGTGGAGCTCATTGGTGTGTCAGCTCCGTTGCAATGCTCTAGTCCAAATTTCTTAAGCAAATCACGGAGATACTTTGTCTGTGAGATAAATATTCCATCCTTTCTTTGTTGAATTTGTAAGCCGAGAAAATACTTTAATTCCCCCATCATTGACATTTCAAATTCGTTCTGCATTTTCTCTGAGAATTCTTTACATAAAGATTCGTTAGTAGATCCGAAAATAATATCATCTACGTATATTTGCACAATCAAGATTTCATTAAGTTTGTTATTTTTAATGAAAAGTGTGGTGTCTGCCTTTCCTCTAATGAACCCTTGTTCTAACAAGAATTTACTTAGTCTTTCATACCAAGCTCGTGGAGCTTGTTTCAGACCATATAATGCCTTTTTGAGTCGAAACACGTGATCGGGCGGATGTTCATTTTCAAAACCGGAGGTTGCTCTACATAAACCTCTTCTTGTATAAAACCATTCGAAATGCACTTTTAACATCCATTTGATAGAGTTTAAACTCTTTGATGCAAGCAAAGGCTAAGAGTACACGTATTGCCTCCAATCTTGCTCTTGGAGCATACGTTTCCTCGTAATCAATTCCTTCTTCCTGATTATAACCTTTGGCAACAAGTCTAGCCTTATTTCTGACTATAATGGCAGATTCATCACGTTTGTTCTTGAATACCCATTTGGTGCCAATGACAGTATGATCTTTGGGCCTAGGTACCAAGTCCCAAACTTGATTTCTCTCAAATTGATGCAACTCCTCTTGCATTGCGATGACCCAATCATTGTCTGAAAGGGCCTCATCAATCTTAGAGGGTTCGATGTTTGATATAAATGCGGAAAAGGTTACTTCATTCAAGGTGTTTCTTCTAGTTCTTACTCCTTGATTTACATCACCGATGACTTGGTCCAACGGATGATTCCTAATAAATTTCCAAGCCTTGGGTTGAGCATGATCGGAATTCTCTATTGAATTCTGATCATTGTTTTCAAAAATATTTTCAGAATTTTCAAGAGTAGCAGGAGTAGTTTTTGAAAAGAATTGGTTCTTATGATTTGGTTCATCATCATCATCTATAGGTTCATTACTTTTGGAATCGCAGAACACAACATGGATGGATTCTTCAACTATGCGAGTACGTTTATTAAATACTCTATAAGCTTTACTCCTACTTGAATACCCAAGAAAAATACCTTCATCAGCTTTTGAATCAAACTTACCCAAATTGTCCTTACCATTATTGTGTACATAGCACTTACTGACCAAAGACGTGTAGATGAGCTAGGTTGGGCTTCCTTCCTTTGTAAAGTTCATAAGGAGTCCTTTTTAATTTCTTTCGCAAGTAGGCTCGGTTTGATATGTAGCTTGCTTGTATTCATTGCATCCGCCCAGAAGACTTGCGATGTTTGATTTTCGTTAAGCATTGTTCGAGCCATCTCTGTGAGTACTCGATTCTTCCTCTCAACCACGCCATTTTGTTGAGGTGTTCTTGGAGCTGAGAAGTTGTGATCAATGCCATGACTATCACAGAATTCAGCAAAAGCTTGATTTTCAAATTCACCTCCATGATCGGTTCGAATAGCTGAAATATAAATACCTTTCTCGTTTTGCACCTTATTGGCGAAAACAGTAAATAGATCAAAAGTTTCATCCTTTGATGACATAAACAATGTCCATGTAAAGCGAGAAAAGTCATCTACAATAACTAAGGTATATAAATTACCACCAAGACTTCTTACTCTAGCGAGGTCCAACTAAATCCATGTGAAGTAATTGAAGAGGACGATTTGTTGAAATTTCAAGTTTGTTCCTAAAAGAGGATTTTGTTTGTTTGCCCTTTTGACAAGCATCACATATCATATTATTTTCAAAACGGATTTTGGGCAAGCCAATAACTAAATCTTTTCTTATTAATTTGTCTAATTGTAACATGTTAACATGAGCAAGTCGTTTATGCCATAGCCAGCTTTCATCTAAGTTACTAACGAAACATTTTCGGAATTAATCTTAGGCAGTTCTAATGTATAGCAGTTACCTTCCCTAGGTGCTTTGAATAATGTTTTCAATTTACCTTTGTCTATTGGAAGGTCATTCTTACTGACAATGAGACATTCTTCTGAGTCAAAAAGGATCCAATTATTTTTATCTGCACTCTGGCTAACGCTTAGAAGATTATGGCAGAGTCCTTCCACCAGATAGACATCTTTAATCTGTGGTCCATCCTTTGTTCCAATTTCTCCGACTCCAGTGATCTTGCCAGATTGATTTCCTCCGAACGTGACTCTTCCACCATCTTTTGATCTCATTGCTATAAACTTAGCTTGATCTCTGTCATGTGTCTTGAGCACCCACTATCAATATACCATTTATTTGTTTTTGATGCGCTCAGACATACACAGTAAAACAATAGAGATCAAGCTTTAGGTACCCATTTTTCTTGGGTCCTTTAAGGTTAGTTTGAGCCTTAGACACATAAGTTCCTTTAGGTATCCACTGATAATTTCCTACGGGCCTATCTTTTCCATCTTTTCTATGAAAACAGGATGAAGTGCTATGACCTTTGCGATTACAATAATTACAATGTGCAAAAGGATTAGAATTATGGACAGTTTTAAGGAAGTATTTCGATATAACTTTTCACCCTTTTTCTTTCGCCTTTCCTTTTATCAAAAACGAGATTATATCCTATACCTGAACGATCATTCGTGAATCTTTGGGCTTTTAAAATCACATTCAGCATTTCACTCCCTTTAGTGAATTTCTCAAGGGTTTTTGTAAGATAAGAATTTTCTTTTCTAAATCTAAACAATCATTGCAAACAATGCTAGAAGATGAAAAATTTTTGACTTCTTTGTTCAAGAGTAATATTTCTTCTTTTCAAATCAAAACATTTTTCAGCAAGCGTTTCATATTCAGATTGTATAACATTATATTCGTTAAGTAATTCATCATACGAAGGTTGTGAGTCTCTTACCTCATTGTCGTTGTTGTACTTCTCTTCTTCCGCGACCAGACATACATTTGCTGATTCATCCTCATCATCACTTTCTTCTTCTGAAGATCCATCTCCCCAGAGCTTCCTCCTTTACGGAATCTATTCACGAAACCTTGGTTCCTTTTGTACAACTTTTTGAATCTTTGGACCATCATTCCTAATTCTTCATCATCATCAATATCATCTTCCTTTACTTCCTTCTCCTTTTCAGCATTAAGAGCAATGCCCTTGCTCTTGTTATGGTTGATCTCTTCTAAACCCTTTCTGAATTTTATCTTGCTCTCGTGTTCAGATAGACTACAGAACAAAGCTGCAATGAAGCCATTGATTCACCTCGTGCCTCTTCTATTGCTGTAACCTTTGCTTCCCAATCCTTGGTCGAACATTAAGAATCTTCCGACTTGGGAGCGCTGATCATAGACTTTACCCAGGGCTGCCAATTGATTTGTCAGATGTGTATATCGAAGTTGAAATTCGGCAACAGTTTCCCCGGACTTCATTCGAAATAAGTCGTATTCGGCAGTGAGAGTATTGATTCGATTTTCTTTGATGCGGAGGTTCCTTCATAAGCGATCTCCAAAGACGAACACTTTAAACTTTGCTTTCCAGAACGAGTAATGTTCGCCATTGAAGCCCGGTGGTCGGTTGATTGAAGCACCATCAGGTAATATTCCTTCCATGATCTTTTTCTCGGGATGTTAAGCCCACCTGAGAAGCCAAGCTCTGATACCAAATGAAAGAGGAATATCACCTAGAGGGGGGGTGAATAGGTGATTTCAAATTTTTCTTCCGAACACAAAAACTAGAGCTATGACTGAATCGTAAATGAACACTATGGAATTTTATACTGGTTCGACCTAAAGCCCCCTTACAAGTTGTAATTGATACACCCACTCTTAAGGTTCCACAACCTTAAGTTACACAATCAGAAATATAGCAGTGGTTTATAAGAACAAAGCACTCCTCACTGAGTAGATATTAGATAATCACTGAAGTACGGAAATATCCGAGGATATCAATGAAACAGTAAATTTTGTAGACTCGAATTCAATGCACAAGTGTTTCGGTAGGTAATTGAATTGAATGCTGGTTCCTTTTTATAATGGGTTTCATTTGTGCCGTTGAGAATCTGAGCAAATAGCCGTTGTGACCTCTGGTTTTGTTCCGTTAGGCGAGAAGCGAGTGATAGAGCATTTTGAATATTGCTTCATAAATGTTCTTCGGCGGTGATGTCTTTATGCGAGAGTTAATCGAGTAATAGCTTTTTTCTGACTTCCATTTAATGCTTTGCCACGTTGGATTTGCTTTTCACGTGAGTTTATATTTCACCTGGTTAATCACTTCAAGACTCAACTAAAATGTGATTAGTCGTGATATAAATGAGTTTAGATGTGATTAATAAACAATGGAGAATAGCCCACTATATATCGGAAGAGAGGGTTCGGGCTAGCCCACCACGGTTTGGGACCTTGTGGGTTCGGATAAAGAAGGATTGCATCAATATGAGTTGACATTTAGCCAACTTAACCTATAACCTACCCGCCCAACTTGTTTTATTTTCGTTTCGTTTTTTTTAAATTTTTTTTATACTACATTTTTAATTTTTTTAAAAGAATATAATGATTGTTTTTTCTACAAACCTAAACCATAAAAAATTAAAAATAATTACAAAATGATAAAGTGATAATAAAACATCGAATTTAAAGTTTCAAACATTACAAATTAAGCATTCATCATAAGTCCACACATTATAAACTAAACATAAACCCAAAATCCATCATTAACATTCAATACAATAAACAATTAGTTGATATTAATGGTGTTTAAATTTGAAGCATGATGTGAAGCTGTAAGATTTTCTGAAACATAACATGACAAAAATAGTCCAACTTGCCACAGGTTGGAACCATATGGGTTTTGGTAAAAAGAAACAGCATCAAAACGGTCCCACTTTTTTACAGCCAAAACTGCCCAATTTTTTAGGTTGGACAGGTTTGATCCATGATCAAAACCCATATTATCAGCTCTAATATATAGATGGAGAGGGAGGGAGAGAGGACCTATAAATTGTCTTAGAAGAAGAAGAGGTATGGAAGACATAAATATACCTAAATTTAGCTTCTTTCTCTTCCTCTATCCTCATTTTCCCTTCGTGGTTATTTGATTAAAATTCCATTATTCTATATTTAATATTTTTATAAAAAAAACATTATTATAATTTTACTTAAAAAATTACATAAATAAATATAAATCGCTAAAGTTTGATCAGAAGAGCATACTATAAATTATTATAAAGTTTTTCTGTATGTTGAGTTTCTCCCCATTTATGAATAGAAGGCAAAGTTTTCAACTCCTACATCTCCAACTAATCTGCAAACTGATATGGAGTAAGATTTAGAGAAAACATCCGGAAGCTTCAAATGAAGCCCATAACTAAGTAACTTCATTAGGAATTGCTAATATCATTCATTAGTAAATTTTGTCTTTAATTTATTGGTAGTTAATTGATCTCCTAAAATGTCATCTATGATATAAAACATCAGTATTCAGGTGTCATGTTGGTTGGTTAAGAGATATAGTTTTCTAGCCACATGTTCCTAAGTGGGAGAAGATATTCTGCCCATCACTCTCTACCCATCCCTCCCCATCTTGATACTGGCCGTTAAAATCTTGATCCAAGGGCCCAGAATAAATTTTTTTTAGACCGCATATAGTTTTTAAAAAAAATATTCTGGGCCCTTGGATCCAGATTTTGACGGCCAGGATTTACTGATGATGAAGGATGAGTAGAGAACTGATAATGAGAGGATCCGGACCCGTTCCTAAGTCAAGCAATATGGATAAAGCAAGAAAAGCATAATATCAAAAAGTTGGTATTAAATGAGCTTTTCTAAAAAATGAGCAAAATTTGGGCCTAGCTGATTTAAAAGTATCCCATGTATACTCTATGATTCTTATTATAAGGTAACAAATACTAATTCTCACTGAATAAATTTTTCCACTTTTTCCCTTATTTAAATGATGTGATTTAATTTTTTAAACTTTGAACCTTAATTAATAACAAGCTTAAAGTGGGAAAAAATAATTAATGAGCTGGTTGGTGCCTTGTATTTAGAACAAAAAATTACTTCTAATTGGTACTTTATATAATTAGGATTAAATGGAGTAAAAACCTAAGATGAAAAATATTCAGCCTTAGAAAATACCTCAGAAATAAAGTTAAAATCATCCATTTGTTTGTTGTGAATTTTGCCCTCACAACATGAAGGTCCACCTATCAATGCGCAATCTGTGTTGCACGGTACATGTATGCGTTTCATGTTTAAGGAAGGAATGTGATAGTCATGGAAGTAGATCCTTTCATGATCTATTTGTTAGTTCTCTATGTGTTTTAATGATAATTGACAATTGTAAACTCAAATTTAGGTTTGTCTTTGTTAAGTTGAAAAACTTACTGTCAAAGACAAACTCGAGTTTTGTTCTGGAAACTTGAGTTTGGACTTGAAAGAGAGTAGCTCAAGTTTTTGAAAACTTAGACAAACTCGAGTTTAGATTTTGAAACTCGAGTTTTGACTATACAGAGAGCTCCTAAGTTTTTCAAAGACAAAGCAAACTCGAGTTTTGACAAAACAGAGAACTATCAATATTTTGAACTTAGCAAAACTCCAGTTTTCATTTGGAAACTCGAGTTTGTGGCAGACAGAGAATTCTCAAAGTTTCAAAGGTTTGTTGGAAACTCGAGTTTGAGTTTGGAAATTCGAGTTTACAGCATACAGAGAACAATGCTCTATTCTGAACTTGTGAAAACTCCAGTTTTGATTGAAAACTCCAGTTTGCATATGACAAAAGTTTTTCAAAGTTTTGTCCATTATGAGGAAACTTGAGTTTCATTTTGCAAACTCGAGTTTAGGACTTACAGAGAAAAACTCAAAGTTTCTAAAGTTTTGAAAACTCCAGTTTTAATTTGAAAACTCCAGTTTTGACTAAGCAGAGAGTTTTCCATTTTTCAAATATTTATGGAAACTCGAGTTTCACTTTGCAAACTCAAGTTTAGGCCAAGCAGAGAGCTCTGCTAAATTTGAACCTTTTGAAAACTACAGTTTTGTTTTGAAAACTCCAGTTTTGAGCTTTTGGACTTAAACTTGTTTTTCATCATAAAGTCTAAAACTCGAGTTTGTCACTTAATGACTCGAGTTTTGAACCTGTCTCAAAACTTGCTTCAAAGACCAAATCGCGACATTCTTCTCTGGATGAATAAAACTCGAGTTTGGTTTTGGAAACTCGAGTTTAGGATTTTAATGAAAAATGAAAACTCCAGTTTGGATGAACAAACTTGAGTTTATGTCGCACGATTTGAAAATCAAACTGCTCGATTTTGTAAAATCTTTATGATTGACTTTAATACTTCTTATCATCACTCATTACTATTTCTAATTATGTTTAATCAGTTTGTTAGTAAGTTTCAGATGATCTAAAGATAATTAAATGAAGCATTAGCATAAAGCAAAAGGTGATGTCAGCTCATTAAATGCAAAGTCCAAAAAACTTGCATCTTTTTGGACAATCATTCTACATACGTTGCAAAGGGATTAATGTTTCCTTTCTATATCCAGTAGCTGCTCTTCCAACGGATTAAAAGTCAAGAAGTCAACCATAAACTTCTGTGCAGCTGGATTAACCAAAGAGTAGAGAGAGAAGGAGACAAAAGCTCTTCAACTAATTCATTCTTAATGTGGGCAACGGTCACATTGAAGATCAACGATCATTTAATGCTCTCTTTGTATAAATAGAGTTGCGGGCATTCAATTCTTCTCAACAACCAATCTGCAGAAAACGAAAATCATTCAAGTTTCCAACTACTCTTTGAGTTTTCTTGTGTAAAGTATCTTTTGATACATTGTACTTCAGTGTTTATCTTTATCCACTCTTAAAGAGAGTTCATTTATTGTAATTCATTCATTGTAAGAATCTCAAGTCAGGGGACTTGGAGATTGAGATATTGATTGCAACTTGTAAGGGGGAGTAAGTTCTACTGAGAGAATTACTCTTGAGTTGCAGAGTGTGTAATTAATTGAGATAGTGAAAATCCCAAAGAGTTTGGGGACTGGACGTAGGTCAAGAGGTTGGACCGAACCAGTATAAATTCCTTGTGTCTTGCTCTTCTTTCCTATACTCTCTGCTTAGCTCTATTTTTAATATTCAAAAACAGAGCAATTCAAAAAGAATTTTATAATCCCCAATTCACCCCCTCTTGGTGATTAAGCTTCACTTTCACTATTTTTCTCATTATCCTTCATGAGTCCATCTGGATCGTTAATTGAGAAGATGAAAGAAAAATCAAAGTAGTATTAAGACCTTTCAAATTGATTGGACGGATATAATTTAAAGATGATGAGAAAAAGACAATGAGAGAAATCTGATCTGTTAGTCACATATATAAAGAAAAATTAATATTTAATTCTTTACATGTAAAGAACAGTTCTTTTAGACTTTTTATTTTCACTATGCTGAACCTAACACTGCTGAGGTAATGATTGTGTTTGATTTTTTTTTTTGGGCAAAAAAATCGTGTTTGATTTTGTATTCCATTTTTGCTCGTGATCGGGGAAGTATCATGCACTAGTTACTTTATGTGGTATTTCCTTTGGTCCTAATTATAGTACAATATTTGGAGGTTTGTTTTGATTCTAATTATAGGACAACATTTTATTTTTTGTCAATCTCTTCCTAAAACATCCCTATTAATATGAATGAAGGATTATGTGAAATCAATAAGGTAATTGAAGTGTCAAATTTATATAAGGGCATTTTAAGAAAATGAGTAAAATTAACTAATTTAATCACTATCCTTAATCCCTCAAAAATCGGTTAAATATATCCTATAATTATTACTATTCCGTTGTTAAGATTTTAAGCTTAACATAAAAGACCAAATTGTTGGGTCTTTTTTTCATAGGAATGATCATTCAATTTGAGTTTCTATGCTGTTAAAATCTACTTTATATCAACATTTCATAAAAAATATTATTCTAATTTTTCATAGAATATAAATAAATATATTTAAACTGTTAAAATTTGATTTGATAATTAAAAGTCATAGTAAAAAAAACTTAATGGTGGTTAAAAGAAAATGAGGGTAGATGAGAGAATTCAAGTACTTAAAGTTATAAGGGCTAATTATGCTAACATAACAAAAAAAAAGTAAAATATTTAATTAAAACAAAATGACAATAGCAAATTAAAAATTGAAAGAAAGGCTTGACTCTCGTAAAATAGTTGGGAAAATCACTTTAAGGTCCCAAAAGGCAAAAAAAAAAAAAAAATCAAAAAAATCCAACAGAAAATTCTGATATCAAAAAAGTTTTAAAGAATTGTTTAAAACTTATAGATGAAGTTGTTAATTACCTACTGAAAAAGAACTCAATGGGACTTTTTTTACATCAAAATTTTTTGTGGAACTTTTTTGATATTTTTCTGGTCCCTTTAGATTTTAAAGAGATTTTTTCAAAATAGTTTCCTGATCCAGCTGGCAACACCCAACTGAAACAATTTATCTATATAACGATCTTTTCTTCCCCCATGCTTTGCGCGGAAGAATTTTATTAAGGAAAAAACTTTTTTTTCATTGAAGTAAATCCACCACACTAACATTAGTTGAATATATTATATTCATATAATTATAAAAGAAAACAATTAATTTAATAAAAAGGGAGAACAAAAATATGACTCACTCAATTGATATGAAGAATCGATAGAACAACATAATATAACCTATATAGGTTCTTTAGAGACGAATATGTTTCAATAAATTCTAATTGTTCGAGTACCATGTTTTTAAAGGTAAGCAATTGTTTACAATTGTTTTAGAATTGATCACTTTTGAAAATAAACAATTGATTACAATTGTTCAAGTATAATTTCAATTTTTCTTAATGCATGCATTAATATAATATGACTTCCATTCTAGAACCTCATTTCCTTTAAATCTTAATTAATCAATTTATAGTCATTTGGAGTTATTTCAATCTAAGTCAACATAAATAAAAAATTATATTTTAATTCATGAAAGCATTACATCACAATATAACAAATCTCTTTCAGTTACCGCCTTTTAATATGCATGGAGATTATGATTAAAAAAAAAAAAAACCTCAGGATCAAGAAAATCCTTTTTTTGTTTTTGAACGCACGAGTGAATTTGCTAGATTTTGCTACGGTGCCTCTCACATTTGTCTATAACCTCAGGATCAAGGATGGTCCCATGGTTTATATTAATGATGTGGATTCTCATGGTAGTGCTGCTAGTGATAACCTTATTAATGGTTGAGCACAAATCCAAAAATAAAATGGTGTGTTTCCGTGTTGTGTTGATTGCATCAAACCAAACCTAAATATGGTAAACTTGAGTTAAAATTACCAATAAAGATGTTCCTTTGAAGGGGTTTGTTTTATTGAAGGTTTTCTTTATTTTCTCTTTATTTTTGCCTTGGCTCTTAAAGAGTTTGCTACTCTGTTTTTTCATTGATTGGAATGAGTGTAGCTTCCAATGAGATGCCTGCTATTGTTGCATTAATGATTATGTGGGGTTTTCAAATGTTTTATTTCTGCTGGCTTTTCTTAATCTTCACTGCCATTTGCAGCAAAAACCTTCATTTGAGCTATCTAGAAAGCTTGCTGCAGAAACCAATGGAGTTAGAGGTCAGACATCAACTTGTTTATAGATCAAAATACTTGAACCACGCCTAAATTTTCTATAATCTCCCCTCTGTTTTAAAAACCTACACAAAGTTTTCATGAACAGTGGAATTGTGTAAAAATCAGGAAAATAAAGGAGGTCTATGTAGCTTTTCAAGAGAAGTTTATGTAGGTTTATAAAATTGAGAGCCACTTTTATGTAGAACTTTGCCTCAGTAATAAGAGTAGGCGCTGCTTTCTCAGTCCTGAGTCTTGACTCTTCGTACTCGGCTTCCCTGGATGTCATGCAAGTTAATTGCTTGATGATCAAAATTGTGAGTGCTGTGCACATTTGATTTTTATTTTAATTCAGTTGATGAGTGACTAATCTTTTCTGGAGTACTTTCTTCTGTTCGCTGCTGCTTTTCAAGTTTCTGATTTGTTAATAGCTGTACATGTATTCCTTGTTTGATATCACCCCTACAATTTTGTTGTTTCCTATCTTGCTATCAAGATTCAGAAATCTCTTTTGTTGACAACTCATGCAGTAATCTTACCTTCAACTCGTCTCTTCGAACAAAATGCTACTGATGTCCTCTTATTCTGTAAAAACAAATACAGATTCCCATTTTAAACCAATATATAATTCAGAACAAAATACAAGTATATAAGCAGCTTCAGAGACCATACTGATTTCTTCAACTTGCTTAGACGTTAAAGGAATGCTGGGGTGACTTTCCATCGTATATTTGAAACAGCACAAATAACACTATCCAAATTTGAAACAGCCTCATGAGCTCGTATGGTGACATCAGCACACTCTCCAGTCAAAGAAAATTTGAAAACCTTACTCCCCCTAAAAGTAAATAACACGATATTTAAGCACAGTTAAGAGGAAATTCATGAGTACCCATTCAGAACATAGCTACTCAATGAGAATGTAATAGTACGAGTAACCATAACCTTGTGTGTAAATAGAACATATTCTCCGGTCATTTGATATTTAATTCTTGTCAAAAACAATGTTGTCTCCAATAAAAGATTAATTCTTGTCCTGTAAATAGAACATATTCTTAAGTCATTGATATTTAAGCACATTTTTTCATTGGGATCAAATGCAAAAGGCTTGAAATCAAGGGGTGGAGTTGGAGCAGGTCTTGCAAGAAGAAATCAGAATAACCTTTAGTGAATATCAGAATCATAGGCAAAAACCTTGTAGTTAATATCAGAATCATACAAGAAAAAGTCTATCATTTAAATCAAACCATGTTATTGTCCACAGGTTTCATAGGCAAATTTTAGCAAATACAAGCTATCACTCCAAAATTTAAGAGCAGAAGTTAATGAAAGAAGATGAAGGTTGAAAGCTTAACTGAACCTAAAATGTCATAAATGAACGCATATTGGACGAGAATGTTATTCTGAATGTTACAATTGGACGAGAATCCATGCGCATGTCCCAAAGCTAGAACAACAAATGAACGCATATTGTTAAATTCCTAATGCATTAAAAGGTATGGCATAAGAATAATGCTAAAAGAAACCTGTGCATGTTAAGTTCTTAGAGTTGTACGTGTATTATATTCCAAACTTCAGAAGTGAATTTTTAACTAATACCCCTGAGAGCCTTTAAATCTACAATATGCAAGAAATTAAACAGAGGATAACAAAGTTACCTAAAGCATACTGCATGTTTGGTGGCTTCATGTCGATGAGATTGAAACTCCGATCACTGACCTCAAGGTTCGATAAATTGATTCTAAATGTATCAGCTGAGATAAAGGTCTGGGCATCACTGTTACAGGAATCAAGAAGCCAGGTTATCTCGTTCTTCTCAAATAACTAATAAAATAATAATGGCATAAAGAGGACAACATATTACTGTGTACCTATTATTTGAAATGGAGTTAATATAAAAGATGTGATCTTGACCAAACGTCCTTCGGCATTTTGCATGTAAAGTGTTGCCTGTACCTGCAATCTAATTTCAAAACATGTTGAAGATCAAACAGAGAAATGATGCCTTGCGGCAGAACATCTTAATCAAAACATGTTGAAAAACTTGTTCAGATTTTTCTGCTCTACGTTCCTTAATCTACTCCCAAAGAAACAAAGAGGAAAATAAAGAAAAATTAAGATGGAAGCAAAAATTAAGAAAGAAAAATTAATCTACTCCCAAAGAAACAAAAATTACAGGAAAAAAACATGGAAGTCAGTTAGAAACAGAGAGACCCAAGAAATGCTTCCTCTTATATAGAAGAGAAATTAAGATGAACATACTTCAGGCTTGTGACTCTGGAATTCTGACTTAAACCGAAATTGCAGGCATAATAAACCAAAATCATGATCCGCCATTAAAAAAATACCAACAATATCATTTAACATCAGTTCCTGTCATTTCCTTGACAACAGTAGCGAATAGGGATACAAAGAGCACCTTTGAATCTCTTGAAATGCTTGCCAAAAGCGAAGTTCTGCCTGAAAATCTGAGGAGCATAATTGTCCATTTAAGAAACGACAGATAAACTCCGCCCGCAAATCATCGTCTCCCTCCAAATCTTCATACCCACGAATGTTTCGTTGAGTACATAGTTCGCTGAAATGAGCCCCCTTTTACAGCAGATTCATTGAATAAAATTCCATTGTTTCCAATAATTCCAACAGGCGGTCCAAATATTCTAGCAAAGCCCGTTACATTGGGTCTGCATGGATAATGTGTGATGACATGTATGTACAAATAAAGCTAATCGTTAAACATCTAGAAAGTGAAGTGGCTACGCTCTTACAGTGCCATATAATTTTTTGAATTCATCAAATTCACTTCCATTTACAAACCAAGCAAAGACTAAAGGTATGTCTAAACTCTCTTGAGTGTTTTCTTAAATATGTTTCTAACTTCTCAGTATCTTCTCTTCTGAAACCAAGCACTTCTCTTTTTCATCTTGGACCTTATGTGCTATTTTCAACTTTGAAACAGACAACCTTTGCTCATCATTTAACTTTGCTTCTGCTGTATGGGTCAAAATATTCACCTGTGAAATTATACAATACTAAAAAGTTAATATATTAAGACAGGAACCATATTATTTGTATATAAACAACACTGAAGAAGCATACCGCATCTGACATGTCACAATGAAGCTTAGTTACGGAATCTACTCTGCCAAGTTCTTCTTTAATTCCATAAGCAACTTGACAGCAAGATTGAGGATTCCAGCCCGAGGATCAGTGTATTCTTGAAATGGTAAGGAGCAAATAAACTCATCATAGTGGCGGGGCAAAAGATCTTCAATTTCTGGTTCATCAATTTCTTCTTCTCCTTCCCTCTTCATCAGGATCTTCTTCTTCAGGCTCATTAATCATCCCCGACGAATCATGACTGACCTCGTGCTTCGCTTGGAAAATTCTGCTAGTAGATCCATTCTTCCCCTGGGGTGGGAGATTGGGGATCCTCGAATTCTACTCACTGATCGGTGGAATCATTCTCCACTCACCATGGGCAGAGTATAGCAGGCCTCGACGTTGCCGGCTTCGACGCACAGTTTCAGAAAACGATAAGCAGATTCACCGAGCTTGAGTTCGGTTAGGAGATACATGAAACGATAACCAGAAAAGTAGAAGAAAAAGATGTAAAGTGAAGAATGGGAGAGATCAAAGACGAAGGGAAGAATGGCGGAAGAGTACAAACCTTCTTAGCATCGATAAGCTACAAAAGAAAAGGACTTCAAAATGCACAGATGCCGACGACAGAGATCACCGAGCTTGAGTTCGGTGAGGAGATCCACCCTTCGGAGCAGATGACCGAGAGAAACTGAGGGGAAAGAGAGAGAGAGCTGGAAAAGGGCATCCATGGTTAAGGAGAGAAAAAAGAGGGAGGGGAGAGAAGAAGGGATTCGAATTTTGAAATCCCGTATGGAGATCAGCTCACACGAAGCCAAAGACAATGAAAACGGCTTAGGAACAGTAAATTGTGTGAGGGGGAACCGATGGTAAGCCATTTTTAAAACGGCTTGAGGGATGAGTTATTATATATATATATTGATATATTGATGATTTCATGGACCCGGTCTAATCTTCGAGACCAATCCCTCTTCTCGGACCCAGTCCATAGTCACATTTATAAATAATTTTTTACGAATCTTTTTTTGTTTTAGATCATCCTCCCTCTTATATTCTTTATAAGAGCATTATCTTTCTTGGGCATGGTGGAACGAATTTGCTTTATCTAAAAATAAAATTTATCTTTCCATTTTTACAAGGAATACATGCCTTTATAATAATTATTAGCCTGTGACTAAAATAAATTATACTTATTTTACATTTTTTCTAAATTACTCTTTTTTTCACCTATTATCTCTTTATTTACTCATTATCTCTCCTAAACCATATTTATGAATAAGGGTACACTATTCTGATTTTATTTATAAGTTTCAATTAACTAACTCTCACATATTAATGAGAGTTAGTTAACTTATCAATTATAAGTTACATTTTCAATTTTACCTTTATTTATAAATGGTTCTAAGAGCCAATATGAATAAATTATTTTTGTTTATTATAATTAATAGAGTTAAAATCATTAAAAATGTATTTATTACTCCAAAATATATTTACAATAAGGACACAATTTTTCCTCAAAAAGCAGTTATAAATAGAACACGAGTGGTAATTGAATTTTTTTAAAATATATTACATACTTAGTACTTTTAATTGAATTTAACTACGATTTTGATTCACTTAAAAGTAATACTTGTTACTTATAAAAAGAACCAAAGGGAGTACTACATTACTGCTACCTCCTGTCCTAAATGTAAAATTCGTGCTTGTTTTTTGGAAGTTAAGGATGCTAATTAAATTATTTTATTGTATTTATATTCATTGTTGTTTCTTCAAACTAAATTGTCTAACTTATAAATTGATATATAATTTAATATTATATATATATAATGATATAATTAAATATTTTTAATTAAAAAAACAGGGAGAGTAAACTCAGCCTTACATTTAAGGGAAAATTCCGTTTAGGTTCCAAAAAAAAAACTCAAAAAACTCTCAAAAAAAATTCAAACATAAAAAAAAGTCCTAAAAAATTATGTGAAGGATTTGTTAATGAGATTTTTCGCATCTAAACTTCTTTTACCACCGTTGCACATAATTTTTTCTGTATTTAATATTTATTGGAAGCATTGCTAATAAGGATTTTTGACCAATTTGCCCCTAAATAAATAACTATTTACCAAAATGCCCCTGTCTGGAAACTATTAACCCATTTGCCCCTGTTTAGTCGACTAATCCATGGTTTAGTCGACTAAAACGCAGGACAATTTTTTTTTTGAAGACCCCCGTGATTTAGTCGACTAAACCGTAAGTCTTAGTTGACTAAACCAGTCCAGAGGACTTTTTAAAAAGCCCAACATGTGATTTAGTCGACTAAGATACAGTCCAGAGGGCTTTTTTAAAAAGCCCAACCCGCGATTTAGTCGACTAAGATACAAGTCTTAGTCGACTAAATCGCAACAGAGGGGTTTTTTAAAACCCCCACTCACGACTGTTCGAACGTCCCCAAACCCTAATCGACTAAAAATCCTTCCAAAACCTCCGCCCTTAGTTTTTTTCACCAAATCCTTGCTGTATCCGTTGGTGGGCAGCGAAGGAAACTTCATTCTAGTGTCATTTGCGTCGATTTTGGTATGTTCTCATCTCCATTTCGAATTTCCTCCGTTGTTCTTGCGTTTTTGCGTTTTGTGCTTTCATTGGGTGATTTTGTTGTGTATCTTTGATTGGTTTGAATATTTCATTTATATTTATGGATGAAAATGATGAATGTATATATGAAAGTGGACAGATTTACATCGGTTGAGAATTTTTTTTTATTTTTGGACGAATTTCACATCGGTTTTTATCAATTCTTTTTTGTTGTTGATTGTGTTTTGTGTATATTTGATTGATTTGAGTATTTCATTCGTAGTTATGGATGAAAATGAAAGTTTGTTGTTGATTTGAGTATTTCATTTTGATTTGTTTGTTGTTGATTTGAGTATTGTTAAATATGGAAAGATTTATATCGGTTGAAAATGAATGTAAATGCATATTTGATTGTGTTTGTTGTTGATTTTAAGTTATTGATTTGAGTATTTCACTTCGGTTTTCACCAAATTCTTGAATGTTTGTTGTTGTTGATTTTAAGTTTCTTGTTTGTTGATGGTTTATATTGTCCCTTTGTAGGTTGTTGTTGTCATCATGCATCGTAGATAAGCTCCTTCTAACACCGACAACGAGCGTGGGAGGCGGATTAAACAACGGGCGAATCGCGGGACATCTTCCTCTGTGCCACACCACCCACAGCAACCTGAGCCCGTTGTGAATCTCCCTTACGGTTATCTATTTGATAACAATGTAGAAGAGCATAAACAATTCATGGAGAATTTTGCCACCAGACCCATCTGCAAGCCCAAGTCATTAGATATCACATTCTTTGCGAATGAGGGATTTGAGATAGTGCCGACGTTGGATCTGTCCCATCTGAGAGGCTTGGCAAAGAGGAGTTGTCCCTATTCTGAGGTTATGGTGAGAGCTTTCTACCATAACATGAGCTACGTTAATGGTGATTTGCAATCTCGCGTCTGCGGGGTTGACATATTGGTGACGGCTCCCATCTGGAGGACGTTACTAGGATATAATTTTGATGGAGTGTAGACAGTTCGGTATGATAGGGATGATAGCACTGTACCCTTCACAGGATATCATCGGGAGGAGGCTGTGAGTGAGGCCAGGACCTCATAGAGCTATAATTTCTGTGGGCCAGCTGACTGTTGATGCCCGTATCCTCTTCTACGTCACGACCCATATATTGTTCCCTCGGGCTTACAATCATTCAAGGGTGTTGAGGGTGACATTCCTGTTATGTGGGTTATTTTTCGTGGCATTAATGTCAATTGGAGGCACTACATTTGCTGGATGATGTTTAAGGCCAAACAGAAGGCTAACGCTGCACTCCCATATGCCTATCTGGTTCAGGGATATTAGTGTTCCTATGGACAATGAGCAAATGGTGAGTCAGAGAACGTGGAATGCTAGATTTGGTTAGCGTCTATTGGAGCAGTGCAAGATCTCCAGAGGGCCAAATGGTGTGTGACATTACACTAATGTCGAGGAGGAGGTACCTGATGTTGGCTCGGTTCCACCCATTGTTCCTCCTGAGGTTCATGAAGAGGATGTTGATATGGAGGACATAGTTGAGCCGAAAGGTGGATTCTCCCTTGGTGATGTCATGAAAGCCATCAATGCTAGCAGGAAACAGATGTCCAAGATGGAGCTGAAACAGAAAAGAGGTGGAAGAGCCACATCGATAAGGAGAATGAAAGGTGGAGTTGGATATAGGGTCGGATGAAGGGGATAGATGATAGGCTTGGGTAGTTGCAGCTTGGACGTGAGCAGGAGGCAGCCGGTGACGATGACCAGGGAGCTCCATCTGATGAGGAGGGTGAGGAGGATGCTGACACATCTGAGGAGGAAGTTTAGATTTATTTGTACTGTCATTGTTGTTTTTAGATTTGAAATTTCATTTGACTTGATGTTTCTTTTGGCTTGATGTTGCTTTTTTATTTGTGTGGTTAGACTTTGTACAGTTGTAATGACATTGATGTTAAATTGTTAGTGAATGTTGCTACTTTTGGTTTATGTGGTATGAATTTATCCATTTTGGTAAAAACATGTTATAGACCTAAAGAATAAATTTTGGGACATTAGCGTAAATGTGTTGGAAATTGTGTTATAGACCTAAAGAATTTATCCACTTTGTGCTTTTGCTTTTGGTTTATGTGGTATGAATTTATCCAAGTCACATTGATATGTAAAATTGTGTTGGAAATGTTGTTGTGCATGCTGGAAATCGAAATGGACAGGGGAGGGGTGCCTCTGCACTGGTTTAGTCGACTAAACCATTCCAGAGACAGGTGATGGCGCCTCTGGATGGTCGTAGTAGACTAAACCATTATGGTTTAGTCGACTAAACCAGTCCAGAGGCGCCATCACCTGTCTCTGGACTGGTTTAGTCGACTAAACCATAATGGTTTAGTTGACTACGACCATCTAGAGGCGTCATCACAAGCCTGAAAAAAGAACCCATGTTACACTGCATCATGTATGTCAACCAATTGGGCAAGAATGCATATGATTCCTCCCAATCACCAAACAACTTCACAATGGCCTTCATTTTCGCCTTTCAAGCTTTCTTGTATGTTATATTATATCCATACAGACGTTGTATCCTCTCTTGTATCAGCACTGACTTTAAAGCTGGATCTTCTCTTAACATACCTAGTGAAAACAAAGCAAATTCTAAATGTACTGTCAATAAACAAATCGAATGAAGGCCGAAACAAAAAATACATGAAAACCTACTGATAATGGCTGCACATATAACATCTGTATCCAGCTGTCTATGATCCCGGGCGTGACTCTGGTTCAGGCAGGTGTGATCTTTACCCCACTTACGCACCACCCAACTATGTCCATCCTTGGAGAAAATTTCTCTCTTATACCAGGAACAACCGTCAGCATGGTTTCGACACCTCATCACAAACCTATGCTCATAGCTTTTTTGAACTTTGGTTGTACGATGAGACTTTATGCAATATAATTTCACGGCATGTTGCATTTCAGACTTAGAAGGAAACTGCTAATACAAATATAATGGATCACCTAAATGCCAACCATCTTGCTCGTCATCATCACCATACAACATCTCCATGTCATCATCACAGTGCGTCCAATCAATGAACGAATAGTGCGGGCTTTCGTTCCAAAATGGCTCAGTCCCAGGCTCTACATTTGTCAAAATTTTCTTTTTGCCATAACCACTAAATCGCAATTACAAATACAAGTTTACTAACTTACCACTGCTAACTGGGTCAACACGAAGCAGTGGCATTGTTGCGGTACTCGAGTTTACAGGGTTCGTGCGAGTATCAAAATCATACTCCACATCAGTATCTGAGCTGTCACCTAGTAAAATAAACCTCTCATATTCGTCCTCCTTATCGCTGTTCATATTCTCATCTTTCTCATCCTCCTCTTCTTACGTCAATATTATCTTACTTAAGCCTTGTGAAGGTGCAGATACACCTACAGGTCTTTCTTCTTGATCAAAATACTGTGGAGATCTTGTATGCATGGGTACAGATGATGATTCGCCAGATTCCGTCTTCCCTCCTTCTTGAAGCCCTGTTTTGTTCTGTTCCATGTGCTCTGTTCCTTCCATTTTTGTTCTTGTTTGTTGGTTTCAATAAAGTCTACTCGATAGCTTTCGTGTGCCATTTTTGATCTGATTTTGCAATAGAAACCATTAGATTGGAGAAGCTTTAGCCAAATGATCATCATTATCATTCATAAAAGAGCTTGACTAATCCTCTCTTTTTTCGGGTTATATGAAGGATGAGGGATCTGGGAGGAGTAGTTTTTAATTATTATTATTATTGATATTATTTGATAGACAGTTCAAGAGTATACTGTTTTTTCTTATTTTAATTTTTCAAAATGAGTGGAGTGGTTTTCTTGTGGCTCAACTATTGGCTGCAAAGTAGAGATCACTTGGACTCCAAAAGTATAGAGGATTAAATGAAATTTTGGGTGTTTTGGTAAAGAATATTCCTTTTATATCAAACGAGTCTGTGCTTTCCCGGGCAACACATGGAATGATAGTATTTCACTGGTTACTTAAACATATTTTGCTTCCTAAGTGATGCAACTATCTTGTCATTAAGGAACATTAAAACATCACTATCAATGAATGACTATATATTAGAAATTAAAATAATGATAAACAAAAATATCCTCCAATTGATTTAGGTACATATTACAAATGAAATCAACAATGTTAAACAAAATGTCTTCTATTCGATTAACTTTCCTAAATATCTCTTTATACACAACATTCCTTCTTATGTTCTTGTTGCCACAACCTTTATCATCCACAACAATCTTTAAACCATCAATGCTTTTAGCTTTGGATAACGCAACATATAATTGGCCATGTGTAAAGAAAAGATATAAACCATCCATATTTTAATGCCATTTTAATGCCTTCCCAAATTTTAATGACTACATCTATAATTTATCTTGTTTACTACATGATATCATCTTAGTCAACCTCAGATTAAATATAACTCCTTATAAACTGATTTCTACATTAAGCATAGAACCAATTTTGAAATTAAAAAGACACCAATCCACATATGCTAAAAACATGAGGTAGACCGATATTAAAAAGTCAGAACTAAGAAAAGTGATAAAAGGGTGGAATACTTTAAGCTCTTTGCTTTTAGGCAAAGACAAATTCTGCATAATTTTTTTTTTTTTTTTCAGTTGGCAAGACATGGTGTGATGTGATGAGACTGATTTCTGCTTCAAGCCTTCAAATACTGTCTAGGTAACTTTTTCAAGTTTTTTTCAGAATTTGTGTGGAGGCCGAGGAAAAGAGAGAAGATAAAATAATTTGCGGTCAAGCAACTCTTAGCCTTATTTAACCCTAATAAATTAAGAAAGACAAGAACTCAGACTCAATAGAAACACAATAAAATGCTTTAAAAATCAGAATACATATACGACATTCGATCTCTCAGATCAGATCTTGGGAGTCACGATACAAAACAACAAGAATAAGTAAGACAAACAAGTTATCAGAAAGAGACATACCTTGGGAATTTCTATGCAAGCGTGAATCATTGAGTGCAAATAAGGTCAAGGGGCTAACAACAAGGCAAAAAGATGAGTTAAAGGTTGAAGAGTGCGAAAGCTCAAGAAGACTCCTAAAATATTATATATATAATATTTTTTTTCCATTAAATTTTAGGGGGCAATAGGCAACCCTAGACCTCCTAGTTTTTCCTCATCCCAAGCCATCTCCTAAATGGTTTATTATTGGTTTCAGACACAAATCACTGTTGATAAGCCATTTCACTTGCACTAGCTAAGCATCGGGCTCTTAGCATGTTCACGGTTTCCTACTACACACCTTTTTTGCTCTTCGATTCACCCCATACCAAAACCACAGCTATATGTCGACCATTGTTGAGCTTTTTCCCTTCCCCATACCTTGCCTTAGATTCAAAATTCAAAATTTCGAAGCTCTTATTTGACAACAAGAAGAAGGTCTAGAGAGGATTTAGAGGTAAGGGTTTTGCGAAAAGTGTTAGGATGGTGGGGAAATGCTCTCACCATATTTTTCGATCCAACTTCTCATCCTTTTTTTTGAGGCACCATTTTCGGGTTTTAATTCCTAAGAAGAAGACGTTGTGAAAGTTCCGGGTTATAATACCCTATGTTTTTTTATACATGAATATGAAATTATTCATTTCTTTTCTTTTCTTCCGCCTTTGATTTCCCCAAATATTTTCAATTGTTTGTTTTCGGGTATCAATTTTGGGATTATCGTAACGTAGGGTTTTAGTTTTCAAACCCAGATTGAATCGCTGGGTCTCCTATCCTTTTTGATGGATGAGAACTTGCTCGACGATATTATCCGGAGGCTTATCTCGGCTAAGAACATTAGAACGACAAAGCAGGTTCGGCCTTCACAATCCGAAATCTGCCAGCTCTATGTCTTTTCCAAGGAGGTCTTTCTTAGCCAGCCTAATCTTCTCGAACTCAAAGCACCAATTAAGATTTGTGGTAATTATGGCCATTTTAATTCATTTGGCTAGAGCCGTCAGTATTAATTTGTTTGTCCTGATTCCATTTCATGGGTCTTTGATTAGTTTGAGTGAAGCATTGATAATTTCCTTTCGCCTTCGATTTCCCCGAACTTATGAGATTTTTATCCTGTACTGGAAGTGAGGACAGTGAGGAGGCAAAGAAGAGGATATGACGGAGAAGAGGTAGAGAAGAGAATGTGACGGTGATGCTTCCACCATCGTCATTGAGGAACACAGCACCAAAATGATCTTCGTAGCATAAGAGGAGGAAGTGGATGAATGTAAAAACCCTCTTTCTTATTCTTCATCCACTGCTATATCGTTGATTATTCATGGATGGTTTTGATAGGATCAACGGGTTTGTATATCACTGATTTTCGGATTTCTATTTCTGTTTATTGATGTTAATTTTGGGAAATAGGGCTCCGATATGATGATCTTTATGATCCGTATTATGATTTGGATGTGAAGGAGGCCCTGAATTGGCTGCTTAGGGAGATTGTTGACATACGCAATCAGCGTCTTAAGTGTGCCGTGGACCTTTCCATGAAGCACGAGTACCTAACTGAGAATCTTCAGATTCATCTCTTGTTCTTTGTTCTTCCTACTTTGTGCCTTCTAGCCATTATTTCCTTGATTGGTCCTCGCATAACTAACACGTATAATGTTTATGGGTTTTTAATGAATTCTCTCTTAGTCCTATGGGAGTCGGCCCGCTGCTTCATTATGTTGATGGCACGGCTCAAATGATGTTTAGCGACCAGTAAAGCACCTTCCCATGCAACAAAGGACCTGTCAACAGCTTCCACCACTGCTGTACGAGGCAAATATGGACTGTACAGTGCTGATTTCTGTCCATATAACAGCTCATGCAGAGTGACTTTAGTGGCTGAATGATACGTGGTGTTGTACTACCACTCCGCAAGAGGTAGCCACTTGGCCCAATCCTTAGGGAACTCCCAACACATGCATCGAAGATAGGTTTCCAAACAGCGATTGAGTACCTCCGTTTGCCCATCCGTTTGCCCATCCGTTTGTGGGTGGTAGGCGAAAGACAGCTTTTGGTCAATTTTCAGAACCTTCAAAAATTCCTGCCAAAAGTTGCTAATGAAAATAGGGTCCCGGTCTGAAATGATCTCAAAAGGGGTAAGATAGAGCCACAAAGTGCCCATACTTACTTAAGCGATCAACCACCACCCATATTGTATCCTTGCCATTAGATTTGGGAAGCCCTTCAATAAAATCCATAGATATGCTTTCCCAAACCTTATTAGGAATAAGTAAAGGCTCAAGCAGTCATCGGTTTCCACCACAAATGGTTGACCCCCTTGCATCAGAATAGTGCCTATTCCAGTAGAGCAGGCATTGGTTTCCACCACAAATGGCTTGGAAAAATTAGGTAATGCCAAGACCGGTGCTGAACTCAGGGTTTGCTATAATTCCTTAAAAGCTTCTGCAGCCTCTTGAGACCACTTGAACTGATCTTTACGAAGTAGATTCGTTAGAGGCTTTGCCAAGATGCCATAACCCTTAATAAATTTCCTATAATATCTGGCTAGGCTAAGGAAAGAGTGGAGTTGTTTTACCGTAGACAGTTCAGACCATTCAGCGATTTCTTGAATCTTTTGAGGATCGGTAGACACACCCCCATTTTGTATAATATGGCCTAGATATTCCACCCTTGTAGCAGCAAAGGTTCACTTGGATTCTTTAACAAAAAATTAATGTTGTTTGAGTATTTCCATGACTAACCGAAGGTGCTCTATGTGTAACTTCATGCTGGAGCTGTATACTAGGATGTCGTCAAAAAACACTAACACAAACCTCCTCAGGTGGTCGCAAAAGATGTTGTTCATAGCTCCCTGAAATGTTGCTAGTGTGTTGGTAAGTCCAAAGGGCATAACCAGCCACTCATAATGTCCTGAATGCGTCCTAAAGGCTGTTTTGTAAGTGTCTTCATGTTCCATTCTAATTTGGTGATAACCGGCTCAAAGATCTAATTTAGTGAACCATCTAGCATTCTTCAACTCATCCAATAACTCATCAACCAAGGGAATTGGATACTTATTCTTCACTATGAGTTTGTTTAATTCCCGATAGTCTATGCACATACGCCACGTACCATCTTTTTTCTTGACTAGTACAATAGGCGAAGCAAAGGGAGAAGAGCTCTCTTGTAGGACCCCGGATTCTAAGAGACCCTTTACCTGTTTTTCAATTTCATCCTTTTGTATTGCCGGATAGCGGTAAGGCCGAAGATTGACTGGATCAGCCCCCTCCGTAAGCACAATAGGATGGTTCTGATTCTCCCGGAGAGGTGGGAGTGAGTTGGGTTCCTTAAAAATAGTCCCAAATTCCTTCAATAACTAAGGGTATAAGCAGAAGAATAAGGACCTTCGAGAGAGTGTAAAAGGAAGAGCTGACTACCTTCAGCCATGGAGTCATTGATACGGTTAACTACCTTGTAGCTGGATGGAGGGTTTGTTTTCAATGTGCACATGGAGCCCTTATACCAAAACGTTATCGACAAGTCGTCATAATTCCAAGAGGCATGATGAACTACCTCTTGCATCCAATGTAGACCCAAAACAATGTCATAGGTCTTAATTTCCATGATTCTTAAATCAAAGACAAAGTCGTGGCCTTGCATCCTCCATTTAAACCCTTTCCACACACCATAAAGCTTCAATTTTGCATCCCCTGCCACTTCTACATCACCCTTGGTAGTTGGTGTTCCTTTCCAACCAAGTTTACAAGCAAGCTCATAATCCAAATAACCATGTGAAGCTCTATTATCAATTAATACCTGTACTTGTCGTTTTCCCACATAGCCTTGAATACGCATAGAGATGACCCTAACACTCCCTTGCATTGCATGGAGTGAAATCTGGAGACACTCATCAATTTCAGACACACACTTATCAGGAGAAGTGTCATCCAGGCTTGTGGATGGTGTAATTTCCACCTCTGTGTCATCCGGGCTAAGCTCAATTAGTTGAACCTGCATTCACTGCTGTTGGGGGCAGGTGTGGTCACGGGAGAATGGTTTCCTGCAATAAAAGCACAAATTTTTGGCCCTCAATTCATCCAAATCATCCCTGTTGAAGGTGGAGGCCTGCTGTCCTGTTCTTGCTGTAGATATAGTCGAAGCCCCTGCGTTGGCTGATCTCCCCCAAGCCCTATTGGTTCTGGTCTGCCAATTGGAGTTGGAGCTATTGGTTTGAGCTTTCGATGTAGAAACAGGATTTTTATCACCTTTCCATTGTGGCTGACTGTTTGAGGTCTCACTAGTGTTTCACCTAGGCAGCAACTTAGTACCCTCAGCATTGTATTCGTAAATTTTAGCAATACTCCTGGCTTCAGCCAACGTTTGAGGACGTTGCAGCCGTACTTGACGAGCACATTCATTACGCAACCCCTCTATGTAAGCTTGAACGACATAGTCCTCCTGGAGTCGTAATTTGCAGCGAAGAACATCAAACTCGTCATTGTAGTCATCAAGAGATCCGGTTTGATAGAGTTTCTTGAAATCACCCATTGGTGACTCAAATGGCGATCCGAATCGTGTACGCAAAGCGCGTTTATACTCAGTCCAGGATATGGCCCGACCTTCCTCGTCTTCCATATAGGCTTGATGCCAAATGTATCCTTTTTCATCAAGGTTTACGCTGGCTAGTTTGACTTTCCAATTATCAGGTGTGCCGTCTAAGTCAAAGTAACGTTCACAATTGTAAATCCACCCAAGAATATCCTGCCGCTAAAATTTTGGGAAGTCCAGCTTTGTTAAACGGGTTGGAGGCGTATATTCATCACGTGGCTGCTGGTAGCCGCGACGTTCATGGTGGCGCTGATCCTGATCAAGATGATTCTCTGCTTGCTGGTCCCTTGCATCCATTCTGTCATGAAGTGCTTGCACCGTTGCTGGCAGATTCGCCAGATTCGCAAGTCCACGAAGTGCTTGTACACGGTTTTCCATTGGGTCAGTCATGGCGGCTGTTATGGAAGCTTGCGTTGTTCTTGAAGCTTGTGATCGAGTCTCCACCATTCAAGATTGGGGGAAAAAAGGTAATGCCGATGAAAACAGAATGTGGCGACAATTCCAGATGAAACAGAATGGCGCCCAAAATCAATAGGATCCGCGATCAAGCAGTGAACTGATAACCCAATTCAGAGGCCCGAAATGCTGAAACAGAGCGTTCTGGAATCAGCAATTGACCGACGGCACAAGTGTACTCAAAGAGTATATTAACTCCAATACGCTGACTCGCTGAACCCAAGACGCGGACGATGAACGATGCTGACAAGCCACTGAGAATTCCAATGCCGACAAGTCAATTAAAAATTCCAGCGACCCGTTATTTCAAATTGGCCGACACCTGCTCCCTGAATCCACCGACCAGATTGAGTCAGAGTAGCGACTGGTCAAGAACCGATGACTCGTCACCAACCCAATTGAAAACCACCGAATACAGCCAAATTCCACCGCCAATTCAATAACAATGCCACCGATTTAGAATAAAGAAGCAGTCGATGCACCCAGAATTTCTGACGCAAAACAGATTACAATAACCAGCGTTGAAGGTCTTGGCTTGTCTCGACAAGAACGAACCTGAAAATGCAAGAATCTAGAATGCCGATGAACCAAGAATGAACAAGAAAATGCAACCAAGAAAATTTGGAATTAGCCGATGACACACTCATAATCCAGAATCAGAATCAATCGAGACCCTGACTTCCAATGAACCAAAAATGAACCAGAAACAAAATAGAGCCACGCAACGTCAAGAGTAAAGAGTCCAGACTTACCGAAACTGAGTGTTGCAGTTCTTGACCGTTAGAATGTGTTTGACTGGTTGTGGGCTTCTTGACTGGACTCGGTAAAGTTTGTTTTTTGTTTCTTGTGGGTTTATCTTGAACGGAAGTCAGAATCGTAAGAGGAAAAGAAGGTTCAGGATGGATTCAAGATTGATCAGAATGGAGCAGAACGTGCCGAGGACGACGGCTCTGATACCACTGATACAATTGTTGTAGAAGATTAGAGGTAACAGGAGGAAGAACAGAATTATAGAGGGGTTGGGAAGAGAACATAGAGAGAGGAGGTAGACAGAACTGTTGCTCTGCTTTCATTAACATAGACAATCAAAACGTACATTCAATAGGCATAGGCTCTCCCTTATATAGGCACTAGCCTTATTCATTAATACTTATTCAGTTATGCGCTTATTCTCCCTGAGTACTACTGATATTACTAAGTCTATATTAAATAATTACCTAACTACCCATATGGCCTCATAGAATTAGTGTAGTGCCACGTCACTGGCCTCATAGGATTAATTGTGCCAATAAATCCCCAATCTAGCTTAACCTAATCCCCAAATTATCTAACCTAATTATATTCACAATCTACATAACAGTGACACATCAAAGCAAGACTCAACAATCATGGGAAGCTTGGGGCTATACCACGTTCATAGTGTTTGTTGGAATGATAAAACATCATAGCTTCTATTCTCATTTTTTTTCAATGATTTTAATGTCCTCCTCCTCCCTTTTCTAGAAATCCCTTGGCATTGCTAATGTTGAAATGTTTTTCTCAATAGCAGTATTTTCCTCCTGTTTCATGCATGCATCAATTTGAAAATGAATTTAAATTTCCTCTGTGTAGTTGCAGTTTTTAGGGTTTCAATAAGTAATATGTTTTATAGTTGTTATTTCTTCTCAGTAGTACACATGTTTTGGTTATGAATAGTCAAATATTCAAGCATGTTGGGAAACCTATTACCCTACATTACAACAATTCTTTCTTCTCTCTATAAGTCCTCATACCCTAACATCTGCTGCAACGGGCCTTTTTGAAGAACGATACCACAAAAATGGAAAGTTTTGTTGCTGAAATGAGTGATGGTATCTCTTTACTGCCGCAGCTCACAGTTATGGTAGCCATGCCTAACAATCCAATGGTAAGTAAAGGCCTCCTGCAGTCCAACATATTCATGTATGATGCAAAGGCATATGTTTTTAGCCTTCTTCCCTCTTTGTTGTTGCAGTTTTTAGGGTATCAATAGATTATATGTTTTTTGGTTGTAGCTCCTTCCAAATACACTAAACTATTAGGTATCATTCCCTATTTTTTGTCATTATCAGACCATGGCGTTCTTACTTTTCATGCTTTTTCAGACGTTTACGCATTATGCATTAAGAGTTGTCATTCAGATTTTCTCATATGTGCAAGGAGTTGTTGAACCTTACCTTTTACGTCAATCAAAGCAGCACGACGACATTCTTTTCATCCATTTGTATTTGTTGGGATTATATTGTCATCTCATTCGCATTAATTCCAATGTTCATTTATGGATGGGCAAAGCATGCTGAAGCCTTTCCATGTGTAGTGGTCATGCCTAAAGAACAGTGTTCATCAGAGCTTCCTATCTGCGTATTATTATGATACCATACCAATGCTCTAAGTTTATAATCTTAACAGGAAGTTTTGTGAGAAAAACATAACGAGCTTACGACATAACGACTCTTCCATATTTATAATCTTTTTTTTAAATCTTGGTAGTGAGCTGGGCCAGCAAGCTTTGTTTCGTGAACATGGTGTACTGTCAAGTGAATCATCACCGTGAAGAAGGACGGGGGAAAGATCATCTCTAAATAACACAACGTAAGAATGATTTTTTATTGCAGCTGATTGAGCTCCTCCATGATCAAAACCTTGGAACACAACTTCCGAAAGAAAGAACACAGCTCCACCAAAAAGATCAACACATCGAGAGGTAGTGTATTCTTGATGGTCAGCCGAAGTAATTGTTGCATAAGCACATGTGATTCATGACTCTTTAATCCAGCAACCTTTCGAGCCTGCATGTCAATACTTTAGTTTTTGTAAGGTTTGAATTTGAAACTTATAGCGGTTTTTGTCTAAATAACTGCCACAAAATGAAAACCGTTTTAAAAAGTGGCAGGTTCTTTGTTTTGAATTGCAAATGTTATATTTTAATAATAGTTTTTGCAGCTAAACTGCTACAAAATTTAACAATTTATATTTTATTTATCTATCTAAATTTATTTCATTATTATGCTTATGATAAATATATTTAACTAAATATATATAATCTTTTCTATTTTCAATAATAATTGTTATATAATATAATTAAAAAATAAAAATCCTGTAATAATGTCATAAAAATCCCGTAAAATTTATAATTAAGATAAATATAGTGTTTACAAACCAATATAAAATGGATTCTTTAGAGGGAAGAATTAGAATTTTTGATAAATAATGCAATCCATTTTTAAAGTATCATTTATGACATTCGAA
Source organism: Acacia pycnantha (assembly GCA_025563575.1). Lineage (NCBI taxonomy): Eukaryota > Viridiplantae > Streptophyta > Magnoliopsida > Fabales > Fabaceae > Acacia > Acacia pycnantha. Next base: position 235,916 of record JAMWYP010000074.1, on the reverse strand, counting down.
ACTTAGTTTAATATGAAAATATAGATTATTGATTCAAAACAATTCAATCCAGATGGTAGCCTAACGTAATAAATTATAAGGGCCAAATTGTTTATTAATTAATAATTAAGAGAAAGCTAAAGACGAAGGTTGAATGTCTGATCCTATAACAAATAAAATAAAAGATAACAATAATTTTAAAGACATAAAATTATCCAATAACATAAATAAAAGATAACAAATATTTTAAATAAAAAAAAGTGTCTACAAACAAATAGAAGCTAACTATCAGGAGCTTGATGATCAGGTCCTGTCTCGGGGGGCTCTCCCATGGGGCAGGATCAATGTGAGCAAGAGCAGAGGTAACACCCTCGTCATCAGTAGGAGGAGGCGGAGGGGAGCATCGAAGGTGAACGTAGGAGGAGGTAGGGGAGGTGGCAACTGCTTGTCAGGAAACATCTCCCTGAAGGCACTAGCTAGAAAATCCCAGTTCTCCCTCTGATGAGCGTACCAAGTGTCAGCCTGGTCCTGAAATCGCCTAACAAGCTCCTGAATCTTGGTGCAACCTTCGCATCAACCTGCGCTTCAATCATCGCCTGAACCGCTCAGTTGTTGGCCTTCTCACGTCGGAGGTTCTAGCCTCAGGCGAAGCTCTTGGTAGACCATGCTAGGCCTGGTGCCTAACCCCATACTCCTAACACGCTCAAGATACTCAACCGGGCCCATGGTAGCTTTCAATGGGGCAGTAGGATCCACAGACCCTTCGAGGTCTGGGACTGTCGTAGTGATGCTTGAGTCTACTCGATCCACTCCTAGCGCACACATTTTATAAAACATTAATGAGACAATTTCATATAATTTAAATAAATTAAATAAACTATATAAATTAATTGTATGTAAATTACTGTCAGCTCCCCTGCTTGCTGAGAGGTTGTCGTCCCGTCACAGTGTCTATGGGTGTATGTGAACAGCTCCACATAGTCCGTCTAATGGTTCTCCTCCTGACCCTTCCTCTCCAGAAAGAGTTAAAAGAATATGAACGTTGTTATTTCAAAAGTAAAACAATTAATAATTCTCTAATATAAAGCTTAAATTAATTTAACTTTAAAATTACCAGCTTACTGTAGGTCACAACAAATGTCTTGGATCCTGCTGTGTGATGGATCTTCTGCTGCAATCGACTTCTGGTGCCCTTTGGGACAGAGCCTGCATAAGGTACGAAACATTACAATAATTACAAAAAAGAATATTTATTAAGAAATTAATAATTCTTCCAAAACATACTTGTGCTTAAGTTGGTCCCTCTGTCTGTGCTTTTGTTAAAGGGGTTTTTGAAGGGTCTATTCCTCTTCAGGAATCTAACAAAACCCTTATCTCGTTAATCCCCAAACGTGAGGTCCTCCTGGACTGGACAAAACTCACCCAATTTAATACAGGGACGCCGTCTGGGACGCTCTCGACCAGCTGCTGTAGAAGAATCATCCCATCCTTATTCATCCTGTTGTAGAGACGACCCCTTCGGTTCTACTAGCCATTCCTATCTTCATCAGTAAGTTCCTCTTCCTATTGGCTCGGACTTTAAACTTATGTTGTATCATAATTTAATTAATAATTAATTAATCAATTAATAAATAAATAAACAAAAAATTATAACTATTTACATATAAAATATAATTGAACAAAATTACTTACTAGCACAACTTCCTCAAACACTCTGTCATTCGGGAACTTTGGAATATGCTTCCAACTCTAGAAGTGGATGGGGAATTGCACTTGATTCCCGCCCAGGTCCATCAGCAAGTGGTTGAACAGGTGACCACCGTTCCCAATTGGCTGGTCCGTAAACTCATTCCAATCAACTACGACGTGAGGCCTCTGCAACAGATTCACATCGGGAACATCCAACTTCCTCCTGCTGATGTTCCCCTGCAGATCTACACAATTATAAACACATTTTTGTATTAAATTTAAATACAATTTAATTAACCATAAGGATTTGAAATTTTAATTTTGTTACAAAAATAATTAAATTTACCTTCGACATCCACCTCAAATCCGGTCGAGCGCGAAGACGACAGTCGGGGGTTCCCTTGGTCCCGCTCCTCCTCCCGATCAATAAATCGCTTTGCCTTGCCTATGAGAAACTGGATGTCTATCTCAGCATCATCAATGTCGTTGAGGGATAGATGTATGTCCTGTCTTCCTTCTAGGGTCTCCGGCTATGGGATTGGCTCCTCTGAGAAGAGTTGATCTATCTCGATCTCTACCTACGGTGGTAGAAGGATATTTCTACCCCCATGCCCCTCCCCACGACCACCTCTACTACTGCCCTCCTTTGAGGCACTCTACCATGTACTACCTCTTTCCCTTTCCCTATATGTCTCATAGAATCCAAAAACTCGTAAATGTTGTAAGAGAGCGTGAGAGAGCTAAATGTCGTAAGAGAGCGTGAGAAAACGAAAGTTGAGAGGCGATGATTCAAACCTTGAGCGGTTTGCTTTGTGGTGGTGGCAGGTTAAAAAGGCGTGCTTTTTGTAGCGTTTTGTGACATAACCGCTATAAAAATTGAACATTTGTAGCGGTCGAACATAAACCGCTACAAAGTACGAAACCCTACCTTGACCATCGTGAAATTTTGTAGCGGTTCTGTAACCGCTACAAATGTCTTGACCTTTGACATTCTGTAGCAGTTTCAAGGAAAAACCGCTACAAGATTTCATAATTACTGAAGATAGTGCAGCATGCCACGTGAAGATTGGATTTGTAAAATAGAGCCAATCTCCGATGAAAAAGTCATTGACTTATTTTCATCAGAGAGAGGCAGCTATATTGCAACCCAATCCTCTGTTGCATGCTGCACTATATTTTGAAAGTGATTTAAGGGTTGAGGGGTATATATAGGTTGAAATGTTTAGCAGTTTTTGATATACCACTACAAACTATGAAACTTTGTTGCGGTTTCTGTCTCTGTTTTTTCAAACTGCGACAAATGTTATGTCTCTTCGAATTCTATAGCGGTCATTATCCTAGAACAGTGACAAATATAACCGCCACAATCTGCGAGCCAAGCTGGCGCCAAATTTGTAGCGGTTTATTTGTTATAACCGCTACAAACTTTTCGTCACAAACCTTCGTGCCATTATGCGCCAAGCTGGCGCCAAATTTGTAGCTTTTTTTCCCCTTATAACCACTACAAAGTTCGTTACAAACAAGCCCACGTTTTGGCGCGAGTGTTGCCGCTGTAAATTTGTAGCGGTTTTTATGCATCGCTACATATGAACCGCTACAAAGTGTCATTTTTTTGTAGTGTAACATCCTTAGGCCTAAAATACGCTTGATAAATTTCTTCTAAAATTTCTGGGATGTTTCACCAAAAGTCATAATTAATAGGAAACTTGGAGAGCAAGTCTTGTTGGCTTGTGAAGAAAGTAGAATAATGATAAGAAAGTATTAAATTTAAGCAAGTAGATGTTGTTTAGGATATGAGTCAATGAACATTCACATTATTAATATTCTTAACACTCCCTTGAATGTCTATTATGAATGTGCCTCATTAACAATTTTAATTAGGAAATACCCAGTAGGACAAAAACCTGGCTAAAGAAAAGAGTACATTATTCATTGATACACTGTCTAGTGCTACTTCATCCTCCTCTTCATTCTCATCATCGGAGAAAGGAGACAAAAAGTTTGACTGCAAGTCATATTCAACCTCGTTGTAATGAAGTATGAGGTTTCAACTTTTCGTTTAGCATGTTGGTGTATGCGGTGAGATGCCTTATGTGGTAGTCAAGGCTTGCCAACAGTTGCATCAGAGCCTCCATTTCAGGAGGAGCAGGAGGAAGAGGAAGAGCTCCCTTGGATGTTAACATTATGTAGAGAATGAGGAAGTAAGAAGAATCACAAAGAATATATGAGTTTAAATAGAGGTATAACGGATGTTATTAAGGGTTATGGCCTATAAAAAGTGTTTGCATGACTGTTATTTCTGAAGACTATTATGGTTGATTTTAACTGATATAAAAGGTTGAAAGTCGAATCGTTTAAAAGTGTTACATGGTGGTTGTTTTGAAAAAACCGTCATTTTTCTCGCTAAATAAATGACAATTATTAACTATAACCGTTATTTTTGTAATTTCGTGAATTCTGCTTTATAATATGTGACGGTACGCAAAATTAACCGTTAGCGTTATATATTCTTATACGATCTTTATCTCAATGTACATGATTAATTGTAACTGTTATGTATTCCAGGTTAGAAATGTGTGTATATATATATATAGTAATGTATAAAATCTTTTTAATAGTGATTCATAAATAAGAATAAAATTAAAAAAAGAATGGGTTAAGGTGCAAAAATAGACATGTACTTTTTTCAAAAGAGCGCCCAGTGGCAAATACTTTTTTTTGGCGCAAAAGTAGACACGCGGTTACAAAAGTGGAGCAAAATTAGCGTTTGACCGTTAGTTGACTTTTTCTAAATTGAAAATGATGACGTGGACGATAACATGGACCTTCTTCTTCCTCGGTGATCCCCCAACCCAGATTCCGTGACCCACCCAAAACCCGATTCGTGACCCTCCCCCAAAACCCAGATTCCGGTGACCCTCCCCCAAAACCCGATTCCGTGACCCCCTCCCCCAAAACCCGATTCCGGTGAGCCCTCCCTAAACCAAACCTTCGAACCCTCCCCAAAACCCGAGACCTTCGAACCCCAAACCAAACCTTCGAACCCCCCTCCCCAAACCAAACCTTCGAACCCCCCCACCAAAATCAGAGACCTTCGAACCCCCCTCCCCAAACCAAACCTTCGAACCCCCCCAAAACCCAGAGACCTTCGAACCCCCCTCCCCAAACCAAATCAGATCCAAACAAAATCAACAAGAAGAGGTACCAAAATGAGATCAATCGAAAAAAGAGAACGAAAACGCGGTACCAAATCGCACGAGATCAATCGAAAAATCGATCCAAACAAAATCGAAGAACGTTAGCAATTAATTATTTCGAATCCAACAAAATCAACAAGAAGAGGAAGAAGATACAACACTATCGAGCTTGGAGACCATGGATTCCGTCCGTCGACCCTTCTCTCTCTTTCTAGTTGAAGAAGAAGAAGGAAGGAAGAAGAAGAGAGAGGGGGTGGCAGATCGTGGAGGTGGGAGGTGGGGTGGCGGATCGAGATGGGGGGAGGGGTGGCAGATCGTGGAGGTGGGGGAGGGGGGCGGCGGATCGAGATTGGGGGGTGGGGAGGTGGCCGATGTGGAGGTGGGGGGGGGGGCCGATCGTGGATTTGGGGGGGGGGGGTTGGGTTTGACGAGGAAGAAGAAAGGAAGGAATGAAGAAAGGAGGCGTGGATTTTTTTTAAATTTCTTTTTTTTTTTTTGCATTGCCAAGTAGGAAATAAATTTGCTGAGTCAGCATATATGTTAATGTTTTTGGTCAAACTAACGGTCAACTAACGGTCAAACGCTAATTTTGCTCCACTTTGTAACCACGTGTCTACTTTTGCGCTAAAAAAAAGTATTTGCTACTGGACGCTCTTTTGAGAAAAGGATTTGTCTATTTTTGCACCTTAACCCAAAAAAGAATACATAAACTTTGTAGCACAGGTAGAACCAGATAAACATGAAAGAGAGGAGAGATATTCTATAAAGTAATAAAGGTGTTAGTTTGTTAAGCCTCGCACGTGTCTAACATATCTAACTGGCCTTTAGTTACGTATAGTAGAATCAGTTTCATCTTTACTAAACTATTCTGAATTTCTGATACACATATTCAACTAAATCGTCCACCTTTCTTCTAGTTGTTCTCGATCGGTCACTTGGCAGAAATTTTCTCACTCTTGATAATCTCCTTGCAAGCCACAAGGAAAGGATCTGAATCGCTTCCTTGAGGCAGTCCTTCATGCAGGCAGAGCCGATGGACATGGCGGCCTAGGAATCTTCACCCTCTCAGTTGCTGCCGCTGGAGCTCACCACCACCGCCGGAGCCGAACGAGGAGCTACGAAGGACGTATGGAGAGGCAAGATGTTGGGGAGGGAGTATAGGGAGGGAAGTAGCAAAAAGAGAGAAGCGCATATGGCTAAATTAGCAAACTTTACATATCCTAACTTGGTCTACTTGATCTGATTTGGTATTTGTGAAATTAGGGGCGCTGATTTGGGGTTTATTTTTCAGGATATATTTTTAAATAGTTTTGCCTCTTGCTCAGATATTTTGGTGCTCTTCTGTCTAACTAGCAACAGACCACATCTATCGTTTTGCATGTAATTGGGTATTGCTATTGGGCGATCATGGCTGCTATTCTGAATTTTATTAACCTCAATACCCATATCCATGAACTTAATGACCAACACGGTCTGATCTTATCATTTTCCTCCTAATTACTCCTTCTTGGGTCATCCAATGCCATAACATTTTGGTGCAGTTTTGTTTTTCATCTTATTTGATTAGCTCTTGAGTCTTCTGTTTTCCCTCCCTATACCTTTCTTTTCTCTTCTTTCTGCTTAAACTCATCTCTTCTTCTGTTACTTATACGAGCCCAAGATTTACCTGTGAGATAGACAACCTTCGTCTGTGCTTTGTTCTTTCTAATGGGATCTTTGTCTGAGTTTTCGGGTATACAATTTGATGTTTTCATCAGCTTCAGTGGCACAGACACACGTCAAGGTTTTCTCAGCCATTTGAGAAAGGAACTGAAGCAGAAGCAAATTGATGCCTATGTAGATGAGAAACTTGAAAGTGGAGATCAATTATCACCTGAGCTCTTAAGAGCTATTAAAGGATCACTTATTTCATTGATAATTTTTTCAAAGGACTATGCCTCTTCAAAGTGGTGCTTAGAAGAACTTGTGCAGATTATTGATTGTATGGAGAAGCAAAAACAGATTGTGATTCCCGTTTTCTATAACATAGACCCTTCAAATGTGAGACATCAGAAAGGGTCTTATGGAGACGCTCTAGCAAAACATGGAAAATATTATTATAAGGAAAAGCTGCCAATTTGGAGGTCAGCTTTGAAAGAGGCTGCTAATTTATCTGGGTTTCATTCATCAAATTATGGGTAAGCTCTTTTACTTGAATAGTTTTTATCATTATGTAATGATGTCACCGAATTCACAGTCATTTTAATTTCTCATGGTTATAGGGATGAGGCTGAGCTCATTGAAGAAATTGCCAAATCTTTGTCAAAAAAGTTAACTATTTTGTACCGAAGTGACTTCACAAATCTTGTTGGAATTGATGAAAGAATTGCAGAATTAGGATCATTGATGGATGGAGGGTCAAAAGATGTCTGTGTCATTGGAATTTGGGGCATGGGCGGTATCGGTAAGACGACTATCGCTGCTGCAATATTCAATAAATTTTGTTTTGAATATGAAGGGCATTGTTTTTTGGCAAACGTAAGGGAAGAAACTGAAAAGAGTGGGATCATTTATTTGAAGAATAAAATACTTTCTTCACTGCTCAAAGAAAATGATTTACAAATTAGCACCCCATATGGCATGCCCCCTTTCGTTAGGAGAAGGCTTCTTCGTAAAAGGGTTCTTGTTGTTCTCGATGACATTAGTGACTCAGATCAACTTGAAAATTTAGTAGGAGCACTTGATTGCTTTGGATATGGTAGCAGAATCTTAATAACAACGAGAGATAAACAAGTGCTTGCTAAAAGAGTTGATGAACTATACGAGGTTAAGCCATTGATGTCTGATGATGCTGCAAGACTTCTTATGTTGAATGCCTTTGAGAATACTTATGTAGACATTGAGTGGATTGAATTGTCAAGGAAGGTGATTAGTTATGCGAAAGGTATTCCATTGGCCTTGAAAGTTTTGGGTTCCTTTCTTTATGGAAAAAGCAAGGAGGAATGGGAGAGCCAACTTGAGAAGCTCAAAAAAATGCCACATGCAAAAATTCAAGATGTGATGAGATTGAGTTATGATAAACTAGATAGGGAAGAGAAGAACATTTTCTTATATATTGCTTGTTTTTTCAAAGGATATGAAACACAGCAAATAATACTTCTGTTAAATGCCTGTGGTTTCTCAACAATTATTGGGTTGAAAGTCCTGCTAGACAAAGCTCTTATAACTGGAGTTAAAGAATCAGCTGTCAGAAAGTCAAGAATATCTATGCATGATTTAATACAAGAAATGGGTTGGGAAATTGTTCGTGAAGAATCCGTTGATAATCCTGGAAATCGTAGTAGATTATGGGATGCTAATGAGATATGTCATGTATTGAAACATGACATGGTAAGAATTACAATTCATATTTATATAATTACAAATTATATTCTGCTTTCCTCTGATATGCTACTTTTATATTGCAGGGGACTAAAGCCGTTCAAAGCATAACTCTGAATGTGGCAAAAATTGAAGATCTGCATTTAAGTGCAAAAACCTTGTCGTCAATGGACAATCTGAAATTTCTCAATTTTTATAAAGCTAATTTTGGAAAGGGGAATTTACATTTTCCCTGTGGTGTTGAATTTTTGTCCAATAAGCTTAGACTTTTGCGTTGGGATTACTACCCTTCGAAGTCATTGCCGGCAACATTTTCGGCTGAAAACATTGTTACTATGAAAATGTTCAACAGCAAACTTACAAAACTTTGGGATGGTGTCCAGGTATATCTATATTTTTCTTCAAATGGTGTTTGGAAATTTGTCAGCAATTTTTTGTTTACGGGAATCTCTTCTCATTTGATTGTTACAGAACCTCACGAATTTAAGGGAGATTCTCCTTAGTGAATCAGAGTACCTGGTCGAGCTTCCTGATTTCTCAAAGGCCAAGCTTCTTAAAAATGTAGATCTTAACTATTGTACAAGGTTGCGTAGTGTTCATCCATCTATTTTAACTCGACCCAATCTCATCCGTTTAAGGCTTGTAGATTGCAAAGCCCTTACTAGCCTTACCAGCAATACCCCTCTAAAATCACTTATATTTCTCGCACTCAGTGGATGTTCAAGGCTGAGAGAGTTTTCAGTAACATCAGATAAAAGGTTAGATCTGTTTCTTTCAAACACAGCCATCAATGATGAATTGTGCTCTTCAAACGGGCATCTTGGCAACATTGAAGAATTGAGTGTGGATGGATGCCAGAGTCTCACAAATCTCCCCTACAAGTTAATCGACCTTAGCGGTCTTCGATCTCTTAGTATTTCTGGTTGCAACAAATTAGCATCAAATCTGCATTTCCTATTAGATAGGTTACGCGGTTTGGAAAATTTGTCGCTGAATAATTGCAGCAACTTATATGAACTGCCTGAGAACATCAGTTTGTTGTCATCGTTACGTGAGTTATCACTCACCGGGTCAACTAGTTTGACAACACTACCTGCGAGCATCAAGCATCTTTTGAGGCTACAACGTCTTAGGTTGGATGAATGCAAAAGACTTCAATCTCTACCAGAACTTCCACCCTCCATTGAAAACCTGTCTGCAAGGGACTGCACAGTCCTTGAGTCCCTAAAGTTAACTTCAATGCCTACAGTCACATTGGAAGATGAAGTATGCTTCCACTTTGGAAATTGCATGAAATTGGATTGGCAATCAATCAAAGCTATCGAAGCAAAAGCGCTATTTGAGATGGATAAATTTGTATCAGCCGTTGAAAAAGGTTGTTCTTGGACTATGCAAGCTCAACTTGTATATCCAGGGAGCAAAGTTCCAGAGTGGTTCATGTATAAGTCAACTCAGTCTTCTGTCACCATTGATCTCTCCTCCATCCCACAACCAAAGGATTGGATTTTCATTTTCTGCGCCATTGTTTCTCATCCTCAATCCTTTCTTTACTTTGAAACTGAATGGTATTTTAGTGATGGCCAAGAGGTTTTGGAGGGGATGATGTATTACTTTTGCAAACATATTGGCATCCTCCATACAGATCATGTTTGTCTCTGGTATATCTCAGAGCTTCCTTCAGAGGTTCAAAGGATAATTGAAGAGAAGAGTAATGATCAGATCACCACTAATCATGAATCAGTTGAAATAAAATTCATTCCTAAAACTCCTGGTCCAGTTCCAGTTTTGGGTCTCAAAGGGTGTGGGGTATGCCCAACAGGTGCATCATCAGGATATCGAAACTATATTCAGCAAATGGAATTGGTTTTACCGTCACAATCTTATTCGGAGGGAACCAAAACCATTGACAAAGAAGTGGTGGTTCTTAGGAAGTCTAAGGATGTTATCTCCCCAACCCCACCAACTTTGTCTTGGAAGAATCGAACACAGGGCTTGAAAGATATTTTATCTTCCTATGATACCTAGGATCCAGTTTCCTTTTTCTTGGTGGATTCAAGCAAAAGTGTCAGGTGATTTTCTTTTTTCTTATAATTTCTTGATATTCAAATTGAGCTTATTATCCTGTTGTGCTATGCTGCTTCCCTGCAATCGGTTTAAGATTTTTTTCCCCTTTTTTGGGGAGATTTAGGGGCTGTTTGATATCAGTGAGGGGAGGGAATTTTTTTTTTTTTTTTTTGAATTGGATTTAGAAAAAAATTAAATAAGTGGGGTTAAAATTTTTTAATTGGTTGGGATATTTTTTTTTTTTTGATATAAAAATTTTAAGAAAGGGGTTGGGCTCACCCACAATCCAAGGGCAGGGTGTTTGGAGCCTAGTCCACAGGGCATACTAGACAGAGAGTACACATGCCTCCACCTCTACCAACGTTTCTACTGCTTCCTAGATCCCTAGGATGCCTTCCCCAGCGCCTTGACCAACGCAGGGATCGAACCCCTCCCTTGAGGTGAGGAAGTCCGACCCCTTCCCCAGTTGAACCCAATGACCAGGGGTAGTTTGGGATATTAATACATCAATAACTTATGTTAATACTTCAATAACTCATGTTTTATAGAGATCCAAATATGAGTGGTAAACTTAAACCGACCTACGTCTCGACCCATTTCTTAATGAAATGGGTTTTACAAGTTTTCAATGATATAGTTGATTGATTGACAATCTATGACAGCTCCACGTAAATTTTAATTCTTTTTACTTTCTCTTCAAATTACTCTTTTGACCTTTAATGTAAAACCTAATTAACTATCAAGCAAAAAAAGACCTAATTAACTAATTTAAGTAGATTAAGGATGTTAATTAAGTTAGTTAATAAAATATATATATTTTAAAATATTATGGTCATCATCCTTAATTCCTTAATTTCTTCCCTTCCCTGCTACTTGATTATTTTTTAGGGAATATCAATAGGATTAATTTAGAAAAAAATTAATGAAATGTGAAATAGATTTTACATTGGGAAAATCATTTTCAGGGCCCTTTTAACACTGACAATTCCAAAAAAGACCCCAAGATTATGATAATCCCAAAAAAGGTCCAAGACCTTTTCTGGGATTTTCAGAATCTTAGGTGAGTTGTTAACGGGGCTGATATAGTTGTTAACGGGTAGGTCTTTAACAACTAAATCAGTCACGTTAACAACACTTTTGCTAACAACTAAATCAGTACATTTAACAACTATATCAGTACCCCGTTAACAACTATATCAGCCCCGTTAACAACTCACCCAAGATTCTGAAAAACCCAAAAAATGCCCTGGGGCTTTTTTTGGGATTATCAGAATCTTGGGGTCTTTTTTGGGATTGTCAGTGTTAAAAGGACCCTGAAAATGATTTTCCCTTTTACATTTAGGACAATTTTAACTCCCCAATTCCGTCCTTAATTAAGGACAGAAGGGAGTATTATATAAAGTTTTCAAGCTTCAGTTTCATTTTGGGTCTGCAGCACTGTTGATGCGTTACTCTGTCAATAAGGCTTGTCTTGGCACAAAGGGTGTTTAATTTAATTAAGAACCTGTTTTTTTTGCTTTTATAGGACAATCCAGTTTGAGATTGTAATTAGTGTTTCTGTGTTGTGTTGCAGACAAATCATAGAAATCCGATTACTGAAGAAAGAGCAAATTGTGTTCTGTACTTAAGAGACTTTTCCAGAGTAGAATGCAATGTAATCTTAAGTTTCTCTTTGGTACACTTCTAAGAAGCAAAAATGAAAATGCTTCACTCAAGGATTCGTTGCTGAAGAAGAAAAAGCTTCGCTGGCGCCAGAGAACAAGACTCTTCGGCGTTGGAGAGGAAGAATCACTATAAAATAAAATGCAACCAATCATGCATTCGGGTAAATGGGCCTTTAATTACTACTACCTCCAATCATAATTATAAGACATAGTTGACTTTTTTTGGAGAGATTAAGGAAGCTAAATAAGTTACTTAATCATTTCATATGTTGTGTATACTTAGGTTATATATTAGTTTATTAGTCAAACCAATTAGTTTGAAGAAAAATAAAAATAAAAATATTCAAAAGTAATTTAATTAGCTTCCTTAATCTCTCCAAAAAAGTCAACTATGTTTTATAATTAGAACCAGAGGGAGTATTATCTTATTTATAAATCTTTTAATATGTTGCTCATAGATTAAGAGAAACCTTAAACTTCATTGACTCTCATAAAATTTTCAATTTTGTCTATCTAATTTACATTATATCCTTAAGTTAACACAACAATAAATTAAGGATAAAATTATATGTCCATAGAAAAATTTAGTAAGTTACATTATAACTAGGGCATAAATTTTCTTTCTATCCTATAAATAGGACTAAGAGTATATTTGTTTGTAACCAAATAGGCGCTTAATTGCCGGCTTAATTTATATATATAAATGAAGCTTATCGTTTTGAAGTGTTGATTCTACTCAAGGTTATTAAAACCGGACCGATCATTGAACTGGTTGGGGTACTGGGTTAAGGGTCAGTGGATCAGACCGGAGTTAAACCGGGACCAAGACGGTGAGAATTATTAATATAAAATTATAAATGAAATAATTTTTTGAATAATGACTCCTAGTTTGGTCAAAAAGATAATTGATTGAAATGGGCTAAATTTTCGTTGGGGGGGGGTGATCTGTAAAGTAAATGTCTCTTCACTTCCACTTCTTGAACAAAGCCTGCAATCACCTCACCTGATAGTTGTCCTTTTCACATTAAATGTTAGTCACCATTTTCGAGCTGCAGACAATCCTTCACTTCCCAATTTTGAATTTTTCATGTCTTATTGTGAAATTACTCTCCTCGCCCTCACATCTGCCATACATGTCTCCCTACACCTTGGGGCAAATTTGACTATTGAATTTGGATATTTGCTTAATAGCTGTTGGTCTTATGAAGTCGTCTCCTTCCCTCCTTCACTTTCGATAAGCTTCTCTTTTCTCTCTCTCTGTTTTCTCTATTTCTCTCACGTTTAGGCATTCAGCCATGGCTTCTCCACCATCTTACACCCTAAACGTCGTCGGTCAGAGCCTGAATCGTTCTAGGTGTTTCTTTCGGTTGACGACTGTTTTTGTGGTGGTCAGGGCGGAGCTCGCCGGTGAGGAAGGAAGAAGACGGCGAAGGTGGAGTGAGGAGTCGAAGGTGTGGAGGTCGCTGTTCGCCAATATGTTTCTCGAGTCTCCTCTCTTCTACTGTTAATTTTTTTTTTTAATACTGAGGGCTGATGACCCCGGTTTCTATCCTTTTCCGGACCGGTTTCACGGACGGTTCGCCGGTTTCCGGTCTGAACCGGCCGGTCCGGTCCGATTTTAATTACCATGATTCTACTTCATGCCTCTTGACTTGGTTGCCTGTTTCCTATTACAAATAATTCTTTAGATCAGAACTGAAAATGTCCTTACTCTTTTGCATATCATAGCAAACGGATTGACTTGATTTTGACAAACTATGACGCTCTTATATGTTCTCCTCCAACAACCAACGTGAACAGTCTTTAGTATCATCCATTTTTTCATGAGTCCATCTGGACCGTTGATTTGGAAGAGAGAAAAATCTAAGAAGTATAAATTGATGATGTGACCTTTCAAATTAATTGGACGGACAAGATTTAAAAATTACGAGGGATAATAAGAAAACGGATGAGGAGAAAAACCTGACCCACAACCCTCATTGACTGACGAACTGACGAAAAAGAGCCCTCCCTACAATGGTGTGAAAACTATGCTCATAATCACAAAATTAAGCTGAATTTGTATACATCTTTTTTAAGTCATCTATTTTTTTAAAAAAAAATAAAATTGGCAAACCTTTAAAGATGCATTTCATTAGAAATTGTTCAAAAAATTTGAAAACATTGGTATCAAATTTGGTCCGTCTTTGAAGTTGGGCTATAAATTATTAATGTGAAGAAGATGATCTAAATGACAAGATTGGAATTTGTTAAAATTTGAAGGATTATATTAAAGAGGAAATAAAAGCCTCTGAATGTTTTTAAATTTTTAATCCTCCAAGTGGTTATGTGTGTTCATTGGGTTATTGGTTTTAAGATCACTATTTTTCTTTTGTTTATTATTTATCCGCTTCTGCTTTGTAATATTTGGGTTTTCAAGGACATGTTCTTACTATTTTCTTAATTTGAGTTTGATTTTTATAGATAATTGTTAGCTTAGGATTTTAATTAAATTAACAAGATATATTGGAATTCAATTTTAAAATTTCTTTAGAATATAATTTGATTAATTTAAATATACCTTTATGGATGATTTTTTATATTTAAAGTAAACTAAAAATTTTATTTAATAAAAAAACATCTTTAATTCCGATAAAAATTACTCCCTCCGTCCCTAATTATAGGAGCAAATTTTGTCCTAATTATAAGAGCAAGTTTTAACTTTTGTCAATTTTTTCCTATAATACCCCTATTTATACTTATTATTAGGAGCATTATATATATGTGCGTTTACATATATATGTATATTTGTGTTTATGTGTTTCAATATATATATGTGTAGATATATATGTGTGAACACACACACATATATAAACATATATGTGTGTGTGTCTCTCTCTCTCTCTTCTCTCTCTCTCTCTCTCTATGTATGTAGATAGATCTATATGTATACACATATATATACACACATATATGTTTATATAGCAAGACCATTATTTCAATTAGAAAGTGTGTGGAAAGAAAATTAGATCTATATGTATACACATGACTATATAAAAAGCAACTAATATATATATATAAAAACTAATATGTCATGGATATCTAACGTAAGACAAATTAGAAACACTTATAATTAGGGCAACTTGTGTCATTTTAAATTTATATAAGGACATTTTAGGAAAATGAGTAAAATTAACTAATTTAACTCCTCTCCTTAATTCTCCCAAAATCGGTTAAATTGCTCCTATAATTAGGGACGGAGGTAGTATTAGAAACCATTCACATACTTTATTTGAGATAATATTACCAAACGTTCATTTATGAAAAAAAGAGTTGGTATCATACTCTTTTAGTTATAAAAGTTTGAATTTATATCTCCTGTGAAAAATATAGATAAAATTAGAAAGAAAGACATAGAGAAAATAATATTTACTAGAAATTATATTTAGAATGATCAAATATCCAAATAACATTGTAAAAAATGTTAAATTGCTTTTTGGGTGCTGTATCGAATACATTTGTGAATTTAATAAGTCACTTTTAATATGATTTATATAGATTAAAAAAACTTTAAACTACATAAACTCTATCATAAAATTTCAATTTTATCTCCATCTAATTTACATTACAACACAACAATAAATTAAGGATAAACTTATGTTACATAGGAAAATTTAATAAGTTACCTTATAACTAGGACAAAAAATATTCTTTCTATCTTATAAATAGGACTAAAAGAGTATATTTATATGTAACCAAACAGTAACTAGGACATAAATATTCTTTCTATCCTATAAATAGGACTAAAAGAGTATATTTGTATGTAACCAAACAGGGGCTTTCATGCGGGCGGACGAGCGTGATAAATTAAAGTTATTAATTAAATATATTTGATTGACAAAATTGTATATAAATTAGAATGCATATAAATGTTTTTTTACATGTTGATACTAAATAATACCACTCTGATCCTATTTATAAGTCCCCTTTGGTCAAAAAATTTGGTCCTATTTATAAGTCCTCTTTTAGATAATAAATGAGATTGTGACAATTTTGCCCATATTAATTATACCAATGAAAATAGAGAGAGAAGAAAAAGTTGAAAGATACCCAATGAAAATAGAGAGAGAAGAAAAAGTTGAAAGATACCCATCCATAAATGAGGGCAAAGTTGAAAATTTACCCCACAATCATTGAGCTAACTAACTCTCCTTGGTATGTGTGTTTTGGTCAAAAGGGACTTATAAATAGGACCAGAGTGGGTAGTACATTGCTAATTGGACCACGTGTTTCTAATAAGTTGGTCTCTGATTCTATCATGAACACGATTCATTTGGGTTGAAGATAATGTAGGAATATTTGTGTTAAAACCAAGGTTCTGAAACCCGGACCGGTCACTGAACCGGTTGGGGGTACTGGATTAAGGGTTAGTGGGTCAGACCGGAGTCAGCCCGGGCCAGAACGGTGAGGTATAAAAAATTGAAAAATAATTAATTTCTCATCACGCCAACCTAGAATTGACATACTATATATCATTTCAATATTTTAGATCAATAGCAAAATAATCATATACTTCAATACTTGTGACATATTCAGATATTCCTAATAATTTTGTTTACAACCTACATTTGTGACAATATATTCATGGTAGGAAAATATCAAAAACAAGTATATGATGACAAAATATTCTCAAGCAGAATCTTTTTTAACACCAAAATGTGTGGGAGGATTGCTAGACTCGGGATTGGGAGTGGTAGTATTTTGGGCACCTTCATTATTAATATTTCCCTCCATTAACACAACTTCAGGAAAATAATCAAACACAGAACCTCACAGACCAGAATCTCACAAATCGAGCAAACCAAACCTTCAGAAATCCAAACCAAACCGAAGCACAACAAAAACCAATAGGCAAATCAAAGCCAATATTAAAAAATAAGCAAAGCCAACCAAAAATAGAGCAACCACGACAGCTTCAGGAAAACAAAAAACAAACCCAAATCAAACCAATATGACATCCAAAAGTGAAAAAATAAACATCAGAGCACCAGCAGAACACGAAGAACAAATAACTAAAAATAAAATAAAACATTCAACAATAATAAACTTGAAGCTCTGCACAATGGAACGAAGCTCTAAATCGATATGAACAAAGCTCTTTCACGGTTTCACCTGAAGAAATAAACGGGTAGTGGGAGGCAATTTTTATTTAAAAAAAAAAAAAAAAAGTTTACCGGGTCAGTCCGGTTTAACCCGTCCGGGTCACACCGGTTTCACCAGATTTACCGGGTTAGACTGGTTTAACCCTAAACCGGACCGGTTCCCGGTCTAAACCGACCGGTCCGGTTCGGTTTCACAAACATGGTTAAAACCAACTATACATCTAATCTCAAGAAATGCATGGAACCCAATAGGAAACTCCAATCCAATATACTAATTAAACTCTAAACCTAATATTTAACTAATATAGAAGATTAAATATAGAAATTAGATAGTAGAACTCTTTTCTATGAAGCTCCAAACTAAAAAATCAACTCATTTCTATAGGAGAAGAAGAGAAGAGAAATTAGCCACTGTAATTTATAGAACAAGAGTCAAGAAGCAAAGCCACAATCTGATTTGAACAACCATCCATGATAAACATCACCAGAAAAATCAAATCTAATATGAAAAGTGTTATGGAATAAAATACTAGGCCCATCCAAGGTGTGGCCCATCAGGAGACATTTAATACATTTGGGCTTGGAGGCACCAAAGGCCCAGCAAGTCTAAACCCTAACCCTAAGGTAGCCTCTATATATAGTTGGTTAACCTAAAGAGGTACACATCTTCTAAGCTCTCTCTCAATTGCATATACTGCACACAGAGCACACACACCACCCTCTGGCTAAACGCCTCCAAGAAACCTCGAACTACGTGGACTTTGATCCCTCTTCGAGTACGTAGGCCCTAGGAATCGCTCCTAGGTCAAGTCCCTGTGCTTTGTGATCTCCGATCCTCTCCGGTATCTCATCCATGGATGCTTGGGGGAGAGCTGTTTGATCCTATATCCACATCCTAGCCCACCTAGGGTTAGGGATCTATGTTCTTATGATAGAACATTGGCGCCGTCCGTGGGGAATCGGTAAATTTCTGATTCCCGCGACCGAAGATGGTCATTGATTCTGATTCACAAATGCCACTGGCGGATTCAAGGGTTTGCCTATAAGAAATCCAGATAATGGCATAAGAAAAGAGGGTAGCGCACATGAGTATGGCAGCGGCCGAAGAGAATTTGTGGAGGATAGTTTGTCGCGATTAGGTTTACAAAAGCTAAACATCAAAGATGCCATGGCAGGACCTCAAAGATGCGATTGCTCCTCTGCTTCTGACCTCTCTTCCTTGGAAGTTTGCCTAGGACCAACCTTTCAGCTACTCAATTTTGTTGACGTCGTTGCAATCAGGAGCCGCTTACCAGAGTTTTTGTTCCGAATCCTTGATGTGTTTGAAACATTGAGGGACCTTATTCCCGGATATAGATCCTTGTTTTCCGACTAGTACTCCGTGCTTCTAAAAAAATGAAGCAATCACAATCTGGAACAGATTAGGTGAAGCGATACAGAGCATTTTCATGGAACTTGATAACCTGATCCAGCGCAACCCAACAAAAGCAGCAGTTTTCAGCGGTAGGCTTCAACCAATTACTCGCTACGTTATGAGATACCTTAAAAGCGGCTTGTCGATCTTGCTAGACCTTGGAGCAAATTTTTGGCATACAGTTGAAGTCATCACGGGGACGGAACTGAGATGCCTGAGGCCACCCCGATGATAGATCCGAGATAACTAAAGTCGGCACAGTGACGGAGCTATCAACGCTGATCCCATGCAGGTTCTCTGGTGCTTGCATTTTTCACCAACAAAGTTCCACTATCCGACAAAAAGGGAAAGCAACGGAGACGAGGGAAAGAGAAAGTTCCATCTCTGGTTCTAAATCGTTCAACACGCCCTAGGTGGAAATTATGGATTCAACCATAATACCCCGTGGAGTCTCATTCATGGATTTCGAAGATATGCAGATATGCAGGAACTTATTATACAGTTTGGGCATGTTATTGGAGTTCGCTTCGTTTCTTTGGTTACGATGGAAGTCGCCTATGCTTGAGTGGCCATTTCGGGGGCCCGTGAAGTTACCATTACTGGTTAGTTACAAATTTGAAATCTGAGATACAGTGCCGGGACAATGAAACGCTTCATTATTATCCATGCCGAGAAATCATGAAGCCGAGATATAAGGTGCAAGCCAGAGATGGAATGGAGCAATAACAGCATGACGTCGGCATATAAATACTGATCAAGAATCAAAGCATGGTCGAAGGAATTTAGCATGCTATGCTCAGATGCTTAGAGGCCAGCTCTATAGCCCACGTTATGCTGCTCTAATAGCGAACAGGAAAGCTGAGGGAGGAGAAGAACGCCGGCCCTCCTGCTCAATATTTTTCTTCTTCAGGGCCAGTGATAATCTCAACTTCCGAGACTGTGTGCCGAGGTGCAGGATGCAGAGATTCATGGCCACGTAATCACTTTCTACCGAAGCAGCTTGTTGGGGTTGCAGGGATTTGATCCCGGTGTAGAGCATGAACTGTGATGCCGAGATGCCAGCTCTGTGTATGTCGGAGGTTGGGAATGCCGAGATGGAGCCGACGAGCGAGACACTTTGTGGCGGAACCAAGCCGAGTCGTGCCCACTTGATGGAAGTCTCGAGCATGATGGGCCGAGGCGCTTCATTATGCCGTGATGATTATCGCAGCATCAAACCCATCATCATCATCAATTTGCGCCCAGGTTCTTGCTTCTCGTAACTCTCTCAAGTAAGTCTGCCAGCGCAGGTACTTGTGATGGAGAATTGTCTCTTCCAGGAGCGTGCTGAGATTACTATCCCGATCAGGTCTGGGATCGTTGTTTGGGGTGGTCCTGATTGAAGGCCGAGATAATCATTTGAGAGGCCGAGGTGCACAGTTGATAGTCTTGGGAAGCCGAGATACAGCGATGTTGGGATACTTCGACGGTTTTCCAGGCTTAAAATTGTGTGTGGCAATTTGAACCGAGATGCCGAGGTGAGCAGGTGCTGAGACACGTACCCCTTGCTTGGATTAGTCGTGGAAATTATCTGGTTTATATGGAGCCACGGGTCAGAAGCAAGATATAAATAAGATGGCCACAAGCTTGGTTGTCCGATTTTCCATCTGGAAACTCTTTCACATCAGATGGCAATAATTCACTCCAAAGGGATACAAGGGGAATCTTGATTCTTCAATGGGTGGTAAATTTTGGATTCATCCCCTGTTCACACCCATGAATTTTTTTATTCCACATTCACGGCCCGATTTGAGTCATGCATAGAATGGGCCCTATGAACTTATTTATAGTCTACAGTGGTACTTAATCATGGGCTAAATCGTATACTTTTACTTATGGGCTAAAGCCACATAATACTCTACCTAGGTGCTTGAAATATTCAAATGGATGACGATATTGTCCCGAGATCGATTGAAATTTGGGATGATCGGTTGAAGTCCTGGTTTATTTTATTATAAACACCAATGCCACCAAGAATTACTACTCCTGAGAATAGTTGATCTGAAGTTATTGTTCAAACAATAATAAACAATTTACTGTTGAACCAAGAAGGAGCGGAAATTCCTAGAATTTTAAACAATTTGCTGTTGGGAGTGAACCATCCCAGAAGCCGCTGGCTATTTGTTAGCAACATCTCCCTTCAACAAGGAGGAGTCTATCAACCATGGATTCTTCACTTTATGTGTTCTAGAAGGGTACATACGGGTGGGAGGAAAGGCAATAAGAGATGGCTTCAATATAGTTTCATCAGTGATGGGAAAATACTTCGCATCGCAATATTTCAAGCAGCTGAGGCAACTCGTGAATCGATGCTTCATGAGATAAGTTTGCTGCATTAATATCATTGCTTTCAGAAATACTTCCTTTTAACCCGTATATTGTGTGAAAAATCCTTGCTTCAATTTATACTTAAAGGTATAAAATTTGTGCAGAAGCCTGCAATGGGTTGATGGCATATTCATTAATATAATTTTGTTTTGATGTTGCTATATTCATTGTTGAGGGAAATTCTACTCTTGACCGTCTTCCCTCTGTCAAAATATATTGAATATTATGGTTTTTGACGTGAAAGATGACTTGATCAACTTGATGCTCTAATAAATTTCGTAGTCAATTTTGATGGTATAAGTGAGGATTCCAAGTAATTTTTGAGAAAGGCTGGGGAAGAGCTTTTTACAATTGCCACCCTTAATGCTCCTGATCCAAATTCACAAAACAGTCAATTGATTATAGATAAATGGAGTCCAATTCCAAAGTTGTAAAGACGGACCTGATTAAACTGAATCTAGTTTAAATCTGGGATCCGTGTTAATTTTTGCAGCAAAGGAGAAAAGGCGGACCCGGTTAAACTGAATCTAGTTTAAATCAGGGATCCGTGTAACGACGGCTACGACCGCCAAATCTATAAACATGTATGAATTCTGAGTAAACAAACCAGTCTTCAAAAATCATGTCAAAGCTAAACATGTAGGAATCCGAGGTACATAAACCCGTTTCCGAAAATCATGCTCAAGTTAAACATGTATGAATTCTGAGTAAAGAAACTCGTTTTCGAAAATCATGTCCAGATTTCCGAAAATCATGTCAAAGCTAAACATGTAGGAATCGAGGTACATAAACCCTTTTCGAAAATCATGTCGAAGGAAAACATGTATGAATTCGTGGTAAATAAACCCGTCTTCCAAAATCATGTCAAAGTTAAACATGTAGAGGACAGGTGATCAAACTGTCTTCCAAAATCATGTCAAAGCTAAACATGTATGAATTCCGAGTAAATAAACTCGTTTTCAAAATCATGTCCAGCTTTAAACATGTAGGAATCGAGGTACATAAACTCGTTTCCTAAAATCATGTCGAAGGAAAACATGTATGAATTCAGGGTAAACAAACCTGTCTTCGAAAATCATGTCCAATTTAAACATGCGTGAATTCGAGGTGCACAAACCCGCTTTCATGAATCATGTCAAGTCTATTTTATACAATTAAATCCGCACTCCTTAATTGGATCCCGGATAAATTGTGGAGTCCGTTCTACGAAAGGGATGAAGGCGGATCCCGCTTAATCGAATCTAGTTAACATCCGGGTCCCGTAGAAATAACGGTTAAAACGTGATCCTTCGGGACATGGTAAAACCGGATCTAATGGTTAAAACGTGCACCCTTTGGGACACGGTAAAGTAAAGATAAGTTCGTTTAAAGTTTTGCAGAAACAAGGACAAGACGGATCCTGTTATACCGACTGGTTAAAATCGGGATCCGTGTAAAATTTCAAGGAGGACTCGATTTAAATTGAATCTAGTTTAAAATCGGATGTCCCTGTAAAGTTAAGAAGACGATCCCCGATTTAAACTGAATCTAGTTTAAAACCAGGGATCCGTGTAAAGTTAAGAAGGCGGACCCGCTTTTAACTAATCTAGTTGAAATCTGGGGCCCGCATTAAGGCGGCAAGTCTATTTTAGGTTCCCTTATTGGAATCATTTTGTGATGGCAATGCCGCCAATTTTATTTGATTGAGTTTGGGTAAACAAACTTGTTTTCAGAAATATAAACCCGATAACCCGGAATCTTGAGTTAAAGTATCTAAACCGAATCTCGGTGTTAGAATAAATAACATCCGGAATCTCGGTGTTAGAATAAACAACATCCGGAATCTCAAGGTCAAAGTATGTTAACCCGGAATCTCAGAGTTAAAGTATTTAAACCGGAATCTCGGTGTTAGAATAAATAACATCCGGAATCTCGGTGTTAGAATAAATAACATCCGGAATCTTGGTGTTAAAGTAAATAATCCGGAATCTCGGAGTTCAAGTATCTAAACCGGAATCTCGGTGTTAGAATAAACAACATCCGGAATCTCGGTGTTAAAGTTTATAAACCCGAAATCTCGGCTCAAAGTATATAAACCCGGAATCTCGGGTCGGCACGCACGGAATCCCAACAGTCGCGAACACCTCGTCCAGATTTGGAAAGCAACACATCCTGGCAGCTCAAAGGCCTGAACTACCAGGCTGGGGGGCAACAGAGGGGACAACGATTTGTTAAGTGGAAAAGCGTGTTATCAAAAACTGCCATAAATGCAAACCAGAAAGTTTAATGCAAGCTCGGACAAGTATCTGAAATGAGCACTTTGAACGGTTTGCACAAACAGTAAGTATTTTCCATTTATTGTGATTTGCTTACATGTTATTAAATGCAGGAATATAAACCGGACAATTAGCCCGGAAAATTGCTACGAAAGCAAAGTCGGAATCGGCGGATCTCGGAAGCGGTCAGTTAATCTCGCACTCGTAGACCTGAACTACCGAGCTTGGGGGCAACTGTTATGGAATATAATATTAGGCCCATCCAAGGTGTGGCCCATCAGGAGACATTTAATACATTTGGGCTTGGAGGCACCAAAGGCCCAGCAAGTCTAAACCCTAACCCTAAGGTAGCCTCTATATATAGTTGGTTAACCTAAAGAGGTACACATCTTCTAAGCTCTCTCTCAATTGCATATATCGCACACGAGCACACACACCACCCCCTGGGCTAAACGCCTCCAGTAAATCTCGAACTACGTGGACTTTGATCCCTCTTCAGGGTACGTAGGCCCTAGGAATCGCTCCTAGGTCAAGTCCCTGTGCTTTGTGATCTCCGATCCTCTCCGGTATCTCATCCATGGATGCTTGGGGGAGAGCTGTTTGATCCTATATCCACATCCTAGCCCACCTAGGGTTAGGGATCTATGTTCTTATGACAGAACAAAAAGAGAGGAAGACGAAGGTGGAAGGTGGTGGTGGATGGTGAATATAAGAGGAAATGATGGTCAAGCTCCCTGGTTTTTGTAGCTCACGGCGCTCTGTTCTGGTTTGAAACTCCAGGTCGCCTGTGATGGTGAGTGAAGATGATGATGGTGGTGCGGCGATGGTGAGAGGTGAGCCATGGTTTGCGGTGGTGGAATGACGGAGAGAGGACGCCGAAGGTGAGATTGTGAAGGTCCAATTTGGTAAAGAAGCTCTCTTCCGCCGCTCTGCTTTGTAATCTGATATGGGACCTCGCCGGCGATGAAATAAGACAGAGAAGGTGAAGCGAAAGTCGCTGTCAAGGATAGAGGTGGACGAAGGTGGAGGGAGCGAGATGAAGTTGAAGATGGCGATGAAGGATGAGAGGTAAGGTTGATTCTGAGCTCTCTTCAAGAAGAAGAAGGGTCCGCCGTGTATCTTTTGGTTCAAAGTCTCCAACGCTCTCATTTGAGCATCCAGCCAGCCAGAATGGGCTGTTTTTTTTTCTTTTTCGAGAAGGCCAGTGGCGAAAAGAGGACGCGGCTTGGGTCCACTTCTGTTTTGGTCCACCGCCATTCTCTTCCCCCAAACTAAACCGTTTTGGTGCAAAAACAGGTGAGGTGATGCTTTTTTTTTTTTTAAATATATATATTTTAGGGTACTAACTAGTACAAAAAGATACTTTAGGATATTGATCGGTATTGAAAAAATACTTCTTATCTTGAAAAAGTATTCTAGGATCTTAAAAAGATATCATGACATATATTTTTAGTGTCATTTAGTACCATGAAATATTTTTTAGTACCAGTTAGCATCTTGAAATATAATTTTAGTACCAGTCAGTACCCTGAAATATTTTTTTAATATCATAAAACAATTTTTCAAGATCATGAAATATTTTTTCAGTACTAGTCAATATCCTGAAATATTTTTCTAAGATCCCTGAAATATTTTTTCAAGATCCTAAAATTTTTTTTCAAGATCAATAAGTATTTTTTCAAAATCATGAAGTATTTTTTTAGTACCAGTCAGTATCCTGAAGTATCTTTTTAGTACCAATCAGTACCCTGAAATATTTTATAAGAAAAAAATAAAATAAAAAAAGCATGACCTCACCTGTTTTTACACCAAAACGACGTAGTTTGGGGAAAGTGAATGGCAGTGGACCATAACAAAAGTGGGTGCAAGCCGCGTCCGTGAAAATCTACCCCAAACACCTCCAACACTGACCCTTTTTCCTTTTTTTTTTTTTTACTGATATTTCCACTATGATTTTTTTGTCCTGAATGCTTACCCAAACATAGTGTTTGTCTACTCGAGAGCTTCTGTGCGCCATTTTTGTTCTGATTTTGCAGTAGAGACCATTAGATTGGAGAAGGATTAGCCAAATGATCATCATTATCTTTCCTAAAGGAGCTTCAATAATCCTCTCCTTTTTCGGGTTATATGAAGAATGATGGATTTGGGAGGAGTACTTTTTTTTAATTATTATTATTATTATTATTATTATTATTTGATTGATTTTTTTTATAGACAGTTCGAGAGTACTCTTATAATATTATACTCTCAAATTCTCATTTTAACTCTTGGCTGCAAAGTAGAGATCACTTGGACTCCAAAGTAGAGACCATTAAATGAAGTTTTGGATTTTTTGGTCTAGGATATTCCTTTTATATCAAATTTCTCTCTTGTTTTGTTTTTATTTAATTTTATAATGAGTGACTTTCTTGTTACATACCAGATTAATGTGTTCCAAAATCAATTCATCGAGTTAAAATCAAAAGAAAGAATAGCGTTTATAATTTCAAAGTTCTAATATATATAAATGTGTAGTTATAGATGGATCCATTATTATTACTTTAATAATCGCTTACAACTTATTATTATTATTTTTTTTTTTTTGATAAGAAAATTTTAGGAAAGGGGTTGGGCTCACCCACAATCCAAGGGCAGGGCGCTTGGAGCCCAGTCCATAGGGCATACTGGACAGAGAGTACACATGCCTCCACCTCTACCAGCGTTTCCATTGCTTCCCAGACCCCTAGGATGCCTCCCTCAGCGCCTTGACCAACGCAGGGATCGAACCCCCTCCCTTGAGGTGAGGAAGTCCGACCCCCTTGCCAGTTGAATCCAAAGATGAGGGGTATCGCTTACAACTTATCTTGCCACTGTTAGTTGAAAGATTGCAACACCCTCAGCTATATATGGAATCTTTTACTGTATATAGATCTCCAAGTTTGTTGATGGAGAGAAGATTGTAATTTAATTGAACCAAATAGAACATCTACAAGTGCAAAATCTTTAGATAATCTAATTAATAGCTCAAGACCATTGCCCCTGTCTGCAAAATCTTAAGCAATTCTGACCGCAAAATCTCAAATGCTTGGAGGGTTGGGTTTCTCTTCTTATCATTTTCTCATTATCCCTCATCATCTTTAAATCATATCCGTCCAATCAATCATAATACTACTTTAACATCTCTCTCCTCTCCCCAATCAATTGCCCAGATGGGTTGAGGAGAAGAAAAGGAGAAAAGGGATTATGAGAAAATCTTCTCCCGTATGATTACTCATTACAATATTGTGTACGTGGTTGTGTGGCTTTGGATTGTTATATAGAGGATTGATGAAAAAGGATTGATCAAGAGGATGTTTTAAGGAGAAATGTTAGATTTGGAATATGAAGTTAAAGAAATTAACTTTTTGGAGAATATTTAGGAAAAAAATTGGTTTATTAAAAGAATATAGTTGTTCTTAGCTTGATTTTACCAACACCATGATTTTCTTGAAAATAAAAATAAAAAGGGTTTGGATAGCTTATAGGAGTACTAAAACTATTGGAAAAATTGTTTGAGTAAAACCATGAGAAAATTAAAGAGCATCCAGACTCAAAATTCTCCCCGAAATCAAACATTTTTTTCGATTTAAAACATTCAACATAATTAATATCTTAACATGAAATTTATATAATAAAAAACTATACTCGTCATAGATTATGAGTGATAGATTCATTTTCAAATTTCATACTCCCTCCAATCCTAATTATAGGACATATCTACCTAATTTTGAAGAGATTAAGGATAGTAGTTAAATTAGTTAATTATATTTGTTTTCTCAAACTGTCCTTATTTAAAATTTAAAATGGCGTCCAGTTATTCTGATTCTCTGTTCTTTGTTAGACCTCTTCTACCTCACACGACTTCTCTGAGCTCTCACTCAGTCTGGCTTCCTCATCTCTCTCAACAACTTTCGGTCTACTTTTGGAGGTTGCAAGTGTAATTTAATAGTGATGTTATTATTAAATATAAAAAAAGTTTCTCAAAATTATTTTATTAAAAAAAATAAAATAAAAAAGTAAAATTGAGGTGTATGTGGAATTAATGAGTTGCAAGCATTACTCACTTTATAGAATATATAGGTGAATTATTAAATTATTATTGTGTTTAGGGGTATTTTGGGAAGAAAATGACGAAAATTAGAACTTTTTCCTATAATTAGGACCAAGATCAACTTCCAAATTTTATCCTATAATTAAGACTAGAGGGAGTATTATATATGAAAGGATAAAATTTAGGCTCATTTTTTTTGTATTCATTAGGTTTAATTCTCCAATCAAATTTTAGGAAATCGATTTTTCTTAATAATAAAAATTTACATTGATAAAAAAATTTAAAAAATTGTTGGATCATTAATAATAATAATAAAAATTATGCATCACATGATTTAATTGTAAAATTGAACCTAATGTAGATAAGTAAATGGTCCTAAGTATTGTCCTATAAGAAAAATATCGTTGAATCCTAATGAAGTAATGATTCATTACAATCAAAACAAGAGTTTAAACAACAATAACTTGTAAAATTATAAGCTACCTTTCAATTTTGTTTAGGTGAATTTAACAAATTTTAAATAAGTCGATGTACCAATTTAAGGGATGACCTGTTTTTGTTTTCATAAACACTTTTAAAAATAAAAACAATAAAACTTGTTTGAAAAACTGTTTTCAATCAGTTATTTAAAAAAAAAAAAGAAAAACAATTTTTTTTGTCTATTTCTTTTTTTTTTTAGGTTGCTATATGTTCACTACCGACACCACACCAATGGTGCTGACCACAGCTACGTCACTGTCAGTCATCGCCACATCACTTCAAAAATAGATTTTTTAAAACAATTATCCAAACATTTTTTCTCTTTTTAAAACTTGTTTTAAATTTTTTTTTATAAAACTGTTTTAAAAATAAAAAAAAAATAGAAAATAGGAACAAATAGGCCCTAAGATTTGTGAATGTTGTTTGTTTTACCACATCGCCCTAAGAACCACCTTTAATTTAAAAAAAAAAAAAAAACACATGGATTGGGAGCAAGGTTATTAAACTCATACTGGACACTGAACTGATCAGGATATTGGGTCAATGGTCAGTGGCTCAGATCGGAGTCAAACCGATGAGAAAGTGAAGGTCCCAAGGTTATATATTAATATAAAATTCTGATTTTTTTTTTTTTTTAAAAATCAAATCAAATCATTATTTTTTAAAAAATATTGAATTGGTTAAACCGGTTATTTGGCCGTGCCTGATTGGTTATGTGATGATTCGTCGATTTCCGACTTAAACAGGCAATTTTCTAGCTTAAACCAACCGATTTAGTCTAATTTTAATAACCTTGATTGGGAGTCACATGTGGAGTCACATGGCGTCTTGAATTAAAAACAATGAGAGCATTTATTTCCATCGGACATTGAGCCCAACAACGTTAGGGATATATTCTCGGGAAACTATCACTCAAGCCCCAAGAAATATAAAAAATATAAAAAAAAAAGTCTCAATCCAAAATCACATATAAAAAAGTCCTTAGGGACTTTTTTTATATTAGTTGTATTGACAACAAGAAGTGCTATATTGACAACAAAAAATGTTATATTGACAACAAAATTTAAAAATCTAGAACCATTTTGAATCTCAAGTCCCTAAACGTACAGAAACTTTCACAATAGAAAAAACAATATTGACAACAAAATATAAAAACCTGGTCATTTTGAAATTCAAGTCCCTAAACGCACAGAGGTCATTCACAATAGAAAAAACTATATTGACATTTATAAATGTTATATTGACAACAAAATTTAAATATCTGGAGCCATTTTGAAACTCAAGTCCCTAAACGCACAAAGACTTGAGTTTCAAAATGGCCAGGTTTTTATAGTTTTTTCTTGTTAATGGCCTTTGTACGTTTAGAGACTTGAGTTTCAAATTGACCAGGTTTTTATATTTTGTTATCAATATAGTATTTCCTGTTGTCAATATGACTTTTTCTATTATGAATGGCCTCTGTATGTTTAGGGGCTTGAGATTCAAAATGGCTCCAGGTTTTTAAATTTTGTTGTCAATATAGCATTTCCTGTTGTCAATATAGCACTTCCTGTTGTCAATACAATTAATATCAAAAAAGTCCCATCTAATTTTGAGTTAAGACTTTTTTGATATTTTTTATGTTCCTTAGGACCTGAGTGATATTTTTCCTATATTCTTGAGCAAATTAGGTGCCTGTCCTAAAAAGAAAAAGAAAAACTCACATGCAGATTCCTTTTAATCACCATATTTCATTAAAGTCTCATAAGATTGGGTAAAATCAATGACGGATCTTAGGGACAAGGGGTCATGGCCCAAAAAAAATTGTTTAGAAATTTTTTTTTAAAATTTAATATATTGTGTTTTTTCACAGACAAATATTTATCCCAAGGGATAGCCCCCCAAAAAAATCTGTTTATAAATTTTTTTAATTACTTAATGAATATACATTTGGCCCCCCAAATATTTGTCCTAAAGTCCGCCACTGGATAAGATTAATTTGATCTAAGAAAAAATTATCTTGCCTTTTTTAACTTGAATTGAGCAACAAATGATAAGTCAGTGAGTTTCAAACTTACAATAACAAGTCACAGAATGACAATGACAAGTCATTAAGTTATTAATGGCATCCTAACTTGTCATTGGTTGTTCAATAACTTGTCATTGGTTATTCAAATTAACAAAGACAAAGTGATATTTTCTTAATTTGAATTTATCAGCCTCAAGTACTATAGAACTCCAATACTTAAGGGTGAGATAGGGGCCGCCATTTTAAGAACAATGTGGATGAGGTTAGGTTATTCCTCCATGGAGACTAGTCGGTTAATTAGGGCCACCCATAGTTACAGAGAGATCATAATTATTACCGATAAGTTAGCGAAATTTTCTTATTGCTAGATCAGATTTTTTGTTACTTTGATCAACCTCTTCATTTTATCCAAGAGCAACATGTTGATGAAGGTTAGGGTTCTTGGAAAGGTTTTGATGTAATATTTATGATGAGATAATGATTCCACTTTTATTAAAAACAAGTAGAGATTAAAGTAAAGACATTTAATGCTTAAAAATACATAGAAGCATGTTAGACATTGGAACCACTGTGAAAGTGGAACATGGCAGTTTATATAAATAAACTCATGTATAAACATTCTTAGTTGGGTGTGTAACTAAAAATTTTACCTGGGTGGTTTTCAGGACGTGATTTTTCTGAGCCCTGCTAGGGCTTCCGGTTTAGGGGAAAAAGCTGAGGGCTCCATCACCCACTGTGGCGGAGGAAGATGAGTGGCTCTTTCGATCGCATTTTGCGGGGAGGGGCAAGTGAGGATTCACCAAAGGACGACGGCGAGGAGTTGCATAGGTGTAAGCAGAGAGTACGATTTGCATTTGAGGGATTTACGGGAGGCAAGTCGCTTAAGCCTCGGGATGAAGATTGGATGAAAGCAGGTGGTAAGGAACAGGGGCCGAAATCGTATCGTGAGTTGCTGTTGTAGAATGTGAACTCAACAGAATGTTGGTGGGAGTGGACAAAGAGTGATGAAGATGAGGATGGGGAGGATTACGGTGGGGATACAGATTTTGTGAAAGTGTTGAATCGAGCGACGACATCGGTGTGGATGGTGGTCAATCTACTGGGGAGACAACCTTCCTATGGATTCATGGTGAAGAAGTTAAAGCAAATCTGGGAAAGGAAAGGTCAAATAGATGTTTTCGATCTTGAGAATGATTTTTACCTTGTTAATTTCCAGAAAATAGATGACTATATGGAGCCTCTGACTGGGAGACCTTGGGTTATTCCGAAAACATATCTAAGTGTAGCACGATGGAGACCTGATTTCAGTCCTAAACAGGAGAAAATTGTCTTAATAGTGACTTGGATAAGGTTTCCAGATTTGCCTGTGCCTCTGTTTGACAAGAAGTTCTTACTAAATCTAGGAAATTCGAACGGGAAGGCTATTAGGCTGGATATACACACTACTCAGAGAATGCAAGGGAGGTTTGCACGCGTGTGTGTTGAGTTGGACTTGAATAAGCCCTTAGTTCCTCAGTTTAGTGTTGAGGGACAGACCCTAAGTGTTGTCTACGAAAGCTTAGGGAAAATCTGTAACAATTGTGGTAGGGTGGGGCATATAAAGGAGGGTTGTGAGGCTTTCTAAAGGAAAATGAATGGGGAAAGTATGGCGGTGGATGAAGTAGCGCCAAAAGAGAACAATGTAGGTGCCAAGGAAAGTGAGAAAATCCTGTGGAAAACAGTATAGAGGGCCCAACGACCAAGGAAGCAGGATGTGGTCTTCCAGAATAATAAGCAGGTAGGTTCACGTTTTTTGGTGCTTCAAGAGGACAAAGGGGAAGAGGAGTTGGTACATTGTGAGGTTGTAGAGCAAGGAGGAGTGCTGAGCAGTGTTGAGTTTGAGAAGGGGTTGGGTAAAGGTGAAGTACAAAAGCAGAGCAGGAAGGGGGCAATAAGGAGGCAAGGGGCTGTTTAAAGAAAATGTAATGAACAAACTAAAGAACAAAGGGAGGCTAATGCAAGTTGGTGTGAGGGGGAAGGAAGTTACGTTAGGGGTCGGTTTGGTAGCAGCTAAGTAGGGAAGTGAAATGGTTTTGACTGAAATTACACATGCTCATGACTCTCATATGGGCGTGCCAAAGTGCAATTTCAAGTCTAGTGAAAGGCATAGAGTCCATTCAGCAAACAAGGAAAACCTCCACTCGAGGGAACGAATGGTGGATGACTGCTTCGTGGATGCTGGAGGTTCAAAGGCTCTTCACATTGTTGAAGAGGATTCAGAGTTCACTGAGGGCTCTAGCATGAATATGGAGGAGGTGTGCCTACAGTCGTGTTGGCTGATTGAGCTACTACGGTTTGTCTTTTTTTGTTACCAAATATTTGTTGTCATGATTAAGTTTGTAGTATGTAATAGTAGGGGAGCTGCGAACAAGGGAGTGACATATGTTATCAGGGATTTGAAATTCCGGTATAAGCTGGATATGATTGTGTTGTTAGAACCAAGAATCAGTGGTAGGCATGCTGAAAAAGTGACAAAAAGCTGGGGATTCAGATATTCAGTAAGGATGGAGGCTAAAGGTTTTTCAGGGGGGATTTGGATTTTGTGGGATTTGGATGATCTAGTAGTGGATGTGAGGATTATGAATGAATAGTTTCTTCATTGTAAACTATGTTTGGGAGGGGAAGGAATGTTGTTTACAGCAGTCTACGCAAGCCCTAGGGAAGCAAAAAGGTTGTAGTTGTGGGATCTACTTCATGGTTTGGCATGTGAGGTGACTGAGCTATGGCTCCTAGCGGATGACTTTAATGAGATTAAGTCTCCATTAGAGCAACAAGGGGGAGGTCGTGTGAGTGAAATAAGATGCCGTAGATTTATGACTAGATTGAAGATTGTTGTTTGATTGATTTGGAGACTCAAGGGCCTTTTTTTACATGGAAGGGACCAAAATGGGAGGGGTTGGAAAGGGTATATAAGAGTCTAGATTGCTGCTTGTGTTCAGTCAGCTGGTATGAGAAGTTTGGGGAAGCATAATTCATAATCTTGCCGAGGGTATGTTCTGATCACCATCTGATCCTGGTAAAGTTCGCTAGGGAGAATAAGGGAAGGAAGAATAGATATTTTAAGTATGAGGCCATGTGGAAAATGCATGAACATTTTGATAGTGTAATAGAAGCTAGTTAGTGGTGTAACGAGGAAGCTCACGCTAACCTGGCAGTTTTAAAGGAAGATTTGATCAAGTGCAATAAGGAGGTTTTGGGAGGCTAGAAGGCAGAAAAAGACGTCTCTACAACAGATTAAATGGGATACAAAAAAATCTTGTACATAACAGAAACCCTTAGCTTGTCAATTTGGAATTGGAGATAGAAGAGGAACTACTTCAAACCTTGAGACAAGAGGAGATTTTCTGGTTCCAAAAATCGAGGGGGTGGTGGATACAAGATGGAGACTGAAACACTAAGTATTATCACACCAAGACCTTAATGAGAAAGAGGAGGAATAAGGTCTCAATGCTTAAGAATAATGAGGGGAAGTGGGTTGAGGATGAAAAGGAAATTGCTCACATGTTTCTTGATTTCTATAGCACCCTATTCAGTTAGACCATTTGTATTAGGGGCTGGTTCGAGACAAGACAGGCTTGGGGGAAAGTGGATGGAGTAAGCTGGTCAAGGATTGGAAGAGAGGTCAGCAATGTTGAGGTGCGTAATGTGTTCTTTCAAATGGGAGGATATAAAGCCCTCGATAATGATGGATTTTCGGCTGTGTTTTACCATCAAAACTGGGAGCTTGTTGGCCCTTCAATTACAAATTTCATACAAGCTTTATGGAGGCAACCAGACAGAATTGGTGAAATCAGTGAGACTGTGGTGGTGCTGATTCCAAAGGTGGAGAAACCAGTGGAGGTTAGTCAATTTAGACCCATTGCTTTATGTAATGTAATCTATAAGGGTATAGTTATTTATAGTGAATAGGTTAAAGCCTTTTCTTGATCAATTAATCTCCCCATACCAAACGATTTTTATTCCTAGGAGAAGTATACATGACAATGTTATTATTGCTAAGGAAGTAGTGCATTCTATGAATAAGCTACAAGGGAATAAAGGGTTCATGGTAATCAAAATCGATCTTGAGAAAGCTTATGATCGAATGAATGGGTTGTATATTGCGAAAGTTTTGGAGGAAATTGAGATGGATGAGCACTTAAGGAAGGTAATTAGGAGTTTTGTATCCTCGGTAAAGATGTCATTAATGTGGAATGGTAATAGGAGTGAGGAGTTAGTCCCATATAGGGGCTTGAGACAAGGGGATCTATTATCTCCTTATTTGTTTGTACTAGGTATGGAAAAACTTACTTATCTGATTGTAGATTGTGTAAGTAGAAAGGAGTGGAAACCGATAAAGTTAGGGCATAGTGGGGCTGAAGTTTCGCATCTGCTATTCGTTGATGATTTACTCCTTATTTGTGAAGCTGATTTGGATCAGATTTGTATGGTTATGGAGATTTTGGATAGATTTGGTAACATGTCTAGACAAAAGGTCAATAATCATAAGACTAGTATCTATTTTTTGAAGAATGTAGATAGGAGAGTGCAGAATTAGATCTGTGACCTTTCAGGTTTTGCTAGAAAGGATGATTTGGGGAGATACCTAGGGGCTTTTCTAATAAAGGATAGAGTGAAGAGCAAGAGTTTTCAACATATACTTGACAAAATGCAAAGTAAGCGAAGTAGCTGGAAAAGGCAAACTTTATCGCTTATGGAAGACTAACTCTTGTGCAATCGGTGACTAACCAAATAGCAACATTTGCTATGCAACATCCTGTTATCCCCGTGGAGTGCGGAATCAAATGGAAAAAATATAGCGTGACTTTATTTGGGGTCGTGAGGGGGAGAAGAGGAGAATACATTTAGTGAGTTGGGAGGTGCTGTGTAAAAAGAAGGAAAATCATGGACTAGGATTGCGTAGCTTGGCATTCATGAATGAAGCATTATTGCCTTATTGGGAAGGGTGGCTTGAAATATAATTACCAAGCCAAATAACCTGTGTTCCATGGTGCTCGGAAAATATAATAGAAATAGTAACTTTTTAGAAAGTTGTAAAGGTCTCAAAACTGATTCTGAGTTGTGGAAGAAATTAGTTAAACTCTGGCCAAATATTGTGGATCAGATTTACTGGGAAGTTGGAGATGGGAAGAGGGTTAAGTTCTGGGAAGACAAGTGGGTTGAGGATGGAGGCAAGCTAGCTGCAAAATGTATTGGACAGCTAGCTGAGGAAGAGAGAGAGATGACAGTGGGGGAGATGATTAATGAGCAAGGCGATTGGGATATGAATAAAATTGCGTGTAAGGTAAGTATGGAGGGAAGGGAACTCATGAGGGTCATTATACCTCCTGATCTAGAGAATGGATTAGATACTATTAAGTGGGCAAGGAATTTCAAAAATAAATATGTTGTGGCTGACATGTATAATTTTCTGAAAAATGAACCAGCGAGTGAGGGAGAGGTTGGAGTGCTATATGGCAGTGGAAGGGGCCGAGAAGGGTGCAGATTTTTCTCTGGTTTTCGCTTCATAACAGGTTGTTTACAAGGGTAAGAAAATGTCGGATCTTGGGGGGTAACGCTGGTTGTTATTGTTGTAATATGGAGGAGGATATGATGCATGTTCTCCGGGACTATCAT
The DNA here is from genome assembly GCA_025563575.1 of Acacia pycnantha. NCBI lineage: Eukaryota > Viridiplantae > Streptophyta > Magnoliopsida > Fabales > Fabaceae > Acacia > Acacia pycnantha. The sequence goes on along the minus strand of JAMWYP010000074.1, from coordinate 200,574 downwards.
AAAGCCTGGTCTCTATGGCAGGAACTTTTGCTATACTATTCTGTGTCTGATTTTCTGAGTTTGTAGGATGGAGAATGGCTTAAATGAAACTTAACTCATACTAATGAGATTTGGAGGCTTGTATTCGGAATAACCTGTTGGCTATTATGGTCATGGCATAGTAAAAGCTATTTCCAGGAGGGCTATGTGATGTCGGAGGATCGTGTCCGTGTGGTGTTCTGGTATGTGAAAGAGGTACAGGAAGCAAGGAATGAATTTGGGGGGTGTGGAGGTATTAAACGTGCAGTTCTAATCCAATGGAAAGCCCTCGAAGAGGGTTGGACAAAGCTAAATGTAGATGGTGCTGCCAAAGGAAGAGGAAAGGCAGTGGGATGTGGAGGTCTTTGTCGAAATGCACAGGGGCAGTGGATCTGTGGTTTCAGTTGGAAACTGGGTACGTGCTCTGTATTAAGAGTGGAGATGTGGGTTGTACAGACGGGTTTGGAGATAGCGCTGCAATATCAATGTAATAGGTTAATTGTTGAATCTGATTCTGTTACTGTGATTACATGTTAAATGATACCCAGGTAGCTGTTGATGCCGACTTGAAATTGTTGGGTTTGATTAGGAAAACTGTACAGAAATTTGTAAATGTTTCTTTTGTCCATGTTTTTAGAGAAGGCAATTGTTGTGCTGATGCTTTTGCCAAGCTTAGTCTTATACAGGAGGAGACTAGGATTGTTTTTGATAGCCCTCCTTTGTTTGTAAATCAACTACTGGTCAGGGATTGTACACCCAAGACTGTTGGCATGATATAGAATAAGAATAGGCTACAGCTCCATATTTTTCCCCAAAAAAAAAAAAAAAACTCCGGTATATACTCCCTCAGCTCCCTTTTATAATCAATCTTCTCTCAGGTTGGTTATTTTATAAACAACTTTTTCCTTATGTTTCAAAATTTAAAATACATTTTTCTTTTTACCCTTATTAAATACATATTTTTATATTAATAATCCTCATTCGCCACTAATTTTCTTTCATTTAATCATTTACTACATATTATTCTCTCTCATATTTTATACTCATACTCTTTCATATTTATTACTCATTCTTTCTCCTATTCTCATTTTATAAATATAAGCATATTTAGAAGAAACATGACATTTTTATATATTTATTGTTTTTAACTAATATTGATCACCAGTATGTCCAGTTTCTGTCATCATTATTGACTCGTTTTGAATCTTGCTCAATGTTAAAGAAGAAAGTTGCTTTCAGAGGATTAAAAATGGAGTTCCATCTTTATTATTATGGACTCATTCTGAACCGAACCTCTCATAATAAATATACAGTACTATGTATATTTATTTATATCACCTGTCTTTTTTCTTTTGCCATATATGCATATAACGTGTCTGCATTTGAATTTTTGCTTATTTTTTGACTCATTTAATTTGAATCTCAATGTTAAAGAAGAAGAAAGATGCAGCGTGTTGCGTTGCGTGCAGAGAACTTAAACTTAGTTCCATCTTTTTTTTTTTTTTTTTGGTATAAAAAAGTTTTGAAGAGGTTCCGCATCAGTTCCCTACCAAGGCCAGGCACCGCTCCAAGCTCTTTTGAGCACTTAAACTTAGTTCCAGACTCATTTTGAATTGATAAATCATATCCCTCATATAATCAACATCTGATATATACAGTATTGTAATTTCACACATTCACTCTTAGAGACGTGTAGAACTTGAATTATAAAATCTTCGCCCCAAAATCTCTCCCAACCCAACGCAATATGGGATTTCACTAGGTAGGTTTAATTAGAAACTTGCTTTTTTATAAGGTTAGGCGTGCATGTTTGAATTAGCCGTAAAAGTTGCTTTTCAAATGTAATTATGGTGTACGAAGTAAGTATGTAAGATAAGTTTTGTCTCCACTTGCGTATACATGCTTTTGAAATGCTAACCCAAACATACAAAGTTTTAAAATCATAATATTACCTCAAATCTTAAATATAAAATCCAATTGACTTTTTTTAAAGATCTTAAGAAAGCTAACTAAATTATTTTAGGGATAAGGTGCAAAAATACCCACCAACTTATATCAAAATTGTACTCAACACCATAAACTCTTCTTGGGTGTAAAAGTACCCACAAACATTCAAAATCAGAACAAAAATGACACGTCTGTTAAAATGGGTTAACATCCGTTATTTTTTAGTGGGCTCCACGCTAATTTTTTGAAAGTAACAAAATGCCCTTGGCTCAAAAATGATGGTGTGCAAAAATACTCATAAACTTTTATCTAAAGTGCGTCAAACACCACATGTTTTTCAGAGATACAAAAACACCCATGAACATTCCAAATTGATACGAAATACCAAAATACCCCAACTTATTTATCTAACTATTCAAATTCTATGATATTATTTTGAACATAACGTGAAATTTTATACATCAAATTTAAATTAACAAGCAAATTAATACTATCTACTTACCTACTCCTATTTATAAAGTCACTTCTAACATGTTTTATCATAACTTAGAAAAATCTTAAACTTTGTTATTTATATTTTTAAACTTAATAATTTTCTGATTTTATTCCTAATTAATATACAATCAAACCCAAATAATTGGTGTGGTAATTTAACAATTGGACGTGTTAATGGGTATATCATGCCAAATGGAGTACATGCTATTAAATTTTGTATTAAGTTTCTATTTTGATTTTTTCTAATTTTTTTAGACATTAACTTACAATTAACGCACTTAAATTTTCTATTTCATTTTTTATAAACTTTTTAAGAGTTAAATTTAAGGTGTAAAATATAAAACCATAAGATAATAATTATGGAGGAACATATTAATGCATGTCAAAAAAAAAAAAAGTGGCTGGGATATAAAATTGACTTAATTAAAAAAAAAATTAATCATTCAACTAAGCTAGATTCAAAATCCTTAGACCAAACGAAAGAGAAACAAGTACCTAGATGCAAGCTCCAAATTTGACTAGAGTACCCAATAAACATATATACATAATTTTCATAAAATATATTCGCCTTGTGTGTGTGTGTTTTTTTTTCCTTACTTAGGGGTATTTTGAATATTCATGGGTATTTTTTCATCTCTGAAAAAATATATGGTGCTTGACATACTTTAGGTAAAAATTTATGGGTATTTTTTTATCATTTTTGAGCCGGGAGCAATTTGGTACCTTTAGAAAAAGAGAGTGGGGCCCACTGCAAAAGTAACGGACAATATTTTGAATGTTTGTGGGTACTTTTGTACCCAAGAAGAGTTTGTGGTGTTAGATGCACTTCTAGTATAAATTGGTTTGTATTTTTGTACTTTAACCCTAACTTTAAAGTAGGGGTGTTCATGATGCCCATAGTCCTGTGCGTTCGCCCGAGCCCGTAGAAAAATCGCTCTGCCCAACCCAAGAAAAAACAGCCTAGAAAAAATTTGGCATAATTGGGCAGGGCATTTTTGCGGGCAGGGATGGGCATCAGTTAGGGTATCCTGCCCTGCCCAGTAGTATATATAGTATTTTATTTTTTTTTTATTTTTTTTGATACACTAGTATTTTTTTTTTCACTTATGGGTTTTTGACTATTTGTTAAGACATATGGTTATCTTTTTAATTTCAAAACTCAAGTTGTAGGTTTATTTTACATAGTGTAGAATTATGAATTGTATTTGAAGTTTGCAATATTCTTTATTAGGTATGATTGAAGCTGTTTTTTTTCCCATAGGGTGTAACAGGATATCGCCACTTGAGCAAGGAAGGTCTGCCTTGCCCACCCCAAAAATGTTAGGGCCTCTATTGGGTATGGTCGGGCAATGAGCTGCATTTTACTGTCCAATAATCTTTCAGGAAGGGTATCGGGCAAGGGTTTCACCCTTCCTAGCCATGAATACCCATACTTTAAAATATTTATATTTATCATTTTTCTACAAATTATGTTGCATAACTTATATATATAATTTAATAATACATAATATTTTTGATATAATTAAACAACTTATTTCTCATCCTTCTCTTCCTTGGTAGATGATGTGTACTCATACTCCTCCGTCAGACACCCATAAATACCCCATAAATGCCCTTCACCTTCACCTTCACCTTCACCTTCCACTCATCTCCGTCTTCTCCTTCCAGCCTCTTCTCTTTCACTTCTTCTCTTGCAAAGTGATGCTTTTGTTGAAAGAGTAAAAGGATTGTCGCAACCGGTAAAGCGCTTGAAGTATAACTTTTCAAGAAGAAAACGGCAACTTCAGGCGCTTTTCCGGGTTGTAACACTCTTCCTACTCACTTTTTCCCTATTTGTCCTCTCACCATCACCCCGTCCGTCCAGTCACTGCCGTTGGCGTCAGTATCGTACATTTTCATCGTCCCCTGTTCTATTTTTCTGAGCCCTAATCGCCGTCTTCTTCAGGCATTGCCGTCATCTTCTACTTCACACTTGATCTGTAACTCTCTAAAATATCCTAGGATGAGAATATGGGTATAAGTTTTGGTTGTTTTGCGTTTTTACTTCATTATTATTTGATGATGAAATCTCTATCCCTTCACGTTGTTCTACTTTCAATGAACCTTTATCCAAGGTTCTTGTCAGATTTTTTTTCCTTTAGATTACATGGTTGTTCTCTCTCTATCTATCTCAAATCTTGCTTTTTGTTTTAATGTGCGGGGGACTGGGATGAATTTTGAATCTTGTGTTGTATTAGCAGCTTGAGCTGATCGATTACGTCAGCCTACCTATAACACAGTTTAACACTCTAAGCATGTTATCATATATACTAACTTGTAAAATTGTTCATAGTTCAAATTAGACTATAAACTAGATCTTACATTACATGAAGGATGTGGAGATAAAAAATACTCCCTCCGGTCCTAATTATAGAAACATATTTTAGAGTTGGTTTTGGTCCTAATTATAAGAGCAAGTTTTAACTTTTGTCAATTTTTTTCCTATAATACCCCTATTTATACTTATTATTAGGAGCATTTATATATATATGTGTACATATATATGTATATCTGTGTTTATGTGTGTCAATATATATATGTGTAGATATGTGTGTGTGTACGCGCGCGCGTGCGTGCATCATTTCAATTAGAAAGCGTGTGGAAAAGAAATTAGATCTATATGTATACACATGACTATATAAAAAGTAACTAATATACATATATACTAATCTAATATGTCATGGATGTCTAACGTAAGGAAAATTAGAAACACTTATAATTAGGGCAACTTGTGTCATTTTAAATTTATATAAGTATATTTTAGGAAAATGAGTAAAAGTAACTAATTTAACTCCTCTCCTTAATTCCCCCAAAATCGGTTAAATTGTTTCTATAATTATCGGAGGGAGTAACTTGTAAAATTGTTCATAGTTCAAATTAGACTATAAACTAGATCTTCCATTAAGGATGTGGAGATAAAAAGTATATATTAGAAATGTTATAGCAGTACGTAGTCTTATTAACTAGTATTCTTTCGGTTCTAAATATAAAACATAGATTGCAGTATAACTTACATTACAAAATATGTTTTATATTTAAGATCTAAGTAGTATTTTGGTTTAAGAGTATTTATCCCCTCATCTTTGATCTTTCTCTCTTTAAGAGAGAAAATATGAATATTCCAAAAGTGAAACATTGGACTCAATAAATTAAAATAAAAATAAAGGGAATAAATAATGCTGTAATTTTCACTAAAGAAAAGTAATTGATGTAATTTACAAGAAGTGTTCAATTTATGATTCCATTATGAAGCTTTTTTCATCAAAACAAATTTTTTTTTTTTTTTTGGCATTCAAGAAGGATTGAACAATAATGAAAATGAAGAAGTAAATAAGGATAAAATAAGTGACTCATAAAAGTTAACGTAAAAAACACTACTCCCTCCAATACTAATTATAGGAACTATTAAACCGATTTTTGGGGATTAAGAAGAGGAGTTAAATTAGTTAATTTTACTCATTTTCCTAAAATGCCCTTATATAAATTTAAAATGACACAAGTTGCCCTAATTATAAGTGTTTCTGATTTGCCTTACGTTAGACATCCATGACATATTAGTTTAGTATATATATATATTAGTTGTTTTTTATACAGCCATGTGTATATAGATCTATCTACACACACACATATATCTATGTGCAGTGGCGGAGCCAGGAATTTAAATTTGTGGGTGCACAATTAATGATGGGATTTGGGGGTTCGAGGGCAACGCCCCCGAATTTTTTTTTAAGGAGGATAAAAGGCAACCCACTATTCGTAAAGTTTAGGACTATAAATGGGGTTCAATTGAAAAGTATTTCCGAGAAATCAATTTAAATAGAACAATATACTCTAATCTCATGACATACAAATACCCAGATGTTACACAATCAAATTCCAAAGCAACATGCAAGGAAAAATTATTATGGTTTGTCATATGTGATAGGATATTAAAAAATCAACTATCAACGAATGAGTAAAGGAGTATAACAAATGCTAAAAAATTCTAATAATATTTATATTTAATTTAATCAGATGGTCATATTAAAAGAAAAACGTCATACTAAAAAAGTAAAACGTTGGCTCTGGCAGCGGGTATTAAAGCTTGGGGCCCATAAAAATAAAACCACCAATGGGCCTCATAGCACTATATAATAATGTCCCATGTTTTAAGGGGGATTATGGGTGTTTATGCTAAGATATGTAGTAACTCAAGAGCCAGAAAAAAAAAAAAAAAAAAAAAAAAAGTCACAATTTTATGGGTGCACTTGCACCCACATAGAACAAGGTGGCTCCGCCACTGTCTATGTGTGTGTGTATATATATATATATGTATGTGTGTGTACATACATACATACATACATACATACATACATACATACATACATACATACATACATACATACATACATACATAGGTATGTATGTATGTATGTATGTATCTATGTACACACACAGTGGCGGACCTAGGTTGTAAGTTGGGGGACAAGTGCCCCCACTTATTTGGGATTTTTTTTAAGGAAAAAAAAAATACATGTTTGAATGATTGTCCATATTTAAATAAGGTGTTCACCCTTAATACATCAATGCTAAATGAGATGAGGGGTGAATGGTTGAATGATTATTTAATGCCTTATATTGAAAAAATATATATTTGATAGCATTGATAATAAGGCAATTATGATGAAATTCCAAAAAATAAGGCTTAGAAGGATGACATTATAATTCTTTTTATTATAATATACTTTTTTTTATTAAAATATATGTACTTGAACTTATTGAATACCCACCCTTCATTGTTATTTATGTAGCTGCATTTATTTCTAACAGTACTTAGCCTTGCTTTTCTAAATAACAGGTTTGTAAAATAATTGTCTCTCTTATTACACCATCAATATTCACTTGATTTCATAAATATTTTTTTGATATTTTTTTTTCTTATTTATATTTTTTGTTTTTTAATGCATTTAAAAATTTCATTAAAAAAAAATGTCCCCCGCCGATTGTGCCCCCCTTTTTAATTTTCTGGGTCCACCCCTGTACACACACATATATATATGTGTGTGTGTTTGTACACACACATATATATATCTACACACATATATTGATACACATAAACATAGATATACATATATATGTACACACATATATATAGATGCTCCTAATAATAAGTATAAATAAGGTTATTATAGGAAAAAAATAAAAAAAGTTAAAACTTGCTCTTATAATTAGGACCAAAACCAACTCCAAAATATTTTTCTATAATTAGGACCGGAAAGAGTACTGTATAATTTATACAGTCACAACTTCAAAAAAATGAATATGAGTGACGCTTAAGAGCACTGAGTAAAGATTTTTGTTTGTTTTTGTTTGAACAGACGTTTAGGTCTGTAGATCTGAAAAGAGGGAAAAAACTGAGTTGTAAAAGTAACAAATTATATACGACTTTAATTATTTGAATAAACGAAAATATGGAGGAAAAAAAATCAGAGTACCATGCATGCTTCATTTGGAAATTAGAAATAACATCACTTAAATATTCAATAAAGAAATAATGCTCCTAAATACTCCCTCCGTCCCTAATTATAGGAGCAAATTTTGGAGTTGGTTTTGGTCCTAATTATAAGAGCAAGTTTTAACTTTTGTCAATTTTTTCCTATAATACCCCCTATTTATACTTATTATTAGGAGCATTACATAAATGTGTGTTTACATATATATGTATATTTGTGTTTATGTGTGTCAATATATATATGTGTAGATATATATGTGTGAACACACACATACACATATAAACATATGTGTGTGTGTGTGTGTGTCTCTATATATGTAGATAGATCTATATATATGTATACACATATATACACACACATATATGTTTATATAGCAAGACCATTATTTCAATTAGAAAGCGTGTGGAAAGAAAATTAGATCTATATGTATATACATGGCTATATAAAAAATAACTAATATACATATATAAACTAATATGTCATGGATATCTAACGTAAGACAAATTAGAAACATTTATAATTAGGGCAACTTGTGTCATTTTAAATTTATACAATGACATTTTAGGAAAATGAGTAAAATTAACTAATTTAACTCCTCTCCTTAATTCTCCCAAAATCGGTTAAATTGCTCCTATAATTAGGGACGGAGTAGTAACTGAAATGTTAAATGAGAGGTTTAATAATAAATAGGAAGATTTGAAGAAATTCCAAGCCAAAGAAAGATTTGAAGAAGTTTTTTAAAAGAAATTTTGCTTTGGAAATAGCCACTCAATTGGGTATATAGAAGCAACTTTTCCAAGAAAATATCTAAAAATATAGCAATTTTGTCTTTGAATTAATCAAAACGTAGTAATCTTAGCTTCTGCCGTTACGGCCAACGTTAACATTTTAATGATTAGTGATTTTTTTTTAATGCTTTTGGCTCCAAATTACTCTTTGAATATATCTATATTATGTAGATGATAATACTGGTATTTTTCCGAGTCTAACTTCATTTGCATCTCAGTGTATTGCTTCATTATAAATGTTTCTTTGTATTGTACCCAAGAAGTAGGGCTAAAAGGAGAAGTAGGTAGCAAAAGCATGAACAAGGGCGGATCTAAGTATTGGATCAAGGGGACAAGTGTCCACCTTTGAATTGGGGGAATTGATGATTTTTTTTTTATAAAAAAAATTAATACATGTTTGAATGATTGTCCACTCTTAAAACATTAAGACTGTACTTCATAATATGGGGGATGAATGGTTGAATGATTGTTTAATGCCCTATATTGAAAAAGATGTATTTGATAGCATTGATAATAAGACAATTATGATGGAATTCTAAAAAATAAGGTCTAGAAGGATGACATTGTAATTATTATTTTTGTAATACGCTTTTGTTATTAAAATATATGTATTTGAACTTATTGAATGCATTTTTCATTGTAATTTATATAGCTGCATTTCTAACAGCACTTAGCCTTATTTTTTTAAATGGCAGGCTTGTAAAATAATTGTCTCTCTTATTACATCATCAGTATTCACTTGATTTCATGAATATTTTTTTGATATTTTTTTTTCTTATTTATATTCTTTTGTTTTTTAATGCATTTAAAACTTTCCTTAAAAAAAAAAAATTTGGGGGCCCTTCCTTGTATCCCTAAATCCCCCCACCAATGGTACCCTCTTCAATAATTTTTTGAATCTGCCCGTAAGTGTGAAGTAGGGTTTTTGTTTTAGGCCAAACACGAGTCCATTTTATTAATGTGAAAAAAGATATAACAACCATCAATAGCCAAAGCCAAAAAAAGAAAGAAAAAAAAAAAACTCCAATCCTAGACATTATAAGTTTATAACCGAACACACACCTCACAAACACACAAAAACGAATACAAACTACCTCCTAAAATTCCATCAATCCATCATATCAGCCAATATCCAAGTTGCCAATGGCTTTATTTCTCACTTTATCAGCATAATTCCTTGCATCTTTGGCTAAAATCTTAGCCAGAAGAGGTGTTGGTGAATCCACCCACCCTATCAGGCACACTCTCTTTCTACAAGACACAACAACACAATCTGCTGCTTCATGACCCCTACGAGGAGTAAACAGAACCTTAACATTGTTAAGTTTCGCCAATTCTGCAAGAACTTTCTGCAACATCATCCATTGTCCCGTCCAATCAGCCTTCTCTTATAAATTCTTCATACAACACCAGTACACATACATCTGCACAGCCCACCTCTATTTCAACATTCTTACTCCCCAATTCATTTATAAGGCTAATAGCTCTCTCCACAGCCAATACTTCTGATTCAAATGCAGACTGAGCCTTCACCCTATCCCCAACATATATCCAACATTATATACCTGCACTATTCACCAAAACTTCTAAATATATCTCTATCAAACATAAGAGATAATTCACTACCAAACCAGACACATTTGACCCATGAGCACAGAAAAATAGCATGTTCTAACGTTTATGGCTCTTTTTTCACATACAGGACACATTACAGATAGGTTGCATTTCCTCCTAACAAGAGCCTCCCTTACCTAGACAGCTTTTATTAAACATTTCCAGAGAAAATCTAATATGTTAGGCAAAGATTTAATTTTTCATACCTTTCTCCACAAACCTGCTGGTATGCCTAGAGAAGAACTAGCATTCTTTCTTACCACATTCTTTGCCTCCTTTGCTGCATAATAACCATTCTTAACCTCATTTTCCATTCTTCGCCAGCCACCATACAGCCTCGTCCTTCTAGTTCAGATTTTGAAGTGAGAAGAACCCTTCCTTTTTTTTCTTTTCAAGATACCATCATTCACCAAGCCTTCCAACTTTTGCAAACTCGAACTACCCTGTTGCACTATGTCTGCAAAACTATCCAATCCTGCTTTTCCTCTGGTACATCAACCTGATTAATCAATGCGCATGTATCTTCAACCACCCACCAATCTTTCCACAACGTGGCAGAGTTACCATCTCCAAACCTCCGTAACAAATTCTTGAACAGAAGGTCTCTCCCTTCAAGCAAACTAGACCACACCCAGGAGGCACGACCTCATTTTTTGCATCCAAAAAAGAAGTTTTAGGAAAATAAATCCCTTTAAGGACTCTCACCCAAAGTTAATCCGAGCACTTGAGAATCCTCCATGCAGTCTTTGCAAGTAATGCTTGATTCATAGCTTGAAAGTCACGAAATCCAAGCCCACCCTCCATTTTACTCCTTGTTATCTCTTTCCAGGAGTTGGCTCCCATCCACTTCCCTTATCATCCTCATCCTCATCTCAACCGTTGGATTGAAATCTCAACGGTTCAGATTTAATGTTTTATAAAAATATTAAATTTAAATATTTTATTAATATTTTTTAATAATTTAATTTTTTATTAATATTTTTATATTTATTAATATTTTTATAAAAAATTAAATCTGAACTGTTGAGATCTCAATCCAACGGTTGAGATGAAGAAGAAGATGAGAAAAAGATGATAAGGGAAGTGGATGGGAGCCAAGTCCCTCATTCCATGCTTTCCCGTGTATCTTTCTACCCTCCATTCCTCCCCTCCTTGTTTTGGTTTTTTATTTTTTAGAAATAAGTTATTATCTTTTGTTTTTTTTAAGAAATCTATCTATAAATAGATTGTCAAAAAGTTTTCGTGTTTTTTTTTTTTTTTAAAAAGAATCCAGAACGAGGAAAAAACAGGCCCATATTGGAAACAAACAGGCCCGTTGTTGTGTGTGAGATCTTCAAAAACTAATCGGAAAATATTAAGGATAAATGAACAAAAATACACATGTACTTTATTCTCGGGAGCGCCTAGCACCATATGCTTAATTTAAGAGCAAAAATACACATGTGGTTACATTTTTGGAATAAAAATAACACCACCGTTAAAATCTAACTTAACAGTGCATTTGCAACAGAAAATGTCATATTTACAACAACATTTAAACACTTGGATTTTGAACATAGAAAGGTCATTTACAATAAAAAAAAGATAATTTACAATAGGAAGTGCTGTATTTACAACAAAATTTAAAATTTGGTTATATTTACGACAACATCTAAACACCTGGATTTTGAACATAGAAATGTCATTTATAACAGAAAAATGCTAGATTTACAACAGGAAGTACTGTATTTACAAAAAATTTAAAATTGTCCATTTACAACAGAAAAAGTCATATTTACAACAGGCTAGATTTTAACAGTGGTGTGACTTTTGCTCCTAAAATGTAACCACATATGTATTTTTGCTCCCAAAAAGAAACATATAGTGCTAGGCGCTCCCGAGGATAAAGCATGTATTTTTACTCCTAAACAAATATTAACTTTCTCATTAATCGCATCCAAGAAACAAGCTGACTTCTTATCAAAAAAAAGGAAAAAGAAACAAGCTGGCCCTTTGTATATACCATATATCATGAATATATCTATATTATTTAGATAATAATACTAGTATTTTTTCAATATTTAACTTCATTTGCATCTCAATCGATTGCCTTAATATAAATGTTTGTTTGTATTGTAGCAGCCGAAGAAGTAGGGCTAAGAGGAGTGGTAGGTGAAGTAGGTTTCAGATGTATAGCAGAAGAGTGAGGTAGGGTTTTAAGTAAAGACATTAATAATACTTTTTTTTTTTTTATAAAAATTAATAATACTTAAACATAGTGTCACATCTGACACTAATAGCCCTGTGAAAGTGAAACATACACAGTTTACAATGTATATGTAGCCTGTCTCGCATTTATGTCCTGTTTCTGTCTTTATTATTGATTCATTTTGAATTGAATCTCTCATAATTAATATATAGTACCATGTATATGTTTTTAATATGATTATTAAACCCGCACTGGACTGGCCAATTCGGACCAAACCGACGAACCAGCTATGATCCTGGTCCGGTATATCATAGAAAGCGGGGTTGGTCTTCCCCCCCCCCCCAAAAAAAAAGTCGATTGAAGACGTTTATAGAAAGAGAAAAGGAGAGATGAAGAGAAACAAATCTGGTGATAACAACAAATCTAGTGAAAACATAGGTAGTGTAAATAGATTCGGTGTGAAACTTTCTGATGCAAACAGATCTAGAGACGCCAAGCATATACCAGACACGCAATAGATCGAAAACAAGAAATTTTGAAATTTTGAAAGCCGAAGAGAAATGTTCCGGTGAAGAAGCTTGATCATCAAAGGTCAAAGTCAATCTGGTGAAGAAGCCGAAGAGAAATGCTTTGTTGAACGTGAGACAGAGGCGGAGAGAAAAAATCTAAGTTTTTGTTAATTCGATTGGGAAAGATCCAAGAGCATCTTCATCAGATGAATTCAAAATGACTAACCCAATATACTTTAACTTGTTATATCCATTTAAGTGTACTGAAACATTGTTTTTGACCCGAGAGTATTCAATATATTTTAACTTATTATTGAATGGATATTTAAGTATAGTGAGACATGTTTTTATCCAGAGAGTACCCAACATACTTGTACTAATTATTGAATGGATATTTAAGTGTAGTGGACATGTTTTTGACCAAAGGGTAGAGGGTAGCAATGAAAAAAAATAATTTTTTTTTTTTATAATTTCATATTAATAACCTATAATTTTCACTTTCTCACTAGTTTAATTTTGGTTTATCTTTGGTCTGACCCACTGACCCTTAATCCACTATCCTGGCCGGTTAAGTGACTGGTCCGGTTTTAATAACCTGTCTTTTTCTTGGAAGCGGCTCCGATCTTATGCGCCTTATTGTTTGCTGTGCTCCCATGCACGGAATTGTGCCCTTTTTGGCGCAAAACTGTGACCTTTCCCTCTTTTTTTTTTTTTTAAAAAAAAAAATAGGCACTAACTGGTACTTAAAAGATATTTTAGAATACTGACCGGTACTTAAAAAATACTTCATGATCTTGAATTTTTTTTTTCAAAGCACTAGCTGGTACTAGAAAGATACTTGAGGATACTAAATCTTACTGAAAAAATGCTTTATAATCATGAAAAATTATTTTAGGATCTTAAAAAATTAGTTTAGGTAGTGAGTAATACTAAAAATATACTTCATGATGTTTTTTCAAGAGTCTAAAATAAATTTTCAAAATCATAAAGTGTTTTTTTAATACCAGTCAGTATCCTCAAATATCTTTTTAGTATCAGTTAGTACCTGAAATATTTTTTCAATATCATGATACAAAACAGATCTCAGAAGTATCTTTTAAGCACAGATGCCTGAAATATTTTTTCAAAAAAAAGAGAGGGAAAGCTCACAGTTTTGCGCCAAAAAGGGGTATAGGAGCGCAGTGGACGAGAAGGCCATAGGAGCAAAGCGGCTTCCGTATTTCTTTTGCCATATATGTTGTAACGTGTCTTTGAGGTTTTGCTTATTTATTGACTCATTTGAATCTCAATATATTAAAGAAGAAAGAAAGATGCAGTATGTAAGTGAAGTGTGTTGCGTTGCGTGCGGAGAACTAAAACCTAGTTCCATCATTACTCTGTCTACTATATAGGATGTATATTTGGAGAGTTTATTTTAATTTTAAATATAAATATACCCCTAATTAATGTTCCTTCACCAATAATTAAGGAGGAGAGGGAGGGAGGGAATTAAAGATGATCAGGGTATTTATAAAAAAAATGTTATATTAAATAACAAATATAACATTCTTAATCTAATCAAATTAAGTAAATATGTCTTATATTAAGGATCAAACGAAGTACCACTTTGATTTTATTTATAAGTTCATTCTAACTAAAAAATTTGGTCATATTTATAAGTCTAGTTTTATGTAATAAATGAGAGAGAAGAAATAGTTAAAAAATATCTAATCATAAATTAGGGCAAATTTGAATATTTACTTCATAATTCTTGAGTTAACTATATCTCTTTGGTATGTGAGATTTGATCAAAATGGACTTATAAATTAGACTAAATCGGTATTATATTACACATTCACTCTCTCAATCCAACGCAATATGGGATTTCACTGAGTAGGTTTAGTTAGGATTTAGAAACTTGTTTTTTTTTTTTTTGGATGGGTTGAATATGGTGGGCAAAATTTTTAATAAAAAAAAAAAATCATGCATACACATTAATATATCTTGTACCAGGAACTTATTAAATGATTTTTTTTTTTTTAACCGTAAGATTAAATGAAGATAGCTTTGCTGTGGCCTGTCAGAGAAAGAGCCGAAAGAGCCATTTCACTAAGCTTAAATGAAGATATATTTTTATGTTTGTTTGGGATCATTTTTGGGTCCATAAACCTAAATAAAACTTCTTTCATATATTCATCTAGTATACTGTAAGGATTGAAAAGCTACTTTTACTTTTAATGGCTTTAATTCTATTTCAAACCATGGCTCCTCAATAGTCCTTTTATAATCTGTAGTTCCTTTACTTCAAACTCGATTTCTCTTCTCTTTCTTTACTTCCGATGCTCTCCTACTTCTCTTTCCTCTTTCCTTCAGCTTTGCAACAAGTTTTCAAGCCAAGCACACTAGCAGGTTTTTTGCCTCTTTCTTCTCAACTTCGTCCATCTTCGTGCTACATGCTTAGGACCCGTTTGTTACAAAGAAAGTTTGGGGAGGGAAATGAACTTTGGAGGAGGGAAAGGAAAGGAAAGGAAGATTTGAAAAATGAGGGAAGATGACTTGAGTTGTTTGATAGGAAGAAAATGAAGAGGGAAATTTGGTAAGGAATTAGGAAATGTCTATTTTACCCTCAAAAGAAATTAATTCAAAAAATATATATATATATTTTTTTGCTAAAATATATTTTAAAAAAATATTTTATTGTTAAGTTCGAACTTTTGAAGAAAAAAAATTCGCCAAATTTGAACTTTTCCGCCAAATTTGAACTTTCCCGCCAAGTTCGAACTTTCCCGCCAAGTTCGAACTTTCCGCCAAATTTGAATTTCAGGGGTAAATCATCAAAAACCATCTTCCCATGACTTTCCTTCCATTTTCGGAGGGAAAGCATCTTCCCTCAAAAAATGGAAAATGTCCAATTCCAGTGAGTTGCTGACTGGACTTTCTTTATAACAAACACCCAAAATCCATGGGAAGATTGAGATCTTCCCTTCCCCCCCTCCCTGGACTTTCTTTATAACAAACGGGTCCTTAGCCAAGGAAATGCTTTTATCCTTCTTTTAATGTGCTGTTGCTGGCAAGAAAGCCGTGGCCGGAGTAATTTTTGTGATTATTCTCTTGATGAGTTTCGGTCTCTTTCACCTCACCCTTTTTTATTTTTTCTTCTTCTTCCTCTCGTTTATGACAGCTAAAACTGAAGAAAAAAGTGTACCATTGATCGATACTATAATCCAAGTATTACAACCCGGAGAAGCGCCTAAAGATATGAATGTCTCAGGAGGAGCGGCTAAAGATATAGAACCGTCTTTCGCCGTGCACCTAAAAAAAGTCTCTTGAGTGATTTGACGGCAGTGGCGGAGTCACTGGGGCTAGGGTCCGCAAGTGAGACACAAACCTCTCTGGTCGACTATCGATGGTCCACTTGAGCTTAAGAGGAAGATGCACTCAGCCACGCTCACTCCTTCCCTCGCATTCGCCGCTGTATGTTCCTTGTTCTTTTTTTTAGTTCTTTTGCTAAATACTTGGTCATTTTCGGTCTGTCATTCATAGTTGATTTAAGTTTCAATTGAGGGCTTTGCTTCTAACAAGATTTTAGCCATTTCCTATGAGGTAACCTTTTTGTTTTGGCGTCATTAGAGTGAAGAGCTGGCTAAATTGATCTGTGCACTTTTGGAGAAATTGAAAGAGGAGGAAAAGAAAATAAAAGGGATTTAAGTTGACATTGAGTCTGGATATGATGAATATATTAATTCATTACTGATTTTTATTTATATCACTTTTGTTTCCTTGCTCTTTTCTTTCCTGAGCAGAGGTCATGTTCTGTGCTAAATTTCTGATGAGTAACTAGTATCAGTTTCATGTTTGTCCAACAGTAAAGAGTTTCATCTTCTTCACCCTTTTACTAGTTTCTGAATTCATTATGTTAGGTAAAGAACTACGGTTCCCCATCTACTATGTAATTGTATTTTAGATGTAATTTTATTTTAGGTCTGCTTTAGCACTTAGCAGAAATGACTTGTTTACAAAAACTTGGCTGTTGAAATTATTTGTTTATAAAAATGATTGGGTGTTTTTACATACAAGTTCCGGAAAATTACTTGCCTGTGGGTGTCTTGTCATTGATAAGGAAAATAGGCCTTCCATTTTGGTGTGTTAATAAACTGGTAATGAAGGGGGAAATGCTAATAAAAGAATATGTGCGGCAGCTAAATTACCTTTGTTCTTTAAATGTTCTTAAAATCAAGGTTAGATGCAAAGTGAAATCAGGCAATACTATAAGAGATTAAGATGCCATACTATATGTATTATTGTTTATCAAACTGCAAAAGGCTGAGAACCCAATTTGACAATATGTAGGATAATGTATGAACTCCAGGTATCTCTCACTGCTTATACATATATTAAGAAAAACGAAAGTGATTTTGTTTCCCCTGCAATAACTTTTGCTAAGGATAAGTTGCGTAATTGTTATGATTGGTTTAACTCATGCATGCTAATTTGTGTTTTGATGGTCTTGATTGATAATGAGGTATATTTCAATTTCGCCACTTAACTTGTCAACGTCACATATGCTATTTCATTAATATTTCATTTTAGATAATTAATATTAATAACTAATTAATAATTATTGTATTCTTTTATTTACATATGAACACAGGGTAGGACAATTCAAGCAAGTATGCTAAACAAGAACCTCCATGATAAATTTCGCCTCTCAATTTTTGAAGGCCAAATTTACAAGTTTGCTTACTTTGAGATCACTTTAAATGTTAATCAGTATAAAGCAACTACCCACCCATTTAAGATAACATTCACTCCTCGAACGTGCTCTGCAGAAGATATTGCTACAATTCCAAGTTATGCCTACTCATTTTTCCCTATCCCAGAAATCATGAAAATTGATTTTTGTCATCCTGCAGAGATAATCTTATTGGTATATTATATATCTGATCCTTCATATCTATTTTTTCATCTGTTAAGTATTTGTTCCTTATGAATTGTAACTCAATCATTTGATTTCCATCATCTATCTGTTTGGACACAGATGTACTAGTGTTTATGAAATCAGTAGGCACATTGGAGGAGTTTCGCCAAGACAACGAGATGAAGAATAGGCTACGTCTGTTACTAGGAGATTTCGAGTAATGCAAATATCACAACATTTAACAGATTTACCCAATGGCATGTTTTGTTATATTCATATTCATAGTAGGTAATGAATGCAAATTTTAGGAACAATGAATTGGAGTGCACTTTGTTTGATAATTGTGTTTCAGATGCCTATATGACTTACTTGCATAATACTAATTAAAAGTCCTGTTGTGGTTTTTATTAAACTTAGCAAAAGTTGGATTTTTTGAGGTTGGTAATACTAAGCAATTCATTGCTTCATGGTTAAAAGCACATCATATGACATCAATTAAACTAGGCTTCATGGTAGGTACACCACAAGTGTGTAGCTCCTTCAATGCTACAAGGGCATATTATTTAACCCTCATATCACAAAGGATAAAAAATTCATATAAAGGTATTTATTATTTGTTTCATTTTACATTTCTACTTATTTAGCCATTAACTCATAGAAAGGTATTTACGTAGTACAAAGGATGAAAACTCCCATGCCATTGTTGCACTCTCTCACACTACTACAAAAAACCTAAAAAACGTCCTAAATAAGACCTAATTAACGTCATTTTTTAAAGGGACGTTGGGCAGGGGGAAGTTAAAAAAAAAACAATAAGGCGTCCTGAACGAATTTCAGGACGCCATAGTTAAGGTGTCCTGAAACTCATTTAGGACGCCTTATTGCTTTTAAAACAAAAAAATAAAACTTGAAGGTGAAGCTCCAATCCTTATTTAATCAAACATCGGATGCAAACACGTTAGAACGCAGAGAGAGAGTTTTCCAGAAAACTACAAAGAAACATCAACGGGAATCGAAATAAAACAAATCGAATTCGAAGTACGTGGGATCCAAGCCAACAATAATTAATCAATATGGAATATCTGCTTCAAACGTAATAGCAGTTTTCAAACATGGAAATATCATTTTTAAGTGTGAAGCGCGCGCGCGCGCGCGCACACACACACAAATCATCCCAAGTTTAACAAGTAGTAATATGTAGAAGCAGATCTAGAATAGCAGATCTAAAAATATAAAATTCTAGATCTAAGAAGAACAGTATCTAGAATAGCACACACACACACACACACAAATCATCCCAAGTTTAACAAGTAGTAATATGTAGAAGCAGATCTAGAATGGTAGATCTAAAAATATAAAATTCTAGATCTAAGAAGAACAGTAGATCGATCTAGAACCTGAAGGAGGAGACGTTGGAATTCTAGATCTAAGAAGAACAGTAGATCGATCTAGAACCTGAAGGAGGAGACGTTGGTGTTGACGGCGAGCGACAGCGATGGTGAGCGATGGCGATGGTGAGCGACGACGACTTATCTGAGACGTGGAGACTTTGGTATGCGAGGGAGAGCAATGGTGGATGATGCGTGCGAGAGAGAGAGAGGGACGATTAACTAATGAGAAAGGTGAGAGTATATTAATAATGGAACAGGGGCGTCCTGAAATACTTTTAGGTCGTCAAAAATACTGATTTTGGCGTTCTGAAATGCTTTTAAGTCGCCAAAAAAAAATTCTGGCGCACAAAATTTTCCCAAATTTTCAAAATTGCGCCAAAAATACTGATTTTGGCGTCCTGAAATACTTTTAGGTCGCCAAAAATACTGATTTCTAGCGCCAAACAATTTCCCAAATTTTCAAAATTGCGCCAAAAATACTGATTTTGGCGTCCTTAAATACTTTTAGGTCGCCAAAAATAATGATTTTGGCGTCCTGATATACTTTTAGGTTGCCAAAAATTTTCCCTGCGCCAAAAAATATCCTAATTTGCGCCAAATATTACATTTTAGACGTCCTAAAATAGATTTAGGTAGTAAAAAAAAAACTTTAGGAGTCCTAAATTAATATTTGGGTTGTCTAAAGTCTCCAAAAAAAATCCTAAATGGCGTCAAATAATACATTTTAGGCGTCCTAAAATATAGTCAGGATGTCAAAAAAAAACTTTAGGAGTCCTAAATTAATATTTGGGTTGTTTAAAGTCTCCAAAAAAATCATAAATGGCGCCAAATAATACATTTTAGACGTCCTAAAATATAGTTAGGATGTCAAAAAAAACTTTAGGAGTCCTAAATTAATATTTGGGTTGTCTAAAGTCTCCAAAAAAAATCCTAAATGACGCCAAATATTACATTTTAGGCGTTCTAAAATATATTTAGGATGTCAAAAAATATTTTAGGCGTTCTAAATTAATATTTGGGTTGTCTAAAGTCTCAAAGTCAAGTAAATAATTACGACAATGCCACCGCCTTCACTTTTTACTTCCTTTTTTAAAATAAGGACGTCTTTTAGGGTAGTAATATCCATATTTTGTAGTAGTGTCAACCCATTACTTCATAGCTAAGTCAGCATTCAAACAGGGCTTCTTTACACAATCAGACCAAAGTTACTATCTCTCAAATAGCTTCTCAAGGAATTGTATGTAGTATTTCATCAGTTGGTTGTTTTCCATTGACTTAAGTATACTTGATCATTTGTGGTTTCACCATGTCTTACTGGGAGATTCGTTTGTAATCGACTGCCAAATTCATAAGCTTGAAACAAAATATGATTGGAATTATGATGGATGGTCAAAGTGTAGGTCAAGGACCAAATTAGATTATTCTTCATCGATTTGTCCCCTCTACAAGAAAATATCAGAGTCAATTGAACCAAAGTAAAAGTCAATTTCTGCCTGCCAATTGTTCAATTATTACATTAGTCTCATATAATTCTAACCTCATGTATAACAGGAAGAAGATTCATTATCTTGTCAAAGACAAAATTGGGTAAGCTTTTGTCGTTTTTTAGGATAAACTTGTTCAGTTGGTTAAGAAGACATCATTTGTACTGAAGCGTTTACTATAGGAGGTTAACATCGTCTATACAAAATATCATATTGATGACTTCCCATTTTTAATATATTTGATATATTTGGGAAGTCATCAATCCAAAATTAAAGAGATTTTTTTTGAGATTTTAAGAGATATCAATCTAGATGTGTCATTTGTAGGATTTCAACTTAAAATATAATTTCTAATTAAGTTTAAAAAAAGGCTGTATCATTATGATCAATGTCATTATTATTAGGGTAAAGGAGAAAAAAAACACATGTGTTTTACCCTCGGGAGCGCCCAGCACCATATGCTTTTTTTGGGAGCAAAAATACACATGTGGCTACATTTTTGGAGCAAAAATAACACCACCGTTAAAATCTAACTTAATGGTGCATTTGCAACAAAAAATGTCATATTTACAACAGAAAATGTCATATTTACAACAACATTTAAACACCTGGATTTTGAACATAGAAATGTCATTTACAACAAAAAAAAAGATATATTTACAACAGGAAGTGTTGTATTTACAACAAAATTTAAAATCTGGTCATATTTACAACAGAAAATGTCATATTTACAACAATATTTAAACACCTGGATTTTGAACATAGAAAGATAATTTACAACAGAAAAAAGCTAGATTCACAACTGGAAGTGCTGTATTTACAACAAAATTTAAAATTTGGCCATTTACAACAGAAAAAGCCATATTTACAACTGGATAGATTTTAACGGTGGTGTGACTTTTGCTCCGAAAATGTAACCACATGTGTATTTT
Organism: Acacia pycnantha; assembly: GCA_025563575.1. Taxonomy (NCBI): domain Eukaryota; kingdom Viridiplantae; phylum Streptophyta; class Magnoliopsida; order Fabales; family Fabaceae; genus Acacia; species Acacia pycnantha. Next base: position 178,780 of record JAMWYP010000074.1, on the reverse strand, counting down.
TGTTCCCAAAAAAAGTATATGGTGCTAGGCGCTCTCGAGGATAAAACACATGTATATTATATTTTTGCTCCTAAACCCGTATTATTAGTATGTAATATTTGTTTCTCTTGACAGGTAGCCACGGATATCTACAAATATTGTTTGGATTTAAATGCAAACGGGCCCCACAAATAAAAAGGAGCAAGAAGACCTAAAATCTGAAAAAAAGAAGGCACGACTTAAAAAAGAAGAAGAAAAGGCGTGAAGGAGTAGCGGTGGTTTTGGGAATTGTTCTTAATCACCGTCTTGAACAACGGGGAATCAGAGAGAACCAGAGGCGAGCGATTTGAGGGAGGCTAAAACATTATTTATTCATCTCCTTCCTCATACTATCGCACTGTCCATCGTCTTTCCCGTTGAGATTTTTGATCATTGAAGGCTGTAATAGAGACCAGAGTAGCAATACGGTGAACCTTCTTTTTCTTCTATTGTCGACCAGAGAGGCCATTTTGGGGACGCTATTGTCTGATTTCTTCTTCTTGGAAGCTTCGATGGCTGGATTAGAGTGGAAGAGAAGTGATACTGGCTTGGTTCTTCATTTTTGCCTTATTTGAGAGCAATAGCACACAACCAGAGGAAGAAGCTGTTGCTGATTCTATATTTTTGGTTTTGTTTACTTCACATAATTTTGTTTCCAATTTCTTATCCCTTTCCATGTTACTGAACCTGAGTTATGATATTGCTGTGATGTCGTATTAAAGCCATGAGGGACTAAGATTTTCTTTCCAACCTAGAGGAGTTAGGAGTTATGAACTTATTTGAGACTTAAGATTATTTCCACTAATTAGTTTTTTTAATATTAATTTAGTTTATTTAATTTTAATTTTATTGTTATTATTTAGTGAGTTTTGGGAATTTAGGATTAAACTTGAAACAAGGGAATCTTAAATTCATTTTGGAATTAAATTGTAATATCTTGAATTTCCTGTACTAAAATTCTATTCTTTGTGCAGTGTGTGTGTCTTAAATTCATCTTGGAATATCTTAAACTCATATTGGAATTAAATTGTAATATCTTACTAAAATTCAATTCATCTTGGAATTAAATTGTAATATCTTGAATTTCCTGTACTAAAATTCTTTGGGCGCGTACTCACGCGCGCACGTGATTTTCCTAGTACTTGAACAAGTATTAGGGGCTAAATGAGAATTTTAGAGACCTTGTGAACATAAATTAATTGTGTGTGTGTTTGTTCAGTGAATTTTGGTTGAATGTTTGATTTTCCTAATACTTGAACAAGTATTAAGGGCTAAATGGGAATTTTAGAGACCTTGAGAACATGAATTAATTGTTCAATAAAAATGCTAATTTTTAATCTCCTAATTTAAGACCAATGTTGATCAAGAAGAATAAAGGAGAAATAAGACATGTTGACACATGTGAACTTAGTCCAAAGAGGTAACATTGGACATGAATCATTGGGTAATAGAATATAACATTGGAGGCTTCCAAATGAAGCCATTTTTAGTCGAGGAGGAAAGAGAAGGGAGAGTGGAATATTTAAATTTAAAAGGAGCATGAGAAAAGTCAAGATTAATATCCAACAAGCTTTTTATGTATGCCTTGAGATCTAACCAAGTATAAGAGATAACGCATGAAGTCAAATAGATTTGACATGATTTGAAAAACATTTAATTGAATTATAAATGTAGTGAAAAAAATGGATTTGACATGATTTGAAAAACATTTATTGAATCATAAATATATGTCATGTCTTGGCCAAAGAAGGAAGAAGAAGAGTAAATGAGACTTTGTATTTATCACATGTTAAAAGTCACACAATTAATTCTTCTTGTATATAAATTTGTCATGTGTCAAATTGGGGAAGAGAGTTTACTAGCTTGAGGACACCCAAGCATGTGCAATAAAAGCAAGAAGATGAGTCATAAGCTTCCTCAAGAAGCCTTGAATTTCGGTCAAGCAAGGGCAAGAGAAAAAACAAGGAGAAATACCATTTTTACACATATGGAATAAATAAAATAATAGAAGAAGGGAAAGGGCAATTTGGTCAAGATCATTATGGACTCAAGAGCTTGTTCCCCAAGTCATATAAAACACCCTAGACTCTCCTTTTTGCATGCTCAAAGTCGACAAGAGCAAGAGCTAGCCAACCACAAGGAAGAGGAAAGAGCTAAGGATTCAAGGTAAGTTAGTAAGCCTTGATCTTCATTTCTTCTTCTTCTAATCTTGTGTGAGTCTCAAGCCCTAAGAGCTCTCTTGCATTTTGGTTTTCCCTAAGGTGATTGAAAACCCTAGGAAGACAAGGAAGGATTGTCACACCCTCTCCGCTCAACCGTCCTACAACATAGCATGCAACACGATAAGCGTGAAATTACCGTTTGGGTGATAAAAACTATTAATTTTATCTTTAATCTCCAGGATCTCCAGCTTAAAAATATTATACAGTCATCCAATTATCCCAAATTCAAAATATTAAAATTATACAAAACCGGCTAATATCTTAATAAAAAACATCAATAATATAAACAAAATACTAGTTATTACTCCCACAACCACCAGTCACCAAATTCCACCTCCTGTGCTACTCCATCGTCTTGCCCTTCTCACCATGTTCATCACCTCGCCGTTTACCTAAACTAGTAGCAACTTCTGAGATTCATAATGAATCCCAGAATAACCATTAATTTCATGCACAATTTATAAACAATGTATGATAGTTAATCATAATTATGAAAATAAACAAATAGCATTTAACATATCTATTACATGTAGTCATGTAATGCACATAGCGTTGACTGCATAATGTAGCACACAACAAATCCCAGAACATGCAATCACATAATGCACACAGCAATGACTGCAGAGTACACAACAAGTTCTAAATCCACAGTGTTGGGAAAAATGACAATGATTGGGCCTCAAACCCAGAAACAACTGAATGCAAATAAACGTGTGTCCATGATACGGATCACAATCATGGTACAAATAGATATACACAAATATACAATGTGTGTGAGATTAGAGTTACTACCTGATTGATTTTTAATCCAACAATTTATTTTTGTCTCCTTAAATCCTCCGTCGGTGTCAATTCCTAAAATATTAAATAATATTCATCACTTACGCAAACTCTCCAAAAATTCAAATAATACTTGAATTAATTATTATTTAACCCTCATTTGGTTAAAAGTCTTTTATTAATTCTAAAAATGTCAAAATCATCAATCTTGACTTTTACACCCTTCATTTTCAGGTTTGTTTCCAGAATTTTCACCAATATTTGAAAATACATAACTAATTATCCACATATCCAAATTAAGTGATTCAAAAGGCTAAATGACCTTTGATACATCTATTTTCAAATAAATATATCACATTTAGCAACAAAAATTTTTACTGTTCTAGATTCACTTAAATATCGTTACTGTCCAGATTCAAGTTCCAGAATTTGAGTGTCAACTTCAAAAATCCATAACCTTTTGTATATAACTCCAAAAATTACAAATTACGTATCAAATTAAAGCTTATGATATCTACTTCAATTACAAAAAATTTCATAATTATTAGACCTCATTTTCATTGTCAAGAACTCATCACAAGCTTACTGTCCTGACAGGTTTTTCACTGGACAGTTTGGAAATCTTCATAATTTAATCATTAAGCTTCCAAAAATTATTGTTCCACCGTAATCATACACTATTTTTCATTCTAAACACTTTGAAAATGTCAAAATTACCAAAATCCTACTGCTTTTGGGTCTGACCGAAATTATTATGAAAAAGGAACTTATTTCTTCTTCACAAATTTTATGATTTTTATGTGAGAATTGGCCTTTTAATTCCTTCTTGAGGCCTAATTTGTTCTTAAATCTATATGACAAGTCTTTGTATGAAATCTCTTTTCAAGTTATAATCTTCAAATCTACAAAAACAAGAGAGGATTAATCTAAGAATAATAACATTAAAAAGTGCAAAAGATCATTTGAACCACCTACTTGCACTTGTGAAAGTCTTTGTTTCTCTTTTCCCCTTTCAATCCTTTTACTACTACAAAAAAAGGGTTTTTACTTCCCTAAAATGCATCTTATTTTAAAAAAGGAAGTAAAAAATAAAGGCGGAGACATTTTTGTAATTATATGTGAGAAAAGTTAACTTTTGGCGTCTGTGTAACTTAGATGCCAAAAGTGATGCTTTTGGCGTCTAAATTCAAAATTAGACACCAAAAACATCACTTTTGACGTCTAATTATTTAATTTAGAGGCCAAAAGCGATGCTTTTGGCCTCTAAATTAAATAATTAGACGTCAAAAGCCTCTCTTGCGGGCCCCACACAAATAATTAGACATAAAATCTTTAGAATTTCACATGTTAGCCAAAATCAACAAATGATTTCCTATATGATATCAACATATAATAGCCATTATTACCATTTTTATTTTCTCAATTATTTTTTTTTAAGGAAAAATTCAAATAACCTTCTTTTGCCCAAAATTATGACCTCAATTGGTCATTGGAATATTAATTCCATGACAAATATCTGTATTTCACATTATATCTCAAAATCTAAAATTTTGGAAAAACAATTTGCTAAATTTCTCCATTTATTCCACTAAATATTCACATTGTACATGTAATTTCAATAAGTAAAAAATTTGGGATATTACAAGGAGGAAGAGCAACAAAAACAATAAGCAAGTCAAGTAAGTAGTGTTTTGACCTCCTTTGAGCTTATTCTTGTTGTTATTGGCCATAGAATCCATCTTCTCTTGATTTCTTAGAATTTTAGAAAGATAAATACCTAAGGGGAAGTTCTGTCCATATGGTTAAAAATGAGTTAAAGTTTGTATATGGCTTAAGTAATGAGTTCGAAGGTGGTTTAGGACTAATCTATGATGCTTGTAGAGTGAAACTTGGAAAAACTCATTTTTGTTCCTTTACATCTCATTTTTCGGCCATAACAAGGCATAGGGAAACAATGAGTATTTTTCTATTTTGATGCTTCCAATGTGTTTAGAATGAAAAATTGTGTGGAATAAAGATTTGGTAGTGATTTTGGAATCTCAGGGATTAAATGATACGAAACCCCAAAACTGCCAATGACAGGATCCTACAATGCAGTGAGCTTGTAGTTTGTTTTTCGATAAGTGAATGGTGTACAATGGCTATGAAAGTTTTCATAATTAAAGTAGAAAGAATAAGCTTTAATTTGATAGGTCATTTTTCTATTTTTGGTGTGTATATATGGAGATATAAATTTTTGAAAATGACCCTGGAATGATATTTTGGGCAGTGACATTGTTTGGTTAAATCTGGAATTGTACAAGTGTAATTGGCTACTGGAAGTATTTTTATTTAAAAAAAAAATACTTATTAAGGGTTACATAGCCTTTGGAATCACTTTAATTGGACATTTGTACAATGAGTTGTAAATTTTCAAAGTTTGATGAAAATTCTTACAATTTTAAGTCAAGATTCGAAAATATAGGGAAGCAAAGAGTCAATTATGATCTACCTAATATACAAAGGATATGAAGAGCTAGTCATAATATAGGCCCTTAAGTTTTATTTTGAGCATAAGGTAGTGACTAATACTAGTACTCTAAAATATGAAGAGTTGCATAAGTAATGACCTTGTTCATAAATGTACCATTATAGGAATTTATATTTGCCCGAAGTCTTCAAAGGACTTGGAATTTAGTCAAAGGTTTGGTGAACGATCTGGTAGCAACTCTAATCTCACATTCTTTGTATGTCTGTATATGTTTGTTTAAACCATATTTGTGAGTCCCACCTGTATGAGGCCAACACCACTTGTGAGCAGTTTGGCTGGAAGGGCCGACCATGGGGCCAACTTCTCGGTGGCTAGGTAGGGCCTAGTGTATTCAATTATTTTTGGGCTGTTAATTCACCCTATTGTATTTTTTCTAGCACTGAGGTATTGGATTTTATGTTGATGTTTGTATTACATGTTGCATATGAATTGTGATACATGTTTATGAACCCTAAATGCTTTATATGTTGTGTGGACTGTTCTGTTGTGGTTGACTATCATATATTGTATATGTTTGGTTTGTGAGATTAATTGTTACCCTAAGATTTATTTGAATCTCATAACTTTCCAAAAGTTCAGGATGTGTGTAGAGTAGTAATCAAGGTTTGAGGGGCAAGGCAATAGACATTAGTCATTGAAGGTTGCGGAAGGAAACAATGGTTTAATTTTAGTTTTTTGATGTTTATAATTAATATTTTGGTAGATTGTTTTGGATTTGGTGGTTGTAAGCAATATATGTTATATATTTTTAGATGACTGTAATATATTATGGTAGAGTAGCCATTTTTGGATAACCAAGATTTGTTTATTAAAATCAATATACCTCGCCAACTATTTTATTTGTTGCGTTGCGCTTCAATGCTATGATGTATGATGTGTTATCAGAGGGGTTTGACATACATAATGTGGAATTGGATTTTAATTTAATTTGCGTCTAGGATAGACATACACCTAGAAGCTCCACATAATCAAATTAGAGTGAGTCTAATCTAAAGTGCGTGCATCTTATTTAGTTGTCCAAGATTAATACTCTAGATTAACTAATTAAATTTAGTTAAATTAATTTAGTGACGATAAAATCTAAGAAACAAACAAGGAATTATTGACTCTAGGTTGTTCGTTTTGATATTGGAATTCGCTCTTTGTAAAAAGTTTTTGTTGTTATTAGTTTCTTGTTCTTGTTGAATTTCTTTTTACTCATTTTGAAAACAATTCAGATTTGCTCAACTTAAACGAACAAGGAAATTGAACACCTAATCACTAGTTTAATTGAGTCTCTGTGGGACGACCTTGATTGTCCACTTACTATTTTCATGACCTGTATACTTATGGTGGTTAGTTAAATTTTGGTAGCATCAAGTTTTTGGCATCGTTGTCGGGAACTCAAGGCAATTGGTGATTAGTATTGGAAATCCTTTAATAGTTTTAGTTTGAATATTTTTTTTCTTTTTCTTTGTTAGTTTTTTGTGTAAGATTTGTTTGATTTATTGGTACTTTGATATATGACCCGCAGATCCAAAGCTACTAAAACACCGCAGAAAACAAGGAATATCCAATAGCTTTTGGAAGTTACAACACCTCAGAACCAGGAGGAGGAACTGATACAAGCTGAAATTGAAGAAATGACTGAGGATGAAAATGATTATTTGTGTATCAATGATTTTCTGGGAAGACAATCTCATGGATATCAGTCAGGAATTAGAGTGCCTATTTTTAAAGCCAACAATTTCAAAATCAAGCAGACTATGCTTAAGATGCTTGAACTACGGGGTTAGTATGCAGGAAACGATTCAGAGGATCCAAATCAGTATTTGATAAAATTCCTTGATGTTTGTAACTCATTCAAGCATAATGAAGTTCCTAATGTTGTAATCTGCCTTTGGCTTTTTCCTTACTCCCTACAAGGGAAAGCCAAATAATGGCTTAACAATTTAGAAGAGAGCAGCATAATCTCTTGGGAGACATTGGAAGAAAAGTTCAAATCAAGATTTTTTCCATATAATAAGATAGTGGATACAAGAGCCGCTCTTACTAATTCCTATCAACAATTTGGTGAACGTTTGTATAAAGCCTAGGAGAGGTTCAAGATGCTTGTCAAGTAAAGCCCTGGTCACAATCTAGAGAAGTTGGTCTTACTTTAAATTTTTGGTACTCGGTTGACCCCTGAATCTAAGTCAAAATCAAATGATGTCACTGATGAGGAAATAAAAAACCAACCGGTGAATCATGTCTGGAAATGTTTAGATGACTTATTAGCTGACTTTATACAGAACAACAATGAAAGAAGGTCATTGAAGTCAGTTGATAAAGTTATTGAGGATCCCTCTTCACGGCAACAGTGCTTCACTGCTTCAACTCACGAAGTTTGCCACTCCGCTGAGGTGCTAACGGTCGACAGACTGCCGAGCTTTTCAGATGGCTTGGAAGTCTCAAAGGTTGAAGCTTGTCGAGTCCGCCACTCTTCCGACATACTGTTCCTCAAACCCTTCCCTTCTGGACTTCCGAGCTTTTCCAACGGCCTAGAAGTCTCGAAGGTTCCTTATTGTCGCTGATTTGTTCAGTCGAAGCATGCTGAGTCCGCTACTTCACCGATGTACTGTTCATAACCCTTCACTTTCAGCCTTCTGAGCTTTTCCAACAGATTGCATGTCTCGAAGAGTCAAAGTTTCCTCATAGTCTCTGAGTTGAAGGTTTCAAGCTTTCCACCACTCACTTCACTGACGTATTGTTCAAATGATTTGTAGTGTTGATATTTTGTTTTGTTATAATTTGTTGATCTGGACTTCTTGTTATAATTGAAGTACGATTTGTATATTGTTCAATTTGTTATGTTGATCTATTTTGGTTCTGGTTGTTGACCGAGTATGATTTTTGACATATATGATTATTTTGTTGTGTGTTATGTTGTGCTTGATACTCATATTATTTAGTGGTAAGCTTTTTATGCTTCATTGCTTTTTCTTTGTGTGAGTTATTTGTAGACAATAGTTTACTTTTAATTGTGAATTAGTGATCATGTTTTTTTGGTGCATAATGCATGTTGTTTACACTTTCATGTTGACAATATTTATTTGTTAAATTAGAATTTTAATTGTTATAATTAACTAATTATATTTCTTTGAAAAAACGTAGGAAATATAATTAAGATTTAGAAAAATAACTTCTGGCGTTGTAGGGCTATCCTTGGCCCGCATGCTCTTGGGCTGGGCCTTGAAAAAATGATGTTTTTCTTACCTTAGGTCTAAAAGGACAGACCCTTTTAGGCCTTGACCCTTTAAGGGCCGGCCCTGATTCCCAGCTCTAAAAAGCTATCCGGAAGGACACATCATGACTCATTTGAATTGAATCTCTCATATAATTAAACTTGGATATGAATAACTTGATATAAGTCTTGTCTTTATCTAGAGAGTTCTAAGAAATGAATTTAATTATTAAGAAGTCTCAATAATAACTAAAGTCAAGTTCCAGTATAAGAAATGATAACACCTCACTTATTATTGAGATTTCTTGGTAATTAACTCTCTTCTCTAAGACCTCATAGTAATTCTCTCCCTTCAATTAATATTCAACTTGTAATACTTTGTTTTTGAAATTTATAATTTAATCTTTTTCCAAAGTACCCATATTGGTTAATTAACTCTCTCTTCTTTGTTCTGTTTCTTAAAAAAAAAAAAAAAGTGTGAATAGCTTTCTAGTAGTTAGAGAATGAGGGAGAAAAATCATATAAATACCTTGGTTGGAGTCTCCAAAATCAAATCTTAGCCTAAAAATACTTCAATATTGAACAAATAGATCCCATTTTACTTGGGAAGAAACGCAAAATAAGAAGGCATTGTGCCCACATCCGAGTGCTGCGGTTTTTTGGCTTCTTGTCCACAAAGTTGCAGTTGTTATTCCCTTGAATAAGGCCACCAAATTTGTTTAGCAGTGGGATTCCTCAGTTTCTGCCCCCTCTCTGTGTTGGCCTAGCAGATAGTGATGTTGACTCTCTAAATGCAGGAAAGGATTGAGGGTGACCACCGTCACATTCTTCAAACTGTGAATCTGCATAGACCCTATATAAGAAGTATATATTGAGACTCATGTCTTTCATGTTTTGATGTGTATTGTATTCAACTATTGATTGTCTATTTGTCTTTGTTTACCTTTACATCGTGAGTCATGTGCACATAATTATGTGCTTATACCTCTAATTAGAGGCATGAGCATTTTTTTATTTTATTTTTTTTCAATTTTTTTATGTATTGTATTTATATAAATTTAAATTATATGTTGCTTTTTGGGATGTTTTTTACACCCAATATCTCAAATTAATTAGTTTCCAGTTCTGCATCTATCTGTAACACCAGTATTATGGAAATTAATTAATTTGAGATACTGGATGCAAAAAACATTTCAGAAAACAGCATATAATTTAAATATATATAAATACAATATATAAAAAAATTTAAAAAATTTGCTCATACCTCTAATTAAAAGTATGAGCACATAAGAAGCACATAATTATGTACACAAATGTGAACTCTCACCATCTAACAGCGGGAAAGCACTAAAAGGAATGATAGAAAAGCACCACATGTTTACTGCTCATCCACTAAAATTATGCCAACCTTCCAATGAGTATTTTTTTTTTTTTTTTTGTGAAAAGAAGGCAAGCCGCCGAAGCTTGAAAAAAGAGAAGAGGATAAGACCATGAAGATCTAATCCCCAGTACAACAAACTAGAAAAGAACTAGTGACGGCAGGCCATTTGATCCTTAAGGATCATATCAAGACAGCCTGCGGGAACTGTCGGAACTAATACTTCAACCACATCACCGGGAGTATCATCTTCCAATGAGTATATGGTGGTGTGTTCTTACTGGAAACAAACTTTGTCAGAAGACGTACAATAATAACTCATCATATTGTGTTGTTTGGGAGGGATCAAGTGGGGACGACAGTTTTCAATTTGCAAATGATGAACTGCAAATAAATAAATGAGTACAGAGGGTGCTTGCTGGTTATAAGGAATTTGATACAACAGGTATAATAACTGTTAATAATGTTAATTAATTATTATTAAATGACTAATTATTCAAGGAAGGCAGAAGGTGTAATTTAGGGCATGTGAAAGCTACATTCTAAAGGTAGGGGTAGGAATTTGAATCAGTGGAGTTTTAGGGATGAAAAAAAATCAAAGGTTACAAATTATTATTAAATGGATTATTGGTGCTCACATTGAGTATAACGGCACCTCCAAAAAAATTTGACAGTGAAAAAAAAACTAGAATCCTTAAGCATCTTTCAACACTTTTCTACAAAAGATTTCCAACACAAACAGGGTTATGCTTAGCTTATTGCCGTCATTACGCATTTTCAAGTTAAAAAGTAGATTCTCTAAAGATATAATTATACTACTTCTGGTCCTAATTATAAGACTTAGTTGACTTTTTTTGGAGAGATTAAGGAAGCTAAATAAGTTATTTAATCATTTCATAGATTGTGTTTTCTTAGATTATATATTAGTTTATTAGTCAAACTATTTAGTTTGGAGAAAAAAATAAAAATAAAAATACTCTAAACTAATTTAATTAGCTTCCTTAATCTCTCCAAAAAAGTCAACTATGTCTTATAAATAGGACCGGAGAGAGTAATTAATTATACTAATTAAATTAATCACTCACTCACACACACACATATAATTTTTTCTAATTATATAATTATTAACTTAAATTTATCATTAATACTTATAAGGCTAAAGTGCATCCAGCATGATGGCATCTTAGAGTATTTTGTGTGCATCTAACATCTTAAACTATTTGTTTATGTGGGTTTAGCACCATAAAATGTTTCTTTGGAGTATTCAATACCGTCAACTATTTTTTTTTTTTTTTCAAATGCTTGCAATACACTAAAATATTTTTTGGTGCACCAGCACCAAAACACAAAAAATATTTTAGGCGGGTACTAGATATATTACAAAATACTTTAAAATATTGAATGCACTTGAAAAAATACTTTAAGTTGCCTCATGAACATTAAACCATATTTATACTTGAACGTTATTTATATATTTATTTATAAATTAAATTGATAAATATAAAACTACAGGATCTGATTAAAAATCTATAAGGATTCAATAAAAAGGGGAAAAATATAGGGATCCGATTAAAAATTGGTCGAAACTATAAGGACTTACACATTAACTATCTTGATATAGGAACACATAAATCAAGTTTGTTAGAAAGGAGCTTGATTCATATTGGTTCAGACAGTATATTCGATAAAATTAAAGTTGATTTACAATATAAAGAGAAAAGGGAAATTTATGTCTTATCTTATAACAAATCTTGAAGTGGCAAAGACGAGTATAGATCTACGTGATGAGTATGGTTTTGTGAGAGACGAGGAAGGAGAGAGTTTCAAATAGGGATGGAAATAGGTCAGACCAGGTTAGGCTTTGGCCAAATAGGCTTGAGCCTATAATGGAGGTAGAAGGTCTGAGCCTGAGTCTGAATGCAGGCTTTTTTTTTTTTTTTTTTAGGCTCAGGCCTAAACCTTCATAAGGCCTGATCGAGCCTGAAGCCTTTTTAAAGGCCTACTTACAATGTAGGCCTTTAAAAAGACCTTACATTGTAGGCCTTGGTGGCTATAAATAGGCTTTTGTACACTTTGAGCCTATCAAAACTATATAAATATAAGCTTTTAGTAGAATATAAGAATGAAAAATAATAAATATTATATTATTTATATGATATAAATATAATTATATTTATTTAATGTGTAAACAGGCCAGGCCTTAATAAAATAGGCCTGACCTATTTACACATTTAGGCATTTAAATAGGCATTGACCTGGTCTTTTTAACAAATAGGCCAGGCCTGACTAGGCCCTAAATAGACCAGGCTGTAAGCCACTTGATAGAGACCTGACCTATTTCTACCCCTAGTTTCAAAACAATGCTAAATAAAGATGAGAAGTCACAAAGATTGTGAAATTTGGTTTGGAAGTGGCAGCCGAATTAAGTCTATACAAATTTTTTAGGTTTTAAATCAACTTCTAGATCAAATGTTACACAACACTATGTATAAAATCTTGTTAATATTATTTTTTTTAAGAAAAAATATTTTTGATATTTGTTTAGACCGGTTGTACGAACACTTGGCTTTAAAGTATATTTCATACGGATTGTTTGAGCTAGGCTGCATTGCACTTTTGCAAGCTGCCAAAATGCCAACCTTAACCCATAGTGGTAGGTTGGTGGGCTAGCCTGCCATCTTGCATGTTTTTTTTGAGTGATATCACTTTTTTGGGGGATATAAAGGGGCTAGGCCCACTACACTCCTTAATCCCTTTCTTTGATGATATAAAGGGATTAGGCCCATTACATTCCCTTATTCCCTTTTATTTGACACTTTGACTAACAACAGACAACATATCCAATTTTTTAAAAAATTACAGTCTAGCCCATAGTAGCCCACGGGTAGCATGGTGTGGGCTACAAAAATCCCAACCCTTACCATGCGCTAACCTGTAGGCTAGCAGGTTGAGCCCACGTGTTGAGCACATTTTACCAGCTCTACTGTTTGTATGTAGAACAAATCTAAAAGCTTGTAAATATTACTTTTAAAAAAAAATATTTTTGATATTTTTTAGACTGGTTGTACAAACAACTAATTTTAAAAGTATATTTAAGACCGGTTGTATGCAAAATACGTCTAATAGCCTTTAAATATTTTCTTTATAAAAAATATTTTAATACTTTTAGACTGGTTGTATGCAGAACTGGTCTAAAATTTGGCATATATATACAAAAATGTCACCAGTCACATTTTTTAAACTATCTTCCACGATAGAGCAGTTTAAAAGACATTTTTCTACAATTGTTGCATCTTTTGGGTTAAAGAGCAAAAAGTGCCCTGAAAGTTTCCACTGATGAGCATTGGGTATCTAGATATTTTTAAGGGGGCAATGTCACCCTGAAAGTTTAAAGGTGCAATGTCGCCCCTCCGTTAATGTTGATTGTAAGATTTAACTGATACACATGGCATCAAAACATGCCACCTCATCATCCAAAATAATCTATTCCTTGCCAAGCCACTTAGGCCCTGTTTGTTATACGGAAGATTTGAGGAAGGAAAGGAATGGAATGGAAGTGAAAGGAAAGGAAAGGAAGATTAGGAGGAAACTTTAAAAATGTGAGTTGTTTGGTATACTAGGGAATGGAAGTTAGTTGAGGGAAAATGAAATGTTTGGTATGAAGAATTGAGTGTTGGTTAAGTGGGAAGATTAGGTGAAATTCTCACAATGCCCCTAAACCATTCGAACGCTAGCATTGGGTTCGAACGTAAAGCACTAAAGGGACAACGCGTTCGAATGAAAAATTGGACAGTAACCAAACTTGTGCAGTTGTTTATATCAGAACATTCCAGGAACAACAATATGACAGAAACAAAAGTAGGCATTTTTGACAGAAGCAATAGTAATATAAATGCAAGACAGTAAAAACCACAACACACAGACCCACACATTATCTTCTTAGTATACCCCTACTTTGTCATTCAATTCATAGGTCAAAGCCAAACCTTATTTATCTTTGCGCTCTATTTCTCTAAAACCTACAATACAGGTTCAGTTAAGCCTCGGACGTGGTTCGTAGCTTCATCTGTCAAGAATCTCGGGGAGACGAATCCGATAGTCTTGCTGCTGGGAAATGAGGATGTTGTCGCGGAAGTGCCGTTAGGTACCGGCGTATATGCCATTTACGACAAAAACAAGGAGCTTTAGTTTATTGGCTTATCGTGTAACATTGCTGCAAGCGTTTTTGCTTAGCAGAAATCAATTCCAGAGCTCATTGGTTCCGTGAAGGTAAGGGTAACATGGCTTTTCAGGGCCAATTTCGTCAAAAGATTTCACTCTCTCAGAAGATTTCAGCTTTCCCTCCATTTTCGGATGGAATGAAGGTTCCACGTTTGAGGGAACATTGGCAGAGGCGAGAAGTCATCTTCCTGGAAAAGCAGCGTGCCAAACGTGTTTTTTGACCGGGAACGTTGTCATCTTCCCTTCCCTCATCCAACTTCCGTGTAACAAACAGGGGCTAGTCTCCAAGGTCACTCTTCCTTTCCTTTCTACCTCTTCCTTTTCAACGGCAAGACAAGATCAAATTGCTTTCAATCCGATTCAAAAATAAGGATGTGAGCATGGGAAAGACAAGATCAAATTGCTTTCAAAACTTTGTTGATATGAGTGATGCTAGCAGGGACTAATTAAAATCAAATAACCCCAGATCACAAGAACAATTCTGATCTAGCAGTAGCACGATTGTAGAAACAAGGATGCATTTGTAAGCTTCTCCATGAGAAAAATTATGATAAAGATGAAAAAGTAAGAAACCAACATCAACCATAAGCCCTATCAATAGAATAATCAAAGAATGGAAAATAGATTTGCCATTGAAATTTTGCAAATCAATAATGAACAATATAATATCCCATGAGTTGTACCAATAACATCATAAATTTTAAAACTAAGGTTTAGTGTTAATTAAGTAATGATTTGTGTTGAAATTAAGAAATTAGGAGATTAATTATTGATTAAATATATGATAGATTATGAATGATGTTTTAGAGTAGTTTAATTAAAGGTTAAGATGCTAAAAAGCACATGTGTTTTGGTAAAAAAAGTACCCAACACTAAGTATTTTTTTTAGGTGTATAAGTGACTATTTGGTTATAAAAGTGAAGTAAATGTCACATATTCCATTAATATAGAAAACATTGACCGTGAAATTGGATGGTTTGACTAAAAATGGTGGTACGATGGTGGATCCCATAATGGTGTCCATGTCAGTAAAGTTTGATCTCTACATCTAAGTTTTTGGTGTCCAATTTCGCTCTTTGCTTTCAATATTTTCAACATATTCCTCAGTACTTCTTGCAATTCCTTATGGCGTAAAGTGGCTTCCAAGATTCTCAACAGAGCCCAAGTTTTTCTCAACTGAAATCCCTATGAAATCATTTTCCTTGTCGCTGCCAATTTGAATGTATTGTTGAGGCCGGGGATCAGCCGCAGAATCGCAGGGACTCTTTTGGTTAGACACCAATATCACTTCACAATTCTGCAAATCATCGCCAATTTTCTGTGGTTCAATCTGAGAACAAGCCTGTGAAGATTTGAAACCCAGATCTTGCTCTGAAGCCTTCATTCTTTTATGTTGCGGCTCACCAATACCATCATTTGGAGACAACTCTCCACCTGAAACCTGAAATTTGTCTATTTTGCTGTTGGAAATCTCGATCACTCTAGCTTTATCATTCCAAAACGAGGAGCTCGGCACCATTATGGTGTCAAACATCAGGTTTAATTCATCTAGCAAAAACCTTAAATCCGAATCATCACCTAGATCAACACACATAGCTCCATCCGCATACCTAGTGAAATAATCGAAACCCTGGGTCATACTCTCATCATCAGTATGAATTGCCTTGTTAAATACGCATGGACTAAAGTATGAATGCTCCTCAGGCGGAGTAACAAAAAACGTCTCGGTAAACCTTATCCTCACCGATGTTGTGAGCAATCTTCGGGAGAATCGACGTTACTCTGTCGCTGGGTGAGTTAATAGGCTATCCAAGAAAAGTACAATCATGCAGGATTTCTTCCTGAGACAAAGGTATTTGACAATCCTCAATCGTAAAGACAAATGGATCGTCCACTATTGAAATCCGTTGTAGCTATTTTAACACAGATTACATGTAACAGATAAAGATGATAAATATAAACCCACAAAAGCTAAAACCAAAACAACAAGACAGCACCATGAATCGTCAAAATCAATTTGCAGTTAAAAACTAAATACTAGAAAAAGCCTAGCCGATAGGAGCGAAGGCGAACCAGTTGCCGTTGGTCTGCAAGAATCCATAGGTCAGAGTTTCTGGGAAGCGGACGTGGAGATCAAACTTTGCTGACATGGACACCACTGTGGGGCCCACCATCATACACATCACCGTTTGTAGTCAAACCATCCCACTTCATGGTCAAAATTTTCTACATTTAACGGAATATGTGACTTTTTCTCCACTTTTGTAACCGCATAATCACTTTTGCACCTAAAAAAGCACTTAGTGTTGGGCACTCTATTAACCAAACCACATATGTATTTTGGTACCTTAACCCTTTAATTATTGCATTCAAGGTTATAGATATTGGAATTGAGAAATATTATAATAAGATATTAAAAGATATAGAAAAATATGAAATGAAGTTTTTGCACCCAGGCTCTCAAATGTCGGCCCAGAAGGTGGGCTAATACAGAGAGCGCCGGCACCTAGGCATTCAAATGAGGGCCAAATTCTCCCTAAGACAGAGCCCAAGCACTCATATTAGAGCCCAGGAGCTAATGCCGCAGATGTTTATAAAGAGGCGGTTGGGTATTCGAAAAATGGACAAAATGAGTGATAAAATGTTTGGGCTCTGCCTAGAGCATCAATTTTCAACCTATTGGAAGTGTTTTCAAGCTTGCTAACACCCGAGTAAGTGATCTAGACTTGAGTTTTACCTTTTCCTCTTGATTTTTTCAGATTTTTAAGTAGTTGGATGTCAGGGTTTTTGATGATTTCAAAATGGGTGATGATTTCATTGAATCTTTTGGGTTTAAATGAGTTATATGGATTAGATTAAGTGTTTAATCGGTTTAGTTTTGATAGATTTGAGATTATATGTGATTTGGAGCTAGGGTTTGAATCTTTGAGTTAGGTTTTGTTGAGATTTGATGTTTTGGTTATTCGAAATGAGTTTTAGTGGTTGGGATATGCATGTTAATATGAGTTGGATTTAAAGTTTAATCGGTTTAGATTGTTGATTTAGCTTGATCTATGAAAATGGGTATTTTGAGCTTGGAACTCTAAATGTGAAATTGGGGTTTGAGTTTATTGGATTAACTTTGAGTTGGCAATTGGTTTAAATGAGTAAGTTGATATATTTGACATGGAGGTTTAATTTTTGGGATGATTAAATTGGAATGTTGTTGAGAGTATGGGATGTTTAAAGGGACTTAGAGCCTCTAATTTCCTTGTTTAACCACTCAATTAGTTGAATACTAAATTGTGCTTATGATTTATTGTTATAGATTGATTTTTGACTTGCGGTTGAACTTGGAGCTTGGATTGTTGTGATATTCCTTGCTTTGACAAGAAGTAACCAATTTTCATTTGTTATATGTGTTGATATGTTGTTTGTAAGTATTTTATGAAATTATTATGAGAATGAAGATAGTATATCGATATTGTTTTCATATTTCTAAAAGTAGTTTGAAATGTTATTTGAGACTGAGAAAGTTATCATGATGTTGATAAGTATTTTGATAGATATTTGAAAGCGGAGCAAATCACCAAGGGGGTAAATTGAGGATTTTAAAATTCTTGTAAAAATACTTTGAAACTGAACACAAAAACAGAGCAGAGCAGAGGAGATGAAAGAATAGCAAGGCACAACAAATTTATACTGGTTTGGTCTTAACTCTTGACCTACGTCCAATCCCCAAACACTCTAGGATTTTCACTATCACTCAGAATTAGTCACACACTCTATACTCGAAGTTATATCCACTGACTAGGATACACTCCCCTTATAAGTTGTAAACTGATATACCCAATCTCCAAGTCCCCTTGACTTGAGATTCTTACAATAAATGATTTCAATAAATGAAACTCTCTCTAAGAGTAGATAATAATGAACACTGAAGTATAAGAGTATCAACAGATACTTTACAAGTAGAAAACATTAAGAGTAGTTGAAACTTTGAATGCTTTTTGTTTTTTGCAGATTGGTTGTTGAGAAGACTTGAATTCAACTCCTTAAATATGAAGAGAGAATTAAATGACTGTTGGATTGATCAATGTAACCGTTGGAGATACTGGTCTAGCTGTTGGAAACAATTTGGTCACTTCTCTCTCTAATCTTTAGTTAATCTAGGTGCACAGAAGTTTATGATTGACTTCCGTTGAATTAAATCCGTTGGAAGAGCAGCTTCTTGATAGGGAAAGAAAACATTAAACCCTTAGCAACGTGTAAAGAATGATTGTCCAAAAGAGTGCAAGTCTTCTGGTCTTTTCAATAAATGTGTTGACGTCACTTTTTGTTTTAAGCTAAATCTTCATTTAATACTCTTTAAATCATCTGAAACTTACTAACAAACTGATTAAACATAGTTAAGAATAGTAATGAGTGATGATAAGAAGTATTTAGATCAAACATGAAGATTTCACAAAATCGAGCAATTTGATTTTCAAACTGGGCGACAGAAACTTGAGTTTGTTCATCCAAACTAGAGTTTGCAACTTTCCTTCAGAGGCCTAAACTCGATTTTACTTCATCGACAGAAGAATGTCGCGATTTGATCTTTGAAGCATGTTCTGAATAAGAGCCAAATTCGAGTTAAAAGTGACCAACTCGAGTTTTGGACTTTTATAATGAAAAGTATGTTTAAGTCCAAAAACTTCAAACTGGAGTTTCCAAATCAAAACTGGAGTTTCCAAAAGTTTAAAATAGAGCAAAGCTCACTGCTTGACACAAACTCGAATTAACAAAACTAAACTCGAGTTTCCACAAATGTTTGGAAAAATTGGAAAACTCTCTATAAGTTCTAAACTGGAGTTTACAAAGGCAAACTTGAGTTTTCAAAGCTTTAGAAATATTGAGATGCCCTTTGTAAGTTCCAAACTAGAGTTGATAGAACCAAACTCAAGTTTTCTTTAAAGGATGAAAATCTTTGAAAAACTCTCTGCCAGACTCAAACTCGAGTTTGATATTCCAAACTGAAGTTTGGTTAAGATTAAAACCATGGTTTGTGAAACCGGACCGGACCGGCCGGTTCAGACCGGGAACCGGCCAACCGGCCGTGAAACCGGTCCGGTTTGGTGCAGAACCGGTCTGACCCGGTGAACCCGGGTTGACCCGGTGAAACCGGTGTAAACCGGCCGGGTTAAAGGGTCAACCCGGTTCCAGTATTTTTTAATTTTTTTTATTTTATTTTTAAAGGCAATCTGATTTGAATATCTGAATATGTCACAAGTATTGAAGTATATGGTTATTTTACTACTGATCTAAAGTATTAAAATGATATATAGTACTCCCTCTGGTCCTTATTATAAGACATCAACTAACAAATTTCACAAACCAATAAAAGTAGTCAAAGTCAATAAAGTTGCCCTACACTTTAAGTAACTTCCAATTTTTTATACCTCACCGGTCCTAGCCCGGTTGACTCGGGCGACTCGGGCTGACCCACTAACCCTTAACCCAGTACCCCGACCGGTTCAGTCACCGGTCCGGGTTTCAGAACCTTGATTAAAACATTGAAGCCTCTATCTAGCCAAAACTCGAGTCCATTAAAACTGAACTCGAGTTTTCCTTGTCTTGAAAAACGTAGGAGCTCTCTGTATGACTCAAACTCGAGTTTGCCTATACAAACTCGAGTTTGTCTTATGTTTGGAAAACTTGAGCTACTCTTTGTCAAGTCCAAACTCGAGTTTACAAAGCTAAACTCGAGTTTGTCTTTGACAGTAAGTTTTTCAACTTAAAAAGATAAACTTAAAATTGAATTTACAATTGTCAGTTATCATCAAAACACATAGAGAACTAACAATATTGTCTTGTGGAACCTAATTGTGAAAATTACATATATATATATGAGCTGAGAATTGAGATATCATGGCATGTATATGGGGATGATTTTGTTAGCATTATATGAATGTGAAAATCTGGAGAAATTCATGTTGAGCTATGTAATAATAATTATTGTGATGATTGGATTAAGATGAGATGGAATAGTTTGTTCTACCATGTGGTATAGCCTCAATTGTACATGATCGTAAACTTTCTATTATCCTACTAGTTCAATAAGGGACTACACCACTAGTTCAACGAGGGGCTATGACACCCCACTGGTTCAATGAGGTGGAAAAGACCCTTCATCTAAACATGTGCTTTGTGGATTTTGATCGGTCTTCATCATATGACCAATGAGCTTTTGGGTGGCTAGTAACATGGATAGTAACTTAGCTCATGGATCTAGTTGGTGGAAATAAGGCGGTTCAGTTGGATTGATGGGAGGCAATTTGGGAATTGTGATATATGAAATTTGTGATTTGGGAATTCTGATATGGAATTTGTGATATGGAATTGTATAAATTATATCTATAATACTTTTTATATAAATTATTCTACTTGGTACCTTATGAGTACATATTAGCATGTATGATGAGTTGGATAGCTGGTTACTAAGGCTTTTATTTCACCCTGTTGCTCTTAACATTTTTCAGGTGATAGTTCCTGTGCGAGAATGTCGGGGAGAGTTTTGGAGGCTTAGATAGTTCCTTATCTTAGTATAGCCTCTACTATTTATTTATCAATTTAGATTCATGTATATGGCCACTCATAGGACTCATTTTGTATACTCTATTTAACTGCATACTTTTGATTGAATTGTCACTAGCTAATGAGCTAGTAGAAGGCCAAAAGGCTTTAGAGATTTCGTTAAATAATGTTGTGGATCCATATATGCATGTTTTGGATATTTTTCTGATATTGGAAATGTGTTTGGGTATTATGTGGAAGATAGTTTCATTACTTAGGCTTATTGTTGGATGTTATATTCAGAACTTCAAAAAGCTCAAGGCCGAGTATTGTTTCGATGAATCGTTGTAAGGAGTTTTCTTTTAATAATCGTGTTTGATGGGTTGTGTTAATTTTCTAATATGGTTTAGCGTGTTAAATGATAAGAAATGTTTTATTATCCATGATAGCCTTTTTTTTTTTGTATGAACGAGGCCATCAACCTATCTTATTCCTGAACCAGATGTACCGTGGGTGTGAGATACCCACTCTGTCACTGGCTAGCAAGCCATTAATACACAAAGGGGGACAATCAAAACAAACATATACATCCCTCTGGTCAAAACTACAGTTAGCTAATTGTAATACCCTGAAAATCTCACTTATGATAAGTATCATATTGAGTAAATAATACCTATTGGAAATAGGTGAATATGGGATCTCAAAGATCTTGTGAATAATTTATCTTATTTTTGGGGTAGTTTCTCTTGAAAAAGAATAATGTGCAATTAGGTCCCTAAAACGTTTGGAAGTTTGCAAATAGGTCCCTAAACGCATTTACGGGTTATGAAATACCCTTTGAAAGTTATAAAAAAGGCAAGTAAATATTTATTTGAAATAGGAAATAATACTGTCCCTAATTTAGGTAATTTATTAAATTATTACATTAAAGAAATAAAGGGGGAAAAGTTAAAAAGTATTATAATGACCAAAATGTCCCGTAAATTTTAATATAGGGCATGAGGCATAAAACACTAATGTCAGTGTAAAAGTTGTAAGGTAATGAGTTATGCTAAATAAGAAAATTAGCAACAAATATTAAGGAGTTGATTAAGTAATTATTGGCTAATTACTTAAGCATGAACAAAGGAAAATCCATAAATAATTATGTAAAACCCTATAATTAGTGGGTAAGGGCTGAAAATTAGCATAAATATATTTTCTAATTAATTGGAAAATATGGAGAAAAATTGGTGAGGTTAGGTAATTTTAAGCCTAAATGCAAGAATGGACCAATAGGAAAAAGTTATAAAAAAATTATGAAAAAATAATTAAAAAAATAATTAATTAATTAATTAAAAAATAAAATAAAATAAATATAAAATAAGTGTGTGTGTGCCGACATCTAGTGTGGGAAAAAGAAAAAGAAAATAGTTAATAATGGAAGAGTGTAATCTTGAAACTCTTTAATTAAATGATAATTAAAGTAAAATAGTAAAAAGTAAATAATTACCTATAGGAATCCGATCCTATCTAGAGAACCAGGAACAGGATTTCTAAAGTCAGGGTATAATATTGATAAGTGGATTTTTATCTCGAATTGAGTTGTACTGAGTCGTTTAGAGATCGGTAGAAGAAGTTAGTAATAAGACAAAATAGGATAATCGAGAAAAGGAAGATAGTCACGATTTAGAATTCGAAGAAAATAAATCATAACTCAACATCCGGGAATAAGTTGAGAATTTCTGGACATATTTGGAATCAGTGGATTTTTGTCCAGAGGTTGACGATTCCGGAAATTGATTCCGTAATGCAAGCACGTTTTTCGTAAAAATTCCGCAGGACCGTTGGAACCCTGTATGGAATCAAAAATTTGTTTAGACCAGACATTTTTAGTGAGTGGGAAAATGTTTTCAAAGTTATAATTCCGAATTTCTGTGATTTTACGCGATTACGCGATTCGGACACCGATCGGAGATTCTACCGGCAAAAGCTTCTGGAAGCAGGACACATGGCATCTTGTGATTGGTCAATGGATGCCACCTAAGGGAGGAGAGATTTCGGCTGCCACATGGATAGGTAGAGATCATGACACCTTGCAAAGTGCGATCCTACGGTTGTTATTTGGTATGAAAAAGGCATGAATAGTGTCAACATTTTGCCTATAAATAAGAGGCCTTGCCTCTTCATTCTTCACACCATTCCCTCTTGTGATTTCGAAATTAGAGAGAGGAGCTCTGGAGAAAAGCTGCAGCGAAGCTCTGGGTAAGTTTCTCGGTACTTAAGCTTTCGTAGTTCTTTCGGTAGTTAAAGTAGAAATGCTATATTAGTATTTAATCTTCCAAGTATGACTAGATATTATATGATAGGGGTATTTTAGTCATTATTTCGAAAATCATGGTGGGGTCAGAGTTCTGGAAAAATTTTGAAAGATTAGAGTTAAAATAGCGAAGCTCTGGCGAAATTCCGCCGATAGGGGCATCAGGGGCAAAATGGTAATTTTTACCTAAAATTCCTGTTATGATGTAAATCATTAATTAATATGATTTATATTTCGAAAACTATGTTGGAGTAGGAGTTATGTTGAAATTTTGGAAGAATAGGGTCAAAGTAACGAAGTGCTGGCGAAATTCCGCCGAATAGGGGGTCAGGGGCAAAATAGTCATTTTGACTAAAAATGTCCGTCGTAATGATAGATCCTTAACAAGTACATTTTTATATTGATAGGATATCCCTGATTACGTTCTGACCTACTGTCGTACCGTTTACCGACAGAAATATCGATATCGTCAACGAATGTACGTTCGCGTACTGTAACACTAACTCTGATGTTTATGGTATGCATATATGTGGTATGTGTGTTGTATAGATGTTATAAGGATAGAGACAAGCAGCCCGCGTAGAAGTTCCGGCTGAAGACTCTATTTTGTTGTTCCGGCGGAAGCCTTTCTTTTGCTGTTGTGTATCACTTTTGAAATACTAGGTTACTATACCGCTGTTGTACTCCGCCAGACTTATGGCATATTGAATATATATCAGTTACTCTTTTGCTCCGGTGCTCTACTCTGATTGAAAAAAAAAAATTCTACTGCTTTTGAAAACGGGGATATTACACTAATGCATCGGCACATATGTTGCCTTCTCTATACGTGTGCACAAAATTGATCCGAGCAAACCTGCTAGTTGCCTCCTTGATTCGTGCCACCAGCCTCATGTTCTCCACCGTATTATCCTGCAGATTTTGCAATAAGGACACCACCGCAGTGCTATCACTTTCGACTATAATACTGTAAAGCTGCCTACTCAACGCCAATTCAAGCCCTGTGAGAACTGCCCACAACTCATATTTAAAGGCAGAGCAGATCCCCAATTTCTTTGTAAAACCACAAATCCATCATCCATCAGCCCCTCGCAGGAGCCCTCCATACCCAGCTATTTGTTGCCTTCCTCTAGATGCCCCATCAATGTTAAGCTTCACCCACCCCTCACAAGGCGCTATCCACTTGATATCAGCTTCTATTCTCCCTCCACAGATTCTGCTAAACTTAACTTTCGCCTTCCTTATTTCCTGCACATACCAATACACAACTGCACTACGGTTCACCGGCAAAACAAATCCAACCTCAAATTTGGTCTTATTCCTCCATGTCCACAATAGCCAGCAGGCCACACCAAAGAAGAGACACCAGTCCCCTCTTTTCCTTGCTAAGTTCTAACAGATCCAATCTGAGCCCTGCTTCCTCCTAAAACAAGGGTTAATGTCACCATTGCATAAATCCAACCACAGCTCCCAAGCCACACCACAATCTCTCAGAACATGCCTTAAATCTTCGCACACAGCTGGGCACCTATGACAGTTATTCCCACCTCCCAGTAGGTGACCTTTCCTTTGACCAATTAGCAACCTGTCGTGCATTGCCACCCAAAGAAATACTTGTACTCTCCTAGGCCCTTTCCACTTCCACAGAGTGTGCCAACTGTGTTCCCCCAACTCCTGATCATTTCGCAGAATGTGGTACATTTCAGCCACCTCATACCCACTTTGTAACCTGTGTCCCCATTTAATGCAGTCCTCCCTATCTTGGTTACTAGGAGGGATCGTTGCCAATAAATGAATCCTTGCCACAGCCCCTAACCTTCCCTGAATTCTCTCCCAGTCTCACTGACCATCCACTCCCACCATTTCAGCCACTTTGACATGTTTCTCTAGTTCAGTCACATGTCTGGGGCACATCTCACACGACATTCTTCCACCCTCTAGCCATCGGTCACACCAGAAATTAACCCTTTCACCATTACCAACCTCCCAACCTATATGATCAGCAACAATTGGGCCAATCTGCGTTACCTTTTTCCATATTTCTAAATCTGTCTTCATTACCTTCCAGTCTTTCATGCTTTCGGCTTGTCTACCGTATTTACCTATGAGTACTCTAGAGCAAAGGCCGCTTGGTTTGGACATTATATTCCAAGCTAACCTTCCCAATAAAGCATCATTCATGACCTCCATCTTCCTAATACCCAAACCATCATTCCTTTTCTCACTGCATAAGGTTCCCCAACTCACAGGATGAATCCTCCTTTTACCCTCCTCACTCCCCCACAAAAAAAGCCCTTTGCATTTTCTCCATACTTTTCACCACCCCCACAGGTAAACAAGAGTGTTGCATAGAAAATACAGCAAGCTGATTAGTGGCAGACTGAACTAGAGTAATTCTCCCAGCAAGAGACAAAGTTTGTTTCTTCCAACTGCTAAGTTTTGACTGCATTTTATCAAGTAAATGTTGATATTTATGCCATCTACCTCTTCCACTTGTCACCATTGCCCCTAGATACTTCCCCAAGTCCTCCATTCTTTTGAATCCCGAGTAGGTACATATCTCCCTCTGAACATCTCTATCTACATTCCGAGAAAAGTATATACAAGTTTTTTGGGTATTCACTCTTTGACCCGAGCACTCCCCAAATTTATCTAGCACATCCATAACTATACAAATATGATCCAAATTAGCCTCACATATAAGGAGTAAATCATCCGCAAAAGGTAAATGTGTTACCTCAGCCCCGTTTCTCCCTAATCTGATTGGTTTCCACGAGTTACCATGCACACAATCAGCAATCATATGGGACAACTTGTCCATTCCCAATACAAATAAGTAGGGTTACAGCGGGTCTCCCTGTCGAAGCCCCTAGAAGGCACAAATCGATCCCTTTTACACCCATTCCAAAGCAAAGACATACTAGCTGACTTCATACATCCACCTATTACTGATCGCAAGTGGTCATCGAAGCCAATTTCATGCAATATTGTGTCAATGAAATTAAAAGACATACGGTCATATGCTTTTTCCAAATCAATCTTGACTACCATATAACCCTTCCTACCTTGCATTCTATTCATGGAATGAACTACCTCCTTAGCGATGATTATATTATCATGTATGCTCCGTTTAGGTACAAAGCTAGATTGATATGGAGATACCAATTTGTCCATAAGAGGTTTCAACATATTCACTATTAACTTTGATAAACCTTTGTACAAAACATTGCATAAAGCTATGGGTCTAAATTGGCTTACCACTTCCGGAGAATCCACTTTCGGTATA
Organism: Acacia pycnantha; assembly: GCA_025563575.1. NCBI lineage: Eukaryota > Viridiplantae > Streptophyta > Magnoliopsida > Fabales > Fabaceae > Acacia > Acacia pycnantha. The sequence continues at coordinate 152,310 of JAMWYP010000074.1, read as the reverse complement.
AGCACAAGAAGAGTCTCATTTATCTCTCCTATTCTCGCTGGATTCCGCCATAATTCTCTCAAGAGTGCCGTGACATCCTGCCCCACATCTTTCCAATTTCGTTGATAGAATATTGCAGGGAACCCATCCACACCCGGTGCCTTGAAAGCCCCCATTTGAAAGAAAGCACATTTCACTTCCTCTTCTTTAATGTCTCTTCCTGCTCTCCCAGACTTTCCTCTCCAACCTGACCCCATCTCTGTATAGTTGTATTCCATTCCCTATTCTCTTTCTCTTCTCGGAAAAGAGTAATGTAGAAACTTTGGAATAAATTCACAATTTCAGTCACATCATCAATTCACTCCCCCTACTATTCTTTAGCATTTTTATCTTATTTCTTCTCCTTCTAATAAGAGTATTCGTATGGTAATATCTCGTGTTTCTATCACCTTCTTCCAGCCATCTACCTCTAGACTTCTGGAACCACATCACTTCTTCCTGTCGAAAGGTTCTCATTAACTCATCCTCGAGTTCAACTTCCAGATTCAAAAGGTATGGATTACACCTTCTGTCAAGACTACATTGAATGCCATTTAACCGATTTATCAGCCTCCTCTTACGATCTTCAACCTTACCAAAAACCTCCTTGTTCCACCTTGTGAGGTTTTGACTTAGCGTTGAGAGTTTAACATGGGCTTCATCCTCCCCCCTCCAATTGGACTTCATGAGCTCTCCAAATTGTTCGCGCATTTGCCGCATAGCCTCGTATCTAAAATTCCTCACTCTACTTTCCTACCTCTCAGCGTTCAAGTCAACAAGAATGGGATGGTGATCTGAACAAATTCTTGGAACAATGCGAACCTCAGCATTTTCAAACTTCTCAATCCATTCTGTATTACACAAGCATCTATCAAGTCGTTTGTATACTCTGTCCAGTCCCTCCCATTTTGGTCCCTTCCACGTGAAAAAGGGCCCCTTTGCTTCCACATCATGAAGACCACACCTCTGGGCTATGACACCCAACTGGTTCAATGAGGTGGAAAAGACCCTTCATCTGAACATGTGCTTTGTGGATTTTGATCGGTCTTCATCATATGACCAATGAGCTTTTGGGTGGCTAGTAACATGGATAGTAACTTAGTTCATGGATCTAGTTGGTGGAAATAAGGCGATTCAGTTGGATTGATGGGAGGCAATTTGGGAATTGTGATATATGAAATTTGTGATTTGGGAATTCTGATATGGAATTTGTGATATGGAATTGTATAAATTATATCTATAATACTTTTTATATAAATTATTCCACTTGGTACCTTATGAGTACATATTAGCATGTATGATGAGTTGGATAGCTGGTTACTAAGGCTTTTGTTTCACCCTGTTGCTCTTAACATTTTTCAGGTGATAGTTCTTGTGCGAGAATGTCGGGGAGAGTTTTGGAGGCTTAGATAGTTCCTTATCTTAGTATAGCCTCCACTATTTATTTATCAGTTTAGATTCATGTATATGGCCACTCATAGGACTCATTTTGTATACTCTATTTAACTGCATACTTTTGATTGAATTGTCACTAGCTAATGAGCTAGTAGAAGGCCAAAAGGCTTTAGAGATTTCGTTAAATAATGTTGTGGATCCATATATGCATGTTTTGGATATTTTTCTGATCTTGGAAATATGTTTGGGTATTATGTGGAAGATAGTTTCATTACTTAGGCTTATTGTTGAATGTTATATTCAGAACTTCAAAAAGCTCAAGGCCTGAGTATTGTTTCGATGAATCGTTGTAAGGAGTTTTGTTTTAATAATCGTGTTAATTAGATGGGTTGTGTTAATTTTCTAATATGGTTTAGCGTGTTAAATGATAAGAAATGTTTTATTATCCATGATAACTTTTAATGATTCAGTTTCAATCTTTTCCATCATGGTTAATAATTGTTTTCTAAGGAAAGGATTTTACAGTGCCTATGATAATTCAACACCTCTTTGTTGTTTCAATCAAAGCAAAGTTTGATGAAGGAGCAGCATCCCTCCCTTGATTTTAGGTCCAATCCTCACGCCCTAAGCCAAAGCACCAAAAAAAAAAAGCCCCCACCTTCTCCCATACCTTCAACCCAACCATCTTGATGATGGCGACGATATGAGAATTAGCTAGGTTTTCCACAGACATTTGCTGTTCAAATTAAGAGATCTACCAAGCTCCTTCCTCCCGCAACAGCCATAAAAAGTAGTGGAGTAGCTTGAAGAGGGGGAGGAGAGAATGTGGATTGGGCGGTTAGAGAGCTTGGTGTCAACGATGGTTTTGAAGTGAAGGGGAGAGTAACTATGATTCGAGGTGAATGAGGGAGGCAGAAGGAAGGCACATGATCCAGACTTGGGTTATACAATAATCGAACTCCATAATTTCTTCCTCATTATTGCCTTCGTCGCCACCTTCAATTGCAAAGAGAATCCCTCAGCCATATGTCGCCGTCAATTGCTCTGTCTTTGTTGTCGTCCAGCAATCTATCAAGCTTGTTGGCACTAGATTTGCAAGGGAGCTAGGCACCACATGGAGTGAATGAGGGGGAAGAAGATGTGTGATGATGATGTGGCTAGCATTGGGTGCCAAATGTATATTTCTGTCAAATTTAACATTTTTACAAGTGGGGTTGATATTGCTCCATTTTCTAAACTTTCAGAATAAAATTTCCTCGCTCAAAAACTTTCAGACACTCGATGCCCTTTAGCGGAAACTTTTGGAATATTTTTGCACTTTAACTCTCTTTTTTGTTTCATTATGTACTAGTGTCGTATCACTAAATTTCACATAAAAATATACAATTTAGCTTTTTATTTATTATTGTGCAAACTTTATTCTTTTAGATGGTGCGGTGCCTATCAAACAAAATATAAAAGAAAAAAAAGGGGACCAGAACGAATAACATTTATTGAAAATGATCTTAAAAATTATAATTATTTAAAAGGACCAAATAACAAAATATATTTTTAAAAGACTAAATTATACAAAACCACGTGAACTTTGGTCAATTCCATATAATATCCCTGACATTTATAAGTTTAAATTTAACCTTGCTAATCTTTTATTCTTTTACAACGAACCCCTTGTTCTCACTTGACCGTTGTCTTTTAGATTTTGCCACTCCATTATCGATATGAGACACATGAGTGCATGACATCTTATGTTGCAACATATGTAATCTAATAATTTTATAGCAATTATATATTTTTTACATATGGATTAAATTGTCATTTTATCATTTTAAAAATATCCTCATTCTTCTTGTATACTCCCTCTGGTCCTAATTATAGGAGCTATTTAACCGATTTTGGGGGAATTAAGGAGATGAGTTAAATTAATTAATTTTACTCATTTTCCTAAAATGACCTTATATAAATTTAAAATGACACAAGTTGCCCTAATTATAAGTGTTTCTGATTTGCCTTACGTTAGACATCCATGACATATTAGTTTAGTATATATGTATATTAGTTGCTGTTATATAAACATATATGTGTGTGTGTGTGCATATAGATCTATCTACACACACACCCCCATACATACAGAGACACACACACGCATACATATAAAGACACACACACAAATATATATATGTGTGTGCGCGCGCGCGCGCGTGCATACACACCCCCATACATACAGAGACACACACGCATACATATAAAGACACACACACAAATATATATATGTGTATGTGCGCGCGCGCATATATATCTACACACATAAACACAGAGATACATAAACACAGATATACATATATATGTACACACATATATATAAATGCTCCTAATAATAAGTATAAATAAGAGTATTATAGGAAAAAATTGACAAAAGTTAAAACTTGCTCTTATAATTAGAACCAAAACCAATTCTAAAATTTGCTCCTATAATTAGGACCGGAGGGAGTATAATGTATTTCTCATATCCCCTTTCTGGTCATTATGGACGTTGTTCTTCCCTCTACTCTACTTTTCACCATTTGCCCTTCCTCTCTCTCTCTCTCTATCCAAATTCTCTCTTCCCATTTCCATTTTTTTTGCTCAAAACTCTTCCCATTTCCATCACTAAACCACTTTCAATGCTCTCGCCTTGGTATCCTTTCGTCTCCATGATCAGATGCTTCCTAATCTTCTATGAGTAATTATGTAGAAACGTTTCTTTTTTATATAACAAAAAAAAGACATTTCTTTTACCTTTCAATTGTTTTCGACTTTCGAGTGAGTTCATATATACGTTTTTGAGTGGGAAGTAATGCTTTGCTTACGCGATGTTATAGGTGATGTGCTGAGACATTCAAGAGGACCATATCTAGGGTAAGCGCATGGAATCAATGAGCTAAAGCAAGAACGAGGGCTTTTAACGATAAAATCACATAATTACTATAAAATTATTCGGCTAAAGTATAATTTTAATCTTTTAAGTTTACCCAGTGGCCACACTAATATATATATATAGAAATTTTATATCATCTTACCTAGGTGATTTAGTTGATTATATCAATTTTTTTTTTCATTTTCATTTTCATTGTTCTCTCAAGTGTTCCTGCTCTCCATCCCGTTCGTTGCTGCCCCCAAATCTCTCCGTCGCAAGTTCACCGTCGCCCTCCAAATCTCTCTGTCCCTTTTCGCTGCTGCCCTCAACCCTTGCTCGCTGCTCTCCAAATCTCTCCATTCCAGATCTGAGGTAATTTTCATTTACCTCTTATGTAATGTGTTTGGGGTTTGTGGATGGAGGATTGAACCCAGAATATCCCATTGTGATAGGAGGATACCAATTGGAGGATGTCATTATACAGTTTGATTTGGATACTTCCACGGTGGGATTTAGCTCTTCTCTACTGTTGAAGCATTCTAGTTGTTCTCACTTCAAATCTGGTTTCATGCCTGCAGAATCGGTTTGAGTATCACTTTATATACTTTAGTTTAGTCCTTCTTTTTGTAGATGATGAGGCTCCCTGCTAAATTTGTGACCCTATGTAAATGAGATTGAGAACTGCTTATTTGTATGGAAAATATGTGTAAAGAACAACTGTTAATGACGTTCATCAAAGGGTCAAACCCCTTCTTTTTGTTTTCCTTGTATTGATCACAGAAATAATGATATATATGATGTCAAAAACTGAGCCTACTATATTATGTGGTTACAAAATCAATTAAAAGGTTCAGATTTCGACGTGTTTGATCATTGCTTCATGGAATCCTCCTCTCTGAATAATCTCAGTTTCAACCTTTATTTTCAGTAAAATCAAATATGTGTAAAGAAAAGTAACTTTAGTTTCCCCATGATTGTTAGCTTTATGGAATGCAAGACTTGAACCTTTCTAGTCAAGCATTTTCTTTGCTTATTCCACTTTTATCTAAGATCTCATTGAAGATTGTATTGGCAAAACTTCTGAGATCTCAAAAAAGTTCAGTCCATTGTGAAATATTTTTTGTAACAAGGTTTGAGTTCAATTCTAGGAAGACAGTGAGTAAAAACTGATATACTAGTTCAGTTCAGTTCACTTGGCTCCATTTCTTGGAAGCAAATGGCTTTTTATTTCGTTTTGGCAACAAGGACAACTGTGAACTTAGGAGAGCAATTAGGTAAACATAAATCACTATAACACATTAATTCATTGAGAAGGCTTTACATAATTGATCAGGGACATTTGGTACATCCATACAAGTCCTTCAAGCAACAAATGAAGTTTCCTATCATGCAAGCAATCGTATGCCCAATAACTCATTAGTGCCATCTTGTTCTCATTTTTAGCATTCTGGTCAAAGTTCATTCTTCAACAAATGAGTTTTAGCAACAAAAATCTGGAGATGTAAACATTCACTTTGCATATTTTTGAACTATTCATATGCAATATACACCGTTCCCGTTATTGCTGTTGTATGTAGTTATAGGGTGTAAGAATCATCAACATGACATTTTTTATGCTTGATGTCATAGCCTATAATTTGAAATTTGAATGTTGCATTCTTTATGCAGGTTCGAGAGTCTTAACTCCAAACATGAAAAGAAATTGAATCTACCTGTGTCTTGCGTCTTGGACTCGACTCTCAATTAGTTCTCTCAAATCTAAGTTTCAGCTTTCTCATCGCCACTCTGTTATTAGTCTAGCTTTAAGGTTTGAAGTAAGCATTTCACAAGATTTGCTTCTCTCTTTTTTCTCCTGGTGATCAATACCTTATTTTCTTCAATTCCGTTCAATCCTGCTTAACTGGTTGTGGGCTTTTTGTTATTGGGGGCTGCTGTGTTAGTTTACTTATCCATAGTTTGTTGATTACAAATACTGTCTTTTTATCCTTTGGATGTTAATTTATCTTGTTTTGGATTACTTGCTGATTACTTACTAAATTGACATAGAGTGCGAATTGTTTAGTTGCTTTGGAATTGGAACAGTTGCTTAGTGTCCCTGTATGAAAAAAGATACTATCTTATAGGTTTCGATAGAGGATGCATTGAGATGAGCGAGCTTATAGCACCTTGTTAAAACAAAGGAGATCCCTAAAGCCCATCCCTCCGTCACTCTTCCTTGTGGCTAAACGTTTCCAGCTCCTCCAATGAATAGTTCCCTCTTCACCCTTCTGACCCCACCAAAAGTTAAAGACTAATAGATCAATCTCCATACAAGCTTTCTTAGGAAACAAAAAACAGGTCATATAGGTGGGGATGGAATTGGCCACAACTTTAATCAAAATTTCCCTACCAGCAAAGGTAAGTAACTTCTACTTCCAACCTTGTAGCTTCAACTCAATCTTGTCTCTTACAAAAGCCAATGCAACAACGTTTGAATGCCACCAGATTATAAGAAGGCCCAAATACTTCCCTGATTGATCTGAGTAATTAATTCCAAGGCATGCAAAAATCTTTTGTTTAATTCTCACAAGGGTATTAGAGGAGAAGAAAATATTTGATTTTTCCAGGTTTATTACTTGCCCAAAAGCTTTATAGTAGACATCTAGAGTCATTTTCAGCACTTTGCAATTCATTTCATCAGCATTAAGGAACAAAATAGCATCATCCGCAAAGAAGCAATGCGATAAAATAGGGGCTCTACTTGCAAGTTTCACTCCTTTTAACTCCTTCCTATCAATATGGAATTGAATCATAAGAGATAATACCTCGGATGCGATAATGAACATGTACAGTGACAACGGGTCGCCTTGCCTTACACCACGCTCTTGGTTAAAGGACTCCACGTTATGCCCATCAACCTTCAAATTAAAGGTCACGGATGTAATACATTACCTAACCCAGCTTACCCATTCACTGCAAAACCCCATTCTCAACATTACTTCAGCAAGAAAGTCCTACTCTACTCGATCGTAAGCTTGTTCATATCAATTTTCAGAGCCAATTCCCATTTCTTCCCTGTTTTCTTGTGCTTTAGGTAGTGAAAGGCCTTATGAGTGATAATTATGTTATCCTGAATCATTCGCCCAGCAATGAAAGCCCTTGGGTTAGGAGAAATGATTTTACACATAAGACCCCTCATCCTATTAGTCATGATTTTAGCAATGATCTTGTAAGATACATTGCATAAACCAATAGGTCTGAAATGATGTACCCCTTCCGGCTTGTCAAGTTTATGAATCAAAACAATGTCCGTAGAGTTAATCTCTTTTAAGTTAGATTTTCTTGGTAACCAAGAAAATCGTGAACCATTCCACACACTTTATTCATTTCCTTCCAAGCCGTCTGATAAAACAAAGCAGAAAAGCCATCAGGACTAGGTGTTTTGTTGGTTCCCAGCTAGAAGACCACTTCCTCAATTTCCAAATTAGTCACTGGTTTCAATAACTCTGCATTATCTTCCACGGAGACCACCGTTTTGACATAGGTGAGTGCTTGATCCATAGATCTTGCGCCAACCGAGCTAAATAACTTCCTATAGAACTCACTGAAGATTTATTGATCATCTTTCTTTCCTCCAACTAGACTCCATTATCATCTTTTAGCCTTAGAATTTTGTTTCTCTGCCTTCTTTGAGTAATACTACTATGGAAGAACTTTGAGTTTCTATCACCACAGTTCAGCCATGAGATTCTTGACCTTTGCCACCAATAAGACTCCCCTTTGTCCCAGACCTCCTTAATTTGTCTAACCAGCAACTTAGCTTCCAACATCTTCTCATCAGAAAGGGCCCTTTCAAAACAACTGCACAAGCTCCTTCTTAGCTGGTCAATCACCTTTTTGAAATTAGGAAACTCCTTCCTACTCCACTATCAGCCTTTTTCTATAAGCATCAATCCTATGGATTAAATCCAAAATCCTATCGTCAATAGCCCCTACAACATCATTCCAACCCTTCTTCACAACTAGTAAAAAGCCTTCATGTTGAATCCAGTTAGCCTCAAACGTGAAGACCTTTGGCGATTTAACATCAAAGTAGTAGCAATCAACAATCAGTGCAAGTACCAATGTGAGTTGACATAGATGGTAAGGGATTCAGGACTATGCCCTTGGGTTGTGGGTTCGATCCCCTCCGTCGCTGGGACTCCTTTGGTAGGCGATTTCGTAAGTCCCCAGTAAATGCTCATAGAGCCCGGGGCCGTGCCCTGGCCTTGGTGGGGGACTGATGTCGAACCCCTCCAAAACTTTTTATCATCAAAAAAAAAAACAAAAACAAAAACAATCAGTGCATGGTGATCTGAGCCTATAGGATCCACATGAAAAACAACCGCGTGATCAAATGCCTCTCTGAATTCTACATTTCCAAGAGCACAGTCCAACCTTTCTCTTATTAGGGCACCACCTCTTTTATTGCACTTGGTGAATTGAGACCCTTTAAACTCTAGGGGCCCGTTTGGATGGGCTTTTAAAAAAAGTGCTTTTTTTTAGCTCCAAATTGGAGCTTTTAAAAAAAGCAGCATTTTGGCTTTTTTTTTTTTGTGACTTTTGCTTTTTAAAAAAAATATCATCTAAACACATAAATTAATTAAAAAGCATTTCTTTTTGCATTAAAAAAGTGCTTTTTTTATTAAAAAAGAAAAAAAAAACATCCAAAAGGGCCCTAGGTCCATAAGATTGCAATATGATAACAGTCATTGGAAATTGATAGTCTTCCTCATAGATCTAGGGTTACCACCTTCTATATATATCTTAGAAAGATCATGTAGTATATGCTATAATTAAATAATTAATTTTTCTTTTCTAATCTCCTCAAATTAGATATTTACGGGCTTTTGGATGATTAAATCTATTTTTTAAAACAATATGAACCCTATATCCGTTGTAGGAGTAAAGTTTTTTTCTGTTGTAGGAGTGAAGATTTAGTAATGAGCATTATTACATGGAAACTACCTCCCTTTAAACCCTTGAAAAGACATCAACTTTAAAGATCTTAATAATTAAATTTGAATCACTTAACTAATAGTTTATAAATAAGATTATACTACCTCCAATATTTAATATAAAACAATTAATTGATTTGAAAAAATTAAAGAAACTAAATAAATTAATTTAAAGTGTTTATATTTAAATTTTTCTCTAAATTTATAAATTGATATATATTTTAATGATACATATAAATATTTTTAAAAAATCACTACTATAAATTCTTAACCTTCTCAAGTTATTCAACTGTACCCGGTGAACTAGATATAATGCATACTACCTCTAATTAGATTCCCATCAATCAACATATGGTTTTGCGTTGATTAAATTGTCACTTGTCACTGGAAATCCTTTCTTTAATGAAATAAATTAATCTAAAATACTTTTAATTTTTCTCCAAAATTATAAATTGATATATAATATAATAATCTATATATTTGAGAGATTATATAACATATATTGTCTATATTCTACTTAAGTAATTTATTTTACTTCTTTAATCTCTTCAAATTAGTCAATTGGCTCTTATATTCAATACTAGACTAAAGTATATGTTTGGTCCCTCATGTTTGGCTCTGGTATCATTGTAGTCCTTTAAGTTTGTAAAGTACACATTTGGTCCCTTAATGTTAACACTGTTAGTCTGATTTAACAAAAAATACTGACTCAACCATTTTAAGCGATGACTATGTAATTAAATGCGGAATAAACATACTTATATGTTAATATTTTAATAAACTAATATTAAATATTCACATTCTGTTTTATGTTTTATGGTTTTTCACAGTTTGTGAAAATTAAATATATATATTTTTTTTTGTCAGAAGATTAAATATTTTTCAATTAATAGGATTCAAATATTAATTTATTAAAATACTAACATATAAGTATGCTTGACCAACATTTAATTACACAATCATCATTTAAAATTATTGAGTCATTATTTTCCGTTAAGTCAAACTAACTATTAACATTCAGGGACCAAAAAGGAACTAAAATAATACTAGGGGCAAACATAAAAGACCAAACCTATACTTTAGCCTAAAGACTATCATAGTACTACCTCTGGTTTGCACTACAAACTTGATCCTATAATTAGGACAAGAGAGAGTGTTTTATAAAATCTTAGCCATCAAGTCATTTCTTGCCATCAATTAACAGATGGTTTTGCCCCGATCAAATTGTCACTGGAAATCCTCTCTTACATATTCGGATATTCCACTAAATTAGCAACTACATCCTTTTCGTATAAACCCCTGCTCCTATCTAGGAACCCCTTCTTTAACATGCTTGCAAGTTCCTCTCTAATCATTACAAGGGGATGTTTCTGCACAAGTTTTGGACCATCGTAGGCCTCCTTAAGAATAACTGTTTGAGTGTTGCCCTTCTTAGAAATATAAAAAATGCTAGGATGACGCTCAAATACCTTGGTAAACTTCTGAGGTAATCCCAAGCATCTTCGGAGATTGCTGAAATTCTTGCGCTCGGTATTTTTATGAACCATAAGGTGAAGAAGCTCATGAAAAACTCCGACTATCCTCTTCTCAGATTCATCGGTACGAGGATCCAAGTGGGAGGCATTAATGTAAGGAGAAGTATAGGGAAGTTTCTGCCACTCAGTCAACCATCCCATGCATTTCCTTCTCAGACCATAACCCCTGGTAAAACTAATTGGAAATGCAAATGATCCTTTTCTAATGTCATCTTCCTTTTGTTGGATAGGAGCATTCTTCTGTAACTCTGAGACAGTGAGTGAGTCATCCCAATATAACAACTTTAAGCCAATGCGATCATCAGGGAGGCGAACAAAGGAGAATCTTTCAAGGTGGTTTGGGATAAAAGAATGCTCGTAATCATGTGGTAACCCCAAATCCCATTTTAATTGGTCAATGGTTTGGAGTGGAAGGATCCTGTCTTTTGTGAGCATAAGCAATTTGCAAAGCCTATCCCTAAATTCCAACTGATTTTGTTGGAAGATGTTAACTTTCTCTTGATGGACTTTCAATGCTTCAGGACTTAAGCTGAAACATGGGACACGAGAACCTCCACTATCATAACTGAAGGATTCAATAAATACATTAGGATAGCTCCGGATAAACGTGGAGAGCTTCATATCATGGGGTAGACCAAGATGTCGACGGTAGCGAGATAAATGGTAAATGGGTAGACATCCCGAAGAAGAAAGAATGGAAACAAGAGTATCTGCTGCCTTAAGACCTCTATGACTAGTAACAACAGAATCCAATGCCTTGTCATTTACCCATTTCAACTTTATATTTACTAGACTGAACTTCTGCTGATAAATGAATCCTTGCTTATGTTCATGGATGAAACCACGGACTCTTGCAATATTAAATAACCAACATTGTATGACATTAACTCTGGATAACATGACTAATGGACAATGATCTCTTTCATCATATTACACTTTTTTCAGAATGCTCCTGCCATATCAAATATAAAGAGAGACGGAAATTAACTAACAATGACAGAAAAAGTTGCAGCATGTTCTTGTAGAAAGAAATATTTCAGGAATAAAAATTCACAGGAGATGAGAACACAACATCTTCGGTCTGCTACAGAAACAATAGAAATATAAGGGAAAAGGATAACTGAAATATGCAAGTCAAAACTTCTTGGAATGCAATAATATACCTCAGCATGATTGAAACAGAAACCTGACAAGAAAAAGGGGAAAACTATGAAAGTAATTACTAAAGCAAATTCAAAAATACCAGCACATCCTACAGCTTCGAAAGAGACAGGCCCTAAATTATGTTATTGTGCCTTACATCAAATGCTGAGTACAACTGACAAATAAAATTCTATTATTATCCTCTAGGAGCTTGCAATCAATAGAAGCATCGGTGTGAGCAAATATATATATATATATATATATATATATATAGAGAGAGAGAGAGAGAGAGAGAGAGAGAGAGAGAAGGAGACATCGATCTGAAACAGTAGAGAAAATATCTGGAGAATTTTTTTTCCTAATACTACAAGTTGAATTATAAATATACCACATCAAAACAAAGAACAGAAACTCTTTAATATAGGGTGTCATCTCAAGAAATAAAACAATTCAAAAAAAAAATAAATACGTAAATTCAGTCCCAATAAACTCCAATGAAGCCCCAACTTGACTATATCAGACATGTCAATGAAGAGGGTGAAATAAGTATCTTAATAAATTCAGAATTCAAAAAGAATAATATGAATCTTTAGTTAATCACCCATTCCTAACTTGGATACATGAGCATCAAACTATTTCTTGGAGTGGACTAAATCAAAACATCTCGTCCAATGATTGATATATGTATAAGTCATCTCAATGATCCCTTGATATATTTTCCCTTTAGTGAATTGATAACCACTCTCATGCCCCGTTTGATATTCTGGAAGTTCTTTAAGAAAGTGAAAAAGGAAATGGAAATGTGATAAGACCCAAGTCCTACTGCTGCTATGAGGTAGGATAGGGACATAGAGGAGCGACAAAAAAGAAAAAAAAAAGGGGTCTAATGGTCCAAACGAAAACATAGGGGTTAGGAGTAAAAATTAAAGGAGAAAATAAGGGATTCATGATGAATGGATGGATGTCAGCGGGATATATTAAAAAAAGAAAAAGAAAGAGAAAAGCAGGGAGGGTTGGGGAAGAGTCTACTTTTGAAGTGTGGCTTAGGCCTTCCTCATTTTTCGAGAGTTCGTAGTTTCTGTCGGTCTATGCGTGTGGCTTGTATATTTTGTTCGTTGTTATCAGTCATCCAGTAATTGGAAGCTGTAACATTGTCCTTCCTGTGTCACTTCTAATTGTGTATCTCTATCTGAATCAGAGTAGTGTTTTATGTCTGAATGTAATGTGTTTTAGCTCTTATTTTAATTTTTGTGCGTAAATCTGTTCTTCATACAGTGAGGGGTTTGGAAGTTTTTGGTCCAAGACCCTGTCAAAATGCAAAAACTAATAAGAATGAATGTGTGGTTTCAACTTAAACCATACTCAAATTGAAATCCACTCTGTCCCTTGATAAGGCAGAATCATTGTTGCAAACAGAGAGATACCAAGAGACTAGGATGCTATATCAGATAGCATTCAACTTAGTTCTAAACTTGAAGATGAAAATCACAATAGGGTCTTTGACATCATAAATCCTTGCTAGCTCCTCCGCAGGCTCTGCCTTTATGCCATACTCAAAAATTAATCATTCTAAAACAAGTAGATTTCCACTTGCAACTAAAATAATGAATTTCGAAGAAAGCTTCATGACTCTTAACAAGAGATAGGGAAAGCAACCAAAAAATCTAACAATGTTTACGGAAAAACCAAAGAAATTACAAGCATACTAACTAAGAAAAAATCAACCTGCGCAGTAATTGCAATCGCATGAGATGGAACCCCCAAAAATTTCAACTTGTGCCTTTCTTCAAGAGAGTAAATGAGAAACTGGAACTCTCTATATCACAATCATATTGAACTGTACCATAAACGAAGTACATGAGAAATTTAAAGTCCAAATGGATCCAGTTTACATGTGGGTAAATCACATTTTAGTTTAAATTAAAGAAAGTTTCTACAATGCCTCTGTTCAGAGAGGAGGTGAAGAATGAAAGCCACCAAGTAGCGGCTAAGAAAAACAAATGACAAATCTGCTAAAACACAAAGACCAACAGGCAGAAGCTTAACCCTCAACTTAGTCACCCATCATGGCTAAAATATTGTCATATGGCTAGATTCCTTCTACACTTGGTATATCTCACAGAACAAAGATCACATCTCAATGTAAACTCATCAACTGTCTAAACATAATAGCATTTACTGTACCTAAAGAATATCAAGTTCGTTCAGAGTATAACCTAACTTCACATTAGAATTCTAGTAAACAGGGTTACAGATTTTGTTTGCGCATAAACAGCTTCTTAGAAATCATTAGAATTATGTTTTCTCTTTTCCTTCCACCATCCACCCCCACACAGACCAACTTGGCTCTTGTTGCATGTTCTTAAGAGATCACCCTTTTTGCTCCAAAAGATTGAAACTGAGGATTAGTACGGACAATGTTTCCAAGACTACCAAATTTTTTTCAACATTCTTGTTAGAAATAGTATTAGTACGTCTCCACTTAACTGTTGTCAAGTGAAGATTTATTGTACTTATCATAGTTAAATTTTAGCTGTCACCATTTCATAATTAAATGAAATTCCAGTACAAAGTATTATATGTGATTGGTCCATACTTGGAGATCAATGGACTTCTGTATAAAGTGTGTTACAGATTAGAAATTATGATAAAAAACCTCATAGACCTGCACTTAACATTTTGCAACTATATTAATTTCAAACATGTCATAAAATTAGAATTTGACCCAACTTATCAAACTAAGTTTCTAGAGTAGTGTAAAACTTTCCTCATATCAGTACTTTTCATTAATTTGTTCCAAATTTACTGCTGTATCACTCCTCATATTTTGAAAGTCTGTGAGTGATAAAAACATTTCTAAGATCACAAAAGACTCCTTTTCAACAAGTTCCCTTTATCCTTTTGTGTGTCAAAGAAAAGATTGGCAAGTAAGATCCAGGGTACATATAGGTCAAGTTAAACAAACATAAAAATTCACATATACAAGAGTGCCAAAAGGAGTACAGAAGGCAATAAGGCCCTCTTTCTGGTTTGGGAGAAAGAAGCCATAATTATGTGTAATAATATGACTCTGATGATATATCGCTTCTTGGTGGATCGGAGCTTTTCTTATAGAGAAAAGTTAAAGTACGTATAGGAGTTTATAACTATTATTAATATCAGCCTACGTATACCAATTCAACCAAGTCACGTCGTCTGGCTTCATCAAGATATCAATTAATTTGCAAAAGCTCGAGCTTAGTTTACAGAGGTGTGAGGAAAGTTTCATCTTTTTTAACAATAGAAATAAATAAAAGGAAAACAGTCGAAAAGGATCAAACAAAGCAAGCATTACAGTTATTAACATTGAATAGAAAAAATTGAAGGCTGAAGCGTGAAGACTAAGCATACCTCACTGGGTTCGAATTCAGAAGAACAATTCCTGTAGCACCACCACTCACGAGTCACGAACAAGACAAAGAACGATGAACAACAAGTCGGGGACTGAGAGTGAGGGGGAAGAATCGGATTGTTGAAAGAGACTAGGGCTAAAGAAAAAAAACAAAACAGAACAAAGAACAAATGGGATGAGAGATGGCAGCGGAGTCCACGGCAACACAGCGCGCCTAACCTCCGAGGTTTAGGAGACCTCCGCCCGCCGTTCTGATGTAATATTATATAAAAGTATTATTTTTATATTTTTTTAATAATTTAATATTTTTTTAATATAAAAATAATATTTTTATAAAAGATTAAATTTGAACCGTTCAGATTTCAATCCAACGGCTGAGATTGAGAAGAGGATGGGAAGTGGATGGGAAGGGAAGAGGATGGGAGCCACACCACGTCCGCACCGGGTTGGGCAGAGCCTTTTGAGAAGATATTAACCAAACTGTTATTAATAATTTTTTTTATTGGTTAAGAATATATTTTTATAATATTAAAAATTTTCTATGTGCTATTTAGTAAAGATAAGAAAAAAAAAAAAAATTCTCCTTTCTATCTCTCCTCCCTCTCCTCAAATCAACACACATTTGAAAATTTTGGGTTGGCGGCATGTGAGGAAATTCTCCCGTTATCTCAATTTCTTATAATCTCTTACCAGCTTATATAGATATTTGATTGGAAAGAGAAGCCAATCTAGACCGTTGATTGGAAAGAGAAGCCAATTTAGATCGTTGATTGAGAATATGAGAGAAAAGCTAAATAAGTGATAAGTTGATGACGTGGCTCATTTTCAAATTTAATTGAACAGACATAATTTATAGATTATGAGAAATGATGAGAAAATAGACAATGAGAAAAATCTGGGTGTGGGCATGTGGTCTAGCTAATTTTCTCTCAAACTTTTCTTTTATCTGCTACTGTCTCTCCTATCTAAATAGGAGAAAACTTTTTTCCTCCCTCTTTTTCTCTCTAATTTTCTTTCTTGTCCCTTTTTCTCTTCATCCAAAGAGCAGTAAGGTAAAAGAGTATAAAAAATTAATTACAATTTTTTAGTATTACTTTTCTAATTTTTTTTTTTAAAAAAATCAACGTCAATTTTTTTTTTTTTTTCCTCCAGTCCTATCAAACTACGTCGCTAATGCCACAATGTTGGGAGAGGCTCCCTTATTATAAGATACCATATGCTTGACTATGAATATTGAGGAAAATAATTGACCGATTTTGTACAATTAATTGAATATTGGGTTCATTTTATATACATAAGCAAATACTATTTTCATTTTTATCCTTGATTACCACCCTTTTTTGCTAGGTAGTACATGCATCCTTCCCTCCGAAGTAACCTTATTTAAGACATTGTCATGCATCCTTAACGGGAATCAGATATTGATTTGTCATATTGTGATAAATCAACCTCTTTTACTAAACTCAACCCCTGATTGTTTTTTCCCCACTCATTTTTCTCTCATTCATGATCTTTCGCTCATTATTTTCATAATTAAAGATATATTTGGGGGGAAATTAAAAATCACATTCCTTATAATTTTATTATTTTTGACTTTGATTAAAGGTTGTTGTAACATGTATGAATGGCAGTATCCAAGAAGGGGGGATTAAGGTGGAAGTGTGGAACAATTTGTTTATATTCTCTTACTTATTTAATGTTAACCACCATAAATACATAATAAAAAAAATAGATATAAAATATTGTATCCAAAAACAAATAGATGATGTAGATGTAGATATTGTAGATGCTCTTTTCAGGAAATTCGAACTTGTTATTTTTGTTAATGATAGACCAATTTGGGATTTGACAAAATTGAAGGGTAGTTTATAATTTATAATTTTATAAATTATATTTTTTATTGTAAACTCTTGAACTTGTTATGATTTTATTGAATTATTAGGAATTAACTAGCTGTGATATTTTTCATGTAGGAGAAAATTTAGGTCAGTTGGTCCAATTTTTATAATCAAATCTTGCTATTTGTACTTTTTTATTATTAATAATTATCTAAGAGAATTTTAAAATTTTATCAAGATGGATTTTTAGTATTAAGAAAAATCTTTGTGCTAAAACTTGGTTGGAGAATTGGAGCTAGCAAATATAAGTATTGAACATAAATTGTAATTTTTAAGATCATTAGGATGAAATGTAGAGGTTTAGTAAGATACAATTTAGTATTTTTTTTAAAACGATAAATTATACCCATAAAAAACCTCATAAACTTTAAGTAGGGCAGAGCAATGGGCGGGTTGGGTAGCCCAGGCATAAACCCATAGCCCGCCCATTTAATTTTAAACGGGTATGGGCTAACCTATACCCATACCTCAACCCATTTAAACTCATGTAAATGGGCTAGCATATAAATGGGCGGGGTAGACTGGGTTTTGGGTAACCCATTTATATTTGACCTGTTTATTTTTGTAAAAAAAACATATATAAGCACTAAGCATCCATCCAAATTCATCATTCTAAAATCTAAAATCTAAATCTTCAAAATTCAAAATCACAGTTCCCACAAAAGAACCTAAATTTGGACAAGTACCATCATAAAATAATTTTGATGCCCAAATTCCAACTTTTAAATTAAAACATTACAACTATGAAACTGTTTAAGAGTTGACTGTAGAACGTCTTTGTGACGGGAGAGAAACTTCTCTACATCACCAATCAATGAAACTGCCTCGATGTGTTGCTGAGTTGCTCTGCTATGAAATGTCAAATGGAAAATACTGGAAAAGGGAGGGAGTTAGGAAGTGCGAGAATGGAGAAACTGGAAAAGGGAGGGAGTTAGGTAGTGCAGGAATGGTGAAAGTGGAAATGAGAGGCAGTCAGGTAGTGCAAGAATGGTGAAACTGGAAATGGGAGGCAGTAAGGTAGTGCGGGAATGGCGAAACTGGAAATAGGAGGGAAAGAGAAGGTAGTGCGGTAGTGGGATGTATATTATTGTTTATATATTTAATAAAAATATTTAACTAAATGGGCGGGTACGGGCAACCCGAAGGTGTGCCCGTAGCCCGCCCATTTAAGTTTTTAATGGGCGGGTTTTAGCCCGCCCCATTATGGGCTACTTTTGGGCGGGCTTAAAATGGACCAATTACACTGGGTTGTGGGCGGGCTCACCGGGTTGCGGGTTCCATGCTCAGCCCTAACTTTAAGTGAGTTGCATATAATATCCTTGACAATTGAAAGTTTAAATTCAACCTCTCTAATATTGTCTAATTGACCATAATCTTTTTAACGGAGTTTGCCACATCATATCAATATGAGATATGTAACATCTTATGTGGCATTTTATGTGGTAACATATGTAATCTAATAATTTTGGCTAAAGTATACTTTTAGTCTTTTAAGTTTTATATAAGGTATACTTTTGGTCCCTTAACTTTATAAAGTATATTTTTGGTCCTAAAATTCTAACACTCTTAATATTGCTAATGGAAAACGTTGACGCAGCGAGCTCAAATGATGACTAATAACATTTAATTACACAAATTATATATATATATATATATATATATATATATATATATATATATATATATATATATATATATATATATATATATATTCTTTAATTTACCCATATTTTAAATTTAAGCCTAATAGCATTTAATTACACAGTCATTACTTAAATTTACATCGTAATCACTTGAGTTTGCATTTTTCTTTAGCAAAATTAACGGTGTTAGAATTATAGGACTAAAAGTATACTTTATAAAGTTAAGGGATCAAAAGTATACCTTAGGTAAACTCAATGGCAGAGCCAAGATTTTATGTTTGTGTGTGCACAATTAGTGAAGGGATTCAGGGGTTCGGGGGCAGCACTCCCAAATTTTTTCTTTTTAGGGAAAGTTTTAGAGTAAATACCCTTTCTGGTCCCTGATAAAAAACATGGACCCCATTTTGGTCCCTTACAAAAAAAAGGGGTACCTTATTCGTCCTTTTTAGGGACTAAAAATGACCTTTTGGAAATTTGTGAGGGACCAAAATGTCCACCAATCGACCATTATTCATCCTTTTTATGGACTAAAAAGGGCATTTTTTTTTGTAAGGGACCAAAATGGGGATCGCGTTTTTTTTCAGGGACCAGAAAGGGTATTTACTCAAAGTTTTAAATGCATTGAAAATCAAAAGAAAAAGTAATCAGATTGTATCTTGACATTTTTTGGAAGAAAAAAAGTTTAACAAGATTAGGCATGTTGCAACCTATAAGCTAGAATAAATACCCTTTTTGGTCCCTGACAAAAAACACGGACCCCATTTTGGTCCCTAACAAAAAAAAGGTCCTTTTTAGTCCATAAAAAGGACGAATAAGGGTCGATTGGTGGACATTTTGATCCCTCACAAATTTCCAAAATGTCATTTTTAGTCCTATAAAAAGGACGAATAAGGGTCGATTTTTTTGTCAGGGACCAAAATGGAGTTTGTGTTTTTTGTCAAGGACCAGAAAGGGTATTTACTCTTTTTATAACTCATCTCAATGCTTCCTCTATCGAAACCTATAAGATTGTATCTTTTTTCATACAGGGACACTAAGCAACTGAAGCGATGATTTTCAATTCCAAACCAACTAAAAAATTCGCACTCTATGCCAATTTAGTAAGTAATCAGCAAGTAATACAAAACAAGATAAATTAATATCCAAAGGATGAAAAGACGGTATTTGTAATCAACAAACTATGGATAAGTAAACTAACACAACAGCCCCCAATAACAAAAAGCCCACAACCAGTTAAGCAAGATTGAATGGAATTGAAGAAAATAAGGTATTGATCACCAAGAAAAAAAGAGAGAGAAGCAAATCTTATGAAATGCTTACTTCAATCCTTAAAGCTAGACCAATAATAGAGTGACGATGAGAGAGCTGAAACTTAGATTTGAGAGAACTGATTGAGAGTCGAGTCCAAGACACAAGACATAGGTAGATTCAATTTCTTTTCATGTTTGGAGTTAAGACTCTCATACCTGCATAAAGAATGCAACATTCAAATTATAGGCTATGACATGAAGCATAAAAAATGTCATGTTCATGATTCTTACACCCTATAACTACATACAATAGCAATAACAGGAACTGTGTATATTGCATATGAATAGTTCAAAAATATGCCCATTACCTAGAAAGTGAATGTTTACATCTCTAGATTTTTGTTGCTAAAACTCATTTGTTGAAGAATGAAATTTGACCAGAATGCTAAAAATGAGAACAAGTGGCACTTATGATTTATTGGGAATACGATTGCTTGCATGATAGGAAACTTCATTTGTTGCTTGAAGGACTTGTATGGATGTACCAAATGTCCCTGATCAATTATGTAAAGCCTTCTCAATGAATTAATGTGTTACAGTGATTTATGTTTACCTAATTGGTCTCCTATGTTCACAGTCATCCCTGTTGCCAAAACGAAATAAAAAGCCATTTGCTTCCAAGAATGGAGCCAAGTGAACTGAACTGGTATATCAGTTTTTACTCACTGTCTTCCTAGAATTGAACTCAAACCTTGTTATAGAAAATATTTCACAATGGACTGAACTTTTCTGAGATCTCAGAAGTTTTGCCAATACAATCTTCAATGAGATCTCAGATAAAAGTGGAATAAGCAAAGAAAATGCTTGACTAGAAAGGTTCAAGTCTTGCATTCCATAAAGCTAACAATCATGGGAAACTAAAGTTACTTTTCTTTACACATATTTGACTTTACTGAAAATAAAGGTTGAAACTGAGATTATTCAGAGAGGAGGATTCCATGAAGCAATGATCAATCACGTGGAAATCTGAACCTTTTAACTGATTTTGTAACCGCATAATGTAGTAGTCTCAGTTTTTGACATCATATATATCATTATTTCTCTGATCAATACAAGGAAAACAAAAAGAAGGGGTTTGACCCTTTGATGAACGTCATTAACAGTTGTTCTTTACACATATTTTCCATACAAATAAGAATTTCTCAATCTGATTTACATAGGGTCACAAAATTTAGCAAGGAGCCTCATCATCTACAAAAAGGACTAAACTAAAGTATATAAGTGATACTCAAACCGATTCTGCAGGCATGAAGCCAGATTTGAAGTGAGAACAACTAGAATGCTTCAACAACAGAGAAGAGCTAAATCCCACCGTGGATGTATCCAAATCAAACTGTATAATGACATCCTCCAATTGGTATCCTCCTATCACAATGGGATATTTTGGGTTCAATCCTCCATCTACAAACCCCAAACACATTACATAAGAGATAAATGAAAATTACCTCAAATCTGGAGCGGAGAGATTTGGAGAGCAGCGAGCGAGGGTTGAGGGCGGCAGCGAACAGGGATGGAGAGCAGCGACAATGAACTTTAGAGAACAATGAAAATGAAAAAAATAACGGAAGAGGAGGAGGAGAGCAAGGTTCGAACCGGGTACCTCAAGTCAAATTTATAGACTTATAACCAACTAGACCACTTAGACAAGTTGATATAAAATTCCTTCAATATATATATATATATATATATATTAAAATTTTAGTGTCTGCACTTGCCCACACCGGCACCAGTGTAGCTCCGCCATTGATTATATATATTGTTTGTTTGAAGATTTTCTCAAGTGTCCTTTGAAGTTGCAAATTGACTGATTTGCTTCATGAGAAAGAGAAATCTTATTATTTGTTTTATATTTGTATAATCTATAGTTGTGTAATAATGAATATAATCAAGAAACTAGAACCCAGAACATAAGAATTAGAGCGTGAACTCTTACCTGAAGGTTCATATATATTACCTAAAAATTAATTAGAATTTGTGTTTTTACCCCTTTTTTACTAGGAGGAGAAGGACCAAATACATGTAATCAATTAATATGTATTTAATGAAGCAATTAGGAAGTTATATGAACCCAAACATAGAGGATTTATTACAAGTATTTACATTAGAAGAAGTAATAAAAAAGTTACTAGAAGAAACTAGAAATGTTTTAGAAATGGAAGATATTAAAAATAGGAAAGAAATAATGATAGAATTAGCAAAACCCATAGAATGGGAATTATATGAAATAAAATAGAAACAACAAATAATAGAAAAGAATTAAAAGAAGGTATAAAGGATATAAAAGATACTTTAGGAATATATGATAGACAACCAATAGAACAAATACATAATAGCCAACAGATAAATATGATGCGATCATTATGTAATTGGAAAGAAACAGATCACACAATAAGTAATATAAGAACACAACTGTAAATGTTAACATAGAACAAACCAGAATAATAATAGTGTCACACCCCTCTCAAAATAGTAGATCATATTAAGCGCAATAAAGCAGATAATTTCGTTTCGGCATAGTATGCTGATAATAATAACATTTAATACTAAAACTATAAGTACCCTCCAGGGTCATCCAAAAAGAAGTAGTATATAGCGTTCAGGCTTTGGAAAGCACCAGGATCGAAACTTGGCTCTGATACCACAAACTGTAACACCCCTTATATCCATCATCATACATCAGAGTAATGGCGCAACAGAAGCATTCATAATGGTTTGGACGATGAGTACTAATAATATGTATATACATCACTTGGCTAAAAATTAGGACTAATCCCCAAAGGGGTATACATATTCCAAACACAATTACATAATTTTCTTCCATAAACATCCTTCGACCAGTCTGGAATTGATCCAACACCTCCATCTACCGGCATTCACTGCCTTGCCTTGGGAGTCGCATCCAATATGCTATCCAAAACCCACGCAGTAATATGGGCTAGGACCCCAAAGGTTCCCAAAGTAACAGTTAAACTCTTATGTAAAGCATAACCGGTATATGATAGCTAACCATAATTAAGAAAATAATAAAGCATTCAGCAAATGCACAACAACATTTAACATCATATAACAGATGCAAAGTTAACTATGGAGGAACTTACAAATTCTGAAAACGCAAGACCCTACAAGTCTCAAATCCACAGCACTAGGAAAACAGGCATGAATACAAACAAATGCATGCCTGATGTGACCCAGACATGGATCCACAATCATGGTTCAATCAAGCATATAAAGGCACACCAAACATAGGATATTAGAGTTACTACTTGGAAGCTTTACCAAGTCCTCAAATTAGCTCCTGATCCTTTCGTCGTTCCGAGCAAGTATCGTATCCTATAGTTACCCAATCACATTCGGCGGATCACAACTTATCTAAAACTAAGGTTGGATATCATACTAGGCCCAACATAAAATGCAAGGCCCATATTAACTCTAATGGTTTCTTTTGACCCTTAAAGGTTAAGTCATCAACTTTTGACTTTTATTGTACTTATTTTCGGATTATGTCAATTTATATCTAGAATTTTCACCGAACTTTGAAAATTTATAATTAATTGCAAAAAAAAAAAAAAACAAATGATGTGATTCTAAAGGCCATGTGTCCCTTAATGTGTCTAATTTTAAGAAAAAATATTCCCAGTATCCATAAAAATTCGTATTATTCTCAGAATAATTAAATTTTGAAATTGCCCTGATTGTACTTCCAGAAACATTGGTCAACTTGTAAAATTCATTTCTCCTTGTAAAAAACTCCAAAAATTACAATCTACATATCAAAATAAATATCTTCATGTCTACTACAAATCTGAAAAGTTTCATAATTTTTGGACTTCCTTTGCTTGGTCAAAAACTGTGTACAAGTCAACTGCCTCTGGAGAGTTTAAAACTGGCAGTTTCATAACTTTGTTCAACTTGATCTTTAAGCTTCTTAAAAATCATTTCCCACCTTATTCCCACTCCATTTTTCGTTTTAAACACATAATTAATCTTAAAATCATCGAAACCATTTTGTTTCCCCTTGTTCTTGCTCAGACCAAAATATTACAAGAAAAAAATGAAGAACAACAACTTTTCACTATCTTCACAAATAACTTAGTTTTATCCTTAAGTTTGTCTTGTGCTTAGTGTTCTTGGCTTTTAATCATGTTGCTTCTTGTTTTTAGAAATTTGGGCAGTATAACCCCTCAATTAGGGTTTCATGCCTACAAATCGAAAGAAAACCATGAACAAACCATATCCAAACCAACTTCAACCAAAACAACACAAGAGAATGTTAGATCTTTACCTTCTTGGCTTGATCCCTTGAACTTTAGAAATTTTCTCTTGCCTTCCTATTTCTCAAATTTTTGGCCTTAATCATCAAAACATCAAAGAGAAGTGTTTTACTAAAGCTAAGGATCTACACAAAATTATGAGAGGAAGAGCTATAAGATGATACAAGGGACCTTACGTTGACTCTTGAAGTTTTTTCCTTCTTCTCTTTTCTTCCTTCATTTTCGTTTTCTCTCTCTCTTCCCTTGGAAGATGAGTTTTTAATCTTAAGATTAGCATGAAGAAAGAAGGCTTAAGGTGTCTTGAAATATATCAAAAAGCCACATACAAATCCTTCAAGCCAAATGACTAAAGTACCCTCACAAAATATGCTCTTAAACTTAGTTTGTTTTCCAAGTTTGTGTGGACTTTCTCTCTTATTTCTCCTTATGGCCGAAATATGCTCTTCATTTGGGCATTAAAATTGCCTTGGATATGTGGCAATTTCTTATGGTTCAAGATCCCTCCTTATTGGCCAAGAAATATCTAGATATTTTGCAAGAGTTTTCTTCTAGAAATTTGTTAACTTTCATGACCTTATCTCTTCTTAAATCTTGCTTCTTCCTTGTTCTTTCTATATGGCCGAAATTTAAGCCTTCTTAAGAAAGTATGTTGTGTCATCTTGATGACATAATCTCCTTACTTAGGTGTCCCTCTTTGGTGAATTACCAAAATACCCTTACATAAAATCTTCAATGTGTCAATTTTTCCATGGTTCTTGAATTTCTCCATTTCTCTACTACTTGGCCAAATTGTTTTGCTTGGAGAGGAAGAATTGTTGATCATTAAATAGCATTTATTACCATGTTGAGGTGTCCATGTTGGAAATCAGCTTAGCCTCCCATGAAGACAAGTGGCATTTAACGATAAACTATATTGACTTTCTTTCCAACATGTGTTAATTATGCCAAACTTCATTTATTTCTTCTCCCTCCCTCTCTTGGCCGACAATTTGGCCTTCTTTGTGCCTCTCATATGTTGCATTTTGGTTATCCATTATTGCTTGTTTAATTAACTAAGTCTTATAGCCTTTTATGCGCAAATTTCCACAAGACCAATATTCCCTTTTTATTTTATTGGCTAGGAATTTCAGTCTAATTCCATAATAAAAGGGTTAATGTGCAGATTTGCCAACGAACTATTACCCGATGAGCATCTGGCACAAAAAACAATTGAGGGTACCAAAATTACCAATAAACAATTAAAAAGTGAAAAAGTACCAAATAACTATTTAAAAAACAATTATCACAGTTACGTTAAAATATGAGGCACTAGCGCAGGACGGTGGCGGAGACGCTAGAGAAAAGAGCGGTTAAGTCTTCTTGTTGGATAAGGCAAACACCAACAGAGATGAGACCCATGCGAGCAGGCGTTGTAACAGCAGTGGCTGCTGCTTGTGGCATCGGAGGGATGGAACCAGGGTGCAAGGCGTGTGCCGGTCGAACGCTGTGGACTGCTGGATTTGGTTTCGGTGCGTGATTCTTGCCCTGAAACGGCATACAGACCTTGATGAGTTCAAGAGGGTGAGTGGAACACGCAACAACAATGGAAGCTTTGGAGATGCCGACATCGCCAACACTGTGACAGTCATTGGAAGACGGAGACACCAAGATAGTGATGGGGTAACAATGACGGGGTAATAATTCGTTGGCCAATTTGCACCTTAATTGTTTTTTTTTTCACTTTTTAATTATTTATTGGTAATTTTGGTACCCTCAATTGTGTTTTGTGCTAGATGCTCCTCGGGTAATAGTTCGTTGGCAAATCTGCACCTTAACCCATAATAAAATCCCTTATAGTCATTATAATATTTAAATCTTAGAATTTGGGAATATCATATTTCCTAAACCGGGCTTAGTCGTCACGCTCGATACAGGCTTATCCTCGAGTCTAAATGCCCAAAATTTAGGATACAAATAGAAGAAGTTGAAAAATGACATACAGTAATGAATAATAATTTATGGACAATATATGACGAATTACAACAATTTAATAAAGGAAAATGAATACTATATGAAAATGAGAAGAAAGATATATTAAAAATAGATGAAATAGATAATAATATGGAAGAATTAATGAGGATACTTAGCAATTCAGAGTATAGGGAAACTAGAAAATTAAATATGATGAGTAGAAATGATTCAGATTCTATTCTAAAAATGAAATTGAAAACTTTATGGGTCAAGATGAAACGGATTTAGAAACCATAATGAAGGACTAAGAAAATCTAAGAATAACAAATGAAAATGAATTAAATATGAATAGTGTAGAAACAAAAAACAAGAACAAGAAAGACAACAAAAACAAAATCAAGAAAGATCACAACATCATTTGTAAGCCATATAAATCAAGAACAAGTTATAGCAGAAAGAGCAAGAGATGAAGATCTATAAAGGCAAAGAAATATAGTAAGAGAAAATTTAAGAAATATATTAGATGTAGCTTTTAATATTAGTTATAAGAAACCCACGACATCAGGAAAAAAATTTATACCACCCCCATTAAAACAATATGAAATGTATCAGAGCTATGGATTAAAGATAAGATGAAACCAAAGTTTGATCCCTATCATTTGATATTGTTCAAACTCTCTTTATTTTATTACCTTATATATTGTAATATCCCAAAATTTGCTCTGACAAATTTTGTAATATCCTAAATTTCCTTTACCAAAATTCCTTGTATAATGATATATTTAGTGGAATGAAATAGTGAAATTTTAGTCGAATGCTTGATTTTCCTCGAACTTTAAATTTTTGGAAATATTGTAATATGAAATAGTTGTCATGGGAATGGTATTCCGTTGATAATTTTGGACTACAATTTCGTCCAAAAGGAGGAAAAGAAGGCTATGTGGATTTTTCCTAATAAATATGTTTCATAGACTTAATGTCAACCAAGATGTTCTTTTTGCTTGACTTGGTATTAAGTGTTATGATTGTCCAAGAAGTAGGAAATTGCTATTGACTATATGATGCTATTACATTGGTCAATAAATAGCAAATGAGAAGGAATTTTATGTATGCCATTTTGGTCTAATTAAAGAGGAAGGAGAATAGGATATGGTCATATTGGAACTTAGTTAATAAAGGGAACATTTATTTGCTAAATGGACAAGTACCAAAGAGTAATATAAGATCACTTGAGAACCCTTTTTCTAGGGCCCCTTTCAGCCAAGAAATGGGATGAGAGGGAAGAATAATAAATTGCATAAGATTAGATGACACAAAGTCAAGAAGTGTAATTCCTAAGCTTCTTACCTAAGCCTTGGATTTGTGCCATGTGTACAAAGGTAGAAGACTTTGGAGACAAGCCAATTGACACATGATAAGGAGTCTTTATGTAGCTCCAATCTTGTTCCCCTATTCGTACAACAATATGAGAATGAGAGTTCCTATGAATTAAATATTTATGTCATGCCAAAATGCTAAAAGCACAAGATATAACTCCTTGCATTATGAATTGTCATGTATCATGCTAGGAAGTTATGGTGACTTGATGATAAGGGACACATGTGCATGTATTTAATATGGAAAAGATGACTCAAAGGCTTCTTAAATAAGCCTTAATTTGGTCCAAAATAAGAAGCAAGAAGGAAAGGTATGAAATCACATGACATCATATGAAATAATTACAAGTCAAGTGGTCAAGGGATGAGTCAAAGAAGTGTAAATGGGGAGGTACTTTCTTAGGGAGACTTTCGCCAACCAAGCTTGGGAGAGAAGGAGGATAAATTAAATTTGGTTGACACATGAAAGAAGTAATTTATAAACCTCAAAAACCATCCCATACAAGCCTAAGAGATAATGAGTAAATGAAAAACTAACAAGTCAAAGAGTATTTCATAAGCCTCTTCCTTTTGGAAAATTTTGACCAAGAGAGGAGCAAGAGAGAGAAGGAATTTTCCTTCATATTTTGGTTTATGTGGAGGTCATTTATTAAGCCAAGACACATATAATCACATACACCCCAAATCGGTCAAACAAGAGTGTGAATGGGTGGAATTATTTTGACATATGTAAATAAAAAAAGAAAGAAAGAAAGAGGATGTCAGTGGAAGAGCTAGCAAATTGGCTTGAATTATAAGCCATATTAAAACACTCTCCACTCCTCATTTTCTAGTACTTTCGGCCAAACTTGAAGGCAGCCAAGGAAGGCCAAACCGAAGATAAGAGGAAGAGAACAAGAATCAAGAGAAAGAGGTGAGTTTGAATCTCAAGACCTTCATCTCTTCTAATCCTTTTCTTATGACAACTTCTAGCCCTCATTAGCTCTCTTGGATGGTGTTTATGGTGCTTGAATCAGGATAGAACCGAAATCCTATGTGGCCAAGGAAGGAAAGAATTTTCAAGAAAACTCAAGAATAGGCCAAGAATCTACAAGTGTCAAGACTCGACATAGAATCTAAACATTATTCTGTTATTGTACAAATAGGTAGTAACTTTAATCTCATATGCTTTATATGGCTGTATATGTTTATACCATGATTGTGATATGTGTTTAGGACACACGTTTATTGCATTCAATTGTTGTGGGTTTGAGGCCCAGTTGTTTTTCCCAGCGCTGTGGATTCGAGACTTGCTGTGTGTTATGCCTTGCAGTCAACGCTGTGTGCATTTTGTGACTGAGTGTGATGTATGTTGAATGCTGTATTATTTATTTTCATGATTGTGGCTGACTATCATATGTTGTTTACACATTGTGCATGAGATTAACTTGTTACTATGGGATTCAACTTGAACCCTAGGCTTGTCTAAAAATTTAGGAAGGGGTCATAGTGGTGAGCAGAGCTCTAGGGGAAAAATGGTGGACACGGAGCATAGCTAAAAGCTGGTGGATAGTGAATCTGGAGTGGCTATTTGTATTTGTATTATTTAGTTTGGAGGGGAAATTTTAGACAGTAATGGAATTTTATTTTGGATGACTATAATATTAATGGTCTTGAGAAGTTGTTTTTGGCATATAGCCAGAGTAGTTTTATTATTGAAATCAGTATTCTATGCCCAAATGGTTTTAGACGCTTAATGGTGCTAATTACTCTAATATATAATGTGTGATTTAAGGGGGTGTAACAAAGTTCATGTATAATGTATGAGCATTTGGAGAAATGAAATAGCGAATTTTGACTAAATAATCAATTTCACTTGAAATACCCGATTTTTTTGAAACTGAAGATTTTAGAGGCAACATTCTATGGTTGAGAGAAGCTAATTAATTAGGGAAGAGAAATGTTTATATGGAATAAAGGATTAATTCCAAACACATATTCAATACTTGCAACTAAATAAGTAATGAACTAAGTTACAAATAAAAGTCTTGTGAATAATGATTAAGCTTTCTCATAGGAGGAGTTTCAAGTCACCTGTTCTCATAGTGGAGTTGCTGCCGAAATTCCAATCTGACTGCGGAATCATGATAAGGTAAGCATAAGCTTCATTTTGACCAGATTGAATTAAGGTTTTAATAAGTTTTTGGATACTTTGGAAAAACCCATATTTTCAGCCAATTAGAGTTCTTGGAGCCTCATGATGATTTGTTCAAAAACATGTGATCATATGATAATTCGGTAGCTTAAAAACCTAGTTTGGTGGATAAATTGTGAATTGGTGAATTGTTGTGATTAAGCCTTAATTTCGGTTTGACCATGGAATTTTTAAGGAGTGTGACTTTGGTGATTTTGATAGTTTCAATGTGTTTAAAATTAAAAGTTGTGTAGGATAGATGTTAGGTAGTGATTTTGGGAACTCCGGGATTGAATTGTGATGAAGCCCCAAAAACTACCTTGAAAGTTTTTGTGGAGGCAGTAAACTTGTGATGAAATCTTGGGGTAGTATATGATGTCAAATTTTATTGAAATTTTACAGGATTAAATTAGACATAATGAGCTTTAATTTAATAAGTTATTGGTTGAATTTGGACTTGTGTACACTGAGTTATGAATTTTTGAAAATGACCAATAATTATGGAGTGAAATCTAAACAAAGGTCATTGTTTTATTGAACTGGGAATAGTATGCATGTGCTTGGCTGGTGAAACCATTTTTTCTTGAAACTAAATTTAATAATGAGTCCATAGGCTTTGGAATTACCCCATTTGAACATTTTTACTAAGCGATATGATTTTTCAAAATTATGGTACAACTTCTGGAAATTTGGTCAAAGTGTGCGAAAATGGTGAAAGTAATGGCTCATGTTTGATTATTTTGGTGTTCAAGTATTAAATGGAATCTTGAACATAGTTTAGGCCTATTAGTTTCATGTTTAAACACAATATATTAGATGACATCTAAAATGTTTAGAGTTGGAATAAGTCACCATTGTATGTAATGTATTCTCATAGGAGCTTGTAACTACCCGAAACAAGCAATGTATTTGGAGCCGATGGATAGCTAAAAGACAAGCAAGTAGTAACTCTAATCTCACATACTTTATATAGCTGTGTATGTTTGTTTGAATCATATATGTGAATGTACCGTCCCTTGTAGGGCTAGCACCACTCGCGACTCGATTGAGCGGAAGGGCTGACCATAGAGATCCTTCCTGGGAACTAGGTGTAAGACCTATTGGACAACAATCCTTAGGTGGCTAACCTAGTTGCATTCAGGCGACTTGGGGTACTTCTGATTAAGAACCTGACGTACATGAGGACTTTCGATAGTTCCCAGTCGATTGTTTTAGTTAGATGTCCCGGTTAAGAACCTGACGTATAGGAGGACTTCCGATACATTCTAATTCGTCGTACCTAGCACTATAGTTAAGTGATATGTACATGTTGGTTTGCTTGTATATAATCTGTATTATGTGTTTTGAATGCTTTACGCTATGTGGACTGTTTATGTTAATGGTTAATTGTCATATGTTGTTTATATTCTGCTTGCGAGATTAATTTGTTACTTTAGGATCCTTTGGGATTTCAGACTCTGTTACTACCTATAGAATCTCAGACACCTCCAGAGGTCTAGGATTTGAGCGGAGTAGCGATTAGGTCTCAAAGGATAAGATAGCGGGCACAAACAATCAAGAGTTGCATCATGGAATCAGATAAGGACATATGGTTATGACCTTAGATATGTTATTTTGTAATTGGAGCGTTAAGACACCTATGTATTTTGGGATTACTGTATTAAGTACCTTGTAGGATCCTCATGTTTTGTAACCAATATTAGTATTTCTTATTAGTATACTATGTTATATCTGTGTTGCTCACTGTATTTCACTGTATTACTCTGATAAATGTTGTAATTACAAGGGATATGCCGTATATACTGTTTGTTTGAAGATTTTTTCAAGTATTCTTTGAAGTTGCAGTATTGACTGATCTACTTCATGAGAAAGATAAATCTTATTATTTGTTTTATATTTGTATATTCTATAGTTGTGTAATAACAAATATAATTAAGAAATTAGAACCTAAGATATATGAATTAGAGCATGAACTCTTACCTAAAAGTTCATATATATTACCTGTCGAAAATCAATTAGAATTAGAATATTGTGTTTTTATTCCTTTTTTACAAGGAGGAGAAGGACAAAATACATGTAATCAATTAAATTGGAATAATATGTATTTAATGAAGCAATTAGGAAGTTATATGAACCCAAACATAGAGGATTTATTACAGAGGATTTATTACAAGTATTTACATTAGAAGAAGTAATAAAAAAGTTACCCGAAGAAACTAGAAATGTTTTAGAAAAAGAAGATATTAAAAATAGGAAAGAAAGAATGATAGAATTTGAAAAACCCATAGAACAGAAATTATATGAAATAAAAATAGAAACAAAAAAATAATAGAAAAGAATTAAAAGAAGATATAAAGGATATGAAAGATGCTTCAGGAATATATAATAGACAACCAATAGAACCAATCATAATAGCCCATAGATAAATATGATGGGCACTACTGATTGAGAACACTGGTAGTTCCAAATAGGGACTCTTGGTAATTCCCAGTTGATTAGTAATAGTTGGGTGTCCCGATTGAGAACTTCGACATACGGGAGGACTCTCGGTACATGCCAATTCGTTATACCTGCTAGTGCTATGGTTATGTGATATGTATATGTTGGTTTGGCTATATATGATATGCATTACATGTTCTGAATGCTTTATGTTGTGTGGACTGTTTATTTTGGTTAAGTTTCATATCGATAGGGCAAAACTTTATAGCCTATAACTCTGCAAGTATACGGGTCATATCAAGTAATAAAGTGATAAGAAAAGTATTGTTCCTACGAGGACTTAGTATCCAAACTTCAGTTAAACATTAATTTTACAATTTTGTTTAAGTTAAGCAAACCAATTAAGAGAAAAGAAATTAAAACTAAAATTAAAATAAACAAACTACCACAATAAACGAACGAGCAACCTAGAGTCACTAATCCCTTATTAGCTTCATAAATCTTGTTTTCACTAATTTAATTAGCCTTAATATCAATTTTGTTAATCTCGAGTATAAATAGCTATAAGTATCTGCCGGTTCACTTACAACCCTCTCTGAAGTATACTTTGTTATGTCTAACATAGTTACTTAAGAGGCAATAAAACTCGAACACGCTCTTCAACAATTATATGGGGCTATTAGGTAATCATAAATTAAAATTCCATATTATTTAATCTTAGAGCCTAATTAAAATTCCCTTCGTCGAGGTAAATCCTAATGCTCAAATTCATATTAATGATGGCCAATCACTAAATAGATAAATCTAAACTAGATTAAGTAACCAAAATTAATATTAATTATAACTAAATGATGAAAATAAAATCTAATCCAAGGTCATAGGTACTCTAGGTTACAAAGTAAAATCAACCACACATGACTTTGATAAAATCCGAGACAAAAATAATAAATTCAGATCCAACGAAGAGAAAGAAAGAAGAAGAACACAGAGTAATTTTGGTCAGCTGTCGTGCAGTGAGAAAACGACGGTCACTGCCTCTGTTCCTTCAACGTCCACTCCTGCTGCCGTCCGGCCCTTCATTAAATCACCTCTACAGTCCTCTCGTCCTCCCATGGGGTTGATTAACAGAACCGAACACCTCTCTGTTTTCCTCTAGCTCTCACTCACTCTGCCTTGCTCTGGTTTTCCGCTCTGCGGCCGTCATAATCCGTTCTCCCCCTTGTTGTCCAGGTCTCCCTCCTTTTTAAAATAGAAACTGTTATGTATAAAACACAGATGTCTAGCCGATGGGCTAGTGTATTGATATTGGATCAGATAGTCTCTCAGATATCTATAAGGCAGATACCAAAGAGAGGAAGATTACTCCAAGATATCTATGAGGAAGATAATGAGGAGGATGTTGGATCACTGTGCACATATATGGTGTTTAGCCAAAAAGGGGTAGGGCGTGTGCACAGTGAGGCTGAATAGTAAATGAAAATGAATAGAGAATGTGTACCTTTTAGATTAACCTCCTATTTATAAAGATTACCTTAGGGTTTGGATCTTGGGCCCTATGCGCCTCTCAGCCCAGCTTTCATGCTGCCTCACCTAAAAATTACCATATTAGGATATTCCTTGATTATTGCCTTGATCATAGGTCAATTAAGACCTCCCTTAATCATAGGCAGATTTTGGTAAATTGCTCCTTGTTGGGCCACTTCGGTTATGGGCCTGATATGAGCCTGTAACAGAAACATTCAATTGTTTGGGTCTTGTTCCTTTTGGACTCCTCGTCTCTATACAAATCGATTTGATGTCAGGTTGCCAGCTCACACATTATGCTGGAACGAACTTTTCTTTTAATTGGCATGGGGTCTACATATGTGATTATATCCTTTATCTAAAGGGAAAATGACAGTCAGGTCCCAAGGAACATACAAAATATCAAAAAAGTCTCAACCCAAAATCACGACCTTTTCTTTATTGATATTATTTGTATTGACAACAAGAAGTGTTATATTCGCAACAAAATTTAAAAACCTGGTCATTCACAACAGAAAAAGCTATATTCACAACAATATTTAAACATCTGGATTTTGTTTCAAACTTAGGTCCCTAAGCGTACAGAGGCCATTCACAACAGAAAAAACTAGATTCACAATAGGAAGTGCTATATTCACAACAAAATTTAAAACCTGGTCATTCATAACAGAAAAAGTTATATTCACAACAAGAAATGTTATATTCACAACAAAAATTTTTTATATGTGATTTTGGGTTGAGACTTTTTTGATATTTTGTATGTTCCTTGGGACCTGGTTGTCATTTTCCCTTATCTAAATATTCCTTGTGATATATATACTGCCCACGTCTTCAATTCTTGCCCGAGGATTCCTAGGATTTGTGATATAAAGACGCACATATATATCTTTTAGCTCATATTAAAATCTTTCTGCAAAATAAAATAGGATATAAGTTCATTCTATATCAAAATCCTCTTATCCTATAATTAATTAAAGAATAGAAAACTATATACAAGATAATTAAATAAGTGTATAATATTAATAAGTTTAATCAAATATATTTCAGAATCTACACTTATATAATTATAAAATATAATATATACTTATCACATATACGGTGTATACTCTATCTGTGAGATTAACTGTTACTCTGAGATTTAAATTGAATCCCAGATGTTTCCAAAGGCTCAAGATCTGGACATGGTCATAGTGGCGAACAAGGTTCCAAAGGAAAGGCAACAAGTGTTGAATATTGAGACTGTTGTTCAGACATTAGATAGGACCATATAATTTTGGTTTTGCTTGGCTACTTTTATGTTGTAATTGTAACATTTTGACGTTGATGTTAATGGATCATTGTACTGAGAACTCTGTAGTTTAATCCTATATATAACCAAGAATGTTTTAATTATCAATGTACTATTATATACCTGTGTTGCTCACTTTAATTCGTTGTATTACTCTAATAAATGTCGTAATTATAAGGTGTAACATCCCAATTCCAGAGCCAAATTTTTTTTTTTAAATCAGAGTCGAGCCTTGGAGCGTAAGAGTAACTGATTCCCATTAAAACGATAACCAGAGTGTAATACAGTGTTGATACAGCATCCTATTGTTCTCATAGGTAATTACGGAAAACGATAAAGTGACATCTCCGTCTCAGAGCTCACTCGTGCTACATGCTCTCCAACCATGAGCCTACTCGTGCAGCTTGCCTCGATCTCCGATCCATGGTCCTCCTGACCCTGAAGCTATAGCTGAGATCCAATTTAACGCATTGGATCTCAGGTAATGGTTAACCTTATGCTCAAATGAAACAGTATAGGGAATGACAGATATTCATGACATAACAAATTATGATCAATATAATGACAAGACATAAGCGTAAAGCAGTATGTAAGCCCCATAAAGTGCCTGCACTATTCACTAGTGCCACGATGTACGGTCGTGTCCTCAGCGCTAGGAAAACTCTAACGGTATTACTACATCTATAACCCGTGTGAACTGTATGTATAATCGGTAACCCTGAACATAGTCTCTAACCGTGAATGTATCTCGGTGACCCCTAACAGAATCTCTATCCGTGAATGTACCTATCACATATATGTATATGAGCAGCACTAGATTAGTGTTACAGTACGCGAACGTACCTTCGTTGACGACGTTAGGTACTTCTGGCAGAAAACGTACATTTTACGGAAAAACGTGAAAACGTCCAACAATGCACTTCGGCAACGAACGGCAACAAATCGAGTTTCGATATCCTATAAGAGTAATATCACTTTCATTAGTGATTTGGCATTATAACTGGCATTTTAGGTAAAAATTACCATTTTGCCCCTATGCCCCTAATTGGCGGAATTTCGCCAGCACTTCGTTACTCTGACTACTTTTCTTCCTAAAATTTCGCCAGAACTTCGACGCCATTTGGATTTCTGAAAATAAAGACTAAAATATCCCTCCCATATGATAATCCAATCATACTTAAAACATTAAAGGCTATTCTAGCATTACAACCCCTATTTTTGAAAGAACTTCAAAAGCTTCAACTTTTCGGAGACTCGATCCCTACTATGTTTTTACCTCTTCAGGCATATTTTTCAATGCAATGAGGCCTAAAAACAAGTATAGGAATTTCATCCCCTACTTCCTAGAACTAACTAACAATTCTACTAACTACCGAACTAAAAACTCGAACTTGAAAGCTAAAGCCCGAAAGACTTACCCGTTGAAGACTTCTTCAGAATTTTTCCAGAGCTTCTCTCTCTTCTTTCTCCCTCTAAGATTTCGGCTAGATGAAGGAGTGATGGTGTGAAGAAAATATGAAGAGCATGGCATCCTATTTATAGAAAACCAAAGGGATATGTTAGGAATTTTCAAGGTTGTTCTTAACCATGGAAATCAAACTTGAAATGGTGTAAAATTCATGTCCATGGATGCCTCATGGCCAAAATAATTGGGTGATGTGGCTGAAATGGAATGGTTCCAAGAGTAGTGACTTATGTTGCTTTATAGCCCGATCCGATAGAATTTCTCCGATCAGTACCCGATTCGCGTAATTTCGGAGAAATCTCAAAATTCTGAATTTACAACTTTGAAGACATGTTCTCTCTTACTAGAAATGTCCAAGTTAACCTAAATTTTGATTCCATATAGGGCTCCAACAGTCCAGTTGAAGTTTTCTCGAAAAACGTGTCCGAACGCGTCCGGTTTCAGAACGCATTTCTGGAATCACCAACTTCCTCAGAAAAATTCACTGATTCCAAATATGTCTATATAAATTCAAACTCATTCCTAGATGTTGAGTTAGAATTTATTTTCTTCAAATCTAAAAATATGCCTATATGCATTTTTCCCTATTTTGTTTTATTAGGAAAATGCACAAACGGCTTCAGAACTTACTTCCGCAAGAGTCTAATGGAAGATAAAATTCCACTGATCAATATTCTACCCTGACTTTGGAAATCCCATTCCTAGATCTCCGATAGGATCCGTTTCCTAATTTCTAAATTACTATTCACATTTTTTTGCTTTAATTAATTATAATATTATTATAATGTCAACTTGCACATATTATCTTTCCTTTTCAATTTCATTTTTTTTTCTGCCCTTTTTTTTATTTCGTTTTTATTATTATTTGATTAATTATTTAATTAATTATTTAATTAATTAAATAATTATTTTTACATAATCTTTACAAAATTTTCCTATTGGTCTATTCTTGCATTTAGGCTTAAAAATACCTAAACTCATCCATTTTTCTCAAAAATCTCCCATTATTTAGTAATTACATTCTTACTAATTTTAAACCAAAAACCACCATTTTTAGGGTTTTACATAATTATTCATGAATTTCCTTTACTTATACTTAAGTAATTAGCCCAATATTACTTAATTACTCTTTTATCACTTGTTGATAATTTCCTAAATTACAATACCTCAATACCTTCATATTCTTATATTAACATTAGTATTTTCATGCCTCTTGCATTTTTACAAATTACAAGGGTATTATGGTCTTTTACGACTTTTTGGACATTTATACAATTTTTCCAAGTTCATAATTTATTAAATTACCATAATTAGAGATAATATATTCTCCTAATTCACCGGGTCATTTTACTGCCTTTTAGGATTTTTCATAATTTTTCTAAGTTATTTATGTCCCTTAGGGGCATTTTCGTCATTTTGGCACTTTGGCCCTTAACTCTAATTTCCTAGCGATTTTTCCTTAGAAAATAAGCTAATTATTACTTAATATTTGATATCTCATATTCATCTATTTTTGATAGGTATAATTTTACTAAATTATAATACAGATTTTTAGGGTATTACATTTCTTCCCCCCTTAAATAAAATTTCGTCCTCGAAATTTGCACTCTACCATCTAAACTTTGTACTAACTAACTCCGTCCTACTCGAACTTTGGACTATACACGTCGAATCTTTACTCCATCCGTCGCCCGCCTCTTGGTGATCAGGAATTCGCCTCGGTTCATCCATAAAGATCTTATCATTCCGTACTTTGATATATAATGTTTCCCCGTGGTTCCCACACACCGCTGTTAACACTACAAATACCAAAATGGATACCAAAAATGTCCCCATGGTTCCCACACACCATGGTAACATAAGATATCTCCTACATAATGACATGATCACGGTCGAATATAACTTAATCAATATGGAAATTGTTATGGAAGTCTAATCATGTTTGGAAATAAGGCTATCTAATAGCGATTGGTTTGTCTTCAATGAATACTTGAATGATCTCCGAAATGATCTCACGAAATGCGAACTATACATTCGCCCTTGAGGTGCTTTATTGACACCGGCCGAAGAATATATGATTATCACAATCACCAAAAGATTCTTACGATCTCTTGTGACTTGTACCAACTATGTAGAAATGTGATCAATCATATCCGATCTAGAAAATTTCTGCTCCGGCAATTCCGTTGAGCAACTTAGATATAGAGCAGCATGTATAATCGGTGACCCTAAACGATGTCTCCATCCGTTATGTATAATTGGTGACCCTAACAGAATCTCTATCCGAGTCGGTGACCCTAGACAGAGCCTCCATCCGAGTCGGTGACCTTAAACAGAGCCTCAATCCGCTTGCTACTTATTTTCTACATCGCTACTAGTTTTGGTTCACCACTGGTGGTGTTCCGGGCGTAAGGAAATCTTGACAAGATGCAGGAATTAAGTAATGGAGTAGATTATCGATCCTGGAAAGTGAGTATTTGTTTTGAACAGTTGCCTGTTCAACTTACAGTAGTTGATGCTACGTCGAAAACTTGGGACTTTTCCCCTATATGAATATTACTGGGAATCAAGTTGCTATTTCAGCTTTGATATGAAATTTTGGTATGGTGATCTGGATGTTGAACTTATGCGAGGCATCAATCAAAAGAGAATCAATCTGTGCCTAAGTTGTCTTTGAATAAAGATTTGGTTTCCGCATCAGTTCTACCTCTGCTTATGAGAATAATATATTCTCTTTGTCACCGCTCTTCATCACCGTTCATTTAACACTATTGAGAATGTCGTTGACACTATGAAGTGGTAGTACGATTTATATTATACCCGCAACTTGGTTCAAAACAAGCTTTACAAGCTAAAAGCTCACACCTAATGGTGTAGCTACTACATATGTATGCATCCCAAAAGGATCCGTACAAGTATCAAAAGAAATTGATTGGTCTAACACCCGAATCGGTTTACAACTAACATGAACTTTTACTAATCGATAGTATCTTGGATCTTTCCGAGGATTCGCACCTCCATATTGGTTAGTGCAAAGATTCGTCCGTAAGTTATAGTCTTGTCTCATTCTCTATACATTACGGATTACCGAACTTGAGACGACGAAGGAACAGATGAAAACTTTGGATAGAACCTTCTCCTAAAAGCTCGTTTGTGCTTTCTACCCAAAAGCGGTTGCGAGGGAAATGGTACAAGGTAGATTTTGCCCAATCTTCACGGGAGTAGGAAGGGGTGAAGTACACATTCCTCCGATCATACGTCGTTTCCACATTCTTCAAGTATCGGTAATATTCGTCCTTCACCGTTTTCGTTGCCGAGCGGCTTGTTCATAGTCGGTACTTAGGATATCCACTAGCTCCCGTTTTGATCTAGGACATATTTCAGAAGACAGGTTTATAATCGGTATGAGATTCACAATCGAAATTTCTGGTTACTAGATTGAGAATCTTCGAGTTGTCTCCATCGATGAATGACTTGATGAATCTGTTTCCTCTAGCTCATGGAGGTTGAGCCATATTCGGAGGTGCAACATTCGTGGGTTCAAGATAATAGATATTTTTAAGTGGTTGCTCCGGCCCAAAATGGTACACGTGTTCGGTTTCCGAATACTTGTAGGGAGTATAGATTCAAGAGATTAGGGTTATACTGCCTGTGGTATTATCCAAATTCGGGGTGATATTCCTACAGAAATTGGTATTCAGTGCGGGAAAGTACTCGATTTGGGATTTGTAGATCGGTCCACCTCCATCCATCTTTACCGTATCCCAAGGAAAGCATTAGACATTCATAAGAAAGACAACGATTTATATATCGTAGACTTTATCACACTAGCACTACAAACGAACGGACATTCGCAATATCTCCCTCTTCCGAGCTTCGTTGGTTCGGTCTACTCGAAACGGTACGGAAATACATATTGGAAGTTCCTCTACATGAGTCAAATACTACATGTACTTATCTTTGTTGGTCTCGGAGTTTCATCCAGCGTGGCCTACCTTCATATATAAGCTTGGTGCTAAGAAAGAATTACCGTTCAAGATAAACTGACGGTTATCGGAGTTTACTAAAAACTGATGTCAGAGTTATATGGATTTTTAGCGATAACAGTGGTAATAGAGGTATCCTGGTTTCGTATTCGTCCCACCGTCTTCGTAACTATGGATCTATGAGCGTTACGTCTCATGCTTCCGGGGGTATACTAATGTTCATCTATGTTCATTACTACAACATTACACTAAGGTCATATCAGTACTCATTTTCAAAATGTGCTCAAAGTTTAAAAGGCTTGAGAACCTAACTCCGTTATCCGAACAGAATGGCCAGGTAAGTGTCTACCATGGGGGCCTCACCGACTTATACGGCGACTGATTGGCACACCCACGTAGACTAGCCTTGCCTTCGGCACCAAACTGTTCGTGGTAACATAGTTAAATTCTATTCACCAAGGCCACGATGTACGGTTGTGTCCTCGCCGCTAGGAAAACTCTAACGGTATTACTACATCTATAACCCGTGTGAATCGTATGTATAATCGGTAACCCCGAACAGAGTCTCTAACCGTGAATGTATCTCGGTGACCCCTAACAGAATCTCTATCCGTGAATGTACCTATCACATATATGTATATGAGCAGCACTAGATTAGTGTTACAGTACGCGAACGTACCTTCGTTGACGACGTTAGGTAGTCCTGGCAGAAAACGTACATTTTACGAAAAACGTGGAAACGTCCAACAGCGGCACTTCGGCAGCGTAACGGCAACAAATCAGAGTTTCTGATATCCTATAAGAGTAATATCACTTTCATTAGTGATTTGGCATTATAATTGGCATTTTAGGTAAAAATTCCCATTTTGCCCCTATGCCCCTAATTGGCGGAATTTCGCCAGCACTTCGTTACTTTGACTACTTTTCTTCCCAAAATTTCGCCAGAACTTCGACGCCATTTTGATTTCCAAAAATAAAGACTAAAATATCCCTCCCATATGATATCCAATCATACTTAAAACATTAAAGGCTATTCTAGCATTACAACCCCTATTTTTGAAAGAACTTCAAAAGCTTCAACTTTTCGGAGACTCGATCCCTACTATGTTTTTACCTCTTCAGCATATTTTTCAATGCAATGAGGCCTAAAAACAAGTATAGGAATTTCATCCCCTACTTCCTAGAACTAACTAACAATTCTACTAACTACCGAACTAAAAACTCGAACTTGAAAGCTAAAGCCCGAAAGACTTACCCGTTGAAGACTTCTTCAGAATTTTTCCAGAGCTTCTCTCTCTTCTTTCTCCCTCTAAGATTTCGGCTAGATGAAGGAGTGATGGTGTGAAGAAAATATGAAGAGCATGGCATCCTATTTATAGAAAACCAAAGGGATATGTTAGGAATTTTCATGGTTGTTCTTAACCATGGAAATCAAACTTGAAATGGTGTAAAATTCATGTCCATGGATGCCTCTTGGCCGAAATAATTGGGTGATGTGGCTGAAATGGAATGGTTCCAAGAGTAGTGACTTATGTTGCTTTATAGCCCGATCCGATAGAATTTCCCCGATCGGTACCCGATTCGCGTAATTTCGGAGAAATCTCAAAATTCTGGATTTACAACTTTGAAGACATGTTCTCTCTTACTAGAAATGTCCAAGTTAACCTAAATTTTGATTCCATATAGGGCTCCAACAGTCCGTTGAAGTTTTCTCGAAAAACGTGTCCGAACGGGTCCGGTTACAGAACGCATTTCTGGAATCAACAACTTCTGGACAAAAATTCATTGATTCCAAATATGTCCAGATAATTTCAAACTCATTTAAGAGTCTAATGGAAGATAAAATTCCACTGATCAATATTCTACCCTGACTTTGGAAATCCCATTCCTAGATCTCCAGATAGGATCCGTTTCCTAATTTCTAAATTACTATTCACATTTTTTTGCTTTAATTAATTATAATATTATTATAATGTCAACTTGCACATATTATCTTTCCTTTTCAATTTCATTTTTTTTCTGCCCTTTTTTTTTATTTCGTTTTTATTATTATTTGATTAATTATTTAATTAATTATTTAATTAATTAAATAATTATTTTTACATAATCTTTACAAAATTTTCCTATTGGTCTATTCTTGCATTTAGGCTTAAAAATACCTAAACTCATCCCGTTTTCTCAAAAATCTCCCATTATTTAGTAATTACATTCTTACTAATTTTAAACCAAAAACCACCATTTTTAGGGTTTTACATAATTATTCATGAATTTCCTTTACTTATACTTAAGTAATTAGCCCAATATTACTTAATTACTCTTTTATCACTTGTTGATAATTTCCTAAATTACAATACCTCATTACCTTCATATTCTTATATTAACATTAGTATTTTCATGCCTCTTGCATTTTTACAAATTACAAGGGTATTATGGTCTTTTTACGACTTTTTGGACATTTATACAATTTTTCCAAGTTCATAATTTATTAAATTACCATAATTAGAGATAATATATTCTCCTAATTCACCGGGTCATTTTACTGCCTTTTAGGATTTTTCATAATTTTTCTAAGTTATTTATATCCCTTAGGGGCATTTTCGTCATTTTGGCACTTTGGCCCTTAAACTCTCTAATTTCCTAGATATTTTTCCTTAGAAAATAAGCTAATTATTACTTAATATTTGATATCTCATATTCACCTATTTTTGATAGTTATAATTTTACTAAATTATAATACAGATTTTTAGGGTATTACATAGGGGTACAACACAATGGTTCATCATCGTTAGGGGAGTCTCTTAATTCCTTTTGTATATTTAAACTCCAATATGTATTTTGACTCCCCTACGATATAGATACGGTGGTTTAAAAATTCTTTTTTTCTAATAGTGAAGAAGGCGGAGACGAAGGTATAAAGACACCAATGACAGATAATAGAATTGCTTATCTTTATTAATAAGCTTATTGTTCCAAATCGTTACAACAAGATAAAATGCAAATAGAAAACAGAAGAATAAAGACAACAGGGTAAAAAAAACACCACCAATCATCAACAACCTTGATCTTATAATTTGCAGCAAGTAATTGGCCGTACATATGACATATGAAATTCAGACTCTAGGCTCAATTGAGAGTACACGCTGTAGATCCTGAAGAAGATCTTCAACGTCCTCAATTCCCACAGAAATACGCACAAGATCTTTAGTTATACCCATTTTTAGTTTCTCTTGCTCAGGAATGGGGCCATGTGATGTGTACCAAGGCAAGCATATAGAGGAACCAACGCCACCTATATATAATCAACAACATCAAAATTACCAAAAGGGTTAGCATTTTGTCAGTAAAAAAAAGAAAGAAAAAAAACATTTTCAAACTCCAACATATGAATGCCAACTACTAGTACATTATCACTAAAGTTATGTATATCCTTGAAACCTCTGACAATTCACACCCTACCTTATTATACCTTTTTCATTAACTATTGTGTATAACTCTCGAAGTAAATAGATATATTTAAATGATAAAAATTTACATGAAAAGGTATATTCTCCAAAATGCTTACCAAAACTGACAGTCATGCTAAAGTATTTAGTATCTTCAACAAGTTGCTTTGAAAGTGGTAGTGAGCCTGTTTTAAAGCTAATCACAGATCCTGGCCCCTTTGCCTGCAAAATATGAACTCGATAAATGAATAAATTAATCATTTCAAACATATATTAACAAATATTAATATTCAATAACAATAGGAAAATCTTTACCTGAGAGTGGTGCAATTCATATCCAGGATCACTGCGAAGACCAGGATAGTCTATTTCCGTTACTTTTGGATGGCAGGCAAGAAACTCAGCAATAATTTGTGCATTTCTCTGCAATATATATAATTTTTTAAAGAAATAAATAAGGACACTATAAAGGAGTTGCAAGCAAATCAAAGCATCATTCAAAATTCATTAGTCTATGCAAACCACATTGTATAGTTTGATAATAATCAAGCAAGGATATCAAAAGAAAAAATGAACCATATTATATCAAGTTTCATAAAGTACATAATGTTTGATTAGGCACCTGTTTCGCCTCAACTCGCAAGGCCACTGTTTTGATTCCTTCCAAACATATCCAAGAGTCCTTGGGAGACAAGCCACAACCAGTCGAATTTTTGTAATTGTTTATTTGATCTGCCAAACTTTACCCGCCAAAAAAACAAGATAGATAAGTTGCCAGATTATTGACAAAAACGACTCACCAAAAAAAAAACAATATCTTAAAAATCTCAAGTGTTTGAGACAGAGAAAAAGA
Source organism: Acacia pycnantha (assembly GCA_025563575.1). Taxonomy (NCBI): domain Eukaryota; kingdom Viridiplantae; phylum Streptophyta; class Magnoliopsida; order Fabales; family Fabaceae; genus Acacia; species Acacia pycnantha. The sequence goes on along the minus strand of JAMWYP010000074.1, from coordinate 107,340 downwards.
GATCCTACTCTTTTCTATTGGTAGCAAGACTACCAGCCATGCAACTGCTGTTTCCAGCAATAAATTTTGTAGCTGAGTGCATAACAATATCTGGAAACCAAAAACAGTAGTAAGTATCACTTTAGTTATTAAATCTGTGTGTTTGTGTGCGCGCGCATAATTATCTTTGCTAGGGAGATATGAGTATATACCTGCTCCAAGCTCCAAAGGCTGACTTAACACGGGAGACATCACACTATTGTCAATAAATAGAATAGCACCATATGCATGAGCTATCTTGGCAATTGCCTGTACATGAATCAACAAAATTAAATAATTTTTTTAACATTTAAAAGAATTCCCTACTAGCTCTGCACAAAATTCATACATGTTATTTGAGGTTGGATCCATATATAAACTTGATAAGTTGGGTATTCACGCGCCCATAATTATTCTTACTTATGCAAGAAGAGGGAAAAAAGAAACATTCTCCCTCTAGTGTCCTTAACGTATGACCTAATTAGGTAGTTGATGTTGGTCCTAAATATAATACATATTTCACATTTTTATCCATTTTTTCAAATTAAACCTATTGATATTTCCTCAACAATAATCAAGTAGGGAAGAGAGAGAGGAATTAAGGAAGACGATTAGGATATTTTAGAAAATAAATCATGTATTAAATAATTTAACTAATATCCTTAATCTACTCAAATTAGTAAATTAGGTCCTACATTGACCTGAGGAGTGTAGTGGAAGAGAAAAACAAAAGACGCATATAAAGAAAATAACTTACTCGGATATCAGATATTTTTAGCTGAGGATTGCTTGGAGTCTCTAGCCAAATCAACTTAGTCCTATCAGACATGGCAGCTCTCACTGCATCCAGATCACTTGTATTTACTTTCCTGTCCATAATGCAAGCAATATATTACAATCACATCATCATCTTTTAGAAATCAATCTGAAAAGCTGAAAAATTATACTTACTTCACTACGATTCCTTCCTTTCTTGCCATTAGATTGTTGATGAAGTTATATGAACCCCCATAAATATCCTCTACAGTAATGATTTCATCCCCTGCATATTGGAATTATATAAGTAAATGACAATAAAAGCAATGACTTAAGCATACATAGTTTCTAATGAAAACCATAAGAAGAAATAAATATAAACTAGTAGTACTGGTTATTGCTGTATTAATAAATTATGAATTGAAAATAAAATTTGATGGATCTTAATATATATGTATTAGGCATTATATTTGATGCTGTATTAGCTAAGGTCTAACTAAATATTTTTATTGGGTCTTATAGTTTCTTTTTTATTGGATTCTAATAATTTCCTAAATTATAGGTATTAGTCCCTATACTCATAATTTATTAATTTAAAAGAGAAAAATTAGTGGCTGAATTGTTGACATGGCTCTCACTTAATATACATATGAATTAATTAATCAAATGGATTAAAATAAAATCAAACCAACCAGATTACATATTACTTATAGATGCAAGGAGACGATTATGAGCATTTTCTTATATTTTTGTTATCTATGTTTATAATGTTGTAAAACAAATACACAGCTATATATGCTTCCATTTCTAAATCCCTTGTACTAAACAGCCTCTAAAATATGAGGAGATTTACCAGGATTGACAAGTTCACAAACAGCAGTCAAAGCAGACATTCCACTGCTGAAGCAATACGCATATTTTGCATTGTCAAGGTTTGCTAATATCCTGAGAATATAAAAATAAGCCAATTAATTAAATACAGAATGCATGGAAAGAATAAATAGATATAGACAACAGAATGAGAACTAACTTTTCCAAAGCATCTCGGGTAGGATTTGCACTTCTAGAATAACCATATTCACCAAATTCTGTTGCGGATTTCTGTATTGAAAAAAAGAAAAAAGTATAGAAGAAATTACAATAAAAAGTAAATAAAGAATATAATGGAATAGAGATACAATAATTAAATGCACAATTAATAAAGAGCTTAGCATTATGCATAGATCACATTCTCACCATTTTGAAAGTGGCAGTTTGGTAAATTGGTGTAGAGGTTGCTCCGAAAGGATCCCAGTCAGCATGGTAATTCACTAAATATGTAGACAAACTGGGCTTTTTTATTTCTGAAAATAGAAGCAACAAAAACTATTAACATATAAAACAAAATACACAATAAAAAAACACACGCACACACAAAAGATACACATAGATCACAAACTTGCTGGTGTCGCAGGAGTTTCCACTACAGCCGTTTTGGTCGGAGTCTGCTCTGTTTGGATTAAGCAATTTACTCTGAAGCCCTTTCCAGAACTTGTGATGATCTAAAAAACACAGTAACATAATGAGAAAACGTCAACACTAAACTATCACAGTATAGCTGTATACTTGCAACAACTATAACAATAATGCATTTTTGTGTTTAAAATAATGATAATTAATTGCTACCTTAGAGCGGGGATTAACAGTGACCGAAGGAATTACCAAAGGGTTGAGAAAAGTTGAGGACAAAGCCATCTCTTAAGATCAAGAAAGAGATAGAGAGGTTATGCTTAAGCTCTTTGTTTAACCGAAGCAAATAAGCACAACTTGATTCAAAATCAAAGACATGTATGCTTATATATATACAGACGTACACACACAGATTCACATTCACATGTCGTTCACATGTTGCTTAGACAAGAAGCTTCACAGGATCATAATAACGTGTTGGGGAGGGCGATAGTTTAATTATTATGTTAGTTGACTTTAATTAAGAGATTTGGCCACTCCTTTCCTTCATAACAAACCCAACATTTTCTCATGTGGCAGATAAACCCCTAAACTTTCAATTATTTGCAGATAAATAATAAATGAAACTAATAAAATGGAAGCTATCGGCGTAAAATAAAAGTTCAGGGAGATTTATTATAAATTTACAAAGGGTTATAGGGAGATTGTTTTCATATGACATAAAGGTTGGAGGGTTTTGTATAACTTAATTATTCATTTTTACAATATGTGATCGGTTTGAATATTAAGAATCTTACCCTGATGAGCACCTAATTTGTGAGACCTATAGATCACAAATTTTGGGTAAAGTTCAGGGCCCGTTTGGCAGACAGTATAATAGCATAACGCTTGTTAGGATAAAATCTCTAAGGATAAGGCCTGATCGATCAAGTTTATTTTTTGGACAATGATCAAGTTTTATTACTATGTCATGTTTGATATATATATAAGATAATGTATTGTCTAAATCAATGATATTACTTGCTTCTGATGTATATGATAAATAGTATAAATCTTAACCATTAAAACTGTCATGTTTGATAAATATGTAAGATAATGTATTGTATAAATCATTGATATTAATTACATGCTTGTGATGTATATGATGAATAGTATAAATCTTAACTATTAAAACTTGATCTAAAGGTGAATGCATCGTACATTCAATGAAGAGGAAATAGAAAGAGATATTAATGGAAACACTCCTTTTGACAAAAATATCATTTATGTAAAATGTAAATAAATTCACTTAAAACTGCCATATTATACCTTTTTAGGGAAAATATCTTCTTTTAATGTTTTGTTAAATGGTACTGGTTGGTAATAACGACGGTGCCTTGATATTAGGGCAGGGAAAGGGGAAGAGAGAGGAGTAGAGAGGAAATAGGAAAGCAAGAAAACGAGTAAGATATAGAGAGAAAAATGAGAGATAGAAGAAGCATGGTTACGGAGAGAAATCTCATATATCAATACTTATTTAATTGGGGAAATTAGAGGGAAAAAAAACCTCAGGAAAATGATATTTATTAGAAAATATTTTAAAATTGAAATTATTTAAAAAGATCAAATACCAAAATATGTCCATATAATAAAAATCCGTTCCCCATAATATGCATGTCGATGTTGCGTTGTACTATAATATCATATATCGTAGCAAATTATAAAATGAGTTATAAAAATGATCTGTCCCTAAATATCACGTGGTATAATATTATAAATTGTAGCAAATTATAAATAAGGGTTATATCAATGATCTGTCCCATATAATAATATCGCGTGGTATATTATATATTGTAGCAAATTATAAATGAAGATTATATTAATGATCTGTTTCGCGTGGTATAGTATTATATATTGTAGAAAATTATAAATGAAGGTTATCAATGATCTGTCCAATAAGAGAGTTTAAGAAACCTGAAACAAAAATCTTTCCAATGATATGGAGGCGATAGGAAATCTGCCTCTGCCATTATATATAAATATAGCACTAGTCAAGGTTTGCACATAATTAAGTTAATGACGATATATTGGAATATCGATTCATGATCTCATCTTTCTCACTTGAATTAATCAAGTTTCTGATGTGTGAACAGAATTTGAATATAGTATTCCCTTTTCTTTATGTTTCTTCTGCGTCGGCTTGATCAGAGATCAATAGTTTGTAATAAAAAAAAAAAAAAAAAAATCCTGATTGAACTTTAATTTTGTTATATGTGGGTTTTTTTTTTTTTTCCTGGTGGAATGCGGCTTATGCAAGCATACAGTTTAGTGTGAATTTTAATCCATATGATTAATTGACCCAAATTAGAGTAAGTATTACTTAAAGTTACAAATGAATTATTTATGCAATTTGAATGTTTGATTTGGTTCAACCCAGATTAATTAGGATATAATATTGAAACTATCGTAAATAAGTAGGTTAAATATAAAAGAAGTGGAAATCTGAAAATTGAACGTTGTGCAGACTTTTACTTTTGCATACTATTTCTCTTAATCACGTAATTATATGATATTATACAAGAAGAACTAATTTTAAGAATGAAGTCAAGTTTAGCATGGATTAGGTTTGAATAAAAAAAAAAAATGGCAATCCTTTTGATCATTTCCAAACAGTACGCAAAATTACACAATCTATTTTCCTGTTTGAGAATCATAATTGATGGTCTCATATTTGATTTAATCAAAATATAAGTGTTTGGGTGGATGCATGTCAAATCTAAGGTTTTGATAGATAACTAAATTTCATAGGGAAAATTACACCAAGTTCCAAGCCAAGGAAAACAATATCTGAAACTGTCATAAATTGTCAACAGATTCACTTTAGTATCAATCGTGCCACTTTCACTTATCATTAACAAATTATATGACTGTTCATATATTATCTTCCTTGGCTAGGACCTTCGTGTGATTTTCCTATTTTTGTTAAACACCCCCAAACATAAAAACAATGGATCGATCGAGAGGAAAAGTGAGTGGCAAGAAAATAAGAAGGAAGACATACATTTTGGTAAAAGGAGAGCATAGTGAATAGTAGTAACATGATCGGGGATCTGAGTGTTTTAGCAAAACTGCTTCATCAATCGATCGATATCCATTTATTGGCAATTAATATGATAAGAGGAAATGTAAGAGGGTTTTTTTTTTTTCCTGAACGAAATGTAACAGGTTTGGATGCTTGGTTATACACTATTACAGATCTGGACATATATAACACTTAATGAATAACGATTACAGTAAATAAACGTCATGTATCACTACAAAACAACTGTCACATTCATAGCGGTTAATTTGTAGCGATTTCTGTTGTGGCGGTTTAAATGGAAAAACCGCTACAGAATACAAAGAGTCTGAATATTTTTCATGGTTGTACGTACAAACCGCTACAGAATGCAAAGAATCTTGCACATTTGTAGCGGTTAGTCCTAGAAACCGCTACGAATGCAAACAGTCTTGCACATTTGTGGCGGTTATTTATAGAATCACTACAAAATCTTAGTATTTGTAGCAGTTTTATTTTAAAACTGCTACAAAGTTGAAGCCTTTATACACGCACTACCACCAAACAGTTTACCATGCAAATTTGATTCTCACGCGCCTTCTGAAAGATTCTATGGAGATATGAAGGATATTCTGTTACTGTGAAGAATTTACAGCATGAAGCTCATTGGTTTCAAAGTAGCTATCAACACATGAAAAAATGCAAATGACCTGTGCTTGGTACCATGTTACGTATCACCGGCCATATCACAGGACAACTAAAGCTCTTCGGGTTATATGAATGGTGATACATAACATGATACCAAGCACATGACATTTGCATTTTTCAAACAAATGTTTAGCTTCATGCTGTAAATTCTTCCAATAATTGAAAGTTTGTTGCAATTATACGTACAAAATACAAAGAGTCTTGCACATTTGTAGTGGTTAATCATAGAAACTGCTACAAAATGCAGAAAGTCTTGAACATTTGTAGTGGTTAATCATAAAAATTGCTACAGAATGCAAAGAGTCTTACACATTTGTAGTGGTTACTCTTATAAACTGCAACAGAATGCAAATAGTCAATCACATTTGTAGCGGTTATATAAAACCTCTACAAAGTATCATGGTTAACAAGGTAAGGTTACATCTTATGTAACGGTTGGTGTAGCAGTTAGAGATTAACCGCTGCAAATAGTTACACTTTGAAGTGGTTTTCTTGTAAAATCGTTACAAATTTGAAGCCTTTGTACGCACGCCACCACCAAATAGTTAACCACGCAAAATTGATTCTCACGTGCCTTCTGAAAGATTGTCTGACATTTAGCACAAGCATTAACAAAGTTATGGCTCCCAAGAAAGATTTAGACAAGGGAAAGGAGGTGGTGCATCCCAGATCGATGCTACCGGGGAGCAGTAGTAGAGGGCACAAGTAGGGCGGCGCAAGGTAGCACAAGGGTAGAAATGTCCCCTATCATTGTAGGAGGCGACCTAGCAAAAGCAGCTCCTCCCAGAGTAGCCCCAGCAAACGACCATACAGGCAGCGACCTTACCAGAGCCGCATGCTCAAAATGAGGGGGCTTAACTTAATGTGAGCAACTACTGTTAGTTCTCTATGGGTTTTGATGATAACTGACAATTGTAAACTCAAGATGAAGTTTTGTCTTTGGTAAGTTGAAAACTTACTATCTAAGACAAAACTCGAGTTTTGATCTTCAAACTCGAGTTTTGGCTTGACAGAGAGTAGCTCAATTTTTCACAAGTTAAGAAAACTCCAGTTTGCATAGGCAAACTCGAGTTTGTAACATACAGAGAGCACTCCAAGTTTTCACTTCAAGGAAAACTCGAGTTTGGGTTTTGGAAACTCGAGTTTGTACCTTACAGAGACACTTCAATATTTTGTAAAGGGAACAAAACTCCAGTTTGCATTTGGCAAACTCGAGTTTTAGTCACACAGAGAACCATCAATGTTTTTGAACTAAGCAAAACTCCAGTTTCCATTTGGAAACTCGAGTTTCGCCAACACAGAGAGTTCTCTGAGTTTTCAAAGTGATTTGGAAACTCGAGTTTGCTTTTGTAAACTTGAGTTTGTAAGTCACAGAGAGCTATGCTCATTTCTGAGTTTATGAAAACTTTAGTTTCTATTTCAAAACTCCAGTTTTCATTTAACAAAATATTTATCAAAGTTTTCTCTTATGAGGAAACTCGAGTTTGGGATTGGAAACTCGAGTTTCCACAAGACAGAGAAAGAGAATTTCAAACTCAAGTTTGCGCCAAGCAGAAAGCTTTGCTCTATTTCAGTGATTTGAAAACTCCAGTTTTGAGCTTTTGGACTTAAACATGTTTTCACTATAAAAGTCCAAAACTCGAGTTTGTCATTAATCAACTCGAGTTTTACCCCAATGCTCAAAGTATGATTTTAAACTCAAATAATGAATTTCTTCTTTGGAAGAAGAAAACTTGAGTTTGTAAATGGAAACTCGAGTTTCCCCTTTGAGCACAGTGACAAACTCCAGTTTAGATAAACAAACTCGAGTTTGTGTCGCTAAGTTTGAAAATCAAGTTACTCGAATTTGTGAAATCTTCCCGTTTGATCTTAATACTTCTTGTCATCACTCATTACTATTCCTAGCTATGTTTAATGAGTTTGTTAATGAGTTTCAGATGGGTTAGAGTATATTAAATGAAGATTTAAACAAAAGCAAAAAGTGATGTCAGCACATTAAATGCAAAGTCCAAAAAACTTGCATCCTTTTGGACAATCATTCTCCACACGTTGCAAAGGGATTAATGTCTCCTTTCCACATCCAGTAGTTGCTCTTCCAACGGATTAAAAGTCAAGAAGTCAAGCCTAAACTTCTGTGCAGCTGGATTAACCAAAGAGTAGAGAGAGAAGAAGACCAAACCTTCAACTAATCCTCCTTCAATGTTGTCAACGGTCACATTGAGGATTACAACGGTCATTTAATGTTCTCTTGGTATAAATAGAGATGCATTCAATTCTTCTCAACAACCAATTTGTGAGAAAACGAAAAATCATTCAAGTTTCCAACTATTCTTTAAGTTTTCTTGTGAGAAGTATCTTTTGATACATTGTACTTCAGTGTTTATCTTTATCCACTCTTAGAGAGAGTTCATTTATTTAAATCATTCATTGTAAGAATCTCAAGTCAGGGGACTTGGAGATTGGGATATTGATTGCAACTTGTAAGGGGGAGTAAGTTCTAGTGAGAGAATTACTCTTGAGTTACGAGTGTGTAATCAATTGTGATAGTGAAAATCTCGAGAGTCCGGGATTGGACGTAGGTCAAGAGATTGGACCGAACCAGTATAAATCCTTTGTGTATTGCTTCTCTTCCTTATCCTCTGTTTATCCCTGTTTTCATTACCCAAAAACAGAGCACTTCGAAAAAGTTTTTAGAATCCCCGATTCACCCCCCCTTGGTGATTCAGCTCCACTTTCAACTAAGAGGGGAATGAAGAGGTTGACTTCAACATTATGATGAACATGATAGAGCAGTTCCTGAATGAGGAGGAGGCCCGGGAGCAGGGGAAGTGTCGACCGTTGTCTTCGCAGTCAACCGGATTTTAGGTGCAAGTCAAAGGTAATTTTAATTATTGTTTTAATAAATTTAATATTTAAATTCCATTAAAAGTGGATTTAAATATAATAAGAAAATTGTGGTAAATTGTGCAGATGAGCAGAGAAACTTCACTACCAAGAGGCTGGACGTGGCTAGTGTCAATAAGCCAAAGGAGCGTGGGACGAGGTCCTAGAGCCAGGAAATTGGGTCGAGCCTATCAGGCCGACCCTTTTAAGCCCTAGCCCTTTAAGGGCTGGGCTTGTAAATTGAAGGTTCTAAATGAAGTTGGCCTTGTAGGGCCAAGGGCCGGCCCATTAGGCCCTTTAGATATATATTTTTTTGTTTCATTAACTTGACTTGACCATTTAATTTACTAATTTATATGTATTTTGTATTTGTTATAGAGTTATTTATTCATTTAATTACAAATACATAATAATTATACTTTAATTTTATGATTTGGTTTAACATTTGTTGCAAATAAAGATTATGGATGTATTCATGATGTGAGAGAATATATTCTTGATATTTTTACCCGTGAAGCAGAGCTTACTACTTGAAGTGAAGCACAATCAAATGCATTTGAAATTGATGATAGTAGTGAGAAGATGAAAATGATAGTCATCGTACTCATGTTGCTTAATAGTGAGCTTGTTATGCTTTGTATGAGATACTTGTGGACTTAGTTTATTCTTGATTATGAATTAGTGATTGCGTTTGTTTATTGCATTAAGTCTGTTGTGTAGATATTAATGTTGACAACATTTATTTGATATATTAGAACTTTAATTATTGTAATTTACTAATTATATATTTTTGGAAAAAAATGGAGGAAATATAGTTAAAATTTGGAATAGTAACTTCCACGCCCTGTAGGGCCGGCTTTGGCCTGGTGCTCTCGGGCCGGGCTTTGAAAAACAAATGTTTTTCTTGCCCCAGACCCTGTAGGGCCGGCCCTATTAGGCTCTGACCTTCAAGGGCAAGCACTATAGGGCCGAGTTGGCCCTGATTCTTGGCTTTACGAGGCCCTAAAGGCAATTAATTGTATTTTAATTATATTATAGATGTAAATAGTTATAATTTATGGCCTTTTATGAAATTAAATATTTATTTTTTTATTCAATTATGATACAAAATAAGTTTGTCGTCCGTGACAACCTGGAAGAGGTACTCATTAATCAAGATAGGGGATGGCTTGAAGAACCAGAGGGGTTATATCTACCACATAATGAATAAGAATGGGACGACGTCTTTGCAGGAGTTGATCGAGAGTGTGCCAAACGGTGTCCCACCATTAGACTGGGCGAGTTTTATTCAGTATAAGAGGAGCCAAGAGGGCAGTAATTTTTTAAGAATTATACATTCCTTAATAATTAATATGCTTAAAATATTTTAATGTTTCGTATCTTTTGCAAGCTCTTTCTTGGAGGAACACCAGGAGTCGAGTGCATCAGAGGATCCATCACACAGCAGGATCGAAGACATCTGCTGTCACTTATAGTGAGTTGGTATATTTTAAAGTTAAATTAATTTTAGCTTTATATTATAATTTATTAATTTTTTTATTGCTGCTAAAATTAAGTTCATATTGTTTTAATTCTTTTAGGAGAGGAAGGCTCAAGAGAAGAACCACCAGACGGACTATGGGGAGTTATTCACATACACCCATAGATACAAGACAGGACGCCGACCTCTCAACAAGCAGAGGAGGCCATTGTAAGTTTTATATATTTTTAGTTTTAATTTATGTAATTTATTTACATTAGAGGAAATTGTTTCATAATTTTTTTATAAAATGCGTGTGGTAGGAGCGAATTTATCAGGCACATGCATCACAATGATAGACCTAGGAGTCACAAGGGTCTGTGGATCCCACTGTGCCTCTGAAAACTGTTCTGGGCCTAGTTGAACACCATGGACGTTTTAGGGCTATGGGGTTTGGCGCCAGGCCTAGCATGGTCTATGGCAAGAGAGCCGCCTCTGAGGCTGGCACTTCTTCAGTAGGGACCTCTGGCGTTAGAAAGCCGAGGGAGCAGATGGTTTAGGAGACAACTCAGGAGATCCGTGCGGAGGTTGCCAAGCAATTTTAGGTGTAGGCTGATTTCTTCTACGCTCAGCAGACCAAGTGGTAGGATATGATGTCGAGGGTGTGGAGTCGGATGTATCCTAATGAAGAGCTTCCACAGCCCCTTCCTGTGCCTAGGTTTATCATGAACCACCTCGTCCTTCTCCTCCTGCCGATGACGATGGTATTGTTACCTCTGCTCATCTCGGTGATCCTGCTACCTCTGAGAGAGGACCTGATGATCAGGCTCTGGATAGTTAGTTAGATTTTATGTATGATTTAGGAAATTTCTAGTTCTTTATTTCAAACAATTTTAAAAACATTTCATAGTTTTTTTATATTGTTAGTTAGCTTTTATTTATGATTGATGAGAGTTGTCGAGCTCACACAAAATAACTAGATTAGCAAAAGATTTGCAATACAACGAAAACTTGGATTGTCTCTTAAGGAACTTGCATTTTGTCTAAATCACTCAATAAAACAGTAAATAAACGGGGGAGTTTTCGGTGAAATGTGAATTAAGATAGGAATTAAAAACAAAGTAATCAGATTAAAAACAATCAACCCAGAATTGGGATTCCAAAGCTTTCGTCATCAGATGAAAACAGAATGAATGAACTCGTGATTGATTCTGGAGAAACCAAAATCTCGCATTTGTCTAGAAACTCCCTCGACTAGACGATCACCTAGCATCTGTTCAAACACATGGCATGTACACTGTGCAATTGCACAGTGATCACTATAACCCAATTCAAACTATGTCATTGGGATATCAATCTGGGTTTTAAATCTAACACCCAATCTGAAAGCAAAATCGAATCTGATCAAACAAAACAGAGACGAGTTCATTTACTAATTACAGCATAAGTTCCTATGAATCATGGAATCCCCAATCCATGGGTTAATCACATAAGTTTAGCTAAGAATGGCTTCACATATCAAAAAGCAAGATGATGAACATGATGAACGCGAAGAATGGTTCAGAGAAAATGTGAACTTCTATATTTGATCCGAAAATCCCAACAAAATGTAATGCCATGTGTTTTTCCTATTCTATTGACTTACCTAATTGAAAACGGACTAGGGCTACAAATCCGGCCCAAAAATGGAAACAACTAATAAAATGGTCTTTAATTACAAAATTTGGGCCCAATAAAATTCTAGAAAAACACGTCTGACTTTGGCTCCAATTTTGGTAGTCTTCTTGTCTGAATTTTCCTTTCAAGTCTGCATATTAATTGTAGCTCTTTGAATCATCTAAAAAATAAGACAAGAATGAGGCTAATTGGATACCTAGATCAAAAGTTCAGGTGAAAATAGTAAAACATTGTAAATCTAAAATTTTATCACAAAAATGAATTAAATCCAATTAAAAGCCCAATTAAGCACAAAAGCCATTTATTTATGAACTAAACAATCCTAAATTATTAACCAAGAGATATAAATAACTGTAACAATATTCAATTATCAAATCCCCTCACACTTATCCTTTTGCATTCCTGAGCAAAATTAAAAGGTAAAGATTAAAAGAAAAATTTCTCCTTTCTAATAATTGCCAAAATCGCAAAAAATTAATAAGGATCACAAGCTTCAAAAGACCAACCAATCAAGACCAAAATTCTTTCATCTCAAATTACAAAACATGGCAATCTCAATTAATGATGCTAATCACACAAGATGATCTCTCAAGGATGCCCTCAGTCAATCTCTCAAGTGTATAAGGTAAGAAAGTGTATCACTCAAATTCTACTCAAGGAAATTGTCCTACCATAAGCTTGCTCAACTTCTACTATGTAAAAATCAAGAGGACTTATTATTTAAGGTTGTAATGGGGCTAGGGTGAAGGTATATATAAGTATGGAAATGAGAAGCTAAGCACCAAAGAAATCTAATAGCACTAGTAAAGAATGTGAAATCACTCAATTTTTTATTTCCTTTTTATTTTTCTATCTTTTTCTTTTATCTTTTTCTTCATATTTTTTTCTCTTTATTTCTTTCTATTTCTTTTTCTCTTCTTTTTTTCAAATAGCTATTTAGACAATCGCAATGACCAAATCAATGACAAACGATTAATGTCACAAAATCAAAAACCTCCCCCCCTTTAAATTGTTTCACTCCTAGGCAACCCTCACACTTAAACACAAAACTAAGGTGAAACCAATGCTCAATAAATTTTCAAGGTGCAATAAAAATTGGTTTTACACTTAGGCTGGTAATGTGGTTTAGAAAATAATGAGTTAAAAAGGCACAGGGGCTAACAAAAGGAATAAAATGCAAGGGAAAAGCTATTTGGTCAAACTGGGAATAATGAAAGAATGAAAGAATGAAAGCAAGCCTCCATCATACTTATGCATGTAAGTGAAAAATGCAATTTCAAAAAAGAAAGGGAGCAAGTTCTAGAGAACATAAATCATGAGCAGAAGCACACATAAAAGAAAGAATGGTAAAAGATGAATTTCATTCATGCAGACCCAAAATCTCACAAAGGCCAATACCAAATCATGTAATCAGCATCACAAAATCAACTACCAAGACATGTAATCCAAGAGTTGAGAAATTCAATCCAAACATAATGATCCATCAAAACCAAAATGTCAAAGTTCATAATATGTAGAGCTAAGAAATCATAGAAAGAGAGGTTGTATTATTCACTAAAACTAATTTTATTTTGAAAAAAATATTGGGAAAATGTAAGGACTAAAAGAAAAGAAAAATAGAGGAAGAAAGAAGAATACACCTTAAGGTGCTTATGGAGGGTAAGTGGCATCAGTGAGTAGGATATCTGCTTCCATAGATTGTTGCTGGGATCCCTCATAAAATTGCTTGAGCCGATGTCCATTCACTTTAAAGGTCTTCCCTGTGGGCGTATCACACAACTCAACAACACCAAAGGGAAATACATGAGTAATCATAAAAGGGTCATCTCATCTAGATCGAAGCTTACCAGGCATAAACTTGATATGGGAATTGAATAGAAGGACTTTCTAGCCCACAACAAACTCTCTTCTCAGGATTTGCTTATCATGGAATGTCTTTGTCTTTTCCTTGTACAACCTCGATTTCTCATAGGTATCCAATCGAAGCTCATCCAACTCTTGCAACTCCAACTTTCGTTCCATCCAGACTTAGCCAAATCCATATTATACTGCTTAAAGGCCCAATATGCCTGATGTTCCAACTCAACCATCGATGACATGTCTTACCAAAGATAAGCCGATAGGAGATATACCAACCGAGTCTTGTAGGCAGTCCAATATGCCAACAAAGCATCATCTAGCCTCTTGTTCCAATCCTTCAGGGTAGAATTAATAGTTTTCTAAAGGACTTGCTTAATCACTCTATTCGAGACTTCAGCTTGACTATTGGTCTGAGGATGGTTTGCCGTGGAGACCTTACGAATCACCCCATACTCCTGTAACAAAACATTCATGCTTCGGTTGCAAAAATGAGAGCCCTAGTCACTGATAATAGCTCTCAAAATACCAAACCTGCAAAAAATGTTATACTTGACAAAATCTACCACCACATAAGAATCATTAGTCCGGGTGGCTTTCGCCTTAACTCATTTCAAAACATAGTCAATAGCCAGTAATATCTAAGTAAAACCATAGGAAGCAGGAAATAAATACCTTAAACATAAAAAATTTCAAAAAACATTATAGGGTGTTAGGTCATCTCATGCCTACAGTAAATACTCTCTACCCTCTGACAGTTATCACATGACTTACAAAACAGATGGAAATCATGAAACAAGGAAGGCCAAAATAAGCCATAGTCTAACACTTTCCTAGTAGTTCTTTGGGGTCCAAAGTGACCACCACAGGCAGAAGCTTGACAAAAATGTAAGATGGAGTTAAACTCATGATCAAGAACATATCTCCTAATTACTTGGTCACTACAAAATCTCCACAAATAAGGGTCATCCCAAATATAATATTTAGATTCACTTTTCAATTTTTGGATTTAGGCCCTAGTGGAATCAATAGGTAAAACACTAGTAACCAAATAATTAACCGGATCAACATACCATGGAAGCTTACCTTACAGGTGTAAAATCTTCTCATCAGGAAAATCATCCTGAATGGAAGAGGAGTCAAAAGGAGAGTGAGTGGTGCGACTCAAGTGATCAGCTAACTAGTTTTGTGCTCCACTTCTATCTTTAATCTCAATGTCAAATTCTTGGAGCAGCAACATCCACTGAATGAGTTGAGGCTTAACATCTTCCTTTTTCAAAAGAAACTTCAAAGCCGCATGGTCAAAGAAAACAACTACTCTATAGGCTAACAGATATGACCTAGACTTATCAAATGCAAAACACAATAGCCAAAAGTTCTTTTTTAGTGGTGGTGTAATTAGACTTGGCAGAATCCAAGGTCTTGGATGCATAGGCAATGACATGAGAGGCTTTGTTGACCCACTAAGCTAAGATGGCACCAACAGCATAATTGGAAGCATCGCATATCAACTCAAATGGAAGATACCAATCTAGTGGTTGGATCATCAAAGTTGTAGTCAGGCAATGCTTCAAATAATTGAAGGCTAACTTGCACTCATCATCAAATACAAAATCAGTGTCCTTTTACAGAAGGTTAGATAAGGGTCAAGCACTCTTGCTGAAATCCCGAATGAAGCGTCGGTAGAATCCTGCATGACCAAGAAAAGAACGAACTTCCCGCACAGATGTAAGGTAAGGTAAAGCAGTAATAACATCAATCTTAGAAGGTGCTACCTCAATAACCTTACTAGACACTATGTGTCCCAAAACTATCCTTAACACAACCATGAAGTGACACTTTTCAAAATTTAGCACAAGATTAGACTCTATGCAGATATGCAAGACTCTAGACAAATTAGAAAGCCATGCATCAAAAGTAGACCCATACACAGTGAAATCATATATGAATACCTACATGCAGTCCTCTACAAACTCATAAAAGATGCTTACCATACAATGCTGAAAGGTGCCAGGCACATTACAAAGTCTGAATAGAATTCGTCCGTAAGCACAAGTTCCAAAGGGGCATGTGAAGGTCGTCTTCTCTTGATCTTCAGGTACAAAGTGGATCTAGAAGTAGCTTGAGTAGCCATTCAAGAAACAGTAGTGGGGCTTGCCAGCCAACTGCTCTAACATCTTATCAATGAAAGGTAAAGGATAATTATCCTTGCGGGTGGCTTGATTGAGTTTCCTATAGTCGATGTATATTCTCCAACCGTTCTAAATTCTTGTAGGGAAAAACTCATTCTTTTGATTGGCTACTACGGTCACTTCAAAATTTTTGGGAACAACCTGAACTAGGCTAACCCACTGGCTATAAGAGATGGGGTAAATAATTCCAGCTTGCAGAATCTTAGTCACCTCATTCTTCACCACATCCAGAATAAGGGGATCCAGGTGTCTCTAGGGTTGTCTTACTGGCTTAGCATCCTCTTCCAACAAAATTTGATGCATGCACCTAGAATGGCTAATGCCAATGATATCAGCTAATGTCCACCCATTAGCCTTCTTATTTGTTTTCAATAATGTCAACAACTTCTCTTCTTGATTAGGTAGAAGGTTATTTGTCAAAATAACTGGCAACTACTCATTCACCACTAGAAAGGCATATTTCAAATGGTCTAGCAGGGACTTTAGCTTTAACTTAGGCGGTTGCTCAGTGGAGGGAAGAAGCTTGGGTGGTTATTGCGCCATCTTTGATGTCATTACATCTAAATGCCTAAAATCAAGTGCACAAAAGAAGAACTGTGTCGAGGAAGCTCAATGTTAAAATCAGGATTAGGCTTATTATCAAAATGAACATCAGAAGCAATATCACAATCAACATTAGAATGAGAATCAGAATGAATGTCACAATCAACATCAGGATCCACAATTAATGTAGAATCACTAATCAAGTCAAATTCACCATATAATGCATCATTAATCTCAGTATAAACAAGGCACCATTCATTATCAAAATTATCACAAATAAATGAATCACTCACATATGCAAAATCAGGATAATCAGCATATCAATCATCAAGAATATCATCAATAGTTTCATTAATCACATCAATGCACAAAACTGAATGCTCTTCCTTATGATGTTTCATGGCATCATTAATGATATTAAAATTGACAAGAATATCACCAAACTCCATGGAAAGAGTATCATAATGAACATCTATCTTAGTCCTAACTATTTTCAAGAAAGGTCTCCCTGGAATGATTAGGGACCTACTCCTAGGAGATTCATCCTCCATCTCTAAAATGTAAAAGTCAGTAGGGAAATTGATTCATTCATTTTGACTAAAAAAATTTCAACCAAACCAGCAAGATGAGCACTACTCTTATTGGCTAACTGGATAACAACACCAATAGCGCGCAAAGGACCAAGACCAAGAGATTTATAAATAGATGCAGGCATAACATTAATAGAAGCACCTAGATCTAACATGCAATCATCAAATCTATAATTACCAATAATGCAAGGGATAGAAAACGTCCCGGATCTTTACACTTATGAGGCATAAGATGGATGAGCACTAACACATTCTAGTTCAAGCTCAGATGTTTAGTCCCCTTTAGTCGCCTCTTGTTGGTGCGCAATTCCTTTAGAAACTTGGCATACTTGGGAATCTTCTTGATTGCATCTAAGAAATGAATGTTGATCTCAAATTTTCTGAAGGTCTCAAGAAAGTCCTTCTCTTGTGCTTTTTTTGCCAACTTCTTGGATTGAATGGCTCTCTGAGGGAAAGGAAAATGAATAGGAATGTCAGGTTTCACTCCGCCTTGCTTCATTGCCTCTTTATTTTTAGAGTCAATCTTCACATTTGTTGACTCTTTTTCTTATGTGGATTCAGTCACATCTGCAGCTTGTTTAGGCTCTTCCAATTGCTTGTCGGATCGTAAGGAAATAGCACTAACATTCCCTTTAAGATTGGGAACTGTTTGTGAAGGAAGAGTATTGGATCCCTTAGGTTGTAGTTGGTTCAGTTGCTAATTGCTCAATCTGAGTATGCAAATTATGCATAGAAGTCTCAATTTGCTGCTGGAATTACAAACTGTTTGTGGCAAACTACTTCATCATTGCTTATGGTGAAGAACCACTATTACTGGTCTGCTGGCTGTGGAGATGCACATATTACTAGCAGAGGTGGTACAAACTGCCGTTAGAAATTCTATATATATTGTGGAAAATGTCTCTGTTGGTAATTGGAAGAATTATGGTTCTGGTTCCAACTAAAGTTAGGATGATTTCTCCAACCGGGATTATAAGTGTTGGAAAATGCATTATTTTGCTTATGGTACTGTGGCTTTCTTGGAAAGACTTCTACTACAGCTACTAACTGGTCTAGAGAGGTGCTATCTTGCAAAGTGGGGCAAGAATCATTGGAATGGGATATTTCATTGTTTGTGTCATTGCCAGTTGCCTCACCAGAGAGGTCAAATCATCAAGTCTGTTTTCCAGTCTCTGTTGATTTGCACTTAACATCACAGATTTTTGGGCACTGTGGTACAAGACTGGAGGTGCTTGAATCTAGTACACAACACTATTGTTTGCTTTAGTGCCAAATTGTTGAGAATTAGCTTCCATTGTGAATATTAAGTCTCGAACTTCTTCAGTTGTCTTGTCATTCAAAGCCCCACCACTAGATGCATCCACCAAACTTCTTTCTATGGGGAATAAGCCTTCATAGAAATAAGTAATCAAGAGCTGCTCAATTATCTGGTGGTGCGGACAACTTGCACATAATCTCTTGAACATCTCCTAGTATTCATGCATATTCTCCCCATTTACTTGTTTTATGCCACTGATTTCTTTTCTGATTGAAGTGGCTCTTGAGGCAGGGAAAAATCTCTCCAGAAATAATTTATGCATGTCATTCCAGCTCTCAATGGATGAAGGTTGCAGATAATAGAACGAGTCCTTAGCTACGCCATCGAGAGAGAAAGGGAAAGCTCTCAATTTAATGTAATCCTCATCAATTGCTTGTGGTTTCATTGTGCTGCAAACTACATGGAACTCTTTCAAATGCTTGTGCAGACACTCACCTGCAAGACCACGAAACTTGGGCAACAAATGGATAAGACTAGACTTGAGTTCAAAGTTAGCAGCAAGTATATGATATTGGGTGCACAAAGGTTGATAATTAACATCAGGTACAACCAACTGCTTTAAAGTTCTATGATTTTCTTGATCTACCATATTTTCTGAGTGAGCAAAATTACTACTAGAATCAGTGAAAACTGCACTATCAAAAGATTCAGAAAGATCAACAGAAATGAGAGAATGAAAATCAAGTTCAGAATCAGAAACAAGTTTAGTAGTAACTGTTTGACTTAGCTTAACAGCCCTTCTAGCAGCAAGAATTGTTATCTCTATTTTAGGATCTCTCTCTAACAAGTCAATTGCACTAGTACTACTCCTAGTCATACAGCATGTGGGACCACCATAATTGGTAAAACACAAAAAACACAAATCTATGCTAGAAATTAACCAAAACAAATACAGAAACACTATCAAATGATTTTTAAAATTTATGGGACCATCACATAACAACTTCTACACTATTTAGGAACCTACAAATGAATTGAAAAAAACTTCAAAAATTGAAAAAAGTAGTCAAAATGATGGAATTTGGAAAAACTAGGGGTGATGTCACGACGAACAGTAGTGTTGTGTACTTCAAAACAGTAGTAGAGCCATTTTCTTATAGCTCACCAAAATTCAACCCAATCGGAGATACTTCAAAATGATCATCAACATTCATTTCATAATTAAATATCATCTAGGAGACAACAAATAAGTTCATATTATTATCTACTCATTCCTAGTATTATACCTATATAATATCCATAATCAAATATCATCTACTATTAACTTTTTTTTAAAACTATTAACTTTTATCATTTAAATTGTTACTTAAATAATAAAATAATGTAAAAATGGGCTCAAATTAAGGTTTTTTCAAAAAAAAATATTTAATATATTGAAGCGATTTTAGAATCGCTACAAATATTGATCAAAATTTCCTGCACAAGTTTTTTGCATTTCATCCAAATTTTGTACCGGTTCCACAACCGCTACACATTTTTTATTTTCTATAGCGAATCTATAACTACTACAAATTTTAATTCAATTTTTTTGCATCATTTTTTACATTTCATCCAGTATTGTAGCAGTTTTACAACTGCTACTAACTTTTTCAAAAAAAAAATTAAAATTCGTGGATGTAATTAGTGGTGGTTTAATAGCAGCTACAAATTTTGCGCCAATTTCTCAATTTCCTTTCAAACAACATTTGTAGTGATTCATTAACTTCTACAAAATATTCATACAATCCATCATCTCAATCTCATCATGTAGCGGTGACGTAAAACCGCTACATGAACAGTGGCGGTTTTATTACATTAGTAGCGGTTTTAAGTAACCACTACAAAATAGCTTGCAACAGTGTATTTTGTAAAGGTTTTTTGAACTGTTACAAAATGTCATTTTTTGTAGTGTCTGTCAAGGCGGAGGTCACGCAGGATATATAATGCAAACCTAACGATTAAATATGCACACCATCATATATTGAGAGGTGGAATCCACGAAAATACAAAAATAATTGTTATAGTTAAAAACCATCATTTATTTAGTGAGATATATTATAAAACAACCATCATATAATACTTATAAACGATTCGTCTTCCAACCTCTTATATCAGCAAAGACAAAACATAATGGTCTTCAAAACCAGCCATCATCTATACCTTTCATAACCTTCCGTAATCCTTTGGACCATCATAAGTCATAAGTCAACCCTTCGTAATCCTCGTTAAACTTCTATTTGAACTCACTTATTTCTTATGATTCTTACTACTTTTCTTTATCGGCATCCTTTTTCTCTCCTTGATTATGTTAAGTTCCTAGGAGCTCTTCCATTGCCACCACCCCTTCCTCCACCATCACTACCTCCTCCTACACCTCATCTTGAAATAAAGGCTCCAATGCACATGTTGGCAAACCTTGAGCACCACACAAGGTGTCTCGCATCATACACCAACAAGTTGAAAGGAAGTTGAACCACATACTACATCCCGATGATATTGAATATGACTTGCAGTCAGACCTTTCATCTCCCTCATTCAATGATGAGAATGAGGAAGAGTACGAGGATGAGGACGACAGTGGTGGTGATGGCTGAACATCATCATTGTTTTTTTAAAATATTAAAAATGGAGTTAACAAAAAAGAAACTTAATAATTCATGTTTATTAATTAAAAACCGTAAATTATTCTAAAATGTCATCCTTATCCTCCTCTTCTTCTTCCTTTTGCTCATCCTAATTCTCACCATTCGAGGAAAGATATGAAGTTAACAAAAAAAACTTAGTAATTCATTATTATTAATTAATAATCGTAAAGTATTCTTATGAAGTTAAAAAAAGAACTTAGTAATTCACGGATATTAATTAAAAACCGAAAAGTATTTTTGCAAACATACTTAACATTTCTAACTTAATACAAATTAATTAAAGCTTTTGAAACCTTTCCTCTTCCCCGTGCTAACTATGGGTGCCTCCTCGTTATCCGATGATCATTAGAAGAACACAGGCACCCTTTCATTACATCATGCTCAACTTCCAATACGTCCAATGATGGTTTTTTCATGTTCCTTCTAGATGTCTATTACAGTATTTAAACTCCATATTTTCATCTATTTTTCCTATATCTTCCTCATTGTTCTCATTTTCAATCGCCAAGAAGAAATGTCATACTAAAGACATGCTAGAAAACTCTTGGCATAATTCTTTACCATCTCCTTCTCCTCCTCCTCAACCTCTACCTCTTGCTTCTCCTCCCCAACATCCGCCTCCTTCTCCTGCTCCTCAACCTCCACCTTTTGCTTCTCCTCCCAAAATCTGCCTTCACCTCCTCTATTGCCGCCTCCACCTCGCCTGCCTCGCCTCCGCCTCCACATCCTATGTTCCTCAACTAGAAGCAATGTTAGGGCATTGCGCAACAAATTGAACATGTCGTTAGGAGGCTTTCTAGATACCTCTCCAGTATGAATAAGAAGGAAAATCTTATACTTGATAAGTAAAGGATTGGCCATGATCCTAACAATGATCTTGGCCAACCTTCTGGTAACGAGTAGCCTAGTGATCTTATCAGTTCATCAAGCTACTCGCCACTGTTCCCCTTTTTTTATCATTTTTTTCTTCTTAAATAGGAGTATTTTGTGAAGAAGAAAAAACAGAATATATCCAACGGTTCTTTCAAAAAACCCAACCGAAAGTTCCCAAGAAGTGGAAGGAGCCCGAGCCTTTGACCGCGTGCTTGTTGAAGAATGAACCAATGATATAAATAACAGTTCTATTAAAACAACTTTCAGAAGTTATAAATATAATGATTTGTAAATCTAAAGGATGCAGCGACTCGATAATCCATGAAACCCTCTTTATATAAACATCCAAAAATTGAACTCCACTTCTCTACTTCCATTTCAACTTCTCATAGCCAACTTCTTGACCAAACTTATGGACACACGCAAGAGAACTTTTGCCTCCACCAACAAGCATTGAAGGGCTTGTCCATGTGACTAGGGGTGAGCATTCGGTTTTCGGTTCGGTTTTTCGGTTAAAACCGAAATATGCACATGTTAAAAACCGAATTATTTCGGTTCGGTTAATTCGGTTTAACCGAATTTTACATAAAGTTATGAAATTTTACATGAATAAAGTAGACATATAGGACTTTCTAAATATATAAATTATGTAGCATGTTGAGTTCTACACAAGTAGTAACATATTTTTGAAGTTAAACCTTATTTATGGAGTTATAAACTGGGCAGCGTTGAGAAAATATTAAACTGGGAATGATCCGTGACTTTCTTTCTTCTGGGAATATTTTTCCTTGAAAATAGATATGTCAAGGGTCGTGATAAATTTTGATGCACTCAAAAACGATTTTTGTAGAATTA
Source organism: Acacia pycnantha (assembly GCA_025563575.1). NCBI lineage: Eukaryota > Viridiplantae > Streptophyta > Magnoliopsida > Fabales > Fabaceae > Acacia > Acacia pycnantha. Next base: position 84,501 of record JAMWYP010000074.1, on the reverse strand, counting down.
ATTATGATTCTTAAAAAAAATTTAAAAAAATCGGTTTTTTGGTTTTAACCGAATTTTTTTTGCAAAAACCGAACTAAGCTAGTTTAAAAAACCGAACCAAACCAAAAAACTGAAAAAACTGAACACCGAATTATTCAGTTCGGTTTTCGGTTTTCGGTTTTCGGTTTCAGTTTTGATTTGCTCACCCCTACATGTGACCTACGAGCTCCATCATATGGTCCAGGTTTACCTGTGAGAGTAAGGACACATTGACCAGTGCTTGAAGGAATTTACTACTCTTGTTCGCTCTTTGAACGAGGTTAACAAGTTCCTAGAGAAAGAAGAATCTGATGATGCATCAGAATCTTAAAACATTTCCATAACTTGTTCTTTTTAGTTTTTTTTTTTTATTTTGTTTGTAAAATGGTGGTTGCATAATCAACCACTGAAACTTATATTAAAAAAATAAAATACATAACAGTTATTAAATAAAACCTATCACTTATTAGAATAACCATGTGGAAAAAGTGAAATAAATAGTGGTTATTAACAAAGAACCATGATAAATGTAAACAAATAAATAACAGTTCTTATGGATGAACCATGATGTAAAGCCTTAGGCATGATAACCCAAAAAAACTCTACCATTCCTCTTCTTTTTAAACATCTGAAACAAAATACATTGACACTTAGTCTGTTTAAATGAAACCTATCAACATCATAACCCTATGACTCTTATTGTCTTTTCATGCCATCAGGAATTGTTTTCAATCGAATCCCACCATAAAATGCCTTTGTCTGACTTCTCAGCGATAGCCACGCTAGTGAATACACTTGACCCTTGTCTCAACGATTGCCACGTGAGTTGTTTTTGTTTGTGGGCCCTAGCTAGGTATAGTTACGATTCCCCTCTTCCATTTCTCATTTTTCTTCCCAAATAACAAAGAACCATGATAAATGTAAACAAATAAATAACAGTTCTTATGGATGAACCATGATGTAAAGCCTTAGGCATGATAACCCAAAAAAACTCTACCATTCCTCTTCTTTTTAAACATCTGAAACAAAATACATTGACACTTAGTATGTTTAAACGAAACCTATCAACATCATAACCCTATGACTCTTATTGTCTTTTCATGCCATCAGGAATTGTTTTCAATCGAATCCCACCATAAAATGCCTTTGTCTGACTTCTCAGCGATAGCCACGCTAGTGAATACACTTGACCCTTGTCTCAACGATTGCTACGTGAGTTGTTTTTGTTTGTGGCCCCAGCTAGGTATAGTTACGATTCCCCTCTTCCATTTCTCATTTTTCATCCCGAATTCACTTCAATGATTCCTCGTGTTTCTTGCAATGTTCAACCTGGCTGATTGGGCTATCTTTGTGAAGTCACAACGTGATATAGCATCCAAGACGACATTAAATTGCTTTTTTGAAGTTATGTTTTTTTTTAGAAAACCTAATATTGGTATGATCAAAGGTTCCTTAAATTACTTTTGTGAAGTTTTTTTTTTTGGAAACCCTAGTATTGCTCTGATCAAATGTTCCTTTCCTATTACAGGAAGTTGTCAACCCATTGCTTTGATTCATAGTTCTTACTTTATTGATCTTTTTTGAAATGATTTCGGGAGATATGGATCCCTAAGCAAATACCTTTCTTTTTTGGAAATATCTATATCTTCAGAAGTTACTTCGAAAAGATCAATAAGGATGTGATGAATAAACTAGTTTAGTTGTACCAAGACATGATAAATCTTTCAAGGAGATATTAAATTGCTTTTGTGAAAGTTTTTTTTCGAAAATCTATTATTGCTTTGATTGAAAGTTCCTCTCCTGTTATAGGAAGTTGTCAACCCTTTTTTTGACTAAAAGTTCCTACTCTATTGCTCTTTTTTGAGGTCATTTCTAGAGATATGGATCCCAAAGTAAATACATCTCCTTTTTTGGAATTATCTATATCTCCGGAAGTTACTTCCAAAAGATCTATAGGGATGTGATGAATAAATTAGTTTAGTTGTACCAAGACGTAATAAAGCATTCAATGTGACATTAAATTGCTTTTGTGAAGTTATATTTTTTTTAAAAACCCATCATTGCTCTGATCGAAGGTTCCTCTCTTGTTTTTGTATTGAACAAGTGGCACTGTTACACCCCTACCGACCTCGCCCTTTCGGGTGGCAGGTTAGAGGGATTCCTTTTACTTATTGACTTTCCTTTGTTAATTAGTCATTTTAATATACATCAAAGTGTACACAGTAGAGCATATGATCGGTTTGGACAACTTACAATGTACTGGTAAAGGTACAATAATCAAGGTAAAGTCCCCGTAGGGTTAAGGGTACAATCGTCCAAAATAAAAATACCGAAAATAAATACAGTCATTCAAAACTAGATACAAAATGTAATAGGGCATCCCTTATTTCTTCAGTCTTCCACAACATGCCGTTACCTCCTTGTTAAAAGTCAATGCCTACCACCTTACACGTGTATCTTCAAGAGTTCAAGGTGATCTGGAGTTCAAAGTTGAACCCCAGAGTAACTGTTAAACTCATATACAATATGTATGCAATGTATGCAATGAAAATCATAATCAGGAACATAAATTTGCCTTTGGCACAATGAAACTGGCATGTACTACCTCCACAGGACTGCTTGGTCAAGACAAGCCCCCAGAACCATAGCACTAAGGGGCCTCAGTAGTCAGGGCTGCAGACCCTAACCATCTACCCCAAGAGGCCTCAGTAGCCACCTAAGGACACACAGTCCAATAGGTCCTACCTACCTCATATACCTCAGACTTCAGCAGTAACCCAAGGACACACAGTCCTTCAAGTACTACAGTCTGATCCTACATGCCCTCGAACTACATCAGTAACCTAAGGACACACAGTCCTCACGGCACTACAGCCCGAATCCTCAATCATGATACAACACACATGCGACAGTAACATAGAGTATGTGAATTAACAGTTACTACTTGGCACTCCTCGAAAATAGTAAAATCTTTTCTTGGTGTTGGAAATATATCCCACACATGCTATCACCCTAGATACAGCAAAATACCACACTTTCAATCACATATGCAAACTTTACTTCAAGTCCCATAAATTTTGCCTAACACCAGAATTTTCCAGAATCTCTGACCCAACTTCGCCGATTTTTAATAAATTCTATAAAACTCATATTGACGTGAAATTAGCGGCTATGGAACCCTTAGGATGTATATTTTATAGAAAAAATAATTTCCAAGGTCATATGGGTTATTTTATTTCTCTTATACCCAGACCCTTGCCTCTGGTCGGAGACAAAGTCCAGGTTTTAGGGCTATTTTCAAAAGTAATTATCTCCCGGTAGGAAAATCAAAAAGACACAAAATATTCTATCAAAATCATACCCATGGTTTATACTCTCACCATGTAAAATTTCATAGAAAATGAACTTCATTTTATATTTAAAATATACCGATTTAGCTCCATTGCCCAGAAATCGCAAGTGTTGGCAGATTAACATAGTTTAGAGTCCTAGGGCTTTTCGGGTGTGAAAAAGGTAACCTTAAATTATCCCCACACAAAATCAATTTTTGGACTCATTGGAAACCTTAAAAACATCAAACTCCCACTACATCCCCATGTTCAACACCATAGGACAGAAATAATACACACCAAGTTGTCGGTTAAGGGCTTACCTTGGTTTTTCGGTTGCGTATGACCTTCTCTTCTTGTTGAATCAGGACCTTCAGCTGCATACTCTCCTCATACTCCTTGAGATCATCCTTGGCATATGGAAAATGACCAAGTGAGGTCCTTAAATAGACCTTCTTCGTTAAGGCTATTGTCCAGGTTTGGTTATTACCCAGTGGTCGGAAGAATGCTTCGGATTTAAATATAATTTCCTTGACTTGTTTTCCAAGAAATTCTAGAGAATTATTGGAAGAAAAATGGTGCCTTCCATGCCCTAAAAATCAGATCCCTTGGCTGCCCCTGATGGTGGTTTTCCAGTGCACCAATTACACTTTTCCTCGGGACTTGTGCCCCTTAGTTGGACTTATGTGGGGACGGATCATCAGTCCCTTCTCCCTGACCATGAGGGGCCGAAACCTAGTCCCCTGGGGAGCAAGAAATCCATATTTCAATATCTCATAATTACCTCGTACTTCGTACTATTGAAAATCCAACTTCTGACCCCCAACACGCCACGTGTCCTGCAAATCATCACTGCCATTGACTTTTACTTTTGCATTGTCACCTTAACTTTTATGGTCCTTGAGCTCTTGGTCAAAATACTCATGCAAATAAGAGTGCAAAATGTCTTAAACATGTCAAGAGGGCACTTGAAAAATATCCTCTTAACTTGGCTTATTTTGGAAGTTTTGTTGACTTTTCTCTCTCCTCCTTGTTTTGCACGAGTTTGAAGCTTATTTAAGAAGCTTTAGGGTCATCATTTCACATTAATTGCATGCACGTGTGTCCCTTATAGAAATTTACCAAAACGCCCTCAAAATATCTCCTTTCACATAGCTTCTTCGACAAGCTTTTTGACTTTTACTGTAATTATGAAGGGACACGTGTCATGGTTTTTTTGTCCAACACAAAAGTAGATTTTTCCCTTGTCATGATGAAAGGGCACATGTCACCATTCTATTTGACCAACACAAAAGTATGTCATCATTTGTCATTATGACCTTACTTTATTAAATTTACTTTAATAGAGCTACTTTATCGATGTTTTCCCGAGATCCTGCCCGGGTTTTACTCAAGTTTTCTTCACAATTACCAATGTTTTCTAAAAAATGCTGGGCATTCTTGACTGCCCTGAAAATGTTGTATACTAACTTATACTGGCATATTTTCGCTCAACTAATTGTCCTATACCTTAGGACATAGTTAGGTGGCATCTTTTCCAACCGTAGTTACACTGTACAAGTCTTCTGTGCCCTTTTTCCATTAACACTTTAATTCCACGGCTTGAACATACTAGGTCCACTGACGTATAGTCGAATTTCTTAATCCCAGAGAGGCTTCCTAACTCTCGACATTCTTGGGACTCTTCCCGAACCAGATTTAGTCGTCCCTCTACTTCAAGCTTATTCTCAATTCTTAGGGTTTAGAATTCGGGATGTTACAGGCACTAAGTTAAAAGCTCTAAAATTCAACATTGTGATAAGTCCAAGACTCTTCAATGTGAGATTTTCTAAGCTACTTGGTTTCAACTCTCTCTAATAGAGTTGTACTTCCCACATCAAGTAGTGTAACATCCCATTTTCCAAAAGCAGTATAATTTTTTTTTTCATCAGAGTAGAGCATCGGAACAAGAGTGTAACTGATATATATATTCAAAATGCCCACTGGCTAGTTACAGAAGCGGTACAGTAACCGAGAGTTTTTAAAAGTAAAAGACAACATCGGAAAGTCTTCAGCCGGAACTTCTACGCGGGCTGCTTGTCTCTCTCCTCGGTCCTTGGTCCTCCGGAACCTGACGCTATGTTAAGGGCTGAGATCCGCACCGGATCTCAGGTAACGGTTAACCTCATGTTTACATACACAACATATGCATTACAGACATTCATATCACAAGTATTACATACAGCAAATGCATCCCAACAGCACATAAGCCCCCAGGCAGATGTGTGGCCCCTAGCAACGTATTTCTAACAGCACATAAAATGTGTGGCCCTTAGCAAACGTATGGCCCTTAGCAAACGTATGGCCCTTAGCAGACGTACCCCAATAGCACATAAGATGTGTGGCCCTTAGCAAACGTAAACATATTAACAGTACATAACATACAGCAGAGTCATCATCCATTACACATAGGCATACATAACATCACATATACGTATACAATAAACACCAGAGTTAGTGTTACAGTACGCGAACGTACCTTCGTTGACGGTCGTCGGTATTTCTAGCAGAATATGGTACGACAGTAGGTCAGAACCTTATCAGAGATATCCTATCAATATAACAACGTACTTGTTAAGGATCTATCATTACGACGGACATTTTTAGTCAAAATGACCATTTTATCCCTGACCCCCTAATTGGCGGTATTTCGCCAGAGCTTCGCTATTTTAACTCTAATCTGCCAAAATTTTGCCGTAACTCCGACCCCATCATGATTTTTGAAATAATGACTAAAATACCCCTATCATATGATATCTAATCATACTTGGAAGATTAAAGACTAATATAGCATTTCTACTCTAACTACCGAAAGAACTACGGAAGCTTAAGACTAAGTACCGAAAAATTACCCAGAGCTTCGCTGCTTTCTTCCTCCGGGCTCCTCCTTCTCTCTACCCTCTCTCTAAATTTCGAACTTGCTCTTGAATTTGTGAGGAAAGAAGTGAAAATGGCATGGCTATTTATAGAAGAAAAGGTAAGGGCATTTTAGAAATCTTCCAACAACTTCTTCAACAAGTTGATGACATCATCTATAACTTCTCCAACAAGTTGTCACCCTTCTTCAACAAGCTCCTTCCTCATTAAGTTTTCTACAACACTTTACACCTACACAATTCTAACATTTCTTCTTTCTTATTTCCCTTCATTTTTCCTCTCTCATTTTCGTTTTGCAAGGCACATTATTGGCCAAAGAAAGATGCTTCCCCAGTTGCTCAAATATCATAGAAGGAAGTGTTCTCATTGGCTTGTTTTTGTTTGACTTTTCAACTACTTCTTGACCAAGTTTTCTACAACTTCCTAGCAAAGTTTCTCCTTTTCTCTTCAACAATTTTGGCTGCATACACACATATATAATTAATTCGAACCCCCCCCCCCTTATTGTAGACTTTTCAAATTGCTTTAATTATTTGCAATATACTTTAATTATTTAATGAAAGAAAGAAACAAAATCCCATCCATTTATTGCATATTTCACACTAGCATTTCAACATCTTTTCTTCCTCTTCCCTTTAGTAATTTCGGCTGCTCCCTTAGCAAACAAGTTTTGACTTTTCCAACCTTGATTTAATTATAATTACTTTATGCCTTAATCACATCTTATAGTATTTAATCCATTGGTTAATTTTATATTAGTTAATTAAACTTTAGGTATTTATATTCAAGCCTTAATTATATAATTCATATTATATCTTTCTTAATTATGCCAAATTAATTAGCAATATTCTTTATACTAATCTTGACCCTTCATTGGTCATTAATCTCCACTTAGGGGTTTTAAATAATTAACTTGAATATCTCATTTTCTCATGTTTAAACAATTAGCCATTAATTACTTAATTAATCCCTTACTAATTGTTGACAATTTTCTTAATTGAGATTAATTATTATCTCACAACTATTGGACTGACATTTGTATTTTATGCTCTACATAAAATATTAAAAATCATTGGGTCACTTAGGGTGTGCATGGTAACGCTCCAAGAATTGTTTTTTTGTTAATTTCTGTTCCCCGGAACACAAATGGATAAGAAATCTGTTTGGTAAATCCGGTTTTTTTATTTGTTCCCGGGATGAACCGGTTCCTTTTTGTGTGCTGGGGAATAGAAAAAAGCAGAAAATTCATGATTTTCTATTTCTGGGCACAAAATCAGAATTTATTCCTCAACGCACAACCTATCTTCTTTCTCTTGAAAACCTTTCGCAGTGTCAACTACCCTCCCCACTCCCACCACCACCGCCGCCACCACCACCACCCCAACCGCTGCCACCCCCACCTCACCGCCACCACCACCACCACCACCCCCACCGCCACCACCACCACCCCCACCGCCACCACCACCACCCTCGCCGCCGCCCCCACCTCATCGCCACCACTACCACCACCATGACCGTCACCGCCGCTGCCACCACCACCACCACCCCCACCGCCACCACCACCCTCGCCGCCGCCACCCCCACCCCCACCGCCACCACCACCACCCTCGCCGCCGCCCCACCTCATCGCCACCACTACCACCACCATGACCGTCACCGCCGCCGCCGCCGCCACCACCACCACCACCACCACCACCACTACCCCCACCACCTCCTCGCCGCCGCCGCCGCCCCCCCCCCCCCCCACCACCGCCACCACCCCCGCCGCCGCCACCACCATGACCGTCACCGCCACCACCGCCACCACCATGACCGCCACCGCCGCCGCCACCGCCACCACCACCACCACCCCCACCCCCACCTCATCGCCACCACCACCCCCACCACCACCACCCGCCGCCGCCACACCCACCTCATCGCCGCCACCACCACCACCACCACCACGACCATCACCGCCGCTGCCATCGCCATCGCCACCCCCACCCCCCACCTCACCGCCACCCCACCCTCGCCGCCGCCGCCACCCCCACCCCCACCTCATCGCCACCACCACCACATAAATAATTTTTGAATATAAAAATTACATAAATAAAAATAAAATGTGTTAACAAACGTAATTCGATTCTCGAGTAAAAATAAAATGAGTTAACAAACGTAATTCTGATTCTCAGAACTCTTCCCAGGCACAGAATCAGAAAAAACTGTTTCATCTCAGAAACTGTGTTGGAGAACAGAATGGTTGCCATGCACAGCCTTATAGTTCCTAGAATACTTTTTAATTTTTCTTTCTTTTATTTCCAAAGGAAATAATTTAATAAATTGTCTAAATTAAGGACAATATTCTTCCCTATTTCAAATAAATACTTATCTGCCTCTATATAATTTTCACAGGGTATTTTATGACCCGTAAATGCGTTTAAGGACCTGTTGCAAACTTTTAAACGTTTCAGGGACCTAATTGCAAACTATTTCTATTTTCAATAGAAATTACCCTAAAAGTAAGATAAATTCAATACAAGGTTTTTGAGACCCCATATTCACCTATTTTCAATAGGTATATTTTACTAATTTATGATTTTTACCCTAAGTCAGATTTTAGGGTATTACAAGTAGCTATGAAATATGGGATGGATCAAGATTTTTTGAGTTGTGGCATGAATAAATCGCACTCTTGACCTATATATCTCATAATGTAAGTCTTCATCACCTATACCTTGTGTCTCATCAGCAATTAAGCTAGGAAAGCAACGACTAAGTGAAAAAACATGAATATGCGTATAGGAAATGCCGCAAGGGGTAAGCAAACTCTTGAGCAATTTGCTCAAAACCCGTGAGCAAGTTTGCATACCTCGTGTGGCCTTTCCAATATAGATATTCGTGCATTTTCCCCAATCTGTTACTTTTCAAGGTTAGTTCTTGTGAAGAGACACAATTTATAGGTAAACATTACATTATCACTTATATAGGTTAGCAATTGCCATTGATTCTTTTCACAAAGCCTGGAATGTCCTAATCTATCCCATATTGCATAGAAACTCGATGTGGGAGGAAATGTTCCATTATATACAGTCTAGTTTAGCTAGCTCAAAAACTCACACTTGAAGAGTCTCACAACCATACATCATGGTTATTACACACAAAAATAACATGTATTATAAAAGTTCATAGTCTTAATTAAGAATTGTTATTTATGTACTAAATATATAATGGTTGTCTACGTGAGACCGTTATTTAGTGTTATTTAAAGTCATGGTTCTTACAAAAGAATCGCTATTTATGTTACTAAATAAATTATATATGGTTGTCTAAATGAGACATTATGTATCATGTAAGCATTATCTTATATTATGATGTTTGTTCACGTGTGCTTGTTAATTATTATCACAAAGAATGCGCATATCATAGCCTCACCGAGCTTCAATACATAACGGGTGTTATATTATAATCGTTATAATAGGTCCACAATAACTAATGGTTCCGGACTGTGATGTATGATAAATAATAGCGGTCATATATGGCAATTTCTGCAATAGTTAAGAGAGCAATTTTGTATTTAATTTCATTTTTGTCATTTTAAAATAATTACAATTTTTACAAAAAATTTAATAAATATCATTCTCTCTTCTCGGGACACACACACACACACTCTTATATATATATATATATATATATATATATATATATATATATATATATATATATATATAATATCTCACACACACACACACACATATATATATATATATATATATATATATTATATCACACACATATATATATATTATATCATTCTCTCTTTGTTATTTTCTTTTTTTCTATTTAATTCACCCAAAAGTATACAATAAAAATATTTTTTACTCTATTTATTGAACTCTAAGCAACCTCTACAACCCTAACTTAATTTTCAATTGAAAAATTATTAAATTTAAACATGAGCTAATACATAAACTCATGTTCAATTTTTTATATGAAATGAACAAAAAATCCAATCGATTGTGTATATATGTATAAATGCAGAACCCCCCAAAAAAAGCATATTTTTTTCCAAACACAACCCCCATCATTATCAATTACTACCTCTGATCCTAATTATAAGACCTAGTTGATTTTTTTTGGAGAGATTAAAGAAACTAAATAAGTTACTTAATCATTTCATATATTGTGTTTTTTTAGATTATATATTACTCCCTCTGGTCCTAATTATAGGAGCTATTTAACCGATTTTGGGGGATTAAGGAGACGAGTTAAATTAGTTAATTTTACTCATTTTCCTAAAATTCCCTTATATAAATTTAAAATGACATAAGTAAAAGTGAATTATAACCCCGCCACATATCTCTCCAACCAATTTTCTTTTCCACATGTTTTCTAATTGAATTAATTACCTGAAGCACAAAGAGGAGGGGATACTATATACTCCCTCGAGTACTAATTATAAGACCATGTTAACTTTTTTGTAGAGATTAAAGAAGCGAATTAAATTACTTTAATGTATTTTTATTTTTATTTTTTTCTCCAAACTAATTAGTTTGACTAATAAACTAATATAATTCCCTTAAGAGATCTAGGGTTCGAGTTGCGGTAACGCACTTATAATCCGCCTTGTATGGAGCTACCACTATTGAGAGGGTCGTCCTTGCCACTGCAAAACCCAAATCCGGATTAGTTAGAACCAAAGGTTTTGATGAACCGGGTGGGATATTAAAAAAAAAATGTGTAACATAATGTATTGTATAAGATCAATAATATCATATTTTTGGTGGTATACGATATATGATACCGTATTTGATTAAAACTTTTTGATAGAAAGGCTCTTCATGTAAAATTTAAATAAATATTCTAAATAGGCGTCCCAATTTAAATATGAGGTTACTTTTGACATTCTTTTTAAATTAGGCGTCCCAATTTAAATGTGAGACCTCTAAAGTGGACTTTAGGCATCCCAATTCTAAATAGTGCATCCAATATGTTAAAAAATTAAAAAATGCTACTGTCTTTATTTCTTACTTCCATTTTAAAAAAATGAACGTTTTTAGGGGAAGTAGAATCCATTTATTGTAGTAGTGAAGCTTTTTTCTATATTAATTATTTTCTTAAGTTATTCTTTTACTTTTATTTTTCTTCTAAATTTGTTTAAAATTTTAGGCCCTTTTATTGATGGGGTTAAGTACTTTATTGTTCTTATCAATGTTTTGAAATCCGGACAGACCGATCGGGTTCAGACTAAACTGGTCTAGTCTGAACATCAACCCAGTTCACTATTAAAAAAAAAAAAATTATTTTCTTTAGAATTTCATATTAATAATCTTGAAATCTTCAACTTCTCACCGGGTTGACCCCAGTTTAGCTCTGATTTGACTTCAATCTGAACCATTAACTCTTGATACAGTACCACGACTTATTTCGTAATCGGTCCGGATTTAAGAACCTTAGTTGTTATTGTTCCCAATTCATAATAGTCTTCAAGGTTGCTTACGGAGCCCATTCATTTTGTTTTGGAGACGCTGGCGATCGTGTGAGCGGTCTTCCTAGCAATATGGCCTCTCTTCGCTAGGGGCACCAAAAGAGGAGATGACAACAAAAAATAATCACAAACTCAGCAATAAAGATCAAACACTTGGATAATTTTTTACCAGCACACAGGTTCATATTTCAGAAAAAATAATAAATAGTTTGATATTGGTCTTTAGATCAAATATTAACATACTGCATGAGATGAAATACTTTTTATGCAGATGTTCCCTTTTGCAAACTTGATATGTTGCAACGAGTGAAGATGACTACAGAGTACCTCATATAAAAAAGTAGTTTTTCTGTAAGGCCTAGTGTACTTCCTCTTAACCATTGGATTTTTTTTTTTTTTTTTGCCAGCGGAAATTTGTATATTTAACTAAATGGTCTTTATGATGGAAATTTGATCATTTTACTCACAAAAAAAAAAAAAAAAACCAAAAGCAATTGTAGGACATTGATTTTATGCCTAATGTTTGTATCAATTATACTTGGAAGCCGAAGCCATTTGTTGTTGCGTTATTTTGTTTGTTTCATGTGTTTTGTTTTCGTTTGCTGTTTCACTTGCTTTTTTTTTTTTGTCCATCCGGTATCCAAAGCTTTGTCCTAACTAATCCGGATCCGACCCGTGTCGCGCACCTAACTATAGTGGGAGAGTCTCCCAACGAGGTTTTTCTGCATTCATAATATTCGAACTCGAGACCTTACTTAATCAACACAAGCCACTTACTACTTGTGTTAACCTCTATTAATTGTTTTACTTGTTGTTGTTGTTGTTTACTTTGCTTGTTGGTTTGTTTATTTCCTATCATGGGTTGGTGGCTTTGCATTTCAAACTCATGTAAAGTGGCCCAAGTTTATGTAGGGCCCGTTTTGATGGGTTTTTAAACAAAGTGTTTTTTTTTTAGCTCTAAATTGGAGCTCTTAAGAAAAGCAGCATTTTGGCTTTTTTTGTAACTTTTGCTTTTTTAAAAAAAATATCATCTAAACACATAAATTAATTAAAAACCATTTTTTTACATTAAAAAAGTTATTTTTTTAACCTTGCTTTTTTTAAAAAAATATCATCTAAACACATAAATTAATTAAAAACCATTTTTTTACATTAAAAAAGTTATTTTTTTAACCAAAAAGCTCATCTAAACGGGCCCGTAATCCTTTTATTTTGTCATAATGCGTTTTGATCTTTTATAAAATACTTCTCATCCTTAATATAAGAGCTAGTTAATGATTGATTTTGTCTTGAATATAAAACATCAATCTACTTGGCTTTCCAACTTTATAAGTTTTTTCCTCAAAGTATTCTTATTAATTATATGCATTAAAGAGTTTCCATGCAATGCTAGGCATAATGAAAAATAACATTTAAAAAAAAACAACATATATTTACTATAAATAATTACTATAACTAATTTCTTTAATTTATCTAAATTAGTCAACTAGCTGAAAGCAGAAAGCTAAAAAATTGATAAAAATATGGGAAAATTCTATTAAAAATAACTTTTTAAAAATGGTAAAAAGCTGTATCTTGCCGGGGCACTTGATGGTTCAGTTTTTTACTTAATTGGCCCATCAAGCCTATAAGGCATTAACATCAAATGTTGAATATTTTACGTAGCAAGACATGTGATTATGGGAATATATATTCCACATATATGATGTTAGGATGACCTGTCAACTATATATCCTTAATAAGCAATGCATATTCTAGGGTTGATCAAAAAACCAGTGGTCTGGTTGGTCCGGCCCGGTCCGGTCTGACCCGACCCTGTCTGATATGAAAAAAAATTGGTCCAGGACAATTTGACCGGACCGGACCAAACAGCTCGGGTTGGACCGGACCTCGGTCCAAGGACTTAAACCCCTTGGACTGGTCTGGTCTGACCCGAGCTCTCTCTCTCTTTTTTTTTTTTTTTAAAAAAAATCACTACTACATTGAGTCACTTACTGGAATCTGAACATCTTAATATGCTTTTTAATTTATAGGAATCACTTTTCACTAAGGCACTTTTTATTATTTTCGGAAATCAAGTGAAACTAGAGTTAAAATATTGTCTCCCAAGAAGGCAAAAAAAAAAAATGGAAAAAATATTGGAAAAAAAACTGAAAAAAAAAAGCTGGACTTCTGGGTGGTCCAGAAGTCAGCCAATCGTCCGGTCCGGCCCAGAGCTCGGTGGTGCCGGTTGAGCCGGACCTCAGGCTGAATTTTCCAGCCCGAGGTAAAATCGGGCTAGACCTCGGGTTACCCTCCAACCCGGTCTAGCCCGGTCCATGATCATCCCTAGCATATTCTGGGAATCATACTGCTTTTATCTGTTTTTTATTTTTATTTTTTTAGATTTTTCTTTTTATAAAAGGTCGTGCAAAATTTCATACTTGTACATTTTGTTTTTCTTGTTTCTTAGTGCTCCCTTTGGTCATTAATATAAAACATATTTACATAATTTAATTAGATTAAAGAATTTAGTTAAATTGATATTTTCTAAAATACCCTAGTTATCTTCCTTAATTCCCTCATTGCCCTAGTTTCTTGATTAATTATAGTTTTCGTTGAGTGATGATTGTGTAGTTAGCCTACTTGAATTGTTGATTTGTACGTGGCCCAAAAAATATGGTTGATTTGTAGTTAATTTTGAGTTCACATTAGGTGCTTTGAACTTATGTGTTCATTCATCTATTAGAGGCATGAACATGCATATATATATTGTAATACCCTGAAAATCTCATTTATGATAAGTATCATATTGAGTAAATAATACCTATTGGAAATAGGTGAATATGAGGTCTCAAACACCTTGTATTGAGTTCACCTTGTTGTTAGGGTAATTTCTCTTGAAATTAGATAATTTGCAAATAGGTCCCTGAAACGTTTGAAAAATTGCAAATAGGTCCCTAAACACATTATGGGTTATAAATACCTGTGAAAGCTATAAAAGAGGCAAGTAAATATCTATTTGAAATAGGGAAGGATATTGTCCCTAATTTAGGTAATTTATTAAATTACTACTTTGAAGAAATAAAGGGGAAAAGTCAAAAGTATTCAAATGACCAAAATGACCCGTAAATTTTAGTACAGTACAGAAGACATGAAAACACAAGTGTCAGTGCAAAGGTTATGAGGTAATGAGTTGTTCTAATTAAGAAAATTATCAACTATTGATAAGAAAGTAATTAAGTAATTATTGGCTAATTACTTAAGTATAAGCAAAGGAAATTCATGAATAATTAGTATTCCCTTACTACCCAACACGTTGGAGGATATGTGAGGACGTTCTCTGCTGCTTCTTTCTTTAGTTTCCCAAGTGCAATCAAGTTATCTTTAAACTGTTCTTCGAAATGTGCTCCATGCACAAGCAACGAACTTCTTTTCAACTCTCTGCCTAGGAATCGCTTACTCCAGTGAGAATAGATGTGTCTCTCGCACACAACCTACGCTCAGCTTCTGGTAGCAATTCAGACACAGGTACGAGTAATCCGTGCACAAACATGCAGCAACCTCGTTTTAGCAATTATTATATACAGAAAAACATAGAACTATGGTAGAAGCATCTGTTATGCTAACTTGGTGGAATAAAGAAGAATATCAAGTCCAAAAGCTTACAAAGGCAAACCAGCAGACAAAATAGGGTGCAATTAAAAACAAAGTGCAAATTTTAATACCTTCTGCATATTACACATAATTGTTAAGTGCTCTCCCTTTTCTAGATTTATTGATTTCTGCAGCCACTCTATAAACCACTTCCATTTGAGAGTGCTTTCCTTTTGGGTAATCCCAAACGCCATTGGATAGAGTGAATCATCGGCATCGATTCCAAAAAAAAAAAAAAAAATATTTTTGTATGCATAATTAAAGTACCCATATTTTTCTTCAATTTTTAATTTAGTATATGTACAATTTTTTCCCTCTTAATTAAATGCTTAAATTTATAATTAGCTCATTTTCAGGGATTAACAGTGCTAAGAGGGAAAAATTAAATGATTTTATAATTAACAGAGAAAATAGTACAAGCATCAAATTAAAAAGGGTTTGGTAGCAAATTTGTCTCAAAAGTTTTTGCTGAGGAGCAATGTTATCTTAAAAGTTTTTATTGCCTCAATGTTGCCCCAGAAGTTTCAAAACGTAGCAGTGTTGTCCATTTTCTTTAAAAAATTAACGGTCAATGTCAATTTTTTAATAGTCAACGTTAGTTTTTTAATAGAATATGAAAACATTAATACTTTTTAAAACTTTTAGGGCAACATTGAGACAAGAAAATCTTCCAGGGCAATATTGTTCCTGGGCCTATACTTTCAAGACAAATTTACTACTTAATCCAATTAAAAATTGATAGAAAGTTTAGGTATTTGCAAAATAATTTCCCCGTAAATTTTTACCATTTGGGCGTTTGAACTTCATTTTAATTCATTATGCTTCTCATGATAGTTTTCATCGAGTGTTCACTTTTTCATAGTAGAAGTAAAAGATGACATATTCCTCGAAAATTGAAAAAAAAAAAAAAAAGTGAGACCTTTTGACATGTTTATTGTCTAGGAAAAAGATTATAGATTGACTGAAAAACAGACCTTTCAGAAGTAAAAGATCATTTTAATTGGAAACAGACACAAATAAATAAAATGATTAATTTAATTTTAAGTGCCTCAAGTTTCGTCTCATTTTGATTTTAGTTCCTCAAATTTTAAACATCTCAAAGACAAAATGGTCTAAATTTTTAATTAATCATACATATCAACGTTTTAAACAAAATAAAACTTAAGAAACTATAACTTCTAGTGTGAAATTTGAGGAAACAAAATCAAAATAAGGACAAACCTGAGGGCCGAAAGATTGTATTAACCCTAAGTAAAGCTAAACCACAATAAATCATTGTTTGCCCTTTCTCTATTCCTCATCTCTTTATATTTTCTGTATGTCATATTAATATTCCCTGTTTGTGTTGAAAACTCTCTTTGACGCATCTGAGGTGTTGTTGCCATTTCTACCAAACTAAACTACAAATTAGCATACATCTAAATGCCACGCAGAGCATCTAATTACAAAATTGATGGGCAAAAATCTTGCAATTACAATATTGCATGTTTCAATTCTTCAAATGCTGACAAAACACCCACTAAGACTACCTCAATGCAGAGTGCTTCAGTCAAGTTCAAAACTAATCTTCATCAGAACTGCTATCTTCAGACATTTTCCCAAAGTCATCTGATGCAACTTTTTCCTACATATCAGCACAAAGATAAATGAGTAGAAGCTAACATTTAGCTTAACAAACATCAGTTGCTTATATATATAAATATAAGTCTTACAGGAACTTTGTCCCAATCTTTCAATCTTGAACTTGTCAGCATGTAATTATCTCGCAATGGTGCCCAAGCAGGCTCTTCAACTTCCAGTTTTTCTTTGCTTCCTTGAACCTGCATATCAACAATCTGGCTAGTTAGATAATTCACTAAACATAAGGTCGCTACTACTATCTCCGACAAGGAGGCTTCTGAACTTACTCTCGCAATAGCCAGAGTTTATTTTGAACAATGAATGTTAATATGAAGTGAAACTGAACATGCTACAGTTAGCTTGAAAACTTCTACTACTGAATGGAAAAGCGTCATGGCGAACTGGTGTCATAAAAATGCCTTCACAACCAAGGCAGAGAGAAGGGCGCTAAGTAAGAGAAATGACCTTTGCAGAGGTGCCTGCTGCAGACAACGGCTTGCCTAACTCTGAAAAGAAGGCTTGTTTGGTCCGCTTTCTTATTTCTGGCAAATGACGTAAACAAGTTATAATTGTGCACAGATTGTCAGGCATAAGTTGGATATTCACAGGCGTCTAATGAATCACTAAAAATGATGATAATTTCCAATTGTCACCAAGCCAAACACTGGAAGCAACTGAGAATTGGACAAAGATTTCCTATATAGCAGAGTACATGCATGCATATATAATACCAAGACAACAAACGGTCAGATACATATGACATATTCCCGCATCTTAACTCTCACCAAAACAAACTGCTTATTAGACAGACAATAATACGTTTTTCATTATAGCAATAAATAAAGTAAAAAGAACATTTATTAGTGAACCTACTCTATTGAGAAGATGAGAATGTTGAGATGGACATGTGAGCATGCAATAAAAGATAAGATTCTCAACGAACATATATAAGAAAAAGTTAGGTGCAGCATCTATTAAAGAGAAAAAAGTAGAAAATTGCTTAAAAGTGTTCCAGCTATGTACAAAGAAAGCCGTTGGAGGTGCCAATGAAGAGGGTGGAAGAGACAAATTTGAGTCTTGTGAAAAGGGATAAAGGAAAACCAAAAAGAATACTTAATAAAGTTATTGAATGAAACTTTTCAGTTAATATATCCAAATATTTTGTTGTTCATAAAGCATGATGCCATCATTCAATCCATGTAGTCAACTCCACCTCATAGGGAAAAGGCTTGTTGCAGCTGCTGCTGTTATAGTGAACCAATTCACATACGATTGTATGTAGATGATGGAGCAAAATAAATTGCTCAACTCTAAAAATAACTGAAATTAAGAAATCATAATGTAATAAATTATATTAATATTTAATGCTTGCCTTGTGCCCTTTTATTAGGCTTCGTGGACTTGACCTTTGTGGTCATATGATCATTTGGTTGGCATGTCTTGTCAACAGCAACAATAACAAACCATATCCCCACTAAGCTTGTCAATAACAACACTAACAAGCCTTATCCCCACTAAGTGGGGGAGACTACAAGGATTACACGACACCAATGTGCTATATCCTTGGATATATTGTCAACATTCTACATAATAAATAATTTCATTGTGAACATTTAATCGTCGGAATAATTTGAGAAATTCCTTTGTCAGAAGTCAAGCGAGATGAGAAGGAGGCTGGACTTTTGGAAAGTTGATGTACTAGCATTCTTTTGGTTAGCAAATGGCTATCATATTTTCCTCAGGAAGCTAATTCGTTGCGGCACAAGGTAATCTTCAATATTGATATATTGTTTTCAAATGGGTTGAGTGAATAATGTTTATCCAGCATAAAGAAGCACATCTTGTTAGAGTAATAAATATCATAAACAAGAGAACACCATCATAGACCAAACAAAAGCCCTTGGAAACTAGTAACTCTAAACAAGTTGCGCAATTCATTTTCCTATCAGAAATAGTGGTTCCCCTGAAAGTCTAAGGTATCAAGAATTTTCAAGTGAGTTATTGAGAGCATGTAAATAAAAGGCTTAGAAACTAAAGAAAATTTGGTAATGCAAATGGGTTGGGCTAACATCAAACTAGAGTTCCCCTTCAACAAATGTAAACTGAAATAATTAATCCCCCAAAGATGATTTATTTCTTTTCCTGACTATTCAGAGCTGCAAGTGTATGAAAGCCATATTTCAAATTTTTTTCTTTCCTCTTGTTTTGTCAACTTTAGCAATAACAGCATACCTTTTGCATCTTTACTCCTTGAAGAATTGAACCCTTTCTGAGCAGTTTGTGCCTTGTTAACCTGCAAAAGGGCAGTAAGGTAATGAAAAAAGAAATAAACCACCAAAAAGAGGGAAAAACTAGCGAGGGAAACTTAAATGCCAATCAAATACTTACAGCATTGAACAACTTAACCACTGAAAGCAATCCAGCATGATGATTGGTCATGACATTAGTCCAAGTCAGTATGAGGAAAATTCTATAAATAATTAAAGTATACCTCTATTTGTAGGAGAACCAAACTAAAATACCTCCTTTAGTAGCAACACTTATTAGAAACTTCTCATGTGAATCCAAATAATTAGCAGGTTTGACATGCCCCTTTTCTGCCAACTGTAACATTAAAATTAATAATCAGTCTGACTGCCATTAGGGGATCTTTAGACATACAAAACTAGATACACTTAAATTTGTCAACAACTCATACATAAAAGTATTTTCTCAAAATACATGCTAGTTGGAATAACAGACCAAGCAGCCAAATTAAAATAATATATTACCATCTTCTTTTCCTTCTTTGCCTCTCCCTTTACATGGCGTTCAGCCTCCTCTTCTGCAAGCTTTTCTGCAATGAGTTTCTTGTGCCCTGATAATACTGGACCCTACAAAACTATCGACATGTAAGGAAACCAAATTCATTCTTTGTATATTCCCAAAGAACAAGCATCTATCATACCAATGAATCTTCGGAAACACTCTTCTTCATAATACTCCTGAAGGCCATCCTGAATGCTCTACAACCTTCAGTAAACTTTGTAATTCCTGGCTGAATATCACCATCTTCTCCTTCATCCTCAGAAATGTCATTATTCATACCACTCACAGTTGAGTTCCAAGCATCTTGTCCTCCTGCCTTGTCATCATCAGATGATTGATTACTTTCTCTATCTTCCGCTTCAATTACTTTATTGGTAATTCCTGGCTGAATATCATTGTCGT
This sequence comes from Acacia pycnantha, assembly GCA_025563575.1. Lineage (NCBI taxonomy): Eukaryota > Viridiplantae > Streptophyta > Magnoliopsida > Fabales > Fabaceae > Acacia > Acacia pycnantha. The sequence goes on along the minus strand of JAMWYP010000074.1, from coordinate 64,308 downwards.
CACCACCATCATCGTCAGAATTATAGTCCCTAGCTCGCTTGCGGATAAGTTTCTTCATTTTCTTGTCCATTTTAACTTTCTTCTGCACCCGGGGTACTGGCATCAATTTTGGTTTTTTATTTGACTTCTTACCACCATGCCTTTTGAGCAACTGCCTCTTTTTCTGGCCTCTTCCAGATTCTAGCAGTTGGGTTTCTTCAGCCATATGGACTGGGTAACAGATGAAAAAGGGAGCTGAATAAAGAAAAAGACTAACATATAGTAATTGAAACAATTAAATTAGGAAACAAGTCAAAGAACCAAGACCCACTTAAATTTAATCCAGAAATTGGGCCAAATCCTCATTATTTTGCGCACTAAAGTTCTAATATGGCATAACCACATGGAACGCCAGAAAGCAAAGAGTCACAGGCATAAAAAGCAAGTTCTAGGAAGTAGGAACCTCTTCTTCAATTGGTGGACAATAACAATAATGTCAACAGTAATTGGCAACGATAAGATGGATTCGCCTCCACCAAAAAATTAATATTTAGACTATAGCGCATGAACCAATGCAATTAATATTCATCCACCAGACGTGCCAAACAGAAGATCACACAGCAGAAAATCTAAAAGGAAATCATAAAGCAGAACAATTGAAGAATCAAACAACCATGGGCCCATGGGCAGAACTATATTACACTCAGCGGGGACACCAAGAGTTCAAGCAAGAAGCCATTCGCACATAATATGAATAATAGATATAATTCCCTTTTAATTTTTGTTCCGGATACTCTGACGAAGAAGCCACAGTAAGCCGATTGATTCAGGCAACTCCCCGAAGCCACTAAAGATATCAATTTAAACTCAAGCTTATAAATTGCCACAAACAACTCAAAGCCAAGTCATCTACCAGATAATGCATCACAAATACCTTGAGAATTTTCAAATTGATCATAATATAAGGAGATTAATAAGCATAATGCCAATACACAACTAATCCAACTTTGCACAACAAAACAAACCAAAGCATATAAATCTTTAGATATCATGATGAAGAGGGAGGAAGTATAGTAGCCGATTACACCATTAAAGCAAAAACTAGTAATCAAAGTTTAAAACAAATTAAACTCAATCTTTATTCACACGATTACCCGAACAATCAAAGCCAAATTAATATGAATTTAAAACAAAGAAACAGTGAAACATCGTCCTACACAGAGTCGACAACCATGCAGGGAACAGATAAGGCGGGGAACAAATTCATATATAAGCTCAAAGCTAGAGTGAACAACTCAATCTCACCGGAGTTAGGGAGTAGAAAAGCCGTAGGGTTTGAAACTTCTCCGACACTTTCCAGAGAACAGCTCAACAACCAGGGCTGATAACGGTGGACGGCGTCCAACAGCGAGCTGGACCAAGTGCGGTATGCAACGTCGTCGAAGAAAAATGGTTCCGCCACTTCTTAGTTCTTGCTCGGGAAGACTGTTTTGCTAGGGTTATACGTAATTATTATTTTTTAATTTTTTTTAACAAAAACAAAGGGGAAAATCACCTATAATACTACTTTAAATAAAAAAATAGGTCGGTAAATTTAATAAATTATTAATTAAGTCATTACTTAATTTGAGATTTTAAAATAGGGGTAAAATAATTTCAATGACCTCTAATCTCTTCTCTCCCCTCTTAAAAGAGTTTTATTTTAGGAAAATTAAAATAAAAGACTTAGGGAAAATAATATTATAATAAAGGACCATAAAAATTGTAATTACTTAGAAGGACCAAACATTCTAATATAAATTCAAAATCACTAAATTGTCTCTAACCAAACCTCCTATATTATCTCTTGTATTTATAATTAAAACCTCCCATCATGACATAATAGATGACTTATATCACCCAGTTACTTACTTGATTTATATTATCAACGTTATTATCAATTAAGATCTTTTTATTAAAATAAAAGCTAAACTCATTTCATATTGTTCAGGATATGATAGATTACTTATATATATTTTTTAATTTTATAAACATTAAATGAATTTTTTAACCAACATAAATTTCTTCTAAAACAAAAATAAATCGTATAAAATTTCTTGCATAAATGTTAAATTATAAAAGACCTTGAGTTTTATTAAAATTATATAATTATATTTTTAATTAAAATTTTTTGGTTATTTTAAGAAAATTATAATTTTTACAAAATTGAAGAATGTGTAATTTTTTTCAAAGATATATGTGCAAGTTGTGAAAAAAAAAATATTTGAGAAAATTTTTATTTAATTTAATGAAACTTAGAATTTTGTATTAGTTTTAAAAATAGAATGTAGGAGGGAATGTAAAAGATTTTGTTAGGGGTGTTTTAGTCTTTTTCATTTTATATTTTTGCATTTGGTCCTTCTAAATAATCACAATTTTTATGGTCCTTCTCCATAAATAATTTTTTTACCAGGTCCTTCATTCTAATTTTCCCTTTATTTTATTACTCTATGACTTTATTGCTCTATATCAACATTAATGTATAAAATTATCTTTTATTCCTCGCCAGGGTAATAGAGCTGCGGATCTGCTTGCAGCAAATTCTTATAAGGAGGTGTGCCCGGTTGAGTGGGTTATGCAACCAACACCTTCCTTGCTGTCTATTCTAACCCTTGATGTGTCAGAGACGAACGTTGTTGTGGAGGATGATGTCTCTTTCTGTGCTGATGCGGGGACACCCTTTTCTTAATTAGCTTTGTGTTGTTTCTGCTTGTTATGTTGGTTGTTGTTTATTTGGTTTTATGCTTGTTTGTATTTAGTACGGTATGTTCGCCTACCCTCTGGTGGTGGTACTGTGTTAGCTGTTGATTTATGGTAATTCAAGTATCTTTTCTGAGCAAAAAAAAAAAAAAAAGTGCGTGTTTCATTTAGCCTTTAAGGATATAATATAATTTCAGTCAACCCCCAAGATTTTCTGAAACTTCACTACACCCTCTTAATTCAAAATGAAATTAAGTTTGGGATAAAAAGACAGAAAGCCCTTATTTTATTTGTCTTATAAATTGTTTTAGGAAAAATTCTATTTAAATACCATTTGAATTTGTAAAATCCTCAGAAGTCTCCTGAATTTGTAAAAAGACTGAGAAGTACCAAAGACCTATGAGACATATACAAATTCAGATGAAATTACCCTTTTACCCTTACTTTCAAATAAATTAAAAATACCCTCACCGGAGGGCCGGCGGCCACCGGTGAGGGGGTGGAGGTTTTTTTTAAAAAAAAAAAATATATTCATTGAGAGTGTGGGGTGGGGTTCAAACCCCCAACCCCCCACACATTCATGGGGCCAAGTGGCCCACCAGTTGGACCACTTGGTTCTTTTAATATATATAAATATATTAATAAATATATATTCTTCTTAACATTTTTTCAATGACATTTACAAAACTTGTAACGGTATTTACAAATTCAATAACGTCATTTACAACTTTTTTCAAGTTTACATTTTTTTTCTTCTTTAATGCCTCTGAGTTAAAAAAAAAAATCAACGGTATTTACAAAACTTGCAACGGTATTTACAAATTCAATAACGAGATTTACAACTTATTTTCAAATTTACATTTTTTTTTTCCTTTTTAATGCCTCTAAGTAAAAAAAATAACGGTATTTACAAATTCAATAACGCTATTTACAACTTTTTTTCAATTTTACATTTTTTTTCCTCTTTAATGCCTCTAAGTAAAAAAAAAAAAAATCAACGGTATTTACAAAACTTACAACGGTATTTACAAATTCAATAACGTCATTTACAACTTTTTTTAAGTTTACATTTTTTTCCTCTTTACAAATTTACAAATTAAAAAAAAAAAAAAAGTTGTAGATGGCGTTATTGAAGTTGTAAATGCCGTTACTGGATTTGTAAATACCATTGCAAGTTTTGTAAATACCGCTGATTTTTTTCTTTTACTCAGAGGCATTAAAGAGGAAAAAATGTAAGCTTAAAAAAAGTTGTAAGGGCGTTATTGAATTTGTAAATGTTGTTGCAAGTTTTGTAAATACTAAATACCATTGATTTTTTTTCTTTTTAACTCAGAGGCATTAAAGAGAAAAAAAGAATGTAAACTTGAAAAAAGTTGTAAATGGCGTTATTAAATTTGTAAATTTGTAAATACCGTTGCAAGTTTTGTAAATACCGTTATTTTTTTTTTTACTCAGAGGCATTAAAGAGGAAACAAAATGTAAACTTGAAAAAAAGTTGTAAATGACGTTATTGAATTTATAAATACCGTTGATTTTTTTTTTTTTTAAAACTCAGAGGCATTAAAGAGGAAACAAATGTAAACTTGAAAAAAACTTGTAAGTGACGTTATTGAATTTGTAAATACCATTATAAGTTTTGTAAATATCGTTGAAAAAATGTTAAAAAGAATATATATATTTGTTAATGTATATATATAGGGTTAAGGTGCAGATTTGCCAACTAACTATTACCTGAGGAGCATCTGGTACAAAAAATAATTGAGGGGACCAAAATTACCAATCAACAATTGAAAAGTGAAAAAAAACACAATTTGGTGCAAAATTCACTAATGAACTATTAGCCCGTCATTGTCTTGGTGTCTTCGTCTTCTATTGATTGTCACAGTGTCGGCGATGTCAGCGTCTCCAAAGCTTCCATTGTTGCTGGGTGTTCCACTCACCCTTTTGAACTTATCCAGCAATCCACAGCTTTCGATCGGCACGCGCCTTGCACCCTGGTTCCATCCCTCCGATGCCACAAGTAGCACTCATCGCTGCTACAGCGCCTGTTCCCATGGGTCCCATCTCTGTTGGTGTTTGCCTTATCCAACAAGAAGGTTTAACAGCTCTTTTCTCCAGTGTCTCCGCCACCGTCCTACGCTAGTGCCTCATATTTTAACTTAATTGTGATAGTTTATTTTTTTTAGGGTTAAGGAGCGAATTAGCCAACAAACTATTAGCCTGGGAGCGTCCAGCACAAACAACTATTAGGTGAATCTTAAATACCAACAAACTTTTTAAAAAGTTAAGTTAACACAAAAACGTTATAACACCGTTACTACACTAACAGACCTGAAATACCCCCATTCATCCGTTAGCTTCTTTCTTCATTCTTTTTTTATTTATCAAAAGCTTCTTTCTTCATTCGCTTCGTCTTCCTCTTGTCTCACACTCTCACCAAATTCTTCAATCTTCGCATGCCGCCACTACTCCCGTCTCCAACACCGTCCTTCTCCTCGCTCTGCCTCTCCAAAAATCCCTCCAATTCCCAGTCCACCACGACTCTTCCCCTCCAACTCTACGATCTTGGCGTTGGCGGCGGCAAATTCGCTGGAACCAAGAAATAATAGCGGCTTTAGAGGAGAGCGATCGGTATCAGAAACCATAATGGGTGTTGATTGCATCGGCGCCATAGCAGGTGCCATGGCCGAGGAGCGCGATCGATCGGCACTGTTGGGTTGGATCTTGGTGAAAGATTTGGATTTGGTGTGAAATCCGGTCGGATCTTGCTTTGTGCGATGCGATGTGTCTTCCCTTTCGTCTTCTTTTTCCTCTGTCCTCCTTCTCCTCTGTGCTCTGTCTTCCACAAAAACCAAACAAGCATTGCCACTCTCTCTTCCTTCCATGCTCTTATCTTCTCTAGCACCTCTACGTTCCTGTGATTCTAGGTTTTTTATTTTCCATCTGAAAATGGGAATGGCCTGTGAGTCCCAATTTCATGTGCTGGCCGTCGACGACAGCCTAATCGATCGAGTCGGAAGCTTATTGAGAGGCTCCTCAAAACCTCCTCCTATCAAGGTATGATAAAACAATCCTCTTATTTTCTTGATTGATGTTTCATTTTCTGGTTTTAATGTTGTTTCTGGAGGAGGAAGGGTTGATCGATGTTTCATTTTCTTGATCGATGTTTCATTTTCTGAATTGAGTTGTGTGCTGTATCTGGAAGTTTATTTAGCAGGGTAGTAACAGACGAAGAAGAAGAAGAGGGTTCGATGCTTCTGGAGATGAATTGAGTTGTGTGCTGGAAGAAGAAGAGGGTTCGCTGCTTCTGGAGATGAATTGAGTTGTGTGCTGTGCTATATCTATCTTTAAATTTTTTTCCCCCAAATCGAATGAACCTTCACTATTCTAATTGGTTTCATTGGTTTTTTTATTCCACTCACCAGGCCACGTGGGCAATTTTTTCCTCTCAATTTCATTCACCCAAACGGAGTTAGAGAGGAAGTAACGGTGTTGTGCCCATTTGAGGTTTTCAAAGGTTAATTTGTATTTTAGGACCATATAAAAGTTCATTGTGTTGGGTGATCCTGGACCAATTGTTCATTGGTAAAATTGGTCCTTAACCCTCTTTTTAATAGTTATTTAGTGTTTTTTTTTTCACTTTTTAATTGTTGATTGGTAATTTTGGTCCCCTCAATTGTTTTTGTGTCGATGCTCCTCAGGTAATAGTTAGTTGTCAAATCTGCACCTTAACTCATATATATTATTAAAGGAACCACTTGGCTTCATGGATGTGTTGGGGGTTGGGGGTTCGAACCCCACCCCACACTCTCAATGAATATATATATTTTTTTAAAACCATCCGGAAAAAAAACTCCACCCCCTCACCGGTGGCCGCTAGCTTGCGCCCAGTCGGCGGCAACCCTCCGGTGAGGGTATTTTTATTTTTTTTGATTTATTTAAATGTAAAGGTAAAAGGGTAATTTCACTCGAATTTGCATATCCATCATAGGTCATTAGTACCTCTCAGTCTTTTTACAAATTCGGGAGACTTCTGGGGGTTTTACAAATTCAAATGGTATTTAAATAGAATTTTCCCATTGTTTAATTTGTCTAATAATTGCCCATACTTGTCTTTGAAATTTTCATATTTGTCTTGCAAATAGCCAAAATATTTTTAATATCCTAGCTTTTTTTGAATCCATTTATTTCTTTCGTAATGTCTTTATTTGTCTGGTAAATTTTTATTTTTGTCTTGTAAATGAAAAAATGTTTTAAATTCCCTAGGTTCTCTCAAATGTTTTTATTTATCTTGTAAATATTTTTCTTAAAAAAATAAAAGAAGGGCATTATTGTCTTTTCACCCACAAAACTTAATTTCCTCTTGATCCATGGGGTGCAATGAAATTTCAAAAAGTTTTGGGGGTTAAATAAAATTGTTAGATCCTTAGGTGCTCTTTTCCCTAAAATTTATGCAAGAATGCTCATAATTCACAAACTTTTCTAAATTGAGGAAAAATGCCAACTCCATTGAGTAAGGTTAATTGTCGTTACTTTTTGATTGGGTGGACCCCACACCACTGTTTTTAAATGATTATTTGAAAAAACTTAGTCACTCCCTCTCCCCTTCCTTCTTCCCTGATCCTGGGAGCCCATTCCTCCAACCCAACTAAATATACTTTGAACTTTCAGAAAAGCCCTTGATGAGAGGGCAATATGAGACACCGATACGCTTAAATTTTTTTTTTTCCCAACGTATCGGATATGTGTATGAAGAATGTATCGGAAATGTCGTATGGGAATCAAGCATAATAATCAAGGAAATATTATTTGAAGTAGGTATTGTGTCCCGTATCAGAAATGCCGTGTCGGAATCATAGAAGAAGAGGCATTAAGTGAGGTTTTGAATTCAAAGAAGAATGGACAAGGCATAGTCGAGTTCACTAGTGTGAGAGCACACAAAGATGAGTTTAGAGACGGAGAATGCACAACTGACGAGGTTTGTTTTGATCATGTAGGAATGAATTTGACGCACTTAGTGCAGAGTTCTGCATTTTCCTAACAATGTGACTGGAGTTTTTAGGGACAGAAGCAGAAACACAGGTTCAAGCACTTATCATGGTTGCAAAATTTTCCAGCAAGAATTCTAACGGTAGTGATTATATCCCTTCTCTCGAAGGTTCTACTGGCCTTTTATTTGAATTTTGATCACACAAATTTTTATATAATGAAAAAGGGAAATACACTTCTCATGTTGTAGGAGAAATGTATTTTCATGTTACACACACATGAAATGGTGCGACCCACATCTTTTTTATGTGGGTTCCACCATTTCATGTGTGTGTAGGAATTTTCTTCTTCTCATGCAACATGAGAAAAACACATTATCTGAAATAAATTTGGTAATAGTATTTGTCTGGCACTCTAACGTTTTAATGGAGTTGGGGAGAGAGAGTTGAAGCTTATGATATTGGGGGTTGCCGGAATCATGGAAGAAGGTAGGGGAAGATAAGGTGAGTTTTTTCCCCCTTAATCAAGAGGAGTGGTATTTTTACGGTTTTACCTCATTTAGAAAAGTATAAGGACTCTTTTACACTAAAAGAAGTTTATGGTATCAGCAGTGACGAAGCTTGGTATAGATATTTGGGGGGCTAAATGTATACTCATTAACTAATTTTGAAACAAAAATATTTAGAGGGGTCAAATGTATAATTTTTTTAACCAAATGTATAAATAATTCAATTTGCATTGAATATTAGGGACAATTTTCTTTTTTGGATGGCCCCACACCCATTGCCTAACTCAGATGCATTTTTTTTTAAAAAAAAATTAATGAATACTTTTTACCCTGAATACTAAAATAAAATACGATTGGCTAGATCAAAAGAATTTTTCGTATTCTAAAAGTATCATCAGGAATAATTCAAGGGAAAAAAATATAATATATGTCATGACAATATCATTGATATTAATGATACAAAACAAGAAAAAATGTGATTTTTTTTAAAAATAATAAAGTTGCTTTTATCAAGTGAGACTAAAAAAGGAAAGCAATCTAAATTATTCATACCAACTTCAGTTTATAAAAATCAATTAAAATAAAAGTCAATTTTACCAACATTAATTTTTCTAAATAATTTTTGCTATCACATAAATGTGAGTTTTTTAAAAAATAATTAAGACTTAAATTTTTTAACTTTTCCATTCGTTAATATAAATTATTCATATTAAATATTTTTTTCCTAATTAGAGGTGTGTAAATTTGATATACTCCTAATGACGTGTTAGATAAAAAGATCTTAAATACGCTTACAATTTTCATAAAATGCTTTACACACACATATAAATATATATAACTTTCCAAAACATCTTTATATATGAAACGAAAATCATAAAATTTAGGAAAACTTGCGATTAAGTGCCAAATAATAGAATTTGTTCTGTAGTAGAACACAAATGTCTAGCATCTGGGGCTAGGTATGATTGATATTGGATCTGATATAGCGTCCACTGGTATCTATAGAGGAGATATCAGCGGTCGCTGGTGGATCACTGTGCTACACGGGGTTGGCTTTTCGCCTGAGGGTGATGTGTGTGCAAGTGGATCGAACTGTAAGAATGTAATAGTCAACGTGGAGAGCGTACCTGGGAGGCAACCTCCTATATATAGAGATTACCTAGGGTTTCGTTCTCCTTACCCTGAGTCTATTTCCCTGTGATCATGCCTCTTCTCCAGTCCTGATCGTGTGCCTTCCATCTCCTGCATGATTGTTGGATTCTCGGCACGGTGCAAGGTAACTGGCGAGGGGTATTTGTCTCGTGGGAGGTTTCCCACCAGAAGCTCTCCAATTGGGCCTTCCTCTGGCAGACCCATTATTTGAATCCATAACAGTTGCCCCCCAAGCTCAGGAGTTCGGGTTTCTGAGCTGCTGAGATTTTTCTATCTCGGGTTCTTCCTTTCATGTATGACTCGGTATTGGCTACGCTCCCAGAGTTAATTCCCGACTTTCCTCTTTAACGGGTTCTCAAGAATTAGCTCTGGCTCGCTTTTAACCGGGTTCCATTATCGCAATGTATGGTCGTCTTTGTACCAACACTACTTTACTTTTCACGAACGGCTTGATTGGTTTATTCGTTCATCATTTTGCGCACTGATCGAAACCGGGTTAGAAATAACTGCCCCAGTGTCTCTATAATACCTAAGATTGTCTTTTCGTATTGAGTTTTGTCGTTTTGGGGATTTCCTACCTATCTGTCGCCCCCCAATATTTGGTGAAATGGAGACACGTGGCATGTGGCGATTTGATGAGCGTACCGTTTCTTTTCTGACATCACGCCATCATTCCTTCATTCCTTTTCTTGGAACTCTACACCGCCAATTTTCAATCGACCCTCATTCAATGCCGTGTAGCCTTTGCTATTTGCTCACGCCTTTTCGCAACAGTTATGATTTCTTCCTTGGGAAACTGAAACGTCAGTTCCATTTAAAGTTTCACCTACCGTTACTTGCCCCTTGCAATTCCCTTGGGCTATAAATTGTCATCGCTCCTCATTCTCCCGCATCACTGGTCTGCTCTCCCTTTTCTCCCTTGATAAGTACTATTGAAAGTAATGAGTTTGCCATTGAGAGCTTCAAGCCTCATTCTTCCGATCATGTGGGCAAGAAGAACGCGATTTCGAACGGAGAAGCATCCTTTAAGGATTATTGCCTTGTCTTTAGATGTATTTTCCAGTCTTCAAACACATTCCGTGGTGGACGCCTGGGATCCCAAATGTATTTACCAGTCTTCACGTCTGGTTCAATTTCGTATGGGGTCCTTGGAAGTGGTTCAAGCTTCATTTGAGCATCATCTAGCCTCAAGCTTAAGCTTGTCCTCCACCGTGAGAGGCTGCGACACCTGGCGGTCCCCCGGACATGTCTAAGCATTTCCAGGGTCTGCTGCATATTCGGCGAGAAACTCCAGCCACCTGACAATCCGACCGAATAACAACACAGTCTCCGGCGCTAGCTAATCCGATCGAGGTGGGACGGATAGCTAGCCACCATCAACTGTTGTAATTAGTGGGTTCATAAATGTTGTTTACAAATTTCGCCCGACTTCTTTGTAGTTTGATCTTGTAATCATCTTTGTAAATGAGTAAACCGGCTTATTTCCTTGTAAGAAAACCGTGTAACCTTATCGATTATCAATATAAAGTTGCCTGTTCTCCACATGTACCTTTTGTTCATTTTATCTTGCGTGGATGCCCATTTTCCGTGTTTGGTTTGCTACCTAATTCGGCAGCTTGGTCCTCCAAATTTTCATTTATTCCGGCGTTACGTATGCCTACGCCACCTATGTTAACCCATCACTTGGATCCCGTAATGTCCTATCATCTCGGCTATGACCAGCTGTGACTCATACCGAGACAACATCGCTGGCAGAATTCGACCGAGATCTCCACGTACAAGATCGACTATTTTATCGTAATAAAATATTGTGATATACCATCCCAATGAAATCTTCATTAAGGAGTCAGGAGTTACCTTGGTCGAACGTGAAACGACATACTCCTTTTTGCTAGGCCGACACGTTGTAACGTGTAGGCTGCGCCTCTGACACGGCGCCCTCCAACGGCGCTTGGAATTCGTGCACAATTAATGCTTGCGTCGCTTCGAGGGAAATTCTTACAACTTTCGGGATTTGGCCCCACTTTCTCGCGCGTGGCCGTCCCATTTGCTCTTGTCGATTCGAATTCAAGAGCTCCTTCAAACCTCTTAAAATTCAAAAACTATATATCTCCTCTTCCTTCGTTTTGTCATTACTTTTTACATACTCTCCATTTTGCCTTTATTCTCGCAAGAACTTGCGATAATCAGCTTCATTTGCCTTATTTTCGTCGACTTCCACAACCAGGTAAAACTATGCTTCCTCTGGTTTTCGTACCTTTTAGTTGTTCGTATAGTTTCGGAATTTGCATCATTATCTTGAAAGTATTTTGCTTGCGTTTCGTCATTCTGGTCTAGACGAATGATTCCTTCTCCAAGCCACCCTAGTAAACTCACCGTCTTCTTGTCTTCGGTGGATTAGGATAGATTTTCATTTTGGTTACCCGAACCTGCTCCTTCCACATTCCAATTCTAGAAATATTTTCATTCTTAGGTTAGGCTAATGTCGTATTCCTCACCCCCATCGCAGCTTCCTCCCCGGGAAATTGAAGTATCTTGGAACATGTTTTGAACTTTGTTGGTTAGATATGATTGTGAGTCCCGAATGTGCTCGATTTACTAACCTTGCCATTCTCTTGCATTTTAGGTTTAGATGGCATCCTCTTCTCGATTACAATCTACGCCTTCCGCGGATGATTGTAGTTCGTCCACTTCGTTCGGAATCCAAACTCCCCAAAGAAAGCTGTCCACCATAAAGTGACCGAGGTGAAGAATATCTTGTCCGCCGAGGAAGTTCCATCACTTGGCGTAAGAGATGGGGATGGATATTCAATAAGGCTCCCTTTGGATGAAGAATCGGTTGCCACCGTCCGATCACGGAAACGCCAGCCTCACGAACCCCATTTCTTCTTTTTTTACCGAGATGTTTTCGTTCAACTCGGTGTAAAATTTCCGTTGTCCGAGTTTCTAATTTGCCTTCTGAATCACCTGCATCTAGCCCCCACCCAACTTCACCCCAATGGTTGGGCCTTCGCCCTAGCTTTTGAGAGCCTCTGTCGGGACTAGAAATCTGTTTGTCTTGTGCCGATGTTTATGACATTCTACTCTCCTTTGGAGCTAGGTGGATTCCGGTCGCCTCTGACGATATTTTTTGGATAGACCTCTTTCGCGGGAGAAGCGAGTATATGCTCTTTAAACCTTTTTGCGACTCCTGGAAGCACTTCAAAACCTCCTTTGTTAAGGTTATTGCCCATCCTTTTCAATGCCCGTGGTTCCTTCGGGTTGAAAGGGGGGGAACTAGAAGGTATTTTCCCGTTGTATTGGACAAATGCCCACCACAAGTTCAAAACTACAGACTTCACTCCGACCAGTCTCACTGAAAATGAGGAAGCGGCCGTAGTGAAGCTTACAAAGCTGTCTAGTACCCTTCGGACCGATGGACCTGGCGATTACATTCCTACTGCCTTAGTTCGTCGACGCGGACCAAGAAGTATAGGATTGCCCGTTGGAATTTTCATATATCCAGACTTCATATATTTTTTCAATGCTGACACTCCCCTTTTTTTTATTTAATGCAGGACGACGAATGGGAAAGCCTGAATTTCTTCAAGCCTTCAAAACGCTTCCCGCAAATCCACGAGAATACTCCTGTGGATGAACCTAAGGCAAGTGGTGGATCTCCCATCTCGGAGGAGGCGATTATTTCAAAGGCTCCCGAAGCGCCTGCGCCCAAAGGCGAATTAAAGCATGGTCGAAAAGGGTGCGGACCTCCAAAGGTAAGAACATTCTTTGGAGAGGAAACCATTGTGGTTCCTACGCCCGACCGTCTACACAAAAAGAGGCTCTCATACCAACTCTTGTGCCGACTTCACCCGTGAGAGAAGCTCCTACCTCCACTCCTCTGCCGGCATCTCCTGTGAGAGGGCTCCATCACAACCCCTGCGCTGTTTCACCTGTCACTTCGGTTCCGTCCTCATTCTCTACCCCTCATAGCCATACCACTATGAATGGAGGGGTTCTTTGGTCGAGATGGGGTCAATAAGCTATCCGAAATCTTATGCGTCCGCTAACTTAATCAGTACTCCCCTACGATGCCTTCCAAAGAGGAGAAGGCTGCGGTGATCAATATGGAGCGAGAGGCTTATAGGGTAGCTTCCTAATACGGCCTTATCTTTGCCCAAGAATTGAGAATCTTTGTTCAATGAAATCTGTGAATGATTTAAATAAACCAAAGGTTTGTTACCGCGGTGGAGGAAGTTGTGGAGGCTGAAACAAAGTTATCTGCGACGCAAAGTGATTTGAATGCGGCACGACTCGATTTTGCTGCCAAGCGGTCCAGAGTGGCCGATGCCCAAGCCGAAATGCATCGCCTTGAAGGTCTTTGTCGGGAGAATGCCTCTCGAAAGAAAAGCGATCTCGGACATCGATCATTTAACCGGCGTCCTAAAGGAAAAGATGCGGATCTTGCCGCGTCAAATCGCAAATTGCGAAATATGGTCAAATTGGCAAGTTGTCTTTTGAGAACGCGGTGGCTCAAATCCGGTGCTCAATCCACCGTTACTTTGAATACCACCGAGCTACACCTCGAGGCTTATGTTAGCAACAAGGGAAAACTGATACCTCCTGGAGAAGAAGACAGTGAAGACGAGTCAGCCTCCCCATCAGTAGCCGAGACGCACTCACAAATTTAATTTCTTTATGTCTGTTATAACTTCTGAACAATCCTGTTTTTGTACGTCCTTAGCCAAAGGCCATGACCTTTTGTAAGCTGCTTTGTATAGACATTAGCGCTACATCCACCCATTTCCCTTTGGTAAAATTGGTCCATGAGCTTGCATGTGTAGATTTTAAACATGTCTATTGTTTAATGATTTGTGAAACGGGGTTAATTTCCCTTGGTTTCACTTGTCAAATTTCGCATGATTTTGGAAACCGGACTTTTAACATCCGTTTTGTCATACATGATTTTGAAAGCCGGATTTTAAATATCTGGCCTCTACATGTTTTAAGCTTACATGATTTTGGAAGCAGGACTTTCAAATATCATGGCCTCTACATGTTTTTAACTTACACGATTTTGGAGGCCGGATTTGAAATCTCTGGCCTCTACATGTTTTTAACTTACACGATTTTGGAAGCCGGATTTTTAAATATCTAGCCTCTACATGTTTTAAGCTTACATGATTTTGGAAGCGGACTTTCAAATATCACGGCCTCACATGTTTTTAACTTACACGATTTTGGAAGCCGGATCTTGAAATCTCTGGCCTCTACATGTTTTTAACTTACGATTTTGGAAGCCGGATTTTTAAATATCCTGGCCTCTACATGTTTTTAACACAAAGTAGATAGCAATCTCTTCCTTAAGCGGGATAAGTCATCCTTTATTCGATTATCCGCGTTTATAAAACGCCATACGGTAAAAGGTAAAGAATTAACATGTTGCCTTCTTGAACAAATTCTTGCACTTTTAATGAAGCTTTGCCACACATCAAGTGGTATGCTTCGGTGTAATAAGCCTTCAATTTATCCGCATTCCACGTTCGCTTTACCGCCTTCTTTTGCAATGTTTCCAACTTGTAAGCGCCTTTACCCGGGCTTTCGGTGACCGGTATGGGCCTTCCCAATTAGGAGCTAGCTTTCCTTCTGCGGCGTTCTTGTTTCGATATCGCCCTTGAGTACGAGGCTTCCTTTGTCAAAACCCCGAGTCGGACTTTCTTGTTGTAACGATTCGATATTAGTTGCTTATTGCCAAATCTCGGCGGTGTGCAGTAATTCGAACTTCATCTATCAAATCTAACTCAACCGCGATCGCGACCATTCTCTTCTTCACTTTGCGGTCTTGTGATCCGCCGCCAAGATGATTCCCCAATCTCAAGCGGGATCATGGC
The DNA here is from genome assembly GCA_025563575.1 of Acacia pycnantha. Lineage (NCBI taxonomy): Eukaryota > Viridiplantae > Streptophyta > Magnoliopsida > Fabales > Fabaceae > Acacia > Acacia pycnantha. The sequence goes on along the minus strand of JAMWYP010000074.1, from coordinate 49,071 downwards.
TTCGCACCCATACGTTAGTTTGAAAGGCGTTTCCAGGTTGATGATTGGACACTCGTGCGATATCCCACATAGGACGTAAGGCAATTGGTCCGCCCACTAGATGTAGCATCTTCCATCCGCTTCTTTAACCCATCTACAATGATCTTGTTAGCGACCTCACCTTGCCCATTGGATTGTGGATGTTCTGCGATCTGAAGTCTTGCTTGATATTAAAATCAGCTACCAACCAAAGCTTTTATCAATAAATTGCGTGCGTTATACGTAACAATTTCTGGCTGGAATGCCAAACCGTGCTATGATATTCTTACGCAGAACTTTTGCACCCTACTCGATGTGATTGTGGCGACGGGTTCCACCTCGATCCACTTTGTGAAATAATCAAGCGCCACGATGAGCCATCGCAATTGCCGGCGGCCGGCTTGAATGGTCCTAGAAGATCCATTCCCCATTTAAAAAACGGCCATGGCCCGAGATTGTCACGGAGCGTGGCGGGAGGCACCTTGATGGTGTTGGCGTGCCTTTGGCAACTGTCGCATTTTTGGACATGAGTTTTGGCGTCGGCGCCAAGGTGGGCAGTAACCAGCCCTTACGCCTTCTGGCCAAAGCCTTAGCTCCCATGTGGTGACCATTTATCCCTTCGTGGATCTCCATCGGGACATATTGGGCTTCATCGCCGCCGGGCACTTCATCATCGGAGAATGTATTCCTTTAGATATAATTGGTCATTTACGATCGTGTATGAAGCTGCCGTTCTCATGAGTTTTTCGCTTCTAATGATTCGTCCGGCAAAATTCCTCTTTCAATATAATCCATAATGGGTTTTCTCCAATCGTCATTATTTGAAATAACCATCACACAACTTGGCTCTTGAAGATTTTGCTGAACAATGGTGCGATGATTTCCAGGGCTCTTGGTGCTTGCTAATTTTGACAGGACATCGGCCCTAACATTATCTCCTCTTGGTATATGTGCCACAGTGACTTCGTCAAACTCTGTGATAATCTCCTTCACTTTTCCGGGTATTTGATCATCAAGGGTCCCTTTGCACGATAAGTTCCATTGATTTGAGACGCTACCAGCTGAGAGTCGGTGGAAACGTGCACCTTGTGAGCCCCACTTTCCTTAGCTTGGAGCAGACCCGCTATCAATGCTTCGTATTCTCACTGGTTGTTTGAAGTTGAGAAATTAAAGCGCAAAGATAGTTCAATAGCAATACCTTAGGACTTTCAACAATAATCCCCGCTCCACCTCCTTTGACGTTTGAAGAGCCGTCAACAAACAAGTTCCATGTATCCTGATTATCCCCTTCTTTGGCCAGGGTCGGCTCCATTACAAAATCTGCCGCGCACGGGATTTGATCGCATGCCGAGCCTCATAAGTAATATCAAATTCGACACACTCAATGGCCCAACCTACCATCCGCCCAGGCTAGTGCGGCTTATGAAGGATTTGCTTGGGATGGGTTGATTTGTGCGAATGATGATAGGATGACTCGAAAGTATGGGCGAAGCCTCCTTGCCGCTATCAAGTAGTGCAAACGCCATTTTCTCTACTTTTTGATAACGCAATTCGAGCCTTGCAAGGCTCTACTCACAAAGTATACAGGGACTCCGGCCTTCCGCCGTTTCCCTAACCGACACGGCGCTTACAGCCTCATTCCCTACCGACAAATATAAGATTAAGCTTTCTCCTGCACAGGGTCAGTTAACACCGGAGGTGCAGACGAGCACCTTGTTTAATTTTCTCAAAAGGCGCTTCGCATTCCGTTGTCTATCCCTCGACGCTTCCTTCTTTAACAACTTGAAGAAAGGGAGAGAATTCTGCAGATTTAGGTAGAAATCGGGTCAGCAAACTAAACGTCCAGTCAATTCTTGAACCTCTTTTTGCTCATGGCCTTCATGTCTAATACAGCTTGGCACTTGTCAAGGTTGTCCTCCGAGTGCATAGCGATATGATTATATCCGGAGTAAGCATCCATGAATGATAATAGCCGAAAACCTAAGAACTATCTACCCGGTGGTCAATGCGGGTATTGGGAAAGAGTCTTTTGGGCATACTTTATTTAGATCCTTGTAATCTGTACAAACTCTCCACTTCCCATTTTGTTTTTTCACGAGGACCACATTTGACAACCACGTAGTATACTGTATTTCCCGAATAAAGCCAGCTTCTAACAGCTTCGCACATGCGCTTCCAAAGCTTTCCGCTTTGTCCTCCCGAGCTTCCGCTTCTTTTGAGATATCGGGGTTGATCCCTGTCCAGTGCTAGTTGATGACAACAAAATCTGGGTCGATCCGGGTATCTCAGATGGGTGCCAGGCAAACACATCTCTATTGTCCCTGAGGAATACCTCAAGTTCCTCCCGCATCCCGGGACCCAGAGCCTTGCCAATTTTGGTGATTTGACCAGGCTCCGATCCGAGGAGAAAATCTTCCAGCTCTCCATTTGGTTCCGTCTTTTTCATCTTCTCTTCTTTGCGCAGATCCAACTCGACCAAGTTTACTGCTTTTCCTCCAGAAAGCGCTTCCGGGTGTATTGGCCGGGTTGCATCTTTCTTGACCGTGTTAAAGTAACACTGGTGAGACTCTTTTTGATCTCCCCTTATGGTAACGACCTTATTCTTCTTACTGATCATCTTAAGCTTCTAATGCTTGGATGACACCAACATATCCCAATTATGAATCGTTGGACGACCCAGGATTATGTTGTACGAAGAGGGGAAGTCTGCTACTATAAACTGGACCCTCTCTGTCTTGAAAGCGTGCCTATCTCCCAAAGTCAGTTTAAGATCTAGGTACCCCTTTGGTCGAGTATCCTGCCCATTGAATCCGGTTAGCATGGTCTTGCATGGCTTCAAAACGTCGGAGTCAAACTTCATCCTCTTGAACGCATCCCAGAGAATGATGTCCACGGCGCTTCCATTGTCCACAAAAATTTTCCTTACACGGCAATTGACCAGGGTTCCCGTTATCACCAACCCGTCATGGTGCCCCGGGGCCACGTCTTCTAAGTCCTTGTCTGTGAAACATAACACAGGAGATTCGGGCTTGCTTAAATCTTCTTTAAATTTTGGAGCATCTTTGATCGACAAAACTTCTCTCAAATATTTCCTTCTCTGGCTAGTTGAATCCCCTCCGCCACCAAAGCCTCCGCTAATCACGTTGCAGTCGTACTTGGCATCAGGGAATTCCTCATCACTATCTTCAGATTTCTTCTCCTGCTCTTTTCTCTTCTTTTCAGGCGGTGGGCTCTTACCCCGGCCTTCAACCTGCCTCTTGCTGCCCTGCTTTCCTTGGGTCTGGATTACATATCTTTGGAGTTTTCCCTCACGGATGAACTTCTCCACCGTATTCTTCAGATCCCAACACTGCTCGATCGTGTGACCATGTTGATTGTAAAATTCACAAAAACGGGTTTTATCAGTGCACTCTTTTACCCAGAGCCCGGGTCTTTCTACCTTTTCAACTCAGTTGAGCCTACTTCCTTCCACAATTTAGCCTGGGAGACCTTCAATGGGGTGTACCTCTCGTTACCTAGAATCCGGGTTTTGCCGCCGTATCTCGGTTACGTGGTGCTTTCTTGTATGCTTCTTGATTGTCTCCGTCCCGATTGTCTCTTCCTCGACGAGTGGGCTTTTAGCCCTTTCTTTCCCGGCGTTTCCCGCCTTTTCCATTTGCTCCAGATCTAGATACTGCTTTGATCTATCATGAAAGTCAACCAGGGTTGTAGGTCGCCGTTTCATGATAGACTTCTTTAGACGGGACGAGACATCCAATCCGGCTATGATGCAGTGCAGGTTTACTTCCTCCTTCAATCCCGGAATTTGCAATGCTATATTGTTAAAGCGATCCAGGTACTTGCTCGGGGCTTCTCCCGATCCTTGCCTAACTTGGCGAGCTGGAACTCGTTTCGGTTGCGGCCTCTGGTTGCGAAATGCGTCAGAAACTTTTGTTCCAAAGTCTTCATGTTTGGAATGGACAAATACGGCAACGAATGAAACCATAATTGCGCCGCTCCCCTGAATGTTCCAGCAAAAAGACGGGGTACGACGTCTCCCTTTATCCCCTTGACCATAATCTCCATTTTGAAGTTGTTTAGGTGTATCAAGGGGTCCTGGGTTCCATCATACTTCGGTAACTCCCTTGAATTTAATCCCTTGGGATACACCACAGCCATAACTTTGTCCGTGAACTGACCCAATACTCTATCTTCATCCGCTTCTCCTGATGCCTTTTTGACATGCGGGGATGAGGTATGTTGTTCTCTGTCAATCTGCTCCTTAAAAGGTCGGCTTTCTTCGTGCTCCCTCAAGTCGGCTTGGGAAGCCCTCGGAGGGTTCATCTTTCTAGCCACGGTGCCGTGCTCTTAACCGCTTTCATGCCGGATCTTGTGACCGGCTTCCTTCTCCATGTCTTTTTCCTCGCCAATAATGACTGTTTTCCTTTCGATGCTCACCCCGGTTGACATGCACGTAATCCGAGCCGCCGGTCCGGTTTGAACCCTCGCCATTCGCCTCCACTCCGGAGTTGTTTTTCTTTTGCTTCATACAACCTCTTTCCCGCTCCTCCCGCCTCCATATCATATTTTGACGCTCCAATTCCTCTCGAATAATCCGAGTGTTCTCCTCTTTTGCAACTCATGTCGGTACTCCATGCCATCTATACACCGGATCAACGATCCTATAGTGTTATGGAGCAGGCGTACGTCGGGATGTTCCATCTGGAATTCACGGGAAGGATGAGGAAAACCCTCCACCTGAATTCCTTGATGACCCCGGTGCGATCCCCGATTAGGGTGGGAGAAATGGCGGTATCCTCAGTTTCGATATCAACCGGTCTCTTCCCACGATCTCGCTCCGGGTCCACCGAGTTCGAGTGTTGTGACAACTGCCCCGGGTTAGAAGGCTGTTGTGGTTCGTCTGGTGGTGGCAGCGGCGGTCGTGCCGCATTAGTGCGACTTCTAGTGCTGGCGGCCATGTTCAGTGGTTACGAATAGCTTTATGATTTTAGGAATCGAGTTGTTTGACGATCCCCACGGTCGGCGCCAATGTTCTGTAGTAGAACACAAATGTCTAGCCTCTGGGGCTAGGTATGATTGATATTGGTATCTATAGAGGAGATATCAGCGTCGCTGGTGGATCACTGTGCTACACGGGGTTGGCTTTTCGCCTGAGGGTGATGTGTGTGCACAGTGGAACTGAACTGTAAGAATGTAATAGTCAACGTGGAGAGCATACCTGGGAGGCAACCTCCTATATATAGAGATTACCTAGGGTTTCGTTCTCCTTACCCTGAGTCTATTTCCCTGTGATCATGCCTCTTCTCCAGTCCTGATCGTGCGCCTTCCATCTCCTGCATGATTGCTGGATTCTCGGCATGGTGCAATGTAACTGGCGAGGGGTATCTGTCTCGTGGGAGGTTTCCCGCCAGAAGCTCTCCAATTGGGCCTTCCTCTGGCAGGCCCATTATTTGAATCCATAACAGAATTAATCATAACTATGTCCTTTGAAAATTTTGACCAAAAAAAATGTCCTTTGAAATTATTAAATTATAGTGAAGTCCTAAGGATTTAGGTTATATTAATTTTAAGGGGTTTAAATTTCTCATGTTGCATGAGAAGAAGAAGATTCCTACCCACACATGAAATGGTGAGACCCACACACACACACACACACACACACACACACACACACACACACACACACACACACACACACACACACACACACACACACACACACACACACACACACACACACACACACACACACACATAATGCTATATATATATGTGGGTCCCACTACACACACACACACACACACACACACACACACACACACACACACACACACACACACATATATATAATGCTATATATATATGTGGGTCCCACTATTTCATGTGTGTGACATGAGAAAACACTTCTCCTACAACATGAGAAGTGTTTTTCCCTAATTTTAAATGTGAAAAAAGTTTACCCTTTTTATTTTAAATTTAAAAGAAAACGAATTAGAAGAGATTATAATCCTTTTTCGGGCGTGTAATTTGTCCATTAAGAGAAAGTGTAGCTACAATTAAAAAAGGAAAAGACTTTTATTTTTTTAACGAATAAGCCTTAAATTCCAGCTTTTTTTTTAAATTAAAAGGGGGCAAATTATGTTTTCTATTGTTTGAAAACTCTGACTGATCGGCCGAGTCGACCTGATCATTATTATCGACTCATTTTGAACTTGATCTCTCACATAAATATATAGTACTGTGTGTGTATATCCTCTTTTCTTTTACCAAATATATGTATAACGTGTCTGCATTTGAAGTTCTTCTTAGTTATTGACTCACTGCAATATTAGCCACGCTTTATTTATAAGTACTACCTCCGTCCCTAATTATAGGAGCAATTTAACATATTTTGGGAGAATTAAGGAGAGGAGTTAAATTAGTTAATTTTACTCATTTTCCTAAAATGTCCTTATATAAATTTAAAATAACACAAGTTGCCCTAATTATAAGTGTTTCTAATTTGTCTTACGTTAGATATTCATGACATATTAGTTTATATATGTATAACAACGTTTAATATATATATATATATATATATATAGGGCTAAAATGCCATTGATATTATTTTACAAGATCATTTTACAAGCTGAGTTATTATTTTACAAGCTGAGTTTCTCTGAGCATTTCATTAAACTTGCTTGCCTTTTTTATTGTTTAGTTCATATATCTCTTTGATCAGTGATTATTCCATCTTGATTGTTTTGTTCTGTGATCGGTCCCCCTGGTTGATCAACGGGTTAGATGAAGTTCCATTTTCAATGAATTTTCTTTTCAATATGTTTGTTTGGTAGATATATTATTTATTGATTCATTTTTGTCATTTGCCATTTTTTAGGATGGAAAGATATTTAGGTTCTTTTTTTACAAAGTCAAGTGTTAGTGGAACTAAAAGTTCTTAAAAAAGTTTGCATGTTTAGTGATTCTGATCTATGATCGTTCTTAAAGGCATTTTCAATGCATTTTTTAGGATGGAAATGTATTTTGATCTGTGATCGGTCCACCTTGGTTGATATTGGTACGTGATTTTTTTATTTTTTAATGCATTTAAAGCTTTGTTTGAAAAAAAAAAAATCGGGGGCGCTGCCCCCGAACCCCTACCAATGGTGCCCCTCTTCCATAAATTTTTGGATCCGCCCCTGCACACACACATATATATATATATATGTTTATATATGTGTGTGTGTTCACACATATATATATTGACACACATAAACACAAATATACATATATATGTAAACACACATATATATAATGCTCCTAATAATAAGTATAAATAGGGGTATTATAGGAAAAAATTGACAAAAGTTAAAATTTGCTCTTAAATTAGGACCAAAACCAACTCCAAAATTTACTCATATAATTAGGGACGGAGGGAGTAATAAATATATATAAGTTGATGGTGGCTTTGCTCTGCATAGCATATCTCAGTGGGGTATATATATATCAGAGAGGAGATTGAGGCTGAACAGCACAGGACTTCATCAAGACGCAAAGATCGAAGAACAAATCAGAGGGACGAAAGGAGAGCATTGACGCCGAATATCAGTAAAGAGACGCAGCAGCGAATTGAGCAGAGACGCACACGACGCGGAGATTATGCAGAACGCAAGGACGCGTACAGGAACTAACGAGAATTCAAGAAGTAGAGGAATAGAGGCAACACGCACAGCAAGTCTCGATTTCTCTTCTCTTTTCCTTTTCTGTCTGAATCTGAATATTATTTTGCTTTTATGGATTTCATTATAGCCATGTGTGACTAATTTTCTTTGCAACCTAGAGTAGCCATGAACTCAAAGGTGGATTAAACTTGGTTTTCATTGTTTAGTTAAATTTGATATTAATTTTGATTACTTAATCTTGTTTAGATTTATCTATTTAGTGACTGACCATCATTGAATATGAATTTGAGTATTAGGATTTACCTTGACGAAGGGAATTTTAATTGGGCTCTGAGATTAAGTAATATGAGATTAGATTACGATTTAATTTGCGGTTAGGATAGACATATACCTAATGGCCCCATATAATTGTTGAAGAGTGTGTTTGGTTTTATTTTCCTCTTGAGTAATTAGGTTAGACATAACAAATTATACTTAAGAGAGGGTTGTAAGTGGACCAACAGGCACTTATAGCTATTTATACTCGAGATTAACAAAATTGACATTAAGGCTAATTGAATTAATGAAAACGAGGTTTATGAAGCTAATAAGGGATTGATGACTCTAGGTCGCTCGTTGTTATTATTGAAATTTGCTCTTTGTGAAAGTTCTTATTTCTATTAAAATTCTTTTTACTATTTTTGAAAACAATTCTGATTTTCTCAACGTAAACGAAAAAAGGAAATTTAACACCTAATCACTAGTTTGACTGAGTCTCTGTGAGATGACCTTGATTGGCCACTTACTATTTTCATGACCCGTACACTTGCGGTGCTTAGTTAAATTTTGGTAGCATTAGTGTGTCTATATATATAATCAATTAAACTTCAATTGTTTTAATGAGGCTTAAGTTCTTTCTCTAGAAATGTCATTTCTGTTTGCTTTCCTTCTGTTTCATAGATTAAGTGAACTTGAATTTGGTATTCCATAGATTAAGTATTTTTTTTACATGTCATCATGAAAATTGTTTTAAGCTTGAGTATTATTGAGTTTGGATTAGGTGATAATAAAAAAGATCATAGTTGGATAAATTCATTGAGAAATAGTGAAGAATATGAGAATGGGGTGAAAAAGTAGTTTATTGCATTTGCTAAAATGAATGCGCCTAGTAAAAATGGAAAGTATTTTTGTCCTTGTATCAAGTGTTTAAATGAGAGTCGACGAGAGGTAGATGATACAAGAGATTACTTACTTTGTGATGGAATAAATCTTCGGTACACAAAGTGGATATGGCATTGTGAGGAAGTGACTGCCTGTACGTCTCATAATAAGGAAGTTTTGGATGTTGTAGATGATGATAGAATGGAGAAAATGATTCATGATGTTGAGGTAAAATCTTTTGCACAATCATATGTATATGACAGCTTGTGGAGTGATGGGGACAGTAGCTACCACCAGCCACTGAGAGTTAAGAAGATTGGCGAGAGACTCACCAATAGCCACCGGCACCATCCACCTTCTCTGATCATTGAGAAACCATCGCCAGCCACTAGCTTCTCTGGATCGGCTAAAGATAAGCTGAGAGTTTTGAAAGAGAAATGGGAATAGTAACCACCACTAGCAACCGACACTATCTACCACCAACCACTGACAGTTTAGAAGATTCTTGAGAGACTCACCAATAGCCCTGGCATCTTCCTCCTTTTTCGATCGCCAAGAAACCACCATCAGCTTCTCTAGATCTGCCGAAGACAATTTGAGAGTTTTGAAAGAGAAAAAGGGGACAAGCATGCCTGGTAAAAGAAAGAGGAAAGAGAAAATGAGATTGGGGAAATTATTAGAGCATCATTATGGCTCAACAACCCGAAAAATGGGGAAAACCAGCTTATCCAAAACCATGGTTTTGGACAAAAAATTGATTCTTGACTTTTCTAAAGTGTTTTGGGTAAATTTTTTCAAAACTATGGTTTTACCTTCAAAAGCTAATTAAAGCTAATCAATTTTTTTTAAAGTGTTTGGGTAAATTTCTTTTTATCCAAACACTCGGTAAAGCTAATTAAAAACACAGATCAAATCTGGAAAACTGGAAAACACAAAGCAACGATTGTACGTTGCATTGTTGAATCACTTATTAGTGACCCAGTCTCATTGAAATTAGTGAGAAGAATGATAAATGACAATCATCAACGGACACATATACTAATTATCCTAACAAAAATAATGATTTTAGAAGGAAGCTTCATGCTTCTTAATAGAGGAGAGAAAATAATTTAAGAAATTTAACCACGATCATCAAACTCAAAAAAAAAAAACCACTTAACTAGTAAGAAGTAACAAAGTTAAGGGGAAACGAAAAAATTGAAGAATAACCAATTCAAAACCAAGTCCTTAAAAAACCAAGAGAGAGGGGAAAAAATTCCTCATGCATGTGTGCATTATATGGCGTTTTATCACTCGTCTATCTTTTTTAGAAAAAAAACCTACAACAAGTGGCAGGTTGGTGCCAGTCGGTTATTTCCTTTTTTTGAGGGTTAAGTAGCAAATTTGTCTCGAAAGTTTTCACTAAGGAATAATGTTGCCCTAGAAGTTTTTTGTCTCAGTGTCACCCCAAAAGTTTCAAAACGTAGCAATGTTGCCCATTTCTGTTAAAAAGTTAACGGTCAACCTCAATTTTTTGACGGTCAACGTTAGTTTTCTAATGAAATAGGATACATTGCTACGTTTTGAAACTTCCAGAGCAACATTGAGACAAAAAAAACTTTCAAGGTAATATTGCTCTTAGGCCTATACTTCCAGGATGGATTTGCAATTTAACCCTTTTTTTTTCTTAAAAAAGAAAGAGACATTTTAGTAAAATCACAACATTTCAAAATCTATGATTCCTCCCTTGTAACTTGAGTCATTTTCATGTTTCAACCGGCCTTTTGAGGTTTTATAAGTTTAAATGATATTTAAATGGAATTTTCTCAAAAATATTTCTATATCATTTAGATAACGTAACAATTGTAGTATTTTTTTTAATATCTAACTTCATTTGCATCTTGCATCTCAATCGATTGCCTAGGTATAAATGTTTATTTGTATTATAGCAGTAGAAGCAGGGCAGAGTGTGGTTGGTGAAGTAGGCATGAGATGTAGCAGAAGAGGGAAGTAGGGTTTTAGGTAAAAGATATTTGGGTTAAGGGGCAATTTTGTCCAAAAGTTTTCACCAAAGGGCAATTTTGTCCTGGAAATGTCAAACATGGAGCAATTTTGTCCTAGTTGTTAGCTCAGTTAAATTTACCATTAGTTAATTAAATATGCTGAGCTGACAGTCCACATATCATTTTTGTTAAGATGCAAATTTGTCCCCAAAATTTTAAATCTAACTTTTAAAAAAGATGTATGACACATGGACTTCCGGCGTAAATTTACATCTTAACAAAAATGTAGTATATGACATGTGAACTATCATCTCAACATATTTAGTTAACTAACAGTCAAAATTAATTAAGATATCGGCAAGGAAATATTGCTTGCTTTTTGAAATTTCCCAGGCAAAATTGTTCCCTGAAATACTTTCAAAACAAAATTTATCCTTGGTGAAAACTTTTGAAGCAAAAATGCTCCAGACATTTAATATACTTCAAAACATAGAAGCATGTGCTTGAGACTCTAGAGGCAAACACTGTGAAAGTGAAACATCACAGTTTATGTATACACTCCTATATGTAACTTGTTTCTATCATTATTATCGACTCATTTTGAACTTGATCTCTCACATAAATATATAGTACTGTGTGTGTATATCCTCTTTTCTTTTACCAAATATATGTATAACGTGTCTGCATTTGAAGTTCTTCTTAGTTATTGACTCACTGCAATATTAGCCAGGCTTTATTTATAAGTAATAAATATATATAAGTTGATGGTGGCTTTGCTCTGCATAGCATATCTCAGTGGGGCAGTATCAGAGAGAGAGAGAGAGACATTGTCAATTTGTCACAGTTAATAAAAATAGAACCAACCAACTTAATTAATATTATAAGAAAGAAAAATCATTTATTACTATTAATTTACCTGTAATATTTAATTTAGAGTTAAATATAGACCAATGAAGCTACTGTTACAGATTGTAACTTGGTTCCTTTTTCTTTTCTCTTTGCCGGAAGATTTTTAACTTGCTTCAGTAGGAAAGAGTCATCACAAAGCAGAACATGGCGTGAAGGAAACAAAATAACTTTTAACTTTCACGTGCTACCACTCAATGAGACGTTCACGGATATATAATTATTACTTATTTACAACTCCACTCAATATTAGGCATTTATATTAGCTAGTTCAAAACCAACCGCTAGAAAAAGGCAAGAGAGGATGAGAGCTTTGAATATGTCTTACCGTACCATATCAGATTCAGCTTTTATAAATATATACATATTGAGGGTCCCTGCATATCCTTCTTCATCGCAATAAGGAAAAAAAGAAAAACACAGAAACAAGGCATGGTTCGTGACGAGAAGAGGAAGAGACCTCAGCCGAAGCTTAACATCACTTCCGATGCTACTTCTTCAACCTCAGTCTTCTCTTCCTTTGGGCTTTGCAACAAGTTTTTAAGCCAAGGGCAAGGAACACTTGCAGGTTCTTGCTTTTCCTTCGCTCAACTTCTTCCATTGATCTTCGTGTTACGTTGTTGGTTTTTTATGTCTTGAAAATGCTATTCCAAGCAAATGTTGTTGTATGTCTTTCTTGTTTTAATGTGCAGCTGCTTGCAAGAAAGCCGTGACCGGAGAACTTTTTTATGATTATTCTTTTAATGAGTATCAGTCTCTTTAACCTCACTCATTTATTTTCTTCTTTTTCTTCTTCCTCTCGTTTATGACAGGTAAAATTGAAGGAAAACCAGCCTCCAATCGTTACAACCCGGAGGAGCGCCTAAACATGTATTCTATTTTTAATATTTTATTGTAAAGAAAGTGTCTCTTTCTGTCTATCTTCACCCCAGTCATCCGCTAATTTAGCAAACTGGCAAACTGGGGGAGAAAGGGAGAAATAGAGAGAGAGGCAACTCAAATCCTGTAGATAATTTGGAGCTTGAAGGAAAGCTAGGTTAAAGTCCAAATAATTTCCATGATTAATTTTTTAGGAGTTTTAGTGCCCGTTTGGGAGTTACTTTTGGAGAATGATTTTCACCATTTGCGAGGTAAAAAAGAATAGCTTTTGGAGAATGATTTTAGAAAAAAATGATAGTGATTAGATGTTTTTATCAGAATAGCTTTTTGAAAGTCAAATTTACCAAAAAAGACATTAGTTTTTTGTATAATTGCATTTAAAGGATGAAGTGGTATTTTAAATATTATAAACATTATATTCAATAATAAATACCAAAATTTACCTAAAATTGTTAGAAAAAATAAATTTATACAATTAGTAAATTAATATGATAAAAATTAGATCAAACATATATGTATTAATAAATTGTATATAAAAAATATTTTTAACATGTATCTTTGATATTAATATACGTTATTTATTGAATAATTCAATGTTTGAGTGCTAAAACACTACCAAAAAAGAAAATCAGTTTTCTGTCGCAAAAAATAGATTTTCTGTCGCAAAATTAGTTTGCAACGGATTTTGTTCGTCGCAAAAACCACCTTCACAATTGCGACGGAAAGCAAAATTTCTGTCGCAAATCCCGAAATTTGCGACGGAAAATAATTTCCATCACAGATCTATTTTCCCATCACAAATCCATGGATTTGCAATGGAATTGACGTCTATCGGAAATCTTTTGCGGCAAAATAACATTCTGTTGGGATTTGCAACGGATGTCAATTCCGTCGTAAATCCCAAGGGATTTGCAACGGAATAACATTCCGTTGGGATTTGCGACAGATTTCAATTCCGTCGTAAATATATCACAAGGGATATGCGACGGAATCTGATTCCGTCGCAAATATAATTTTTTTTTAAAAAAATACATTAAAAAATAAAAAATACATTAAAAAAACTTGTATATCATAAAAATATGTAACAATCATAAAGAGTTTACATAGAGAAAACAAAATATAAATAATAATGTTTCGAAGAATATGTATTAAAAAATAATCTAACAAGCAGCATTGTGATCATCATCATCATCACCAACATGGTCATCATCACTAGAAGCAACAAAATCTAACGAATTAAAATAAAAAAAGTAAAGGAAAGGGCATTAGAAGGTTACTCTTCTTTTGGTCTAATGGATTTGATACAATCAAAAAAATATAAATAAAAAAAGGATAAAAAATAGTACCCTTGTCTTTCATTAGGGACAGGAGTTGAAGTAGCATCTGCCTCATCATCTCTTATGTCTAATGCAGCTCATTTACTGTCTGACTCATCAGGTGCTTTGTCTGGCTCAGCTCAGGTGCTTGCTCCTGCACCAATGCCTTCATCTTCTTCATCTCATTTGTAAAAACATTAGGAAGTATGTTTATTTTTTGTACTTTCTTTAAATGGACCAGGGAATGAAAATGTAACAATCAATATCAAATGTATTACGTTTACCTGCAGAAACACCTTCAGTGCCGGATGAGGAGCACTTTGTTTGCTTCAATTGGTTGGCAGAGGCACCGTACCTGAAGAGTCTGCCTTTGTTGTTAAATCCGCCTGCAATCTGAATGAATAGACTCTGGTTATCGGACTGAGAGGATGTGAGGTTTCTCTCACTCTGAGTCTCTCTCTTATGTCAGCTTCTGATAGGTTTCCTACAAGCACAAAAATACATCACAAATAAGCCATGTGAAATGAAATAAATATGTTGGTGTCTGAATCAAAGAATAAATGCAATAAATGTCTCACCGCTACTTGCTGCGACTTGGGGTTAATCCAGCGACTCCCACTCCCTTTAGACTGCTGGGAATGGGTCCACTCAAAGGCAGTCCAATCAACCGATTCTGCAGGAACTTCCCCAGACAATGCCTGCAAACACAAATGATGACTGTTAATTAATTACTTCAACGTACAAAATATTGAATACTTAAATAGAAAATAACGTGTACTCACAATTTTTTATCGATGCTCACTAAATGGAATGGAGCCGCCAGTATATGACGGTTCATCCATTTTGGCCCTATTTGTTTAATTTTTCTCACTTTTGTTCTTAAACTTCTCATCGGCGTCCCATCTTTGAAATAATTGTTCCGCAGTCTCAGCTGTTGAATCCAATCTTACCTGCCTTTATTCTTCCTCAATTTATAAAACTTCTCAAACAACCAACGGCCTCCCTTGTGGTTATAAGCTTTTTTTAGATTTTCACAATGTTCAAGCAACGACCTAAACTTTCCTTGAAAATCAATAACAAACAATTAGTGCTCCAAATTTTAAAAGTACTTAATCAGTTTGCATTTGGATAAGAAATTAATAATCATAAAGCACATAACTTACCAAGAACTCAATGAACCAAGCATCCCGATCATTCTTAAGAATCTCTGTCCAACTGGCCCAAAGCTGATTGAAATTACGGAATATTTCGGCCAAGATGAAATTCGTCACCAGATTATAAGGCTCAAATCTGAAGATAGAGGAAATGATAGAAATATTAGCATACAAAGTAAAGGTAAATCATAACATTACTAGTAACTTTACATGACTTACTCGGTGGTGCCAACTGGATGGATCCATATTAGCCCTGTTGCAAGATCAACTGATCCCCAAACTGGTGCATCGAAGGAACTAGCTTCCCTGACCTGGCTCCGAGGTGACGCAATGTGCTAAAGGAAGAAATGTCAAGTATTGAAAATGTTAGTATATAGATGCTTAAAGAAAACTAAACATATATAAATCAATAAAAAATCATAAAGTAAACCTGCGAAGCCCCTTGCTGTGGATCACTGGGAGTGACAGGCACACCTGTACCACCTATAAAAGAGTCGGTAGTAGACGTAAAAATGACATATATAGTTATGGTGAAGATGACATATGAAGAGGCGGTAGCTCTGGGGAAGAGCTAAGCCTTCTGCCTACAGAGGGGGCAGATGGCGTCACTTTACCCCCTTTGATAGGATGGGGCCAGGCTCGACCACTACTATGACCATTGCCTAAACGCCCTCCTGAATGCTCCATCTCTGAACACTTATAAACATTATGTCAAAAAATATATATAAATATAAGAAATTTACTTAATATGACACTAGCGAAGTAACGAAATGTCTAGTATAATAGATTGTCCAAAACAATGAACTAACACAATCAACCGGACGATTCTTGTTCTTCAACCTCTGCTTGCATGCCTTCTTCTGGAGTCTCATAGTTGTCGAACTCAGATTCACTATCAGAGTAAATCTCTTCTGCCTTTTCATCTGATTCCTCATCGTCAATTTGGATAGGAATCAACTCTAACTCCACAACGGAATCAAACAGAATGCTTGGTACATCGTCCTTGACAATATTTACGAGCAGTACATGTTCCACATAAGCCTGGAACTGCTTAGTCATATCGTCATTTGTTGCTAACTCTTTCGACTTTGATATAATATTTTGTGCTTTGGTTTTGATAACTCCCCTCCACCCTTGGCGGGATATGGGGTATAATGTATAGTAAACTTGTTCCGCCTGTCTAGCAAGGATGAATGGGTCATAACCAACCATATATATCCTTGTCCAGTGGATCTCAACATTTCCATATTTTTCCACTTTTGTCCATGTGGAGTGTTATCAAACCACTCACATTTAAAAAGAGTCACCACCTTGTCCCACTGGTAATGCAGCTGAATTATGTCAATTAACTTCCCGTAGTAGTCACCCTTGAAGGCGGAATATCACCTAGATGGGCGTGAATAGGTGATAAAAAAAATATTTTGCTCAAGACTGATAAACAGATATAAGGATGAATGAACAAGGACACAAGCCAATTTATACTGGTTCAGTCTAATCTTCGACCTACGTCCAGTCCCCAAGCACACCTTGGGATTTCCACTAACTTTTCAAACAAATACAATTACACACCCTGTATACAAGACGAACCTCAGTCTCGGTCTCGCTCCCCCTTACAAGTTGTAATTGTTAGACCTACACTTAAGGTTCCACAACCTTAAGATTTCAACTAAGATAAAGAAATAGTATTTGGCTCCTAACTGAGTAAATAGATGATAATCACTGAAGTACAGAAATATCCGAAGATATTGAAAGAGTAATTAATGAAACAGTAGGTAGTTGTTGAACTAATTGAATGCACAGAGTTTCGGTCGTTTGAACATTCAAGTCTTCTTCAATTTATAGATGGTTGCATTTATGATCGTTGTGATTCTGAAATATATCCATTGAAGTGTAGAGAAGCAGAATCATCAATGTCTTCTATTATTCCTTCATTCTTTTATTCCTTTGATTTTGACCGTTGGAAGCACTGCAAAGGGAATGAAGTCTTTCTGTCTGTTCGTTGGTTAGGTGTCTCTAACAGGTAAATGCACTTCTGACAGGTTGGTGCTTTATGAAGATTAGAGTTAATCTTCTTTCAAAAACTTATCTAAAGTTTGCTCATCAAACTGATTAAATGATGTTAGAAACAATGATAAATGATGATATAGATAATCCACAAACATACTCAGAAGATTTCACAAGTTGAGAATTAATTAGAAGAAACAGAGCATACATTAACTCGAGGCAAGGTTCTCATTGACTCGAGCCAGAGCATCGAACAACACACATGAGATTTGAAATTTTCTTTTCTAACTCGAGGCAAGCCATATCCTGACTCGAGTCAAGGCTCTGACTCAAGGCACAGAAAAGTGTGACTCGAGTTAAGTCAATGGTCCACGTTCAAGGAATATCTGAAAGTCCTTCTTGACTCGAGGCAAACACAAGCTTGACTCGAGTTAAGGCCTAAACTTGAGGCAACCAAGAACGTGACTCGAGTTAGGACACTGAATAAATCACCTTATTGACCTATTTAACTCGAGGCAACATCTAGCTTGACTCGAGTCAGCCTCTAGACTCGAGTCAACTGCGAAGAACAGACTTTTGGAGATTCAGAACCAAGGGCTTGACTCGAGTCACCAAGTGTTGACTCGAGGCAAATGCCATTTTCAAAAATAACGGTCAATGTTTTTTACTCGAGTTAATGTTCTTGGCTCGAGTCAATTGAAAAGCTCAAACGTTATTTCAAAGTTTTAAGATTTAACTCGAGGCAGCGAACATGTTATCTCGATGTAAGACCTAGACTCGAGGTAGCCTTTTCCTTAACTCGAGTTAAATTGACATTTTTGCAATAAAGCTCAGCGAATTGACTCGAGTCACAGGGATTGACTTGAGTTAATTTGACAGTAACAAAATTCAACTGATATGCTTCTCAGATTTGACTTAAATTGAACTTTTTGATTTATCCTATGTATCCAATGTTCTTTCTAAAGTTAATCATCATCAAAACACATATGAGAACTAACAACCCTTGATCCCGTCAACTTGGCCACCTCGACAACATACATTGTAATTGCAACAAAGTGTATTTGCGTTCGCTTCAACAGTTGCAAACCGATACCCATTGATTACATATTTTTTACACTGGGTAACAATTGTTGCAGCTCCATAAGATAAACTTCATGCAACATCATGGGGAGCTGATCGATATAAGTGGCCAATACAACTGGTCACTTATGCCAACCAATTGCCACTTAATCAAGAAAGTGAGAAACAAACACATACATTGAACTAAGAACAGATTCTAGCAAGCAATCAGAGAATGAGGATAGTACACTAGAAGATAGGGACAAATCCATGTGATTATTTAAGACAATTTTATGAGGGTCATATTAAAGGCTAATGCAATTTTATAACATGGCATAGGATGAGTTTGAAGTTTTCTAATATATATATGGGGCAAATCCATGTGATTATTGAAGACAATATTATATAAGACATAATCAAGTTTATTTAATATATAATTCTCAACTTTATCTTTAATCATAATTATCTTTTACTCTAAATAGTATTTATAATTTGTTTTTTTTTTCAAATTATTCAGGTTTAATGTATAACTTGTTAAGGATGGTTTTAAATCAAAAATTTAAATGAGATAATTTTTTTTAAAAAAAATTAACAGTCATTTTTATAAGAGACTAAATCAACTTGCTAATTTCACCAATTTTTATCATACATAAAAATTTTATTATTCCATAAAGTCACACCTTCCTCCTACTTTTCATTAATTAATTAATTCTCTTATCCCTAAACATCACTTCTCAACACTTCACTTTTCTAATTTTAACACCATCCTATTTATAGATTTATGTATCATTACCAACAAATACAAGATCATAATTTTCTCGTACAATATTTTCACTACACAAAATAAACCATAACAAAACAATACAAGATTAATATTCACACTAATCATTCATATAGACAAATAATTTATTCACCAATGGAATACTCATTAATAAATTTTTCTATTTTCTATAGTATCCATTCAAAAAAAAAAAAGTAGTCATTCATTCTCATGTTTACACTTTACGAGCACATATATAAATGATCTACAAACTTTACATATACACAAATAATTTAACATACAATGAACAACAACACATTTAGTTGTATAATTGATTTATAGGATATCAGTGGCATAAAGCTCATAGACACTTCAATACAATTCAAACATTGCAAAATCACCATATTATTTATAAGTTAAATAAAGGTAAATTACATTATCTTACAACAAAAGATTGTAGATGGTAAGAATCTAATAAAGAAAAGTTATAAATTAATTGTATATAATCATAACACATATTAAATAGATTCAACTATTAAAAAAAATACCTGGAAACTAAGGAAGAGTATCGGTGGCGACGACTGGAAAGCGGAGACCGGAGGGGAGAACTGGCAGCGGCGATGGACGGCAAAGACCGAACAAGAAGGGAGAACCAATGACAGACAGAGAGCAACACCAGAGGGAGAGGGAGAGCGAAATCGCAGAAGAGGGAAGAGTGAATGTCGAATGGGGGGATTTGAAGAAGTTGGGACGGACTCAGGATCCGGGGGCTTGCGACGGAGCACTCTCCGTCGCAACCTGGCGTAGTTTTCTCTGCCAGGTTGTGACGGATCACCATTGTCGTCGCAACAATTAAGTATTTGCGACGGATTTTAGATTCTATAGCAAAAAACGTAAAATTTGCAATGGAAAAAAGTCTGTCGCAATTTTACCCTTTTCTATTAGTGAAAAATGAAACATTCAACATACAAGAGTAAAAATTTAACTAAGGCCTTTATAAATATAGTCTAATTGTTCATGGTAGGAATAAAAATACATTTCACTTAGTCTAAATAATAGAGTACGTCAAACTTGGGTTTCAATACATGACAAATAATCTGATCTCTAATGGAATCACAAAGAGAAGCCATGTAAGATGAAGATGCTAATGATGAAGGTATTGTTGAAGTTTTTTCCGTATCAACATCATCGTCAGAACACAAAATATCCTCTCATTCACCATGTTGGAAGTCACGATCAGAAACAAAGGCTCTTCTAATGAAATTGTGTATAGCCATTGTACTTACTACAATTTTAACCTGTGTTGGAAAATTGTAGCTACGCATTTTCTGTAAGATTTGAAATTTGTTCTTCCAAATTCCAAAAGTTCTTTCTATTGTGGACCTAAGACTTGAATGCAAGTAATTGAAGTACTCATTGTCATTCTCAAGTCTAGATGATCTCTGAAAGTCAGGAAGATGGTAACGCACAAATTTGTACGGCCCAAGGCATACAATCGATGTTGCATACCTAGAATCCACCAAATAATATTTATCTGTATGAAAAAAAGTGATTAATTTCAATGCATGTGTTTATAGTTTTAAATAATTAAATTGTAGGAATAATAAACATACTAGTAGGTGGATGGGGAATATTATTGGTAGGAGTTGTGACGGCAGCATAAAAAACGCGAGCATCATGTGTTATGCCTTCCCATCCAGCCAATACAAAAGTGACGCACATGTCCCAATCACAAACCACCATAACATTTTGCGATGGATATCCTTTTCTTCCAATATATTTTGCTCTTTCTTCAGAGTTGACATGGTTAGAAATATGAGTGCCATCAATCGCTCCAATAGCATTTTTAAAGAAAGTCCAGTACCGACCACTATGCATTATCTTTGAGTGAACATTCTGAAATGATGGATCTTGTGGTTTGATGTTGGACATTGAGAGTTTGCAACATGCTGCTAAGACATTATGCATAGCCCTACTAATTGTTTCTCCGGAACGCTGAAATCTTTCTTGTTGCAGCCTATTCCCTACCGCATGTCCAACGGTGTTCAAAAAAATTCCAACCATTTCATGTAACCCCCATTTCTCCACTTTCAGTCAAACCATGTTGTTGCAATTCCAAGCAAAGTTCTTGAAACACATGAAGCTCCATTCTAAACATTTCATAACAACAAATGGAATTACCCCCTAAAATATCATTTACCCATGCAGCACTTGTATAATCACTGTTGTGTCGTGGTTCTTTACACAAATATAGTTGAGCATAAGCACCAACACATGCCCCAATTTTTCAAACTGTCTTTGATCGCCATTTAGCATTCGCTGCAATTATTTCACATTCATTGTCCATAATTGCAAACACATGTACACATACATTAAATTTAGTAATTGTAATAGTCATTCATATTGTGTCGATAACTTTCAATGGTACCGCAATAACATAAAACTAGTCATTCATAGTCATTAACATAAGCTCGATAACATTCAATGGAAAAACAATAACATAAAACTAGGCATCATTCATAGAAGTTGTCCAGGGCATATATAGTAGTGACTCCCTACATAATAACATCATTCTAAAAATACTTGGTTCATTGATGTTTAGCACATTCCCGCCTCAGAATCGCAACTAGTGCTTCCTCATTCCCTTCATTGAATTATACACTTCCCTTAAAGGTGGGTTGTTCATAAGGAGGAGTATACATTGTGTATGAAATTTTTCACCAGCCACAACTTCTTCAACTTGATTAAGGTGATTCAATACTCCAGATATTGATATATCATAAGCATGTGATGTCATCCTTTCTGATAGTTGTGCTTTAGTATCATTCATATCAGCTATCCTACTTAGACAATCAGCTATTTTTGAAGAGGCAGACTTTTTCTTCTTCTTGTGATCACCCCTCTTTCTCGCCCCCACTGAGCTAGTTGTTCTATAACCACGACTTGTTTTGTCTTGACTACTGCTTGCCTTCCCTTTCCATTTGTTAGTGTTGGCTCCACTACCTCCAAAATGACTAGTTAAATTGAATGCATTAACGTTCACACTCAGGCCTGTGGCAGTGTTGGAATAGGGGCAACAATTGGCCTAAACCTGGAGGAGGAGGAGAGGAGTTCATAGAAATTCGTAATTTATTAATTTTAACGACTTACCATACGCATTATCGTGAAATAATAACGAAGCTTAGTAATTGAGCCCTAAGCTACAAATTGAGCAGTAGCCAACTCCATGTATAGGGGGAAAACGCAACAGGACACATGCTTCAAATTTTACAATTGCTCATGCATTTATAAGCTCATTAAAATTAAATGGTGAACAAAGTTTGGAACGGACGAAATAGAGAAAGAAGCCTACCATAAACTCTCTCGGAGATCTCCAGAAGCCGATCCGGTGGCTTCCTGTAAAAGAACCTTCTGAACAGCGCCATTAGATGGCGCTGTTTTTACCCCGATCGGATCCAAACCGATAAGTCGGTTGACCGCCAGCAAGATCAAAATTGTGTATCGTTAGGAAAATCGTACAACAGATCTTGCAATCAACCAATTCGAAGAAGCCCAATAATAAATCCAATTGAGCCAAGAAATCACCGACTGAAAGGGAGAGAGCAAGAGCAACAGCGAATTTCAGAAGCAGCAAGCTAGCTGGTGATCCAAAGGAAAGCTAAACATCAAGAAAAAGAAAGGCAGACGGAATAGTCAAAACAACAAAATCTCAAAAGGGAACATGATCAAAAGAAAGGATAAAAGAGAAGTAGATTTGTAGATTGAGGGAATGAAGTGAAGCAAAGGAGTACGTGGGATTTGGGAGACAGGTCTAAACTTCGAAATAGTTTAGACCACGAAGTATATGAAATTCTTTAATCAAAACATGAATAGTATATGCCATGTCGCCAACTACGTAGATTTTGTGTCTTCAACCCAAACCCTCTCGCTTGCCCAAACTTTTTTTTGTCGTTGCAGAGCCAAGAGAGAGAAAGAGAAAAGGGAGGGAGACAGGTCTAAACTTCGAAACAGTTTTTTCCTTTTCAGTCCACTACGCTTCTCTCTCTCTCTATCTTCTCTATCGAACTCCATGTGGGAATTCGTTATCGCTTCCCATTGTTTTTCTTTTTGATTCTATTCCTCCTACATTTTCTTCTCAAATCCCACGTACTCCTTTGCTTCACTTCATTCCCTCATTCTACAAATCTACTTCTCTTTTATCCTTTCTTTTGATCATGTTCCCTTTTGAGATTTTGTTGCTTTGACTATTCCGTCTGCCTTTCTTTTTCATGATGTAAAAGCTTTCCTTTGGATCACCAGCTAGCTTGCTGCTTCTGAAATTCGCTGTTGCTCTTGCTCTCTCCCTTTCAGTTGGTGATTTCTTGGCTCAATTGGATTTAGTATTGGGCTTCTTCGAATTGGTTGATTGCAAGATCTGCTGTACGATTTTCCTAACGATACACAATTTTGATCTTGCTGGAGGTCAACCGACCTATCGGTTTGGATCCGATCGGGGTAAAAACAGCGCCATCTAATGGCGTTGTTCAGAAGGAGGGAAAACAAATATGGTAAGGTTTGTATTAGTTTTCCGGGGCAATCAATAATATCAGTTGAATGGTGAAAAGTATCAAAAAATCACCTTTTTGCCATTTTTTATTGTTTTATAGCACCTTTGGCATGGATTCTTGATTCTAATTTTCACTTAGAATGGCAAAAGCAGAATTTGCCAAAGAAAACTTTTCATCTCCCAGCAGGCATAAATCTATCATCCAATAATATAATCTATTAGGGTATTTACTATTTTCTAGCAAATATTTTTTAGAAGGGAGAATTTGGTCAACATAGCATACCAACATTTAAGATCTTTGTTAGTTTCTTGCTATATTGTCCATGTGGATATGTGATAGTAAGACTTTTTTAGTGTATTATAATATCAATTTACTTAATAATATTAATTGACCTTTTACACAAACCAATGCTTGAATCTTTATTGGGAGAGATGCCCACATTTAGTATGTGCCTCAAATATAATTCACTACAAAAAAAGTGCCACTTTGTGGCGGTTAATTTGTAGCGGTCAAAATAAACCGCTACAAATATGCGAATTTGTAGCGGTTTATACCGAAACCGCTACAAATTTGTAGCGGTATGACTCGCGCCAAGTGGCGCGCTGGTTCGTAACGACATTTGTAGCGGTTATCATAAACTAACCGCTACAAAATATGGCGCAAGTTGGCGCCAAATGTAGCGGTTATTTTGTAACGGTTTATTTATAAAAACCGTCACAAATATGGCGCCAGTTTGGCGCCTTATGGCACGCCATTAGTGGCGGTTTTGAAACCGTTACAAAATGCAAAAAAAACCGCTACAAATGTGAACCGCTACAAAAACTGTTACATCAACCGCTACAAAGTGTGTAATATTGAAATTTGAATATTTCGAATCCCGCCAAGTTTATTTTTTTTTAAATATGTTCATATTTGTAGCGGTTGTTAGTATAACCGTTACAAAATGTGATATTTTGATTTTTTTTTAAAAAATACCAATGAATTTTTGTAGAGGTTTTGAAACCGTTACAAAACGCAAAAAAAAAAAAACCGCTACAAATGTGAACCGCTACAAAAACTGTTACATCAACCGCTACAAAGTTCGTAATATTGAAATTTGAATATTTCGAATTCCGCCAAGTTTATTTTTTTAAAAAAAATATGTTCATATTTGTAGCGGTTGTTAGTATAACCGCTACAAAATGTGATATTTTGATTTTTTTTTTAAATACAAATGAATTTTTGTAGAGGTTTTGAAACCGTTACAAAACGCAAAAAAAACCGCTACAAATGTAAACTGCTACAAAAACTGTTACATCAACCGCTACAAAGTTCGTAACATTGAAATTTGAATATTTCAAATCCCGCCAACGTTCATTCATTTGTAGCGGTTGTTAGTGTAACCGCTACAAAATTTGAAAATTATATATATTTTTTAAAATACTAATGAATTTTGTAGCGGTTTTTAACCGCTACAAAACATTAAACCGCTACGAATCCATCACATCAACCGCTACAAATGTTACGTATATCCCTATAAATATCCCCACCACACCTCATCTCACACACTCATTCATTTCTTCCCACTCACTTCTCCCTCGTTTTCTCTCATTTCTTCCCACTCCTTCTAAATTCTTTGATTTCAATGTTTTATTTTTTACTTCTTATAATACGATACTATTTTTTTCCTTATCCGAACTTTAAGTATATTTCCTCAATATTCCTTCTATCATCATCAACTTTCTTTATATAATCAAATATCATCTAATGCACAACATAATTTTTTTGCTCGAGGTGGACAACACAATAAATCCTTATTATCTACATATTCTCAATATTATACCTACATAATATTTATACTTATCTAACTTAAGTTAATCAGTTTTTTAAATATTAACTATTATAATTTAATTTGTCACTTAAATAATAAAAATATTCAATATAATATTGTAACAATGGACACAAATTACGATTTTTTTTTTTCAATTTTTCAATATTTTAAAACCGCTACAACAACCGCTACAAATTTTAATTTAAATTCGGATTAAATATTTGTAGCGGTTTTACAACCGTTACAAAATTTGGGCGCCATTCTTTTTTTTTTTTTTCCAATATTTTGTAGCGGTTTATCATAACCGCAACAGATATAGTAGCGGTTTATATGTATGTAGTATCGGTTTTTTTCAACCGCTACAAATCAGCTTGCCACAGTGGATTTTGTCACGGTTTGTCTAACCGCTACAAATGTCATTAGTTGCGCCTAAAACCGTTACAAATAGGTCATTTTAACCGCTACTAATTGTCGTTTTTTTTGTAGTGATTGTCTCCAATATGAGGATATCTATGCTTGAAAAAAACATATTGACCTTTTATTAAAAATTCATTAAAAAAAAAGGAATACGACATTTGATTGATGCTTTTGTCTTAGTCTCATAAGATTCTAAGATTGATTATTGGAGCCATCTCTTTCGGAGATATTTTATGGGAAAACTATTTCTCCAGTGACCCCCAAAACTACGTCGTTTTGAATTAATGAAAGGTATTTGTAATTTTAGGTGAATTAATAAAGGATGTTTCGATAAAATTTATATGATAAAAAAATAAACAAAATTATGGAAACAGTATCCTTCATTAATCCAAAACGATATAGTTTTAGGGGTCACTAGAGATAATTTATCTCCAGGAGAAATCCTTTACCCATATCTTATATGTTGTTTTTGTTGGGAGGATTTGTGTTCTCCCATTTTCCTCTTTCTTCTTTTCTCATTTTATACTTGGCAGAAATAAAAAAGCTCAGTTTCTACCCATTTATTACGACTAGAGGAAGTATTAATGGTTTTTTAACTTATTATAAAATAAAGAAGGCCTTCAATGATAAAATTACATTAACTTAATTAATTTAACTTGCGTTTGGAAATTAGCTAAAAAATTTAATTCTAAATTATAATTATAACGAGACTAAAATGTATTGTCATTTATTTATGTTTGCATCAAATTTAATTTTAATCTATTAAGTTTACAAAGTGGATTTTTAGTCCTTCAATCTTAACCCTCTCACGTATGGAAAATGTTTGACTCATCAAAGTCACATTGTTTTAATCCTAGCTACATGCCACATCAGCTTAATTTTTTTTAACAAATTCATATTTTAATTAAAAATAATAACCATATAAATTTTTTCAGTTTTAAGTCTTTTTTCTCCTTCCCCTTCTCTTTCCCATAAGAAACCGTTAACACCTTTATTCCCCATGAATCTTGAATAGCTTTCTCAAGATCCACCATAACTCATCTCAAATGAAGGAACATAACTTATAATATTTTGGATTTGATAAAAATTGAAATATCAGTTCTCCCTTTTAAGGTTTTGGTGCTGGAATCACGCAACCATCAGTAATGTATGTATCAGCAAAATGCCACAAAGCCTGCTAAATACAGTTCGGCAGCATTGGTCTTTGTAAAATCTGAACCAGAAAGGGACGAACAAGTTTAAGGTTCCCCATCATCATGTATTCATGTACATGCGTTCTTTTCTAGAACAGAAGAGCCTCACAAAGGAGGAGATAGATAAAGCTGGTGTTATGGTCTCAGGGAGGAAGGACGTTTGGCAGCCAAAAAAAAAAGAAAAACAGATTTAAAACCTTTTCCTATTATCATTACTACTGTTATTAGTGTTATTATTATTTCAATTAAAATATTAATTTGTTAACAAAATTATGTTGATGTGGCTGCGAGTAAGTGTTAAAATAATGTGATTATGATGAGTCAGTATTTTTCGTTAAACCAAACTAATAAAGGTATTAACTTGATGTGGCTAATGAGTCCCATGAAGGTGGGTGGGTTTTTTTTTTTTCCTCGAAGGTGGGTGGGTTCAAACCCCATTTTGTCATTTTCATTCAATCTTTTTTTATTAAAAACTTCAACCCCCCCAAAAAAAAAAAGCCTTGTCGGATCTCAGGTTGCCGGTAGTTGCCGGGGGAGCCTAGACTTGGCAACAAGAGGAGGACATAGCACAAAGCAAGAGCACAAAAAAGAAAAGAGTTCATATTTGTAATACCCGGATAATTATTTAACTTAAATATTATATTTTGATAAATAATACCTATTAAAGTTAGGAGAGCATGTTGTCTCTAATTTTAGGAATTTATTTGTTTATTTTCCTTGGAATTTAAAGAGGCAAAAACCCAATTTTATTTTGGGGAACATAAGTTACCCTATTATTTTTAAAATAATGCATGGTGCATAAATGACCAATGTAAACCCAAAAGTTGTGAAAAAATAATAAATCCAATTTAAGAAAATTGTCAACAATTAGTAGATAATTAATTAAATCTTCATAACTAATTAAATAGCATGTTTTAAGGGCACAAATAGGGATGTATGACCCTAATTAAAAACCAATGGCCAAGATTAGCATAAATATAATTACTAAATAATTAGGTATGATTAATAAATGTATAAGATTAATTATATAAAATCCCTAAAGCCTAATTGATCAACAAAGGATGTATTAAGCATAAGATTAAGACACTAATCAAGCTTATTAGTTAACTTTGACAAGTCAACATAAATCAAAGGTTTGGATTAGAATTAATAAAGTTAATCCTAAGGCCATAAATTAATTCTATAAAGTGGAATCCAAGTGAAATAAAATCAACCAATGGGAGAATTTCATGCTAAAATAATATAAATTAATTATAAATCAAAAATTAAAAAGCCAAAAGGGGAGGGGGGACGAATTGGTGTGTTGGTGTGTGAGATAAGAGGGTGTGTGTGTGGAGGAAGGAGAGCCAAGCATTTCTTAAGAGATATTTTGTGAAAAGCCAATAGGATAAATGAGAACCGATAGAAAATAAATGATATCTTGAAAAGTGTTAACCATAGATCAAATATAAGGACTTATTATGAATAAGTGTATTTTTAGCCCGAAGTAGGTTATCTCCAAAGTTATTTCCGTAACTTTTGGATTTATCCTAAAATGATTAAAGGGCTAGTAAAAACCCCAAATTGAACCATAATTCTTGTTATTTCAAATGCTTCTCAAGAGACTACATAAACTTCAAACTTTATCTCTAAACGTATTTGTGATTTTATAAGTACATACAATTAGAATATTGAGCAGGGGAATTAATCGGTAAGAGGAAATCCAAAGAAATAAGATTTCTTTGAAAAAGGAACAGATAAGGGAGAGAGAGAGAGATAGGGACATTTTTGAGAGGTGGATGGTGAGGATGAAGAGATGAAGGAAACCCTAGATCTAATGGTCTAGATTCGATTAGAGAAAGTTCAAGAGAATTACCAAATGTGCCATAGACTTCTTCTATAAATAGGCCTCTTCTCCATTTGAAATCTTCACACCAAAATTGCCAAGAGCAATTCGAAATTAGAGAGAAGGTAGTGAGAAGGAGGAGCTTTGGAGAAGGAGTAGCAAGGTTCTAGGTAAGTTCTTCGGTCCTTAACTTTTAGGTTCTAGTCTTTTGTTTCGTAGTTTTTAGTATAAATGCTAGTTAGATCTAGGAAGTAGGAAACTTAATTCCTATTCTTGTTTTTAAGCCTCATTGCATTGAAAGATGCCTGACGAGGTAAAAACATGATGGGAAGTAATTTTTTGAAAGTTGGGAGTCAGAGTAGTGAAGCTCTGGGGAAATTTTATCGGTTAGCGATTTTCGGAAGTCAGGGGTAAAATAGTCATTTATGGCTAAAATATCTGTTAGGATATTGTCTATGAATTAATAGAAATGATATTACCTTTATAGGATATTTGTGATTGTGTTCCGACCGACAGACATACCGTATTCGTCAACGAAGGTACGTTCGCGTACTAGTAACACTAACTCTGATGTTTATTGTATGCGTATATGTGTTATGTTTATGGTATGTGTATAGGTGGTATGTTTATTGAATGCATATATGTGTTAGAAGATAACTATACATCTGCTGTGTGCGATACATCTGTTATGCTGTGTGCGATACATGTGCTGTGTGCGATACATTTGCTGTGTGCGATACATCTGTTGTGTGTGATACATCTGTTGTGTGCTCATATACTGTTAATGTTGTGAATATCTGTAATCCATATATTGTGTATATAAGCATAAGGTTAACCGTTACCTGAGGTCCGGTGGGCATTAGACCTCAGCTCTTAACATAGCTTCAGGGTTAGGAGGACCGAGGGCCGAAGAGAAGGACAAGCAGCACGTTTAGAGACCCGGCTGGAGATTTTCTTTTGATATGTATTAATGTACCGCTACGGTGATAAACCAGACATACTACCGTTGATATTTTAAATATATGTATCAGTTACTCACTTGCTCCGATGCTCTACTCTGATGAAAAAAAAAATATTCCGCTTTTGAAAATGGGATGTTACAATATCATACGACTCCAAGAGGATGACGAAGAAGAAAAATCTGGCTCAAAAGAATCACCAAGAAGATCATGTTCTAAATCACGCCAAATGGAGATCTCAGAAAATCTAAGCTCACCAAAGCACTTAGCACAAAGAACACATCACATAGCACAAACCAAGACAAAGGAGCAACGAGCATGGAGCCTAGAGCAATGACAGGGATTATAGAGCAAATAGCAAGGACCACAGAGCGAGAATAGCTTACCACCAGCGGCGACTTCTCCGATCTGCAACCTCGAGCACGGACTACTGAGTGAGATAGCGCACAATCGTCATCTTCCAACCCGAGCATGACGTCGCCAGTGTTATTTCTTTGTCAAGCCAAACTCACTAGCTACTAGCAACGACTTCTCCGATTTGCAACCAAGATGAGTTTTGAAATGGGGAAGAGAAGAGAGGTTTGAGTTTTTGAATGCATGTAGAAGATTGGTGAGAGACTCACCAGTAGCCACTGGCACTATCCACGTTCTCCGATCGTTGAGAAACCACTACAGCCAATATCTTCTCCGGATGGCCGTAGATAAGCTGAGAGTTTTAAAAGAGAAATGGGGACAGTTGCTACCACCAGCCACTGAGAGTTAAGAAGATCGGCAAGAGACTCACCAACAGCCATCGGCACCGTCCACTTTCTCCGATCGTCGAAAAACCACCGCTAGCCACCAGCTTCTCAGGATCGGCTGAAGATAAGTTGAGAGTTTTGAAAGAGACATGGGGATAGTAGCCACCACTAGCCACCAAAAGTGTCTACCACCAACCACCGAGAGTTTAGAAGATTCTCGAGAGACTCACCAATAGCCCTGACATCATCCACCTTTTTTGATCGCCAAGAAACCACCACCAGCTTCTCTAAGGATCCGTTTGTTACAAAGAATTGGTGGGGAGGGAAAGGAACTTTAGAGGAGGGAAAGGAAGGGAAAGGAAGATTTGAAAGATGAAGGAAGATAGCTTGAGTTGTTTGGTAGGAAGAAAATGAAGAGGTGGTAGTTGGTAAAGAATTAGGAAATGTCTATTTTACCCTCAAAAGAAATTAATTCAAAATAAAAAAGAAAAATATTTTTTTGCTAAAATATATTTTTAAAAAAATATTATTGTTAAGTTCGAACTCGTGAAAAAAAAAAATTGCCAAATTTAAACTTTCCCGCCAAGTTCGAACTTCCCGCCAAATTTGAATTTTAGGGGTAAATCTGTCAAAAAACCACTTTCCTGGGAAGATGACAATTTTCCTTCCATTTTCGGATGGAAAGCATCTACCCTCAAATAAGGGAAGATGAGAACTCACTGGAAGATGCTGACTGAACTTTCTTTCTACCAAACACCCAAAATCCATGGGAAGATTGGGATATTCCCTTTCCCTCTCCAACAATTCTTTGTAACAAACGGGTCATAAATCTACCGAAGACAAGTCAAGAGTTTTGAAAGAGAAAATGGGGACAAGAACAGCTGGAAAAAGATAAAGAAGAGAGAGAAAGAGGAAAGAGAGAAAATGAGATTGAAGAAATTATTACAGCATCATTATGGCTGACCAACCTTCAACAACTAAAAAAAGGGGGAAAATCAGCTTACCCAAAACCGTGGTTTTGGAAAAAAAATTGATTCTTGACTTTTTTGAAGTGTTTTGATAATTTTTTTCAAAACCATGGTTTTACCTTCAGAAACACTTTTTTTCTTTTTATTCAAACACTCACTAAAGCTAATTAAAAACACACAGACTCAAATCTGAAAAAGTGGTAAACACAAAGCAACTACTGTACGTTACATTGTTGAATCACTTATTAGTGACCCAATCTCTAACAATATCATTGAAATTAGTGAGAAGAATGAGAAATGACAATCATCAATGGACATATATACTAATTATCCTAACAAAAATAATGATTTTAGAAGAAAGCTTCATGCTTCTTAATAGGATAGAGAAAATAATGTAAGAAATTTAACCTCGATCATCAAACATGAAAAAAAAAAACATATCTAGTAAGAAGTAACAAAGTTAAGGGGAAACGAAAAAAACTGAAGAATAACCAATTCAAAACCAAGTCCTTAAAAAACCAAGAGGGTGGAAAAAATTCCTCATGCATGTGTGTATTATATGGCGTTTTATCACTTGTCTATTTTTTTTTTTTTAAGGAAAAAAACCTAGAACAAGTGGCGGGTTGGTGCCTGTCGGTGAAGGTTCTTTCAATTCTTTTTTTTAAAAGATTGAGAGACATTTTGGTAAAATCACAACATTTCAAAATCTATTATTCCTCACTTGTAACCTATGTCATTTCCATGTTTCAACATGCCTTTTGAGGTTTTCTAAGTTTAAATAATACGTAAACGGAATTTTCTCAAATATATATCTATATTAAATTTAGATAATAATAGTAGTATTTTTTATTTAACTTCATTTGCATCTCAATCGATTGCCTAGCTAGGTATAAATGTTTATTTGGATTATAGCAGTAGAAGCAGGGCCGATAGGAGTGTGGTTGGTGAAGTAGGCATGAGATCTAGTAGACGAGTGAAGTAGGGTTTTCCATAAAATATATTTGGGTTAAGGGGTAATTTTGTCATGAAAGTGTCAAAAATAGAACAATTTTGTCATAGCCATTAACTTAGTTAACTTTAACCATTAGTTGACCAAATATACTGAACTAACAGTACATATATCATCCATGTCATTTTTATTAAGATGCAAATTTACGCCAAAAATTTTAAATCTAACTTTTTTAAAAAAATAAACTTTATAACACATGGACTTCTGACACAAATTAGCACCTTAAAAAAATGTAGTGGATGACATATAGACTATCATCTTAACATATTTGGTTAACTAATTGTTAAAATTAATTGGGATAACAACAAGGAAAAAACTGCTCATTTTTTAAACTTTTAGAACAAAATTGCTGATCGAAAAACTTTTAAAACAAAATTTCTTTTCAATGAAAACTTTTGATGCAAAAATGCTCCTTTAACCCAGACCCAGACATTTAATATACTTCAAAACATAGAAGCATGTGCGTGAGACTCTAGAGGCAAGCCCTGTGAAAGTGAAACATCACAGTTTATATATACACTCCTATATGTAACCTGTCTCGCATTTATGTCCAGTTTCTATCATTCTTATCGACTCATAATGAACTTGATCTCTCACATAAATATATAGTACTGTGTCTGTATAGCCTGTCTTTTCTTTTACCAAATATATGTATAACGTGTCTGCATTTGAAGTTCTGCTTAGTTATTGACTCACTGCAATATTAGCCAGGCTTTATTTATATGTATAAGTAATAAATATATATATATATATAAGGTGATGATGACTTTGCTCTTTGCTCTGCATAGCATATCTCAGTGGGGCAGTATCACAGAGAGAGAGAGAGACAGGAGCATTGTCAATTTGTCACAGTTAATAAAAATAGAACCAACCAACTTAATTAATATAAGAAAGAAAAATCACTTATTACTATTAATTTACCAGTAATATTTAATTTAGGGTTAAATATATAGACCAATGAAGCTATTGTTACAGATTGTAACTTGGTTCCTTTTTCTTTTCTCTTTGCCGGAAGATTTTTAACTTGCTTCAGTATGAAAGAGTCATCACAAAGCAGAACATGGCGTGAAGAAAACAAAAAAACTTTTAACGTTCACGTGCTACCACTCAATGAGACGTTCACGGATAATTATTACTTATTTACAACTCCACTCTATTAGGCATTTATATTAGCTAGTTCAAAACCAACCGCTAGAAAAAGGCAAGAGAGAATTCCTCTGACGATGTCAAAGAAAACGAGAGTGAGTGACGGCAAATCTCTGGGAGATGGGAGGACGGAGGGCGATGGAGGACGGCAAGCGGGAGACGACGGTAGCAGTGGACTGAAACAGGAGGGGAGCAAGGGAGGTGGTGAACGTGGCATGAAGGACCACTCTCCGTTCGTGACGTTCCGAAGTGGGCCCTCCGAGCGACACAAACAAAGGTGGACAATACATCGGGACACTCGCGGCCAAGGACTCTCGGCGTCAGATAAGGACAAATTGATGTGCCTTGGAGAATCGGGGCTCTGGAACCTCACTTTTCTGCGGCAAAGGCTTTGTCAGGGTGGAAGGATTACTTTGCAAAGACAAATGAGACACAAGGGTCGAAGGAGATGGAGGGGAACGACGAGGGAGTAGAGCTAGAAGAGGAGGCAGTGGACGCGTGGCGTCGGACTGGGAAACTTCCAAACCTCCATGTGAGCGCTGAGGAGTATGATGCTTGGTGTAAACCATTTAGGAACTCCCTCATTGTAAAGCTCCTTGGAAAAACTGTTAATGTTGGTTTTATGAGATTCCGAATACTAAGGGACCTTTGAGAGTAATACCTCTAAGCAATGGGTATTTCCTTGTTTCCTTCTCTTCGACAGAGGACAGGGACCATGCCCTGCAGGAAGGTCCATGGATGATTGCCGATCATTATGTTCTAGTTCAAAGGTGGAGGCCGAATTTCAATCCCATGATTGGGAAGACACTTAAAATCGATCGCACGACGGCCTTCTCAGAAAAAGGAGGTTTTGCTCGTATGTATGTTGAAGTTGATCTCCAAAAGCCATTACTACTGGGGTTTAGTCATTTTGGTGAGGAAAGTCGTTTCAAATATGAAGGGCTTCACTTAGTATGCTTCACTTGTGGTCGATATGGCCACCGAATGGACCAATACACTGTTACAACTCAAAGCAAGGAACCTGGAAACTCTTCATCGGAGGCCCCTTCCGTGGCCACGACGGTGCCGGAGAATCCACCGGTCAAGGGAGTAAATGAGATGGGAAATTCTGATGGTAATGATAAATGCGTAAATTATGGGCCTCAAATGCTAGTCAAGCGTGAATTTGGAAATAATGCTGGGAAGGTGGAAGGGAAGGGCTCAAATCAGGCGTTGGCGAAGAATAAGGCAGGAAAAGGGGTTGAAGGAGTTAATGCCCCTAATAATGTGAGGGATCTGGCGGATCAGAAAGGTGTCTTAAATGGGAAGAAAGCAGGTGACGTGGAGGCTGGGCTGTGTAATTTCGGGATTGTAATTCAAAATAGAAATGAAAAACAAGAATGGATTCAAGTGGGGGCAAAACGCAAGGCTGGAGCTAAAATTAAGGCACGTGGGAAGGAGAATAAAATGGAGAGAATTAAACCACAATCACGTGGAATGGGGAAGGAAATCTGTATGAAAAGTGAAATAAATGAGTCAAAGTCAAAAGCATTGATGGTGCCGAATGGGGGGGTGACCGAATTGGAAATAAAAAAGTGTAGTGGGCCTTCTGTATTAAAGTTGAATAATCAGGATAGTAATGTGGGGGAAATAATTGTGGAAAAGAAATGTGGGCCTATCTTTAATGCTAATAAAGATGGTAAGGATTCGAGTAATGATGGAGGATCCGGGGTGCACGTATGGAGGGAAATAATCGGTACCCATCCCGGGATATTAATATGCGAGTGATGACGCTACTATGTCATCCGAGGAAAACCAAGGGGATGGGCTCCCATGCAAAACACAAGTTCTCAATGAATTACATCCTTTGGAATGTAAGAGGTGCGGGGCCCGGTCTTTTCCATCCCTTATCCGGGTATAGCTCACTCTTTTAAGGTGGATTTTGTTGCTCTCTTCGAAACTAGGTGTAGCGGCTCTAAAGCGATCGTATTGCAACTCTAATGGGTTTTCCTAATTTCAAAATAATTGATGCGAGATGGGTTTAAAGGAGGGATATGGTGCCTATGGTCCGACAAGTTTAGACACGTGGAGGTCCTGGATCAACAAATCAATTCATGCATATTCGCTTCGCCGGCCGCTAGGACAGTGTGGAAATGACTTTCGTGTATGGAAGCCCAAATATTGTCCTTCGTCGAACACTGTGGCGTGATTTAATGAATTTAAGGCAAGCAGTGCATGTTCCATGGTGTTTAGGGGTGATTTTAATGCGACTTTGGCTTCGAGGAACGTTGCTCGTGGAGGTCTACCGGGGTTCGGATAGAGAATTCTGCAGCTTTGTGAACGATGCCGATTTGCACGACCTAGGGTTTGTAGGTCCTCCTTTCACTTGGAAACGAATCGGGGTGGAAAGTAGGCTAGACAGAGTCTTGGGATCAACTACTTGGCAAGAAACTTTTCCCGATGCGGTGGTGAAACATCTTAAGCGGTATAAAAGTGATCACCGCCTCTACTCTTGCAGCTTGAAGGGTGTGCGATGATGACTAGGGTGGATGCACCATTTCGTTTCCTAGCGGCATGGGTGTTAGATGAGCGGTTCTCCTCCTTCGTGTCCGGAACTGAGTGCCGACTTGGCTTGGGCGAGAGAATATTGATCAATTTACCATGGCCTCGTAAACAATGGAACATGCAGGTATTTGGTCATACTAATAATAGAAAGAGGCAATTACTAGCTAGACTTAATGGAATTACGAGAACTGAGTCTCGGTTTGGACTCTCTATGGAGTTGGAGGAGCTTCGAGGTCACTTTGGCAACAACCGGAGGAAGTCTGGGTAGTGGATGGAGATAGGAATACTCGATATTTTCACTCACGTGCAAATGGGAGGAGGAAGAGGAATCACATTGGAGCATTGAAAGGAAGTGATGATGTCTGGGTCTATGATTCTGATTTGATTAAGGAGATGATGGTTTCTCATTTCTCGACGGTGTTTCTGGAGGAACAGACTAGGAGGTCCCCTCTGTGTTGTACCTTCTCCTTCCCAGATATTGACTCTACTGAGTTAAGCAGTTTGGGTAGAAGCATTACTGACATGGAAATTAAGCATGCCTTATTTAGCATGGGAGCTTTGAAGGCGCCGGGGCCGGATGGTTTAAATGCTTTGTTTTATCAGAATCAATGGCCGGTGGTGGAGAGATCTGTCTGTGAGTATGTTAAATCCATTTGGCTCTCCCCTGCCAAAGTGGAAACCGTGAATGACACTACGATTGTGTTGATTCCTAAAAAGATCATCAGGAAGTGGTAAAAGATTTCCGCCCTATCGCCTTTGTAATGTGATATTTAAGATTATTACTAAAGTAATCGCTAACGAGAATCAAGGTGGTGTTACCAAAGGTTATTAGTCCTCATCGGTGCGTTTTGTTCCTGGTAGGCATAGTTCGGATAATATTATTGTTGCTCAGGAAGTTATCCATTCGATGCGAAATATGAGGGGGAAACGGGGGTATATGGCCATCAAAATAGACTTGGAGAAAGCTTATGATCGTGTTAATTGGGCGTTTCTCCGGGACTGTCTCTTGGACCTGAAGCTACCTAGTGCTTTGATTGACATCATTCTTTGTTGTGTCTCTACTCCAAGTATGCAGCTGTTGTGGAATGGGGAGCGAGCAAGTTCTTTCTCACTTTCTAGAGGAGTTAGACAGGGAGACCCTCTGTCTCCATACCTGTTTGTTATTTGCATGGAGCGTCTGGCCCATCTGATTCAGGAGCGGATTGGAAGAGGGGATTGGAGGCCCATCAATCTAACCAAGGGTGGCCCGCCAATTTCCCACTTGTTCTTTGCAGATGATATTGTCCTTTTTGTTGAAGCGTCTGAAAAACAGGCTATCGAGGTTAGAAATTGTCTTGATAATTTCTGTATGGCATCGAGTTTGAAGGTAAATGCGGCCAAAACTCGGGTGTTTTTCTCTAAAAATGTGAACCACATAAGAAGAACGGAGCTTAGTGATACACTTGGATTCCAAGTTACTCGACCTTGGGAAGTATCTGGGTGTCCCTCTACACCATAAGCGAGTAACCAAGGGGAGCTATCAAGGTATTGTTGATAAGGTGCGTAATGTGCTATCCGGATGGAAGGTGAATGCACCGTCTCGGCGGGTAGAGCTACGTTAATCTCTTACATTACTACGCCATCCCAGGCTATACCATGCAAACTGTTTCCTTACCTAAGGTCACATGTGATAATATTGAGCGCAGAATAGAAGGTTTCGTGGGGGTCTACTGAGAGAAGGAAAACACATCGGTGGCTTGGGACACCGTGTGTGTGCCAAAGAAGATGGGGGTCTTGGGATGAAGCATCTTCATCTCCAAAACCAAGCTTACATGATGAAGTTAGGGTGGGGCACGATCAAACGAAGGGATGAGCTATGGGTGAAGGTAGTAAGAAGTAAGTATAATTGTGGTGATGATATTCTACCAAGCATTGATCTAACAAGACGGGATCTAATGCTTGGTCGGGGATTAAGAAGTCTTGGGAGAAAGTGTTGGCGAATGCCGTCGTGGATACGAATCGGGGTGTTAGATGGAGACATGATCGGCATGGGGAGTTTAACATCAAATCGGCGTATCAAGCCTTATCGATTTCCCAGTGGGGGAGGAACGGTCCGGCAACGTATCCGGAAGTTGCAAGTAATGCCTCGGTGCAAAACATTT
Organism: Acacia pycnantha; assembly: GCA_025563575.1. NCBI lineage: Eukaryota > Viridiplantae > Streptophyta > Magnoliopsida > Fabales > Fabaceae > Acacia > Acacia pycnantha. Next base: position 10,893 of record JAMWYP010000074.1, on the reverse strand, counting down.
CTGTGGCTTGCTTTGCATGACAAACTTCTTACTAATGCGGAGAGAGCTCGGAGAGGGATAGGAGGGGATGGTAGGCTGTTTCAGGTGTGGTGCTAGTTCAAAGGCGAGAGAGCGACTACAGGGGGTTAACCTAAATAGTCATTGTGTTCGGTTAAGAGGCGGAGCATGGGTACCACCGAGTCCTGGCTGGGTCAAGCTAAATGTCGATGGGGCTTGCGCGGGCAATCAGATAGCTTCATGTGGAGGGATCCTTCGCGATGACAGTGGAACGCTCAAACAAGGGTTCATGTTTAGAGCCGAGGAACACAGAGATAGCCTTCGAGCTGAGTTATGGGCTGTTCTCTTCGGCCTTAAGATGTGTTGGGATGCCGGGGAACGCAGAGCGTGCTTGGAATCCGACGCCGAAGAGGTAGTAACGTTGTTGAAGAATCCTATTCAGAGGAGTCATCCGGATGTGCTTGTTATTCAAGAGATAAAGAGCATGATAGGAAGGGATTGGGAGGTGTTGGTGAGTTGGATTCCTCGGGAGGCGAATATGGCAGCTGACTATGTTGCAAAGCAAGCTTTGGATACGTGACCTGGTCTTCATCAGTTTCATGCCGCATTTGGAGGTCTGAATACTGTCCTGGATAAGGATAAAGAATCTGTAATGTATAGCAGTGGCTTCGGTTGAGGGACTCCCCTCCTCTTTTAGTATCAAAAAAAAAAGAAAAAGGCAAGAGAGGATGAGAGCTTTGAATATGTCTTACCGTACCATATCAGATTCAGCTTTTATAAATATATACATATTGAGGGTCCCTGCATATCCTTCTTCATCGCAATAAGGAAAAAAAGAAAAACACAGAAACAAGGCATGGTTCGTGACGAGAAGACGAAGAGACCTCAGCCGAAGCTTAACATCACTTCCGATGCTACTTCTTCTTCAACCTCAGTCTTCTCTTCCTTTGGGCTTTGCAACAAGTTTTTAAGCCAAGGGCAAGGAACACTTGCAGGTTCTTGCTTTTTCTTCGCTCAACTTCTTCCATTGATCTTTGTGTTACGTTGTTGGTTTTTTATGTCTTCAAAATGCTATTCCAAGCAAATGTTGTTGTATGTCCTTCTTGTTTTAATGTGCAGCTGCTTGCAAGAAAGCCGTGACCGGAGAATTTTTTTATGATTATTCTTTTAATGAGTATCAGTCTCTTTAACCTCACTCATTTATTTTATTCTTTTTCTTCTTCCTCTCGTTTATGACAGGCAAAATTGAAGGAAAACCAACCTCCAATCGTTACAACCCGGAGAAGCGCCTAAACATGTATTCTATTTTTATTCTTTTAATGTACAGAAAGTGGATCTTTCTTTCTATCATATCATCACACCTGTTATCCGCTAGTTTGCTCTGAATAGCAAACTGGCAAACTGGGGGAGAAATAGAGAGAGAGCCAACTCAAATCCCGGAGATAATCTAGTTAAAGTCCAAATAATTTTCATGATTATGTTTTTAGGAGTTTTAATCTCTCATTCCACTAATTTTTATCTTCTAACTTGTTAACGATAGACAGGCTTGACACCAATTTGATTTAGAAGAATATGATTGTACACTAAATACGTGGGGAAAGACTATCACTTTTGATGACTTGGCGGACTATAGAAAAATCAATGATTATACTTACAAATATACCGAAGTCCAAGAAGTGATCAAGAGCATGCTCAAGAAGATTATAGATGAGGATTGAAATGGCACCCCATCTTATGTGTGTAATTTATTGTCAAGTCTGTCGTCTGGTGTCTGTTCTTGTTGTGTAAATATTTCCAATATATAGGATCAGTATATACTACCTCCTTCGCTCCTAATTATTGAACAACTTTTGTAGTGTAAGGACCGGAGGAGTACTTTATTATGATGTAGGACAGACCAATATTTTGTGTGTTTATTATTTCTGGACTATGTACTTATGTTATGATGTATGACCAGTATTGTGTGTTCAAATTGATCTGTTTACCACACAATGGAGGCGACCAGTAGTTGAATTTTCTTTGTAAGTTGTCCACCTTGTTTCTTAATTTACATGTTAGACATAGTCTAGATATAATAAACACACATAATAGTGGTCCTACCTTGTTTCAGGTTTCTATCATCATTATTTTATCATTATCCCTCACAATCTCTAAATCATATCCTTTCAATCAATCTAAAAGATCACAATACTACTTTGACTTTTCTCTCATATTCCCCCAATCAACGGTCCATATAAACTTACAAGAGATAATGAGAAAAATAGATCATGAGAGGATTTGCTTCCGTCCTACCTATAATAACAGTACATGCCGGTTCGATCTACATCAAAAGTTATACATATGTCCAAATATAGTGGGAATGATCTATCAACAAGATTACAAAATGTTCCTCATGAGTTCTACAACTTTCAAGTATTAATTAACAAACGCAAATCTATAGTTTTTGATACCATTCACTCCCTTAACCCATCAAAATGGACTCACATAACATTTACTCTCATTCAAAACGATCTTCTTCACCACCAAATTGCCGAGAAATACAGGAAGTTAACCCTCAAACTTGTTGTGAAGCGCAAGTGATACAAGATTCTTCAAATTTCTCTCAAGCCTCCGCACCAAAATACCCTTATTACTATTTTCAGTCCTAAATATAAGATAAAGTTGATTTTTTTTAGAGAGATTAAAGAAGCTAATTAAATTACTTTAAAGTACTTTTATTTTTATTTTTTCTCCAAATTAATTAGTTTGACTAATAAACTAATGCATAATCTAAAGATACACAACATATAATATGATTAAGTAACTTTTTTAGCTTCCTCAACCTCTCCAACAAAAAAGAGTCAACTAGCTCTGTCTTATACTAAAGATCTAATAAATATTTAATTGTTATTATATTTAACTGTCAAGTATTCTTTTAACTTACTTGAGAGTTCTTATATACATTCGTCAAATGATGATTTATCATAATTCCGCCTCACCATATTTAACGGTATTTTCTTTAACGGTCAAGTAATAAGTGTTATATATTTACAATTATGTAGAAGTGATTTAGTATAGTTTAAAAATTGGGTTAAGGTATATCCAACACCCTGAAATATTTTATAGTGTAATTGAGCCCTTCAAATATTAAAAAGATATCAATGTTGACCCTCCTCACAGCAATCAAACTTCCGTTTTCTCATTCCAGCTCCGTTATCTTTTTTTGTTGGTTTTGCGAATGAAGAGGCTCATGATGTTGATTATGGCAAGACATTAAGTCCCACATCGTCCAACTTTTGGTGAGAGGGACCATGAGTTTAGCATAAAAAGGAGCCTCCCTCCTTCATTGCAACTCACCTCTCAAATCCAACAATTGTCTCATCCAAAGATATTTGTATTTCTTCCTCCTTATAGTATTTCACTTGTAAATTATCTGGAGTGAAGTTTGATTAAGGTATTTCTCTTATTGTTGTCTTGCTTTTTTTATTTATTGTTGTCTTGCTTATTATTTATTAGCTGCAATTAGATATAGTATTGTGAATTTTTTGTATAATCGATTGCGCTTTATATATCACGCTTCCGCAACAATTGGTATCAGAGCCGAGGTTCTGTTTGAGTATGCTCTGTGGTTGCAACATAGTTTGAGCTTCCACATCAGAAAAGAATTACTTTTGGGGTTTTGTACTGACAGCTGTTAAATAATATTTGGAGCAAAAATGGTGGACAAAAAGGATGGAGAATCCACATCAAATTCGTCGTTGGCATCTTCGCTTTTGACAAGAATAGTATCCAATGCGAAGTTTGCAGTTGAAATCTTTGACAGATCGGGACATTTTGGGATGTGGCAGAGCGAGGTTCTGGATGTCCTTTTACAATAAGGACTAGACTTTGCTATTGAAGAGAGGAAACTAGATAGTGTGGAGGGGGAAGATTGGAGGGTCATCAATCGTGTTGCTTGTGGTACTATTCGATCGTACCTTTCAAGAGAGCAGAAGTATCCACAAACAAAGGAAACTTCTGCATATAGATTGTGGAAGGCACTAGAGGACAAGTTCTTGAAGAAAAGCAGTCAGAATAAACTCCATATGAAGAAAAGACTGTTTCGCTTCACTTATGTTCCTGGTACCACAACAAATGAGCATATCACTAGCTTCAATAAGTTGGTGATAGATTTGAAGAATATGGATATGACCTTTGAAGATGAAGATTTGGCCACGATGTTGTTGAGATCACTTCCGATGAGTACGAGCACCTAAAGACTACGCTACTTCATGGCAAGGAGGAGGTTTCTCTTAGAGAAGTTTGTTATGCCTTATACAGCTATGAACAAAGAAAGAAAGAGAAACAAAAGGGTGGAGAAGCAGAAGCACTAGTTGTTAGAGGACGTACTGAAGACCGGACAAGGTCAAATAAAGGGCGATATAAATCGAGGACTAGACCCAGCAAAGATGAATGTGCCTTTTGTCAAGAAAAAAGGCCACTAGAAGAAGGACTACCCGAAGTTGAAAAACAAGGCCAAACCTAACAATGGCAAGGCTGTTATGAACTCAAATGTAGCTGACTGTGAGGATGAGAATTCAAATTTCTCACTAGCTACAACGACGTCACCAAAACCATCGGACGTATGGTTATTGGACTCAGCCTGTAGCCATCATATGTTTCCTAACAGAGACTAGTTCACTGACTTTGAAGAAGCAGAGTGTGGAGTTGTCCACACAACAGATAACTCTTCTCTCACCGCATATGACATTGGTTCAATCAAATTAAGGAACCATGATGGATTGATCAGAACATTGAAAGATGTTTGATATGTACCAGATTTGAAGAAGAATCTCATTTCTGTGGGAACTCTAGATTCAAAAGGCTTCAAGATCACTACGAGAAATGGAGTAATGAAGATATTTTCGGTGCACTAGTGGCAATGAAGGGTATTCAGAAGAACAATAATACATACCACTATCATGGTAGTACGGTTATTGGAACAGCAGTAGTGACATCCAGTAGTGAGAAGGATGCAGAAGCAACCAAGTTGTGGCATATGCGCTTGGGACATCTTGGAGGAAAATCCTTCAAGGCTCTGTCGATCAAGGATTGTTAAAAGACCGAAGCATTGTAGCATGGAGTTTTTTGAGCATTGCATCAAGGGGAAACAAACAAGGGTTAAATTCAGTACAACTATCCATAATACGGAAGGTATTTTGGATTATATACACTATGATGTTTGGGGTCCTTCCAAAACTCCTTCATTGGGAAGAAATCATTATTTTGTAACCTTTGTTGATGATTTTTCCTGAAGAGTTTAAGTGTATACGGTGAAGACCAAAGATGAAGTGTTGGGAATTTTTCTCAAATGGAAGGCAATGATAGAAACACAAATAGGCAGGAGGATCAAATGTCTTCGCACAGATAACGGGGGAGAATACAGGAGTGATCCTTTCTAGAAGATTTGTGAGGATGATGGCATCGTCATACACTTCACCGTCAGAAATACACCACAGCGAAGTGGGGTGGCAGAATGCATGAACCAGACTCTGCTGGAGAAGGTTTGGTGTATGTTGTCCAATGCTGGCTTGGGCAAAGAATTTTGGGCTGAGGCAATAACGTATGCAAGCCATCTCATTAATCGTTTACCATCTGTTGTTATTGGTGGTAAGACACCGTTGGAACAATGGTATGGAAAACCTGCTACTGATTATGATTCTTTGCATGTTTTTGGCTCAGTTGCATACTATCATGTGCAAGAATCAAAATTGGATCCCAGAGAAAAGAAAGCTATTTTCTTGGGGATCACTTCTAGAGTCAAGGGATATCATTTATGGTGTCTAGAGACAAAGAAGATCATGTTCAGCAGGGATGTTACTTTTGATGAGAGTGGTATCACTACTACAAAATATAGCTTTTACTTCACTAATTGGCGTCCTATTTTTAAAAAAGGAAGTAAAAAATAAAGGCGGTGGCATTCTTGTAATTATATGTGAGAAAAGTTGACTTTTGGCGTCTAAGTTTTAAATTTAGACGCCAAAAGCATCATTTTTGGCGTCTAAATTTGAAACTTAGACGCCAAAAGTGATTCAAAAAAAGAAAAAATGCGGTAAATGAAAAGTGTGGCGCCAAAAAGAATCACTTTTGACGTCTAATTATCAAACTTAGACGCCAAAAGAATCACTTTTGACGTCTAATTATGAAACTTAGACGTCAAAAAGTGACTTTTTTGTGAGAACCTAACTCTTTTTCTTTTTTCTTTTATATATTGAAATACCCCCCCTCCGCGTGAAGCCGTGAACCTTCACTTAACTCTTTTTCTTTTTTCTTTTATATATTGAAATACCCCCTCGCGTGAACCTTCACTTCGTTTCTCCATCACACTCTCTCATCTCCATCGCACTCTCTCATCTCCATCACCTGCTCTCTTTCATCTCGCCGGATCTCAGCCCACTCCATCAACTTCATCATCTCCCCGACTCCCGTAGCTCGCCGGATCTGCCTGGGTCATGATGAAGCTCGACGGTCTCCTGGGTCGCGATGAAGCTCTTCGATCTTCATGGGTTGCGATGAAAGTCGCCAGATCTGCCTGGGTGGCGATGAAACTCGCCGGATTTTCTTGGGTTGTGATGAAACTCGTCGGATCTGCGGCCTGGGTCGCGATGAAGGCGTTGGTACATGTTTATGCAAAATCAACTAGGAGTAATCGACCTTCTTTGCAGAATCGGAACGCACGACCGTACCACCACTCCTCTTGTGCCTTCCAAATGCTGCAGTCCCGTGAACTGCATTGTTATTCTTCTTCGTCTTTGGGGATCCTTTCTTGGAACTTCTTTCACTCTTTGTTTTTCAGGAAATTTCTACATCCAGCTCCCTTTGATGTTTATTTATGATGTTTTTGGACTGAATTTTGGAATTGTGTATTCTGATGTTTTTCCTTTTCCTGTCTTTGTTGATATGTAGTTATTGCTGGTTTTCTGGAATTTCTGAAGTATATATGTTGATTGTTGTTATGTTGTTCTTGTTATTAAACCTCTGATTCCTTTTCCACGGCCAACCCCATGAACCTGAGGTTCGTGGGTTTTTTTTTTTAAAAAAAAAAAGTCATATGACGTCCTAAAAATTTTAGGGCCGAAGTCTGAACTTACGGCGTCTAATTTTTAATTAGACGCCGTAAGTTCCGCCTACAACGCCCCCCAAATAGACGTCCCGTAGAAAAAGGACGTTAAATGTACCGAAAATAGGACGTCGTATCCCTATTTTGTAGTAGTGTATGTTGAAAAAGGTAGCATTTGAAGATACCAAATAGACCGATGGTGTTTCAAAGCAGGTGGAGTTTGAAGGAAAGCTGATTTTCCCAGTACAGGGAATGAACGAGGAAACAAAGGAAGACTTTCCAGTAGAAGAAGAGCCAGTTGAGAGGGAGGTTTCAACACATGAACCTCAGCAGCAACATAAATCAATCGCAACCAGCAAGCCAAAATGAACAATTAGAAAGCCTACTCGCTTCATGGATATGGTGGCTTGTACAACTTCAGTTGCAACTAATGACATTCCTTCAACTTATAAATGGGTTGTTCGAAGCTCAGAAAAAGATAAGTGGATGAATGCCATGAATGAAGAAATGTAGTCCCTTCATTAGAATGGTACGTGGAGATTGGTCAAACTCTTGAAGGGTAAGAAGGAAATTGGTTGCAAATGGGTGTATGTGAAGAAAGAAGGATTTACTAACCAAGGTGATGTGCACTACAAAGCAAGACTGGTAGCTAAAGGCTATGCACAGAAGGAAGGAATTGACTACAATGAGGTATTTTCTCCAGTTGTAAAACATTCCTCTATTAGAATTTTGTTGGATTTGGTAGCACAGTTGGATTTGGAACTAGTTCATATGGATGTAAAAACTGCATTTTCAAATGGAGACTTGGAGGAGGAAATCTATATGACTCAGCCAGAAGGATTCAAAGTTGCTGGAAAGGAGAATATGGTGTGTGAACTTGAAAAATCGCTATACGGATTTAAGCAGTCTTCGAGACAATGGTGTAAACGATTTGACAAGTTTATGTTGTGGCATAAATACAGGAGAAGCAAATACAATCACTGTGTGTATTTGCGGAAGCTTGAAGATGGATCCTTTATATATCTTCTTTTATATGTTCATGATATGTTGATAGCTTCAAGAAATCATGTAGAGATTGAGAAGCTAAAGGGTAAAATAAAGAATGAGTTTGAGATGAAGGATTTAGGCGAGGCAAAGAAGATACTTGGCATGGAGATAACAAGAGATAGACAATCAAAGAAACTCTTTTTTATCTCAGAAGGAGTATTTGAAGAAGGTGCTAAATCGTTTTGGTATGAATGAAGAAACGAAGTCGGTTAGCATTCCACTTGCCTCGTACTTTAAGCTTAGTGCTGATATGTCGCCGAAGGATGAAGATGAACGAGAATATATGTCAAGAGTACCATACGCAAATGCTGTTGGTAGCTTGATGTATGCTATGGTTTGCACAAGACCGAATATTTCACAAGCAGTTGGAGTTGCGAGTAGGTATATGCATGATCCTAGAAGGGAACACTGGAAAACTGTGAAATGGATTATACGGTATATTCGTAATACTGTAGATGTTAGATTGGTTTTTGAGTAGGATGTTGATCGATGTCTAGTTGGGTATTGTAACTCAGATTTTGCAAGTGATCCGGACAAACGAAGATCAACTGCTAGTTATGTGTTTACTCTTGCAAACACACCAATGAGTTGGAAGTCTACTTTACAGTCAACAGTTGCTCTGTCTACAACAGAGGCAGAGTACATGGCGATTACAGAGGCTGTGAAAGAGGCAATTTGGCTTCAAGGATTGCTTGGAGAGCTTGGTATTGGTCAAGAAAGCATCACAGTATTTTGTGATAACCATAGTGCTATTCAATTAGCAAAGAACCAAGTCTATCATGCAAGGACGAAGGACATTGACGTCCGTTATCACTTTATAAGAGAAATTTTGGAAGAAGTGGAGTTGTGATACGGAAAATACGGATAGATGATAATCCTGCTGATATGCTAATGAAGGTGGTGACTTCTATTAAATTTCAACATTGTTTGGATTTGTTGAACATTGTGTTTTGTATAGAAGTTACAATTAGAATTTGTAATTAGGAGAACTTAAGAATGTGGGGATCTTGCCAAGGTGGAGATTTGTTGATTATGACAAGACATTAAGTCCCACATCATCCAATTTTTGGTGAGAGGGACCATGAGTTTAGTATAAAAAGGAGCCTCCCTCCTTCATTGCAACTTACCTCTCAAATCCAACAATTGTCTTATCCTAAGACATTTGTATTTCTTCTTGCTTATAGTATTTCACTTGTAAATTATCTGGAGTGAAGTTTGATTAAGGTATTTCTCTTATTGTTGTCTTGCTCTTTTATTATTGTCTTGCTTATTATTTATTAGCTACAATTAGATATAGTAGTTGTGATTTATTATATTATTAAATTACATCTAGAAACTTTATTTTCTAGTATTGTGATTTTTTAGTATAATCGATTGCGCTCTATTTATCATGCTTCCGCAACACATGACCCCTTTGAACCCACCAACACAAGCTATGTCCCTTCCTTGCGTATGTTCTGTTTTTCTTCGCTCTTTTATTGATCAACTTCATCTCAACCTAGGTGATTTAGGTAATTAACCTCGACGAGAAAGGAACTTATTATTATTATTATTATTATTATTATTATTATTATTATTATTATTATTCTTCTTCTTCTTCTTCTTCTTCTTCTTCTTCTTCTTCTTCTTCTTCTTCTTCTTCTTCTTCTTCTTCTTCTTCTTCTTCTTCTTCTTCTTCTTCTTCTTCTTCTTCTTCTTCTTCTTCTTCTTCTTCTTCTTCTTCTTCTTCTTCTTCTTCTTCTTCTTCTTCTTCTTCTTCTTCTTCTTCTTCTTCTTCTTCTTCTTCTTCTTCTTCTTCTTCTTCTTCTTCTTCTTCTTCTTCTTCTTCTTCTTCTTCTTCTTCTTCTTCTTCTTCTTCTTCTTCTTCTTCTTCTTCTTCTTCTTCTTCTTCTTCTTCTTCTTCTTCTTCTTCTTCTTCTTCTTCTTCTTCTTCTTCTTCTTCTTCTTCTTCTTCTTCTTCTTCTTCTTCTTCTTCTTCTTCTTCTTCTTCTTCTTCTTCTTCTTCTTCTTCTTCTTCTTCTTCTTCTTCTTCTTCTTCTTCTTCTTCTTCTTCTTCTTCTTCTTCTTCTTCTTAGATAAACTTTGTACACAGTTGTTGGTTCTTTCCATTCTTTAATATTACGTTCCATTTGATTCCCATAGTACAACATAGAGGAACTTATTATTATTATTAGATAAACTTTGTACACAGTTTGTTGGTTCTTTCCATTCTTTAATATTACGTTCCATTTGATTCCCATAGTACAACATAGAGAACTTATTATTATTATTATTATTATTCTTCTCCTCCTCCTCCTCCTCCTCCTCCTCCTCCTCCTCCTCCTCCTCCTCCGTTCCATTTGATTCCCATAGTACAACATAGAGGAACTTATTATTATTATTAGATAAACTTTGTACACAGTTTGTTGGTTCTTTCCATTCTTTAATATTACGTTCCATTTGATTCCCATAGTACAACATAGAGGAACTTATTATTATTATTATTATGCTCCTCCTCCTCCTCCTCCTCCTCCTCCTCCTCCTCCTCCTCCTCCTCCTCCTCCTCCTCCTCTTCTTCTTCTCTTCTTCTTCTTCTTCTTCTTCTTCTTCTTCTTCTTCTTCTTCTTCCTCCTCCTCCTCCTCCTCCTCCTCCTCCTCCTCTTCTTCTTCTTCTCTTCTTCTTCTTCTTCTTCTTCTTCTTCTTCTTCTTCTTCTTCTTCTTCTTCTTCTTCTTCTTCTTCTTCTTCTTCTTCTTCTTCTTCTTCTTCTTCTTCTTCTTCTTCTTCGATAAA